>FR990076.1:4231589-5431589 GCA_905404285.2 Erannis defoliaria
GTACCTGACCTAGTGAACTTTGTACAGCCAATTTTTTTGTCAATTATTCCTTTTTTTAAAAATAGTTATTCTGTTATTCGGGGCGGAGACAAATCCAACAAATCTAAGATCATAAAAATCGGGCCAGCCCCATAGTAAAAGTTGTTCATAACGATGAGAACATACATTTTAACAACCCTTTAGTATTCCTACACCTTCTCTTTAACACGTATGTTATCACTGAAGAGAGAAGTGAATAGAACGGAAATGTGCTGGGCTGCGCTAGCCGGCATTAAGTGCAAATGCGCTTATTGACAATTCGACCAATATTTTAGACTGAGAATACTCAAAAAGACAATTTAATGAGTAGGAAACCAAACCACATTTCATCGTAATGAGATACATTTTAATCTGTTGCAAAAGGGCATTTCGAGCGTTTTACTTCATATGCACAACCAATGATTGGCATTTTTACGTCATAGCTTCTACACAATTATGTGTGAAACTGGCGATAGCGGTTTTGCATTCAATTGCTTTACAACATTGTTTTGACAGCCGTTCTACCTAAGAAGTAGGGGTTTCGCTTTTCTGTGGTTGCGATGGTAAGGTAGTCTTTTCTAACTCTTTTATTTTTAATATGCTATGGTACATACATATTTTAATTTGTAGGTGTAAATGTATTTTTATGGATTGCACTGCCAACTCGCCTGATGTTAAACAAAGATGCAGTCTAAAGTCAAAGTCAAATTGTTTACTGCACATTATGGATTATGTAAAACTAATATTAATAACATAATAACATAAACATAATGACCCAAATGAGGGTATGAAGTATGGAGTGGACCGATCTGTTTTCTGCTCGATTGATTTATAAAGTTTTATTTATTTATTTATTTATTTATTAGGCACTTACAACAGATCATAGAAATTGCATAATACAGTAAACATGTTTGAAAAATACAGAACGATCCCATGATCCAAAATAGCAAGCGCCCGACATGGCTAAAACAGTAGATTCGGATTGCAAATATTACATAATTTAGACACAAATAATAATATATATATCAAAACAATAATAACAAACGTTGTGAGCTAGACCAATGAGGGCATGTTATAATATTTTGTTGTCTAAAAGTCTTTTAAGGAATAATAACATTTTTTTATTAACAAAGTTTTTAAGTTAATTGCAAAACTATGTTCGTTTTCACTCTTTAAGTTTTCTTTAAGTCGTCAGATAATTTATTGAAAATTTTATTAGCCATTGCATTTGCCATTCTATGATGGTTGATGGGGCACGCTTACTTAAAAGAAACCGATTCACTTGCGACTTGACGACACCCAGTTTGTACCTTGTTTGTTACTTAAACAGCGTTTTATTATTGTAATTGCAGCTTAAATAAAATGTTGTAAAGGCAAGAACTCTTGCTTAGAAGTGGTGCATTAGATAGATTAGAAACTCTTTTTTTTTTTTATGTGGGGGCAATAAGTCCAGCACTAATGCCCCGCTTGGTGTAAAGTTCCACTTGTGGTGTAGAAACTCTTTATTGAGTACTCCAGAAATTTTAATAAATATAAAGAAGTTACACTTTTTAGCCCCTAGTGGTGGCCTTACTGCAAAATGGGATATCTTCCAGACAACCAAGTCTGCATTAGGTTTGTGAACATTTGCTTAGTTAGGTAAATAATGTCTAAAATGACATGACTGTACCATATCTTGTTAATTTTTGGTTTAATTTACATACTCAGAATGTTCAGATAAACATTTTACCTACAATTGGTTTTAATAGTTTAATAATTATATCCTAATGATTTTATTTATATATTTATTAAATTAAAAAACCAACAGCTGTTTTAACTTATAAATAGACTAATTAAAGACAGAAACCTAACCACAACATCATCAGGTTTACCTCATTTGTATGAAGTTTACACAGGAGTGAAAGCAGGGTATAATGAATCTAGGCATTTGCATAACAACCTGTTACATAGTAATACCCACACATAACATGTATGGAAGAACGAGAGTGTACCTAAATATTGTAGGAATTTATTTTAGCAAAATTATTATAACAAATATAATTTTTATTTTATTTAAAATATATGGATTAGATATTTATAATGTACTGGTATTATCTTTTTTTTGAGATAATAAAAGTACCAGTGCACTCTGCAATTGAAATTGAAATGGCGTAGTAGCGGGCTAAGTGTTTTTTTTAAAATAAAACTAAATAAATTTTAAAGAAGGGGGAACCCCATACCAAGAGGCATCCTCTCTTGTAGGCATTTTCTGCATGTCGCACATGTCTGGCACTGCCGTCGCGGGAAAATAAATAAATAAAAACACTGTCCCCCCAGTCCCAGTGACGTCACGGCGCGCGGTCCCCCCTCGCGTCCCACCACTCGGGATTAGGGACTATGGTAGGGCACATACCACCACCAGGCACACACAACACAACACTAAAATTAATTCAACCTCAGTGAGAGGCGCGAGATGTTCGCCGACGTTGAAGAAAGTGGGTTAAAGAAAGTTTTTTACGTAGCCGACTGACTAGTTTGCTATATGTACTGGATTGTGTATGTGGTTCTAGCGTGATACTCACTTTCTCTTTGCTGTACTTTCACAAGACACACGGTGAGGTGTGGTTGTGGTTCAGTGCTTGTCTGACCATTTGGTAATCGATACATGGACCAATGTTTTTGCACTGATTTGCTAGTGTATTGCTGAATGTAGTGTAACTATACATAATAGTGTATTTTTTTTTAAACTAAAAGATTTTAATTTTACTGAACTCTTTCAATGTTAAATTAAATGTATTCGAGAGAACTCAATATTTTCTTAGAAACCTTGAAAGTTTCTATACCTTTGAATGAGGTCATCTTAGAATGTCAACGACCTCAATTTTTATGAATTGTGAATTCCACAGAATTAAAATCTGAGGCATAAATTTTGTTTTAAATACCAACATGATGATTTTTTACTTTTATGGATGTGTTTTAATATTTTTTTTAAACTGGGCTTGTTTGAAGACAAAGGATTGTAAGACGAATGTTTTATAGATACATTTTAGTTACGCAATTACTTGTGAAAATAGTAAAAACGTTATTATGTCGAGAGAAGGGAAGGGGTGCCCATATGATTGTGGGCGGTACCAAGCTGAGATTATGAGGTTGTTCACCCCTACCAGTCAGTTCCTCTCCGACGAGCGTCCATAACGCGCATCCCCACCAAGCGGGATCCCCTCCATGTGTCGAGACTAAATCACTCCCGCTCCCGACTCCTTCCACCACCGGCTAGGAAACGCGAGAGGAGGGGTGCGCGCGGCCCTCACGGCACTCTCTCGCCGGAGCTCTGGGGCCACGCGCCCCGTCTAACGGTACAGCAGAGTACCGCTTCGCTTCAGAAATAAGGTCATGGATATTCACACGTTGTAAACAAAAGCTTACATACCTTTCAACAGTCCTCTGGGCTTGTACCCGCCTTGAGAGACAATTAATTCTTTGCTGCACTATCACACAATCTTCAAATAAATTAGGTACATATTGAGTTAGAATCTTTACAAAATGCCCTTCGCTTTTACAAAATTACAACAAAATGATGTCGGCCATACTGTTTTTAATATCTTTCTCTATTTTATCGCCAGATGGCGCAAATTATCTTAACGTGATTGGTTTACTAGCTGTCATTGTTATCAACTGTCAAAGTTACAATAATTATTTTTCTTCTTCAATTTTGCCATCGCACTTTGGGCATTCTGCCAAGTATGTGCATTTTTTCACGTTCATACACATTTGTCACAGTCAACCAGGAGGCTATAAACACCATCGAGCTTTATAGTTTCCTGATGATAGATAAACACCAAACCAACAGGTCAAGTCAAAGTTTCTAGTAAAGTTGTGGCGGCTTTACTATGAAAACAACACGAAAAGAGGTTTCACCAAAGAGCTTAATCCTTCAGGACCACCACGCCACGTCACGTTACAGCGTTCCGCCAAAACACTGTCATTTTACCAACATGCCTCAATATCAGGCAGATGTCCACAACTGGACAAAGGCCTCTCCCTTATTAGGGCTCCCATCGTTGAGCATTTAACTGCTGCCATAATCCCCACGATTGGCAGGCGGCTTGGATATCGCAGTGTTACCACCGTTAACTAAGAGGACGCTAATGCCCATCCTCCAGTGGTTCTGGATGCTATTATAGGACATACCTAGGTACCGACAATGCCAAGATAAAAAATAAAATAACGACTGTCGAGATAGGTACTAAAAACCCTGTAAACCATCTCACATAAAGGTTTTTATTTCTATAATTAACACCAAGCTCTCAAAGCTCCAATATTAAGAATTATAGGAATATAACCAAGAAATATTGTATTAGTATGGAAGAAACTTTTTTAGATAACAATACTCATAAAAGAGAAGAGGATTTCCATCTAGTTTGGTATAAATGCGTATCGTATCAAGCAGTACTCTTCAAACAAGTACCGTACAATACCACAGTATAGGCTCGAAGGGTAAACCAGAAATCCTATCTTTTTGACTACTGGCAGCCCTTCCAGCTGATTTAAAATTCCAAAACATGCATCATTATTATAATAATAACAAGTATTAAGTATTCAAGACAAAGTTTTTGCTAATAAATTAAAAACTAAAGATAAACAAGCAACAATAGCATACACACAAAACTTATCAACTAACCATCATATGCATAAAACGCTAAAACGTATTTCAAGCCTATTTTTGTTCAAAAGTGTTTTGCCAAATTTCTTTCAAATTACAATTTGCGTTTGAAAAAAGAAGACAAAACACTTTTTAACTAAAATAGTTTTGAAATACTTTTTAGTGTTTTATGCATAAGACGGTAAATGTTTATCTAATAGGGATACTGTAACTGTTGCCCGGATCTTTGTATTCTCTCCATGTGCAGCTCGAACAGTAGTTTATTATCAAAGTAATAGGTACTTTCAGAAGAATTGATTCCTGGATCATAGCTTGGTCTTCTGTCCGATCCTGATGATGAACCAGGTGAAGAGACTCCGTTTTCTGGGATTATGCCATTGCTATGACTATGACTAGATTCTTGCAAATGTGAGGTCTGCTGCACAAGGCTGTTGTTTATGTGCAAGTTGTTGATCCTTTTCGACAGCGGCATAAATTCACATGTATCATCTTCCCTTGATCGTTTTCTGAATAATATAAATTAGTTATTATACACACAATACAATCAACAACAACAACAAGAACTAGACTACTTTGTTAGACTTCAAAGGTAGATAATAATTTGTGATCACCTATTTTCTGACATGTTTGCGGTACAAAACGGTCCATTACTCGTCAAACAATTATTCCAAAATAAAGCGGCGTCTTTCCTAAAAGTCATTTGATAGTAGTCACTGCTCAAATTCAAAGGATTTCAACCAAATAAAGTTATTTTAAAATCAATACAAATTTCGTCAATGCAACAGGAATTTATCCGCAACTGCTATTCATACTCAGTCTAGAGTCAAAAATGACAGTGACAGCTGACAGTGACATTGACATATCTGTAATTTTTGACAGTAAATTGCTAATATTTGTTCTCTCTGTGCTTACATTAAAAATAAAATATGTTTTGACCATGAATAGCTAGCTTTGTATGTCAACTTTAAAAGTTACGAAATATGTACCTTGCGGTTTTTGTTTTTACTGGCAATTCTAAGGATTTCGGATGTAAGTGTGCTGTTAGGTCTTTGTGCATGTGTGCAAGTAAATTTTGAATGTGTTGTTGTTTTTGTCTTTGTGTTAGTAGTGCGTGGACGTCATCGGGGTTTGTTTTGGCTATTTCCACTCAGTACCATCTTACGTCGTGCTGTGAATGCATCCATATAACACTAATAATAAAGCTTACTGTGCCGTGCGCAAGTGAATAAAGGTGTGGTTTTGTCTTAATGTTTCCATGTGTTCTATGATTACAAGGCAATGTACACAGATATTATTACGTTCCCAACTACGAAGGAAAACAGATAACCGGATAATTTTTTATGATAATTAATGTTAAAATCTTTGACGTATGTACCTACGTTAATAAATTGCAGTATTTTTTAGTACATTATATGATTTATTTTGATGTATTTTTTTTCTTCTTATAAATTCCATACATATTATTGCCAAGTGCGTGTCATAGTATGACGTTTAGGATTCCGTAGCAAACACATTAGGGAGCACAGAAAAATAACAACAAGATCTCTATGAACAAGATAGGGATAAGGAGGCAGAAAAAAAAGCCATATTAATATTAGAGGTACTTACGGGTTCCCTGACCATCCTATCACAGCTGTGACTTGAAGGGGTAATCCAGGGAACGGAAATCTTTCCGATGGTTATGTGAATACCCCTGTTGAATATTGTGAACCGTATTGTAACAGGCAGATTGAAGCTTACGAATTAATATTTAAATAATAAAGTTTTATGTAGGTATGATATATTTTTTAATAATGTAGGCAATAGGCGTGTGGCCTAATGTTTAATTTATAACAAATAACAGGCTTAGTGATGAATATAACTAAATACATTACACAAACTGAAAAAATAAATTGTATTGGCTGATAAATCTCTGAGATATGAGCGTTGAAAGTTTTAGGTGGGGATAGAGAGGGGATGCTCTATCCCTTTCTCGCAAAGCACGTGTTAGTATAGCATTTGTATGCCGCGCCTGAGACTTGACGTCATAGCTCAGTATAGCGCGCTCTCTGTCTAGCTTGAAATTAAAATACTTAGAACTTATTTATTATTGAATTATTTTAAATTTTGTTTTCGTTGATAGGCTCTATTGATGATCAGCTTTTTTATGAGGTAATAAAAAAATAGTAGTCATCACGCCTATTGGGCATTTAACATAGGATTTGGTACCTCCATGGATTGTAGGCATCGTTTTTTAGGGTCCCCCGCACCGTAACTAAGTCTACGTGGGTCATCTATATAAATATATATATATATGTATATACTTATAAGTATATATATTTTTAAATCGGACGATCGAACGGACAGACGATATATATATATATATATATATAATGGATACGTGATCCGCTTACCAAAATAAAATGATCTAAATTATGATAAAATGTATTATTAATTTTTTTGTAAAATTATTTAAGTGTAAGTGTATAATTAATTATACAAGGATTAAAATATTTATACTTATAAGTAATAACTATATTGTTAATAAAAAAAAAAAAAACATTTTATCATAGTTTAGATCGTTTTATTTTGATAAGCGGGTCACGTATCCATTATCATGGCTGATACCTTAAAAAATATAAATATAAGGGTAGCTGTATATTTAAGTCCATTGCACGTGTCAAGACTTAATTCTAGAGGGGAAGGGGGGTGGCATATCCACGACGGACCTAGACAATAATTACATGAATAATGAAAGATATTTTATCTATTGTTGGTTGCTCCGAGGTCCGTGCTTTACAAAAGGAATGTACAATATACCTACTAAGGATTTTTATTCTACTTATATCTAGCTCTTCGTCTATACTCTGAGCAGACCAAGTTAAGGATGATTTTATGATAGGTACCTACTTCTGCTGTTTATTACACGGCGCTTGATAAGAATGCATCAATATTGCGCGACCGAAGTGAGTCAAAAGACGAATAAGAGCGGATTTCACGTCGTTTGTAAATAATAGGTAAACCATAAGTCAACACACACGTGAGCGTAGCGAGCGCGAAGCTGTTATGATTTTTTGTCATGAACAAATTACTCCTTTCAAGTTCAATGATGAAAATTGATATTTAGATACATAGTTCATTCATAATAAAAAAGTATGTTTCAATTTTTTTTATAGAAATGATTTTTGGGGTGAAACAGGGGATGGATATGACACTAATATTATAAATACCTACGAAAGTTTATCTGTGTGTAGGTATGTTTGTTTCTTCTTCATGCCAGATGTCTGTACGGATTTTAATGAAACTTGGATTGGAGATAAGTAACTCATATGCCAGGACATAACGGGGATAACATTATAACAACATTATAGCATTTTTTTAATACCTACTCATCTTCGCCATTTTTCATCATTACGCTGTGGAACCGCGTGGCACAGCTATTACACAGCGACAATGATAAGATGAATGGACGGGAAATAAGCGCACGGATTTTGAAGACTATAATTATGTTGAGCGCCGGCTCTCCACTCGCTTCAGTCATACTCTGACTTTGCGACTTGCGAGCTGTACGATACGACAATACAAACTTCTAATACATGTACCTACATGTCCTCTTTTCGTCATGCAGTAATTAGATTCGACATCTCTATTTTCCGACAAATGTTTTACCTATGCATACTTTTAGCTAGGTACCTATGCTTGATTGTGTTGTCTTGGTAATTATGATCGATTTGCAAGCGCTGGGCCCGTCCATTCCATTATCCCGTCGCTGATATTAGGTACATACAAACGTGTCGGTTTATTTACCGCCGTGTGAAACCGGGGCGGATCAGCTAGTAAGATAGGTATAGTAGGTAGTAGGTAGCTTAGTAGACACTTCGGGTGCGAAACCCTAAAAAAGCGTAATTTTATTTTATTATGTACTTTTCTCTATGAGGTTAGGTACTTTACCTACATAATAAATTTAAATAACATACCTACTATAGAGGTAGGAACTCTACCTATGATACCTACCTACCTACCTTTACAGAAGTCTAGTCAATACCTACTACATATCCCTATTCCAATATATAGGTACCTAATCAAAGCCTATTCCTTAACTTTTGAAATAAGTACCTATTCGAATAAGTATTTCAAAATTCTACCTACTCATATCTCCCTCCTATAATATCATTGGGTGAAGGGCTGTACGAATTACATTTCAAAGTGCAGTAAACAAAAGGTGGTGTTTCTTATGACCCATAAGTCAACATTTAAACATAGCAAAACAAAACGCCATCAAAATCACAAGGCACGAAAAAGACCAGTCGAAATCAACTTGCTGAAGTCCCTTTTACAGCATACAGCAGCTCTGCGCCGCATTAGAGCGACCAGAGCGAAGAAGTTGTGGCAGCAGCACGCAAAGGGTGTATAATAGCAAATCATACTTACGAATGAGAAAATCTTAACTGTAGAAAAGAAGTTCAAAGAAGCTTCTGAGAAGGTGCCATCATCAGGGAAAGAGGCCATCATCCGGCCACAGTCATAGTTGTATGGTGGGGTGTTGTTAGACAAGGTGGTCACAAAGCACCACGATGATCATATGGAGACTGTTGCTACCGAGCCAAACTTTATTTTACCAAAAGCTTTGAATATTCCAACTGGACCATTCCACACAAAGCGAGAACCATGGAATGTTGGTTAAAGGACAATTGACCCAATTTTATGGCCTTACATTAACATTAGCCCTCCGATAGTGTCAACCTCCACCTATTGAACTACAGACTATGGGAAGATTTAGATGTGAAAGCCTGCTTTGAAGATTTAGATATTGTGGCAGCAGTGGCTTCAATACCTGTGAAAATAAAGCATGCGGCAATAGACCAGTGGCCAGATCAATCGAAGAAGTGTGTCAAAGCACTAGCACTAATAATTTGTGTTGTATCTAATTATATCAATATGGAATGTATTTTCGTTCTTTCTCTTTCTTCCAAATTTTTATAAGCGGTTCCATTGGCAGGACATTGAAGAACGGTCACACCTTAGAGTACCTACCCCATTTGTAATTATAGCTTTGCACAACCACCTCTAAGAAGAATATGGTGCGTTTGGGAACCAAACAAATCAGCCTTTATTATTTATTTATTTAATTCTTTATTGCACACATAAATACATTAATGTACAAAAGGAGGACTTAATGCTAAAGCATTATTATCTTGTTTTGGGGCCCGGAGCAAAACTGCTTGAACTGAATCGGTCCCTGCCCGTGGTCCACCTACATTGTTCACCTGGCTGTACCAGGGGCATTTTTTCTTTCCGTGGTCCACCTCAAGATAACTAGGTGTACCAGGGTCTTTTATTTCTTCTCATGGTCCACCTTAGTTCACCTGGCAGTACCAGGGGTAATATTTTCTTCCCATGGATCACTTGTATTATGGATATACAGGCTGTGCCTAAATACTAAATTTTACATTTAGCTTCGGTCACTTTTAATTACTTTCTTTAGGTCAAAGATAATATAATAATATACTAAGTACTTTAGGTAGGATTTAGTTACTATGTAGTAGACTAGTACAGGAAGATCACAGAACAAAAGATATGTTATATAATTTATGTCTTATTTTACATCAAATAACAAACAATGTTGAATGATCGAGTTGGATGGGTCCATGCCATACACCACAACTAGTGCCGTAAATAGGGCGTGACAGCAGTGCCCAGGCACAGGGCACTGGTCCTGAGGGGGCGCAAAAATTACCAGAGTAGGAACAAGTTTTGAATATTTTTCTTTTCAAGGTTGCAATTATAGGCTGCTCGCACTGGGCACATGAAAGGCTATTTACAGCACTGACCACAACACAGTTTGTTCTTAAAAGTAACCTAGCTGAACATGTCTTGCACTTGGCAATTTCTTATTCAATAATTGGTAATTGGTGGTATCAGTAAGCCAGTTCATAGTAGGTAATTTATATAAATAAAAACAAGTTTTATTAATAATATGATTTTATTATTATTCATGTAAGAGACATAACTAAAACTATGAGTAACTGTCAGTCCAGGTAGGTAACAGAAGTTTTTAATATAAAAACGTTTTAAATGCTTATGTAAGTCATTACATTATTCAGTGAGATACATCAGCTTTGTCGGCAGTTGCGAACCTCCCTAGGTATCAGAATTGTTGTTTGTTTTCTCCTTTACCTGGGCTGAGCACCGGCATCATAAATAAAACAATAAAGAAGCATTTATGCGGTGGAGGTACACAAATAAGCAAATATTTTACTCCTGATCTCCTTGATCTCCTTTACTCATGATGATGGAGGACTCCATAGGTTATAATTTCTCCGGAACATTTCTATGATAGCCTGCGATTTTCCGATCCACTCATAAGCCACATATTGAATCAGCAACACCATCATCCTAAAATTCAACTCAATAAATCTACAAAATTATAGAAAATCAAACAAAAGCAAAACAAATTAAGGCAAGGACGAGACAAATGCTGCGTTCCGTAATGCGCTAAAAGTGATAATATCGCGAATCCGACCAAAGTCAGAAGTATTACTCAACCAAATCAAAGCCCTTATATTTTGTGATTATTAAATTTGGTCGGATTCGCGATATTATCACTTTTAGCGCATTACGGAACGCAGCAAAAGGATCGACACAGTGTTGCCTTCTCGGCTACTATAAAATATGCTAAGCTGGTAGTCATTAAAAAAAACACAATTGCTTAGGCTAAGCTGAACTACTATAAAATGTGCTAAGCTGCTTAGGATATTTTGATTAGCTGATAGGCGCCAGGCCGAGCAGTGTAGACAAGGGCGTGCACTCACCATCATCATCATCTTCATCCTATATCGTAATGAATCGGTTTTTTTTAATGTCACACCCAAGTGGGTATATACAATTTAAAACAGAGTTTGATATTGATATTATTTTAGTAGGGTTAGTATGAGATATCTATTAAGAATTTGTTAGTATTTTATTAGTTAGTATATTATAGTAGTTAGTAGTATAGTAGTTAGTAGTTATAGTTGTTTTTATTTTATTTGTTATTATAATGTATCTGTATAAAAACCGCCTATAGCGCTAAAATCCTCCTCCTGCTGTTTACATTCTTGCCTGTTTCTGGCAGTTCTAGTCCAAAGTTTTCCCGCGATTTGTATGATGTCTTTATTCCATCTATGGATTGGTCTGCCTCTCTTGCGTTTTTTATCTCTAGGGGTTAGTTGATATCTGTGCCCATCTATTTCCGTCTAGCCTGTGTATGTGGCCAGCCCACTTCCATTTTAGTTTTAAAATTTCTTTCATGACATCTTTGCCTTTTGTTTTCTTTCTAATGTGTGCGATTTAAACTCGGTATTTTAGTTTCACGTTTATGTAACTCCTCTCTATTCCTCTCTGAAATATTCTCAGCTTTTCTATTTGTTTTTTGGTCAAAGTTCAAGTTATCTTATACGACTTTATAATGTTTTTCGACTATATCTTAATCGTGGTAATGGCAATTTGGATGGAGATAGCTTATTTCTCGGAACTACAAATTTTACAAGTTATTTTGTATCGTCATCATCATCATTATCATCACGCGGGTGAAACTACGGAGAGCAGCTAGTATTGTCACAATTATATATTGAACGCAGACATTTTATAAATATGTAATTAACTTACATAAGTCAAATTCAATGCAATTTACAATTTTAATATTAAAATAAGGTACCGGACTTGAACATTGTAAAAACTTCTTAAAATTAAATTAAATCAAATCTATTTAGATGTATAATTTAACGGAGATTGTTTGTAGTATCTTATAACAGTCTATCTTATCTCGTATCAGTATCTTATCCAGATTCGTCCATACAAATAAAGATAGCTAATTTTAGCAAATAAAATTCTGAACTGGCAATTCTGTTGGTTAAGTCCAGTCGACTCAGACCTCCGATTTTGACTTTGACTACTGACAGTGACATTGACATCTATGTTTTTTTCACATTTTTCCTCCTAGGAGAATTATGGCGTTGCACTTTGTGCATTTACCAGTGTCAAGTATTTTTAAATAACAAGTTTTTGATGATTTTCAAGCAAGTCAAGTTAGTCACAGCCAAGTCCAGGCATGCCCTAGTAAAGTCGTAGAAACTTTACTACAAGCTTCTTCGGAGGTTTGGAAACGACACGAAAAGACAGGTTTCACTACATTATATCACTTGCCTACACTCTTGCGCGTAAATCACAGCATAATTAATAAAACACCACCATGAATATGCTAAAACACAAGGTTAGGAAAATAATACAACGTAGCGACATGGTTTTTTCGTGTTCCTGCCAAAACTCTCATCTATCTTATTAAAGGAACCTATTCACGCTCATCATATCATCAGAATTTTCAGTCCTCACAATGGCAATACTGAACCTTAGAGAATGAATGATTTTATTATCTGTGGTGCTGAATGAACAAAGAATGAACGATTGAACGAATGATTGAACGAACGTTACTGCCTGAAAATAGGATCGGCCGAATTTATCATAGGCAGGAATCAAAAATCAGAATCACCATAGAGTAAGTAACATAGAGTAAGTAAATACTACGTAATTCTAAAGCAAAGTTAGAGTGAGATAAAGTACCGTATTCACCATCCATCTTGCTGTACACTGTCACAGAATAAATAATAGTTAGTACTAGGTAACTGAAAAAAAACCTTGAGAGCGAGTGAAAAAGAGCTAAGAGTAGGGCCTTCGCTTTTCTGTGGTGCAGCCCACCAAGGTTTTTTTTTCCTCTTAGTTATTCGCATCGCGCTTTGTGCATTCTGCCAGTGTCTAGTTTATGAATTTTTAAGTTTTTATATTAAAATCAATTCCAATATGTCACAGTTAGTCACACGAAATAAGTCAAAGTAGAGTCCAAGTCATGCCCTAGTAAAGTTGTGGCGACTTTACTATGAGCTTCTACGGAGTTTCGAAAACAACACGAAAAGACACGTTTCACCACATTATTTCACTTGCCCACACGCGTGCATGTAGCGTCGTGTTTTGCACTCAATTAATAAAACACCACCATTTTTAATCATCATTAATTCGCGAAAAAACTAGAGGAAATAATAGATTGCAACGACATGATTTTTCCGTGTTCCCGCCAAAATCCCAACCTTGGGCCTTGGCTGGCTCTATAACAGACTAGATCACAGAGTACCTTGTTCTTATACGGAAAGGCTAGATCGTGAATAACGCGGACGTACAGCAGAGCGATCGTGCGTCATGCATGCTTGATCGTGTTTAAGCTCGCTGTACAGTACAGCAGATTCAACTTTTTTTAAATAACTGGTACTGCTCCATTAATACTTCCAGTTTTATTTCCTCTCTTCTGCAGCAGCAGCAGAAGACGCAGGATGCGTAGTGGTAGAAACTTCCCATAGGTACTTCGTTGTATGAACTAGGCCAAACTGTCACATGCCTTTAGGAGAACTCCGAAGATTACGAAAAAGCCTCATCGCGTAATAAAACAACGTTTGAAAATGGATCCCGTGCCGTCATGTTTACGAGTTGCGCCGGAGTGCGAAAGAACATAGCACATTTATGAGAGCAAAAGGGATAGCGCGCGTCTCGCTTAGTGAGTGCATACAGGCGAGACAATTCCTGGGGCCGTTTCACGGGGCCACTTGAGGGCGCGATATGACATAATTCAAATTCATTTCATTTCATTTATTTTCTTAACAATTAACAATTCCCTCGTTATTTATATAATATCATTGGAGAACTCGCATTTTTTTGAGAATACTTGTGGCATTATAAATAAATAAAACACCTGCGCCCATCGATGGATCGACTACATCCAGCATCGGCGCTTCCAGCAGAATCGCTCATGATAGTGTGTTTAAGCTACGTATAGCCAAAGATGATATATAATACTATACTATTGTCCAGCACAGCGGCCTTGGCGGGCTGTACAGCAGGCTAGATTGTGAATAAGCGCTTTAGAAGAGAAAATAAAACAAAGATGGACGACAAATGACATGACAATGACATTGACATTTTATGGTGAGTATACAAGGCTAGACGCTGATCATAATCGAAGCATAGCATGAATAAACGAAGATAGCATGACAAACGTGTTGCGTGCAGAGAAATGTGGAATCGTGCGAAGTTTACTAGTTTCTATTAAATGCGTTTACTTATCGAGGTATTGCTTTAAATGGTTCCTAAAACCTCAACAAGTGGTAGCAGAGCGTAAAACTTTCTAAAACCTCAACAGTTTCTTTGCGTAGTCTTTATTGCGCGTCTCTGTCGCGTTGATTGCGGCTTTAGAAAGAGAAAACGATACTCTTCTGCAATGCATGAATTAGATAACATTTGTCGCAGATTCTGGAACACTGCGATCAGCTGTTTCATAGACAAGCCTAGTGATACCAGTAATAAACAGTAAATCTATGCAATAAATCGATTTTGTTTTCCCACGAAGTTTATGTACTTGTTTATTTAATTGTTCTACAGTTGTACAGTTCTCAGTCCTCATCTTTGTAATGAACTCGACTCAATCCGAAGTTCGACTATTCCGAGTATCGTTTGGAGCCGCCAACGTGTATCGTAAAAAAATATTACTTTAATTTTTTATAAAAGTTTTGTACAACTGGCAACTCTGAGAGTTTGCTGTCATTGTCAATATATTTTTTCGTTTTCCTTTTTTCCTCTTCAGTTTGGCAAAATGACAACGTACTTTGTGCGTTTTGCCAGTGTCACGTATTTTCCATTATATCAAGATTTTGATTTTATTATAATCATAATCATAATATTATCATGTTTCATGTAAAATAAATTACACATGTTCATTACGTTCTTATGCGCAAGTAATTAATGAGAACGTGTTCTTCTGACGTCCATCTCGATTCCTGCCACAATCGCGAGCGCTATTTCCTTGGGAATCCGAAAGAGTGCTAACAATCGCGAAAGTTCCATTGGGTTGTTGGCTTCGCGAATGCGACGCCTGTGCATCATATGCAATGCATTTCTATTCCTCACTACTTGCTCTTCATCCTCTTCAGCAATAAAAATGATTAAAATTGTCTGCTATGAACAATGATGTTATTCTATGAACAGCTCCTATCGAATTTTAATAGTAGTTTAGAAACCCGATAAAAAATCTTTATTACGATCCTATAACGACTGCTAAATGCCAGTAATGCTGGCTAACAACGGGTCCATTCTAATCGACCTATTGTATATGCTGTATATGGATAACGATCCCTATACAACGAGTCGATCTTTTCGGATTTTAGCGGCGCGGCGCGGCGGCGGTCGATATGTTCGAATTTTAACGTATTTAATTCAATGTCACAATGACAGCTGTTTTTTTTTTGTTTTTGCTTTGTTCTTTGGCCACAGCACGTTTGTGCATTGTGATCATTTTTATTATATCGAGGCCATAACGATTTATAAACCATGATTTTAAGCAAGGTCGAGGTTAGGCTATACTAAATAGGTAATACAGATACAGATAAATATTTCACGAAAGTAAAGAAAAAGCTCGCTGATTTTCAGATCTCCTAGAATTAGCTAATTAAAGAACCGAAAGCGATTTACAAGTTTCTTCGAGCATAAACCAATGGAGATTTTCACAGTTGGCGCCAGCGGCGGCCCGGATGTGGCAAAACAAGTTTGCTTTTTAATCGATGAGGGCGTTGTCGATAATCTAGTCGAAGGAAAAATATGAATAAAAAATATAAGCAACTGTTGAGGGCCTGAAAATTGATTTGTAGGTTAGATAGGTAGTTGTTTACATTTTTATATTGGACAGAGCTTTAATTAGCAACGCAAAGGATTGCTGTACAAATCAGTATATGCAGATTTTCCCTGGTAATCAGTCTTTAAAATGTTCTCTGCAAAAACCAAAATGTATGAGTTTGACAGTTGACATGGTTGCATCGACGATGCGCCACCTAGCGGAAAAACTCGCGGTGTGGACGTTACGTTACGTTACGTGGACGTGGACTAACGTTATGCTTAAATTAAGGTTACCTACGGCAACATGGCCGTTGCATGGGTAAAGCAGATGCGTTGATTTCCTTATTCAATTATTTTATTTTGCGTAAGGTGAGTGATGGTGAAAAGTACTACCGAATTATTTTCTGTTATGGTTTCAAACTGCACTTTTGTACCTCTTACACCTACTGTTATTTTTTCACATACTTACCTAGTTACTACTTACTTGAAGTAATGATCTCCATTAACTTATCAGCCTGTTCGTTCTGATTATGGTCAAAATGAGACCGTGTCGCTCGCAGACCAAACATGGTGAGCTTGAGTGGATACCTTTTTATGGGTACCTACTTAAAGAGAAACAGAAGGTATTGTGGCCCGACGTTTATGGTGTCATTCATGGAATGTTCTGTGCAATATTGCAAAACGTTTCACATTAGTACCCATAGAGGAAGGAACTACTACTAGTTCCTACCTATATGTTAGTACCTACGTTGATTACTTGTAAAATTATGAGTCCATGTAGGCTCTCATAGGTAGGGACCACCGCATTAGCAGGGGTATTCACAACTCAATCGGAAAGGTTTCCATTCGGATTCTCATTCTACGTCTCTGTCTCTGTCATCCTGGATGTAGATGACTGGGACGGATAATGAGGATCCGAACAGAAACCTTTCCGATTGAATTGTGAATACCTAACCTGATATTCTGCCGCCAAGCAGTAGTGTGTAAAATAACTGTGTTCTGGTTCGAAGGGTACTGTTTAGAGAATTTATAACGAGGCGTTATCCCATACATATTGTACTTATCACAAGAAAAGCGTCTCGCTCGTCTCAATGACTTGTTCTCTATAAAAATTGTAATAAAGGGTTTGTATATTATGTAGGTTTATGTTAAAAGGCTCATAAGCAGCTTCATTCTACTTTTTTTGTAACTTCATTGATAGTGTCGCGTGCCTAGAGGCCTAGATAGAGGTAAAAAAAAGTCGTCGCGGTAAGGTAGGGTGAATCTCCTCAATATGAACTCAGTCTACTAAATCTTTGATTCAACTTCACTATGATCGAGCACTTTTGTAGTATTTTCGCCGCCAATGTCTAGCATTTTCTCCATATACAAAACGGCAAGACTGCATATTAGAACAAACGAGAAAATGATCGATAACGACAAACTTCTCGTTGATCTCATGTCGAGTTATCTCGCAAAGTCGCATCCTAGTCCTAGAGTGAAGCCAACACCCAAATATCATAATGTTGTGTTGGTTCTCAACTATTTTGATTAGTGCAGACTATAACTATAAGTTGTGCTATTATTTCTTCTGTGCTATAACTTTATAATACGTATACTACCTATAGTTGATATTTCCTTTCCCCGGATGATTATGGTATTATAGTGTAGGAGCTGACCGGGTGATTCGTATTTAAGCTAAACCATAGAAGACACAAGTAAGCACTAAACACAGTATCCTGGGCCCGGATTGTAAGGTGTTCGGTCCAATTCCGATGATCGGAAGGGTTATCTCCGTCTCGCTCAGCGCGACTCATTAAGGGGGCGACCAATGCTAGAAGTAAGAAAAAGGTGTATTTTTAAACACATAGTTTAATGATTAAGAACGTACATATTCAGATTAAAAAAATACTACAGGTATGGAAAAAACCTAAAGAAGCCGAGTAACCAAATAGAATTTTGAAAAATAATCTGGTTTATTAAAATAAAGAATACAAATTACTAACAAAATAAATAACAGTTTTAATTCAAATGCTCTAAATTATCAGTGACAACACCACATTATTTATAACGAATTACATAGCCAGGCTAATGTTTTAGCAGAGTAACCGTTTACTTTTTTTTATTTCATGCCTATATTTTGAATAATTAAATAAAATCCCACCTATATTGCTCAAAGCCATCATCATCATCAATTGTGTCGTGCGATTTTCGACTCTAAACTGATGCAAGACGCGCGGGTGAAATCATGTATTTTTCTGGCATTAGGCGCACTCTTAAAGACAGTGACAGGCATAGTCATGTCGATCATCGGTATCGGACTAAATGCCTTAGAATTCGGGTGCTGATATAGGTAAATTGTTGGAAATAGTTACTGAAAATGAAGTAATAAAACTACATACTTAGTTAATAAGTACTGATTTTTTTTTATTGGCTAAGCTAACTAGAGTATATAATAATAAAATATAAGTACCTACATATTATAAATAATAAAAATAATTATAAATGGCAAACCTTAAAATATTTTTAATCCTTTTTTTGCCGTCTTTGAATTGACGGTTATTGCATTTTACTGTTATATGAGAAACTAGCTAACAAAAATAGCAAAAAATTTTAAGAGATAATTTACAGGGAAACAAATAGATACATGGAGTTTGCTAGTACAGTTTCAAACAATTTTAGAAGTTCACCGCCTGGATTATTTAGAATCGAATTGTCAACATTTAATGTAATAGCTGTTTCTAAATTTTGGACATAGTGAATCAATTATTTATGTGGCATTTTCAGGCTTCCATAAAACCCGGAGATTTTCTTAAAAACCTTATAATAATTATCTAGTAAACAAATTTGTTTCACCTAAGTCTGGAAATATCACCAACACAAAAGATGCAGTATTTTGTTGCATCTTGGAAGGGATTTTATTTTTAAGGCCTATCTATCTAGTACTCTATTATCAAATTTTTGAGTTTATCAAAGTACTTTTACATGGTAGTTTCAATATCGTTTGTAAGCATCTGTATGCATGTGGACTTGAGTAATGTAAGCTCTAATACCGATTCCCTTTGTACTTGTTTTTAATATTATTCTGCAATTCAATTAAATATTGAAATCTCGGACCAATTTCGTCATCAGGATCATTGCATGTTATAGACTGATTTTTTGCTTCTATTCCAACTCCTTCTTAATTTTTGTAAAATCTTGATCCAACTTTCGGCGTTTCAACTTACATTCCCGTATTTCATTAAAAAGTTTTCGTTTTCTTAGCGTTCCTTCGGTAAGTGACTTTGAAGTCTTTGTTTGTGGTGTTGTTGATCGTAATGATTCTGTTTGGGTTGCAACAGTAACATATTCTTTATTATTCGACAATATAATAATTTTGTCTTTACCTTCGGCTTTCATGGTGGACTGTACTTTTAAACAAGATGAGCCTTCTTGATGTTGGTTGTGTAAAAACTTTGATGGAAGAGCATTTTTTTTGAGATGTTTAATAATTGTAATTGAAGAATTTTCGAAATGTGCAGAACAAACTAAATGGCTGCTCTTCTTTAAATCTCCTCTTTGTAATAAGTCTTCTCTATCGATTAATGTCAACCATTTCCGGCACCTGGAATATGAAAATAAAACTTGCGGTAGTAATGTTTTAAAAAGATGCTTCAGCTCTTGCTCTTGGTACTATTATGTAACAAGTATTTAATTTTGTCCCCGTTTTTAGTGTTCCGTTCTACTAGGAACCCTTATAAGTTCATGCTGTCTTTCTGTCTCTTTATCTGTCTGTCCGTCTGGCCAGTTATTATTATTTTAAGTGGATAGTTGGGGTAAAATCCTATTAACACTTAGTCTACATAATCAATATCATAATATAATACAGAACTTGTACGTCTAGATAATAACAGGAAACATTTATAATAACAAAGAAAATCGATAGTTATAGGTAGGCGCAGCGACAATAATAAAATGAATGGACGGGAAATAAGCGCGCGGATTTTGAAGACTATATATTGAGCGCAAGCGTCAACGATCCGACCACTCCTAGCAACAGGAAGTATTCCGTTTTTGGTATAGGTGCCGGTTACCAGAGACACACAAACACGCACCGACCTCGCTGGTGAGGTCGAGGACTCCCCAGATCTCTCAGAAGATCGGTTAGATTCTCTCCAAATAGTCAACCAGGTCAACCTACTAGGGCCCCAGGGCACACCTTTTCTGGGGTGCCAGGACAAGTCTGACCCCACTCCCGGCGACGGCCAAGCCGAGGTTAGTACCGTCTGAGGTGCCCTTGCCTAGCGCCATTTGCGCTTGCCTAAAGTCCGGTGACGCTGTAGGGGCCATCTGAGGCAAACAGCATCAGTAATTTAAAGATCCCTACCCTACCCTACCTATACCTACTAAACT
This sequence comes from Erannis defoliaria, assembly GCA_905404285.2. Lineage (NCBI taxonomy): Eukaryota > Metazoa > Arthropoda > Insecta > Lepidoptera > Geometridae > Erannis > Erannis defoliaria. The sequence goes on from FR990076.1 coordinate 4,252,288, forward strand.
GCGTAACATAATAATTATCTTAAAATGAATCCGATTGTACCTACTTAAATGGTCAAAGAAAAGCTTACAAAAATATTGCCTCAGCTCTTGGTCTATTATGTTACGGTTATATATTTTTAATACCTACCTAGTTTAATTTCATTAGTTTCTCATCTAACATTATCTTGAGAAGGAGATAGAGTTGAAATTGCAATGGGTTCCGTCGCACGTAGGTATAAAAGGTAACGAGGAAGCTGACAGACTAGCCAAATTAGCAGTGACAGAGGGAACTGGAGTATCTATAAAACCTAATTATACAGAAGTGCTATACAAATTAAAGAAAACGTGTTCTATGAAATACAGAGATTATTTTAACGAAAGAAGTAAACAAAAAGGCATCTGGTACAAAATTATTCAATGTCAGCCTCCTCCAATACCGTGGTTTGTTGCAAGTAAGATGAGCAGGCAAATGATTGTACTAGCGCATAGAATACGGTCCGGGCACATTCCATCCAGGAGTTTTGGCTTTTTAATGAAAAAAGAAGAGTCACCCGATTGCGAAATTTGTGGATCAGTAGAAGACACCTATCATGTGCTGATGGAATGTGTCCGAAACAAAAATCAAAGAGACTCATTGATGCTTGATCTGGGCCTGAATCGCTATGATATGGGTGTGTTCACACATATCCTGGCGGTCCCGACGGCGGAGGCAGCAATGCGGGTCTATGACATGTTCAGGCATTGGTCGACCTCAACCTAAGATGAAGTTGACCAATGCCTGAACCCAAGGCAAGGTTTTTGTTCATAATATTGCTATTTTGTTGTGTATATACTTAATTAAGTCACGATGGGACTGACATGCCAGTGTTGGCAAAAGTCCCAAATTAAATAAAGAAATTAAAAAAAATAAAAAAAAAATAAAAATCTAACATTATCACATTATCATCATTAGGTATATTATAGATAATTTTAAACGAGCAAGTGTTGTTTATATAAATTATTTAATACGGGTGATATACCTACTACGTAAAGGTATAAACGTGCCTTTCGTTACCTTTCGATTTCCTTTGGAAGTGTGAAAAAGGTGAGGTCTGGATTCTTGTTAGTATTTAAGCAGCCGAATGCGATGCAATATGCTTTTGCCTTCACCTTCATTTTAGACGATGCAACGCGGCGCGTGTAAGAGTATCGAACTTGCGACCGTGCGACCAAAGAATACTATTACAGGCGTGCGACCCGGCTGGCGCGCGGCAGCCCACTGAATTGACCCGTCTAGACGGGCCCGCCCCGCCGCGTACCGTACTTGTAGTTGTAACTGGCACGCTGTGTGCATAGAGGTATGAAGTAGTTCCTACCTCTATGGCTGTGTGAATACCCAGCAGTGCTGCCTTGTCAGAATTTAGGTTTACGGTGATTCCGTGTAAAAAACGGTATATTCTAAAAAATAGCGCAGTTAGCGCTAGGGAAAATACTGTGAAAAATACGGTGTAATATTATTTTATAAAACAACAAATTAATCGCACAAATTACAATTTTTTACAAAAAAAAATATTTACTATATTGGTAAAACAACATTAAAATGTTACTAAGAATATTATTGTAATTCAGAATATTTACATGGATACTGATTTATAAAAAAATTAAGCAAAAAAATTACAAAAGGTTTGAATCTGATTGGTCATGACCCCCATGACCGGGGGGCCCCCCTCTGGATCCGCCCTTGACAGCGAGCGTGGTTATTTAGAACTCAATCGGTATGGTGAAGATTACAGAGACGGAGAATGTGCCTCCGAACGGAAACCTTTCAGATTGAGTTGTGAATACCCCTGCTGATCATTGCTTACTTCGCTTTCTGCATGTGAATTGTGTACTTGTACCGTCGGGGTCATAGACATAATAGTAATAGTACATAAGTAGGTATAGTATTATATTATCAGCTATGATGTGATATGACTCTACGTTTTAGTCTGGTCACCACCACCGTTAACAGCATACCTAGCACAGGAATCGTAGATGTAGCAGCAGATCGATAATATTTAGTAATTCTGTAATCTATAATTCTATATACTTACAGGGTTAGTTCTAATCAGTTAGCATCCTTTTAAGGGCATACTCTGTACATCAAAACAAACAACTTTTACTATGGGGCTAACATTAAAATCCCTAAAAAAACAGATATTCCATACATTTTGCCCAAGTTCGATGAACTTTTTGTATAGAACAGCTGTTTTTTTTTCGTGTTTTCAATGTTGGTAATAGTAAGAGTTGTTTGTATTGATGTACAGAATATGCCCTTATAAGGATGCTAACTGATTAGAACTGACCCTGTATAGGTACTACACTATTTAATATTATTTGACTGTATTATAGTTAAATAATTAAATAATAAACTTAACATGGAATGATCGCGACACATTCAAGGCGTCGCGACAATAACGATCCAAATAAAACAACTGTTCTAGAATGCTGTAACTCATCCAGTTATAAGAACAAGAGAACAAGGCTATAAATTGAACCTGTCTCCGCTTTTAATGGAGTAAGGTATGCCAAGCCAATGCAATCAGCGAGCTTGTTCACAGGTGTACGAGGAGGATTATAATTCACTTAGAGAGAGCGAGTTATAAAATCACTGAGCAGATCATCAAATTAGCGGATTCCGTTATCTTAGACATTTTGGAGACTGGATGTCTCGGAAATCTTTAAATCATCGCTCTCGCGAGTGCAGCGAAGCATGGATCTTTATCCGCAACGTTGCTTTGCTTGTCATCAGGAATTCGCCTTATATGGTCAACAGCAGTCTGCGCCGCACCTAAAAGCTATTGTGCTAGGAAAAAAGGGTGCGGGAATCACGAACATTGTCATTGTGTAGGAATTATAGGTATCGTGGTTATATTTAGGCTAATGGCCTTCGCAGCGATTTGGCTGGATCGGCGTTTTGATCGATTGCTTTCGCCATTTTTGACAAATTAGGTTTTTGGCGCAAAAAGCTCTTGTCGAAATACAAGTCATCGTTTAATTTAACCTCTAGTTTGAATTACGCTACAAATATGGAGGAGCTACTTTCGTAAAGTTCCGTTGGGTGTTGTTGACGTTACATCCAATACTTTCTCTATTCATATGCACTTTCACGAGAAGTCTTCATTATGAGAGCAGAGATATGCGAACTTGTAATCCGATACAGATCCATTGTTGCATGGGATTGTGTAAACGCACAGAAAAAACTCGGTCAATTGTGAGTCAAACTCGCGCACCATGAGTTCCGTACTTAGCACACTCAACCGTTAGTCTCTGCTTAAACTTCTCTGTCCTTTTCTAGCACGTGCTACTTAACGTCAGAGAGAAGATGGCAGAGCATCTTAAGCAGCGACTAACGGTTGAGAAGTTTTTTTAAGTAAGGCCGTATAGGTTTACTGAGTTACTACGTGGAGTTAATTACTATCATTACCAACTAAAAATGTGTTTATTTTCTTTGGTTCGGTTCGGTATCATTATTGAGATCCCGACTCGCATTTCGCAGGCTTTTACTGTGTCCTTATTTATACTTGACACTGCAACCACATGTAAGTATTGTTCTATTTGTGGTTTCGATTCGACGCAAACAGGTTAAAAGGAAAAAAAATGTGTGTGTCACTGTGGCATAATAACTCCAATAAAGGATGTACAATTTATTTTTGTTTCTAATGTGACTTGATCGAAAATGTTCTTAGCAAATGGTACAATTCTAGATAGTCGGGAGTTTATTATTGTAATTTTTCACTTGCGCGTAAAACTTGACATAATCGTAAAACGCCTCACGACACCTGGGGCCTTATTTTTGAATCGTGCTCAAGCGTAGCGCATGCGAAAGGAGCTGACCTTCGAACGATACTGTTTGGAATAAGGTTCAATATCGTTTGAAAGTCGGCTCCTTTCGTATGCGCAACTTTGCGCACGATTAAAAAATAAGGCCCCTGGTCTACAAAAATAATACATATTTCACTCGCACTAATTGTCGAAAGAAATCTCGTCGGGATAATCGCCGCTAGATATATCATAACGACTCTAGCGGCCTTTTTTCAACCGTTAGTCGATGCTCTGCCATCTTCTCTCTAACGTGAAGTTGCACGTGCTAGAAAAGGACAGAGAAGTTTAAGCAGTGACTAAGAGAACCGAGATTATTTTAGGTAAGGCCGTAGGTTAGCAGACGGTTCTAATACGAAGCAAAGCAACTTACCCGTAAGTAGTGGTGGCCAAATGATGGAACTAAACATTTTCGTGTGGCTGGCGGATGTTGATTTAGTTCAAAAAATCTGTGGTGGGTCCCCAGGGCCGTAGCTAGACCTGAATTTAAGCTAGGGTAGCTGTTGTTACAGGTAGGGCGCTTCACAGTACTTTGCTTATTTTAAGGTAAGGCATTGGTATTTTAAGGTAGGGCATTTTTTTATTTATTTATTAGGCACTTACAACAGATCATAGAAATTGCATAATACAGTAAACATGTTGAAAAATACAAAACGATCCCATGATCCAAAATAGCAAGCGCTCGACATGGCTAAAAAAGTAGATTCGGATTGCAAATATTACATAATTTAGACACTTAAAAAATAAATAAATATATATATATCAAAACAATAATAACAAACGTTGTGAGCTAGACCAATGAGGGCATGTTATAAATATCGTTGGTACCTACCTACCTAAACTAATAGAACTGTTAAAGTCGAGTTTAATTATTTAATACTATTATTTAAACTACAAATAGATAAATGAGTCATTAATATATATATCTATTATAATAATATAATATGATAATCTATTATATGTGTATATATATATGTTATCCTAAAATTATACTGTCAATTAATTATTTTATAGATGTTGTTCCGAAATCGACCAAAACTGAGTCCAAATAAATCCAGATCATCACTGTCTTTGTTTTCTTCACGGGTGCTACGACGAATTAGATCATTATAGGAACGACACATCCGCGGGATAGGGCTATTGTGTGAGATATTATTTCTAAATGTTAGGCGAAATGGTAAAAGTTCGACAATCCCTCAATCTAAGTAGGGTATTAAAATTTATCAAGCCTAACGGGCTGTGCATTGCCCCTCAATGCCCCCCTCCTGGCTAAAGTCCTGTGGCTCAAGTGTATAGGTAAGTTAGCGGCACTGGCTTGGTCTAGTGCAGCAATGAATTGCAAGAAGTCTCGCGTGATATCTTGCAGAACGGTTTTCAAAGCGGTTTATTAAAGCCAGCGATATTATACTAACGTATACTTACCGTTCCTGTAAAGGAAATGCCGTAATAATGTCACAAAAAGCTTTAAGTCACAGAACGGTCTAGATGAAAGCTAATCTATTTGGTTGATATGACAGCTAGAATTATCAACAGGTCATCATCGTCAATTCGTAATTTAATTTTCATCAGTGCTGCATGTAGACGGCATCGAGCTTTATCTTTCCTGATTCAGAGGTAGACAGAGATGCATCTGCTAGGCGTTTCTTCCTACATACGTACCAGCATGGCAATTAATTATTTTTAATCCTTTACTAATAGTAAAATCAACCAGCTGATTTTTTGGCGATTTCAAAATTGGTCTTATAGTAAAAGTTGTAATGAGTGAGCTCCTTTTTTAGAAGGTTTTTGACATATAGGTAGGAACTCCTACCTCTATGGTTTTTGATTAACCCAGTATTTTACGGAAACAGCTATGAATCAGCACATTTCGTATAATATTCTAATCTATATGATGTAGGTAGTTCAGTTTCTAACCCTAAACCTAAACGATCTTTAATTCTTGATTCTCATCATTAAACGCGTGAATTTATCAAATAATGTGTATTCGTGACATGATTCATACTAAAACATTCACATTTTGTGCGGAACTCTTATCACAATGCTATCTTATCTTATTATTAATAATGAATTGTTTCCATGCATACCAATTATAACACGGCCACTCCCTTAATAACATAATTTGTTAACTTGAAGTCTACTTTGAGCATTGAGTTAATATCTAGATTTTGAATATTAGCTCAATTACTTCAAGGTTCAAGCCAATATTTTTCTTAAATATTATTTTAAGGCTGAAACGCCTTAGTCCCATTGCCACCAATCACCATCTAGTCCATCAAACTATCTGCCGAAGTCCGGTGTTTCCTAAAAAGTACAATATGGTGACTTCAAATCTAGAGTAAACGGGATCCTTATTTAGGTAAGCGTACTCCATCCTAGCCCACATACATTGCGGTCAAATGCAGACCCTATTTCACGATACCTTTTGGAGAGTATGCTTCGGATCTGCATGATTTGGTTCCTCATTCTAATATCGGGCGGCCAGAAGCTTCGTAACATGGTTGATACAGGAAAAAACGAAACGGTTTGATTCCACGAATAGGCTAGATGACTGCTATTTTTTTATTGTCCTATTAAAATGTGGCCCATAAATATAGCTGATTAATAAAAAGAAAATGAAAATCTGATCAAAAATAAGCAACTTATAAGCATTTTAATATCATGCTAGACAGAGAGGCGAAACAGCAAATCGTGACGTCACTTCTCAGTACGCCATATAAATACTGTTCTGACAAGTAAGGCGTGACGACATTTTTTTGTTTTGTGGGAAAGGGACAGAGTTGTCTCTACCAAAAACTTTAAACGCTTATATATCAGAACATAAATAACCGATTAAAATTATGTTTTCAACCAACATACTATATTTACTTAAATTCTTCATCGAAGCTATTTATTTCAACGATTTAAACATCAGTCATCTACCCTATTGCTAGACAGTGGCATGCGCTTCCCGAATAGGCATGTCCTGATAGAGAACAATATGAATGTAGGTATTCAAGCCGCGATTGAATTGGTTTCTCCTAAGCAAGCGTACTCCATCATAGATAGCATCTTAGCTTAAAATCAGGCGTGTTGGCGGTCAAACGCAAGTCAATAATAAAAAATATAAAACAAAACAATAACGTAGAGCAGAGCATGATTTTATTAAGGACCGAGAAAGAAGAGTACAAAACACAGTAGCTTAAAAGTGATTAGGTAGGTACTGCATCAATCATATCAAGATGGCTCAAAATCCTGCAAAACTTAAATATGACTAAGTACCTATATTATTTATAATCGGTTATAATACCAAGTGGGACATGTCTGGCAAGCATATTATGCATGTTTGGGCTATTAATAAAAGCCTGAAATGGGGGCCTAGATAGAAAAGAACTCGCGGCAGAGAAACGCCAAGAATAAGATAGTGACTTTGACACAATTTATAGATGCTTATATTTTATTAGTATGAAACTCATATGAAACTGGCATAAAAGCAAGACAGATAAAGGAAATAATATAATATGAAGGCCTTTGCCTTGCAGTGGGACACAATCAAAATAGTAATGATAATATGTAAGGTTAAGAAGTCTTCTATAATAAGAGATGATGTTTGCGCTCTACCGTTTATCAGTCCTAGTACGTCGATGATGTAATTCATTGACGTATTATTTGATTATGACGTTAGGATCGTTAACGTATGAAAATTCAAAAGATGCCTGCCTTTCAAGGTCATGGCGACCTCTATAGAATCGTAAGACACTAGACCGAAACGGTGGCCCTACTATTTGTTAGAGTACGGCATTTATATTAGGATCTTGATTAGGGTGTAAGCAGACCTCTCTGGGTAGCATAGATAAACATTGCAGGACATCTCACACAACGCCTTGGAGCCCCCAAGCTAAGCAAAACTAGTACTATGCGAACCAGATAAATGATAGAGTACGAAAGTACTTTTTTCTACAAATGACATAGAATTACATACTTTTAACCTGTAGGTATACTGAGCAAACAGGATAGATCTATGTTGGTCACTTCAATATTAGTTGTGAGTGGAAATCAAATTCATACCCTCGTTGCTCGAAAGGCTACTACAAACAGATCTAAAGGCATTTGCATTGTAACTTTGTGACTAAATTGTACTAGATCTTTGGCATCTTGTGGACGATGTACAATGGCAGAAATCTAGTACAATTTAGTTCACATCATATCTCAATTCTCTCTTCACATCACACTATTTGTTATTATTTATTATCATAGATCTAGTTAAAAAAGGGTTTATTATGCATGATTATGCGAGTTTTTGCGTGTGTTAATTTATAGTTTCTACGTTTGAACGGACTCTGAGGTAGCATCTACCCTGCCAAAGAAATGATTAATACTTTTATTTCATATTCAGCTTAAACTTCACTTCCATCTCGTCTGATGCAATCTAATAAGAGCTCGCATAGTGTAAAACTACGTAATTGCGTGGTAACTAATATTAAGAGAGGTACTCGTATTTCCTTTGTGGTAACACTGCGGAGGGCATCTCCATCTCCAGATGCACACAATTTCAATAGGTACCTATGTAGCATTTATACATTTACAGAATGGGTTTATTTAGAAGTCTTTAAGTACCTATTTTTACTTAAGTTTACAGCTAATAATAATACCTAAGTATATCTGTTACATATTTATTTAATCTAAATGATTGTTTTACGCACTAAACCTAATCGTACAATTCCAAAAACTCGCGTAATCTGATAGCTAGTCGTAATCACTAGGTACCTTCGTACTTATATCATAGTCAGTAAAAATTAATCATTTTAATTCTGATTAAATAATACAGTCATAATCATAAACGAACAACAGGAAATCAACCAATATGTCGAATTATTTACTCAAAGATTAGGTAAGTTAGTAGTGAAATAAACAGCATTCCGGAAATATTCTCAAACTTAATATAGGTATACTTAAATAAATAAATACAAAAAAAACATAGTAAAGACGAAACTTAACTAGATTTCAACTAATAAACTCACAAAATACAAGAAAGTGAAATTTACCAATTTTAGATTCGTATCTATAATTATTACACAAGATTGTTATGAAATTTATCTACCAAGAGTGAGATAATAATTCATTAAATAGACACATCATAATAGCGCTAATGGGAAAGGCGTCCTCCCAAAACGGCTAGAACAAGGGAGAACTTTCCGAGACGAGACAATGGATCGTAAAGAGAAACAATGGTTGCGCCTGCGCCGGCTGGCATCCGTTAGCCAAATCTGCGCGTGATATGAATTTGAATTGTAACGTCTCGGAGGCCAAGGACCGACGCTTGGAGCAGACTAGATACTAGTTAGTGTGAATGAAGTTAGGGAACTTCATGTTCGAAGTAATGAACATGTTTTGAACGGTTATACTTTTCAGTGAAACGGTTGCCAAAATTTAAATTGGAGATTAGAGTGGGCATTACTTGAATAAATGAAATCTATTTTGTTTTTGCATTCTCTTTCATACGTAGGTAATTAGAAAGATGTAGAATTATAATACTTGTTATTACCATAAGTAGAGGCATTTTGTAGCCGTTGAAGTTAATAGGTACCTATTTATGGCTTGTAGAACAGTGAGTTGAAATAAATAGAGTAGTTATAGTCGAACAAGACTGCTTTAAAAACTGACTAGAAGTTGCCTATATAAATATACTTATGCATGTTTCTATACAGTTTGTGAAGAAAAGAAAAGAATATGACCGACTTTATACGCCACACCTGTTGTTAAAAAGAGACAAATATCTAATTTCTCTACGGCGTAATTAGCTACACAAGTTGATTGGCCAGAGCGAGCGCCCTCGCCGCGCTGGTGTGACTCTTTCACTCTCTCACAAAAGACGATCTATCTATCTCGGTCATCCATTTCAAAGTAACAACAGTCGCCTAAGATAAAATAAATTTAATTTTTTCCCTTTGCAATAAAAATACAGTACTTACGCATGAAATGTTTTTTTTTTGTCTTTCACAGTACCTGTGTAGATTGTTCAGTGTCTAAATACACAGAAAGTCATTATAATCACCATATTTTTGCTAGAAAACATACGATTTGCGGCAGCGTATTACCGGACATTCGGTAGTGAAAGACTGGTAGCGATCCCGGCAATTACCTTGATTGCGTCTAGTAAATATGGCGGGGGGACAACTCATCTACAGGTAAAAACATCTTAGTTGTAGAATAGGAGATTCTACTATAAAATAATAAATAAAACTTAGGACAGTTAAAAACAAATTGTTTCTAGCATTTTCGTCTCGTCTCATATCTTGCGTTAAACGCAGAGTTTTTTAGGTAGGTACTACCTAAGATGTTTTTACCTTTAGATGAGTTGTCCCCCCCGCCATATTTACTAGACGAAATCAAGGTAATTGCCGTGATCGCTACCAGTCTTTCACTTCCGAATGTCCAGTAATAAGCTGCCGCTAATCGTATGTTTTCTAGCAAAAAGATGGTGATATTATGCCTTTCTGTGTATTTAGACACTGCACAATCTACACAGGCACTGTGAGAGACAAAAAAAAAATCATTTCACGCGTAAGTACTGTATTTTTATTGCAATGGGAAAAAATGAAATTTATTTTATCTAAGACGACTGTTGTCACTTTGAAATGGATGGCCGAGATAGATAGATCGTCTTGTGTGAGAGAGTGAAAGAGAGCCACACCTGCGCGGCGAGGGCGCTCGCTCTGGCCAATCAACTAGTGTAGCTTATTACGCCGTAAGAGAAATTAGATATTTGTCTCTTTCTAACAACAGGTGTGGCATATAAAGTCGGTCATATTCCTTCCTTTTCTTCACAAACTGCATAGAAACATGCGAAGTATATTTATATAGGCAACTTCTAGTCAGTTTTTAAAGCAGTTTTGTTCGACTATAACTACTCTATTTATTTCAACTCACTGGGTACTACAAAATTATTCCTTTTAGAAAAATCGACAAATTGGTGTATAGTATAATCTGACCTTCAGTAAAATATATATTTAAGTACACGGTAATACTATACAAACTAGTTAAGTCATAAAATAGGGTGTGTCTATAAGGCCAGATTTTATGCAATACCTATATCTTACTTTACCTGTCTACAAATAAAGTTTCCAACCTATGTTGAAAAGTTTTACAGAGTTTTGATAAATTTTCAAATCCCGGGGGACACAATTAATAGCTTTGTTCAAGGGCTAAACGTTCTGGAAGGTCACAGTCATAGCGTCTAGACAGGGTTTGTCTGAGTTTTACAGGCAGGCCATTTTGTATTTATCATTATTTATTACTGAGAATAGCAATAACAATTTTGCTGGTCAATAAGTTTTTATCTCACCGTTTGTCGAGTTTAGCGATATAAGATACTATTCATCTTTTATTTGGTTCTGAATAGCATTCGGATCTCGTTTATTACCGTTGTATTGCAGGCATTAACATCTAACTGACGTATACTTTACATGTGATATTATTTAATACCAGTAAACAATAGATGTTTTTTTAAGTTTGAATGTGTGTCCAGTTAACCAATAAAAATACAGAAAAAAATTATGTGGTCAAGTGGACCCGCGGGTCCAGTAGCGAGCGGGTCCAGCTGACCGAAGACTCCAAGTTGCCTTTAAATTTTTTCTTTATCAGTCGATAATCATTATCTCAATATATTAAGTTTATTCACACTGAAAACTTCTTTCACACAGCTCTTCCATATTCTTCCATATTCCATAGACAGGAGACACTAGTTTGCAGACGCACAAGTTAAATATAAATAGATTATTTACGTAGCATAAAGTTACGATTATTATTTACCCACTTCACAATAGTCATACAAAGGATCATACCAAAAAAATTCGTTTATTAAACACATTTAGAACAAGAGTTTACAAGAGCCACCGTGTGTTTATCGTCGGTCCAAGTTGTAGTAGTAGCAGGAAACATCAAACCATGAAAATTTTGAAGTTAAGAGGAAGCTAATGTTGCAAACTCAAAATTATTATGAAACAGAAAATTTACTTGTCTGATTATCTCCTAATATTGCATATTCCTGAAATTCTTCCACTCCTATCGCAGATTTCCTACTATTTACCTATATGTCCACTCGCACATCATCACACAATTCACCATCAATTAGTTGTCCTTACTATATCAATCCTATTGAAGAATCAACTGTCTCCCATAGTACAGGGTCATGCTAGTTTGGGAGACAGGGACTCCTGTGTTATTATTCTACTAGTAGGTATTTTGTATATTTCCCTCCTTTTTCTATAAAAATATGTTAAACCAAGTTGTAGCAGGGGCAGCAAACGAACCCTTTTGGCGGCACGAGAACTAACTTTGAAAATAGGTGTGATATTGAAAATAAAATATCACAACAGTCACAGTCTACTCACGGTGACAGGAACTTTAGGTTGTTATTATCCTTTGCAAGTTCATAGTATTGGAATTCTTGAATGCGAAACCTGTTTGATCCGCGCAAAGGAACTCCCTTGCGTAGGAGTCTATGGGCTAATGTTTGTCGAAGCTGTGGTTGAAATCATGTCAACGATCGCATTATCCGACGGTGAGATCATAAGATTGTGTCTTGATATCTTATTCTTATCATGAGATTCTAGCTTATCGCAAACCTCTTATTCAATAGTGTCCATTATTACCTCGATATTTACACTAATACTAGAATAATGGTAGGTATACTTACTTAGGTGCGTTGTAGGTGTGTGCTTTCTAGTATTTGATAACATTCTAACGGTTACAAAAAATACAGTAGCCGCCAAAGTCGCCGAAGTAGCCGGTTGTCAAATTGTCGACATGGAAGGGGTGAGACCGCGTAGGTACGTCGTGTAGACCACTGAAGAGAGAAGAGGTAGGGCCTTCGCTCTTCTGTGGTGGAAAAGGCAAATGTGATGTCAAAACGTTACCCAAAGACCATACCGCAGAGGCAATAACCAAAGATAGATAGATAGAATCTAAGAATTACCTACTTCACGGATAAAGTAAATAATAAAAAAGTAGGTTCATACAAAAATACTGATTAATATCGAGAAGTCGTAAAGTAATCCAACACGCGATCTGGCCCTACCGCAGCGTCACGTTTTGTTTAGCAACAATAAAACGTGACAAAGCTCCGTTTACACGATCAATTAACTACCTACCGATTTTTGTAATACGAGTAGCTAACATAGCGTATAGCGCGTAGGCGAAACACTATCCAAACTGTCCATTTTATTAGGACGGTCGTAGCAGTTTTTCTGATCTTTACTACTTAGATCTATCCACAGGATCTACCTAACTTACATTAGGAATTTAGGACATATATTGACAACTTATATTTTCTATGACCTAAGGATCAAAATAATTCTATCATATTGAGTGTGTGGATTTACTACCTTTAATAGTGCTATCCTATCATAGAGGTAGGAACTATATATCTTTGATTATATACCTTTCTATATATATGGTTTATTCAGTAGAAAAACTCAGCACGAACCATGGACGATTGATCGATAGAGTAATTACTAAGGTAATAATTATATAATAATTAGTATAAAGACACTGTAGTTCTTCCATGGCGCGAGATTGAAAAAAATATTGGTCAAGGTTGAGAGGAACTTAGCCAGTTTCTATTATTTGTTGGTAAGTAGCTATATCACGAAAAAAATTTGGTGTTATGGGGTTGTTATACGTTTGGAGCATCGGCTACCAATGACGGTCCAAAATATATATACCGCACATAGACATAAGGTCCCGTTGGACATTCTTTGAGTGAGGAATTTTCAAATTAAATCAAATGAATCACAGTGAACTATGTAGCCAGCTGAAACCCTGCTATAGCTCCAGGCTTCAGGGATAATGGTTGTTATGAACAATAATACTAAGTATTTAACGACTTACAGGAAAATGTAGACTCACTTCCTGGAATAAATGCTTTAATGAAATTAAAATTAAGTATAAATAGACCATTGTAAAAATAAGATCATGAAATTCTCAACATACAACTTGCCTCAATGTGTCCAGGAAAAATGATAATTTGTGCATCTGGCTACGAACGGGGTTCGCTACATTTGCCTTTTAGAGAATTCCATTTAAAATTGTGAGCATTGGCATTAGCTACAACGTTGCAGATATGCGTTGACGACTTGTGTGGCTCAGTGGTAGTGCGATTGCTTATTATTAGTTGTCTATATCAAAAACAGTTCCAAATTAGATTATTTTCTTTGCGATGAATTTCATCAGGTATGTGGTTAGACGGGATAATTCGTTTGCTATTTCCAAATGATCTTATGTATTCCTTGTGTCTCTTTTTATCCATAACAAGTCCCCCAATAAAAGCGCCCCAATCTTGCTAGCCTTGACACCGGCTTATCAGTTCTTTCCACAAAACTTCCGCCAGATGTTCCGCATCGCACCTGCAAACTTGAGCTTTTAGTCTTGTTTGGTTTTTGTTTCGTATTCTGTTTCTTTAGGTATATTTATATATATATAAAAGAAAATCATTTACGAATTGAAGCTTCTATATAGTGGATGCGCTCACTCACTCTTAGACCTATGAATATCTAGGCAAAACTCTTACCAAGTCAAAGTTATGTCAATAAGTTCCATGTTCAGTATGCCTCCTTGCGAATAGCCTAACTTACTTGGAGGAGTTAGTATCTAGATAAACAACCCAGATTATTACATTAAGTTTCTCCATAGAAGAATTATGTTATGTCCTATTATATCTGTCAATTGAAATAAGCTAGTTCGTACTCTCAATGGATTTGACCTCACGCAAAGACGGTTTTCTATAGATGCTGGTATGAAAGCTACCATCTGGGCAAAGGCAATGCTAGCCACAAATGTGTCCTGCCAAGGTTCGCCGATGGTCGACCAAAAATGGGCTTCGAGCCGCGCCTGCACCGCGCTAGGCCTTTTACGGTTTCAGCCTTTAGATGGCTAACTACCTCGACGCTCGGCGAAGGCAATCGTCATATGGAGCGGAAATTATCCTAGCTAGGCTTGGGCTTATAAATGACACATTCCGTTTAGAATATAGGAGTAGGCTGTTTAACAATAAGTGCATGTATAATATAGATAGGTGATGCTACTTTATGTTTTCATTACGCCCACGTATAAATAATAGGTAGGTACCTAACTAGGCCAATCAATCTGTTGAACTATTAATCGATCTCTCCTTGGCACTGACCTATTCAACTCCCAGCGTGTGATCTGACAAAAGGAATTAAACTCGTTAGTCAGTGTGTAAAATTAGAAATCATTATCAAACCACAAAATGTAACCACAAAATAGTGAACAGCTTTTATTAAGTACTTAGCCAACATTGAATTCGCGAAAAAATGTGCTGTTCACCCCCGACAAAATGTATGGAACAGAAGATTTATTATTCGCGATTTCAAGGTCCTGTAGTAATTTCCACTATGAAGAGCAATGGCGGATCCAGCTTTTAAGTCAGGGGGTCATATGGTAGAGTCGAGGTCTAGTTAGGACAGGCTCCAATTCGATTGCAACTAGGAAAAATATCAGGGTTCGACCTACACCCAGCCCACGGGGCTATGACCCCCATGACCCCCCTTTTTGATTGATGAAGAGTATTATGACCTTCTTTCGGTTCGTATTGTACCACGTAACCCGTCTTCTACACGTTATGCACACAAGGTATTCCTGAGTTCCTGAGCGCCGTGCTCACACATAATTAACAGTGAACTTGTACTCGGCTAGCCGGCTCGCCTCGACCTTGCCTTGCGCGCCCCACTCTTGTTTTATGTTTATCGATCCTGTCTGCAGTCAACGTTATTCAACTGCGAACAAGAACAATGGAATATTATTCCTCCGACAATCCGACATGATACTAACATTACTTACAATAATAGAGAAACTGAACGATATTTTTTTTATAAAATGGTTAGGTTCTCAAATCTTGACAGCAATGAATGATTTCTTTTTTTAAATAATATCAACAAGTAGCTTTACAAAAAAAAACAACCGATTTCAAATTAACATGGGACCACCTCGAGAGTATAAATAGAACCACCTCCTTTTTTGAAGTCGGTTAAAAATAGAAAGAACAACCGATATTCTATGTAATAGTGGAGTTACCAATTGTCCCTAATTAGGTAATTAGTTATAGGTCATTAAACTTTTATAAATATGATTTCGAGATACGAGGAAATTCTACAAATAAACACCGATTTATTAACGATTTATTGATCTATTTACATTAGCCTCACAATAAATATATGTGACCGGACACATAACAAATCAATACAAGCGTAAAAGAAGTGTAGTGGACTCTACACCAATCTCTACACATATAATGTTAAAATGTTCTTGTAAGTAGGGTAATTTCACTGCATACGCTAAGTTCAACTGCAAAACGGCGCTTATGTTTACAGTTATTACCAATACCAAGTTATTACACAGAATTCACCTTCAGTGGACACATGGAGAGAGAACGGAAATCGTGTGGCAAGTCCTGGAGAACAATTTCGGAGTAACAAAAGTCCAGAAAAGTCCAGTACACCTCACTCATCTATTCAAATTGACAAATATAAGTGGATTTCAGCTTCCATAAAAAGCATCAATGACAATACCTATTGAATGTACTCGTAAGTACTTACATAGATCTACAATCTGTGTAAAAAAACACACTACCTATATTTAAAAAAAAAACAGATTAGGTTTGCGTTAGATCACACCCTGTCTAATTTTAAGCAAGCGCAACCTCGCTGATGAATATGGATGATGGAGGAGCTTCTGTGTTGAGGAGGCATGAAAGGATGCATCGCAAAAGGTTTGCTTAGAACTAGATCTTAACTTCAATGTGAAAACGCTGCTAATGATGACGATAAGGTCCGAAAGATGTAAGGCAAAAGCAAAATGATTTTCGTCACTGTTTTAAAACTGGTTTGAAATTATTGAAGCCTTAGATTCGGGTCTTTTCCCAATGGGCGATATTTGTGTATTCATTGGCAGTGATACGCTTGTTATGTACCTATTCATGGCAATCAACGTTTATATACCCACACATTAGGGCGACCTCTTTGTACTGATAAGAAACGTTGATCTCGCAAATGCCACAAAGGACACAAGTGTCAATGCCCCTTCGTAATTTAATATTGAGATCAACGTTCGACTGAATGGCTGAAATTGGCATGGAAACATCTGTTCAGGTTCCAAAGACCTCCCAAGTCCCGAGCATAATTTGATTTATCTGATTTTAATAAGAATCTTACTCAACTGAAATTATGGTTTTCCCATTTTCTTGGTAGGTAATCGAGTTAATATTATAGTAGTACCTAATTGAACCCATTATTCATTTAGAAAGTTTAATCTCCTGCGAAAGATGTTCATATAAAAAAGGTCAATACTCAATACTCAACCGGATGTGATCGAAACTATAGTCGGAGTATCCGATTTAAACGTGAGTATTCCCGTATAAATAAAACAAAGATGTTCATATAGTAGATTGTTACACAAAGGGCTGAAATGACCCATTATAAGTAAGTATGTATTATAAGTATGTATTTACGAAAAAAATATGTATATAAGTATTCTATCAGCTATCTGGTTTCCATAATACAAGCTTTGCTTAGTATGGGGCTAGATGGCGCTGTGTGTAATAAATGTCCCCCCAATATTTATTTTATTTATTTATTTATTATTTATTAAATAAATAAATAAATATCGGTGGTAATTTTTCACACAGCGCCATCTAGCCCCAAACGAAGCAAAGCATTATATACGAGGTAGTTTTAGTCCCGAACTATAGCGAGGGAGTTAAAGAAACCCGAGTGGTACCTAATAGCACCGTGTGTTTACACTCTACTTTCACTCCGTTTGCGAGAAAATAAAATTATCCAATACAAAATAAATGCTTTGTGACTTTGCCGGCAACTGATTGAAATTTATCCTTACGAGAATCGACCTAGTAAACTAACACTTAATTTCTTAATATCACGCTAGATGTCACGTTTTTAAATTTTATAGAACAGATCACTAAATATACAAATAAAATTACTAACGAATAAATGAGATGCCAATCATGTCATTTGAATTTTTCCGTCGGTAATTTTTACATAAAGAAACAGAGAAATTCATTTAATGTTTACTTTTACTGGGTAAAAACATTAAAAATCGTACGTCTAATATGTAAGTTTGAATGACCGTTACGCGTGGCGGGCGTTAGCAGACTGAGCAAATAAGTGTGACGTCACACACTCCGTCCGCAAAATAGGAGTTGCGGCTACAAGTCGCTCATCGCAACTCCTTATCCTTCATGGAACCAACACTGAGCTATTCAGTTCTCTATGCAAGTACACAGAACATTATTACATTATTGTCCCGCAACAGCTTATGACAACGAGCGAGCAGCCACTTCAAATTCGTCTGATCATTTCTTCTAGTTTTGCTATTCCGTCTAGATTTTCTTTATCGTTGATGACTAATACGAAGGTTACGAAGGATGCGCCATCGCGTAATAAAACAACATTTGAAAATGACCCCTGCGCCGTCATGTTTACGAGTTGCGCTGGAGTGCGAAAGAAGATAGCACTTTTATGAGAGCATAAGGGATAGCGCGCGGTGAGCGCTGACAGGCGAGACTGTCCTTATAGGGCCGTCTTCATGGGGCCATTTTAGGGCGCGATATGACATATCTCCTTTCTTATATATAATAACATCGACTAATACGGTGTAGTTAAAACATTCGCTTTCACATTCGCAAAACAAGCTTCGTGTTTTTTATATAAGTAATACATCAGTTAGGTTAGAGTTTAATGTTTTTCCTTCCCGTCCTGGATATACTATAAATAAAAATGATTTCTATGTCTATCCATGTATTTCGATGATATATAATTATTAATTTACCACAGCTTTAGTATTAATCGTTCTGGTTCCACATATATGCGATTCATACGGGATGACATTATACATATCTTAAATTAAATAAGGACAATAGTGTCAATAGTCAATAACCGAGTATCTAACTGCTCCATGAATCACAATTCATTTCCGTTACAAACAGGATTTTTCCTGTAAATAATGATCATATTACTACGTGTTTATTGCTACATCAACATATACTTGAGCTTATTATAAATTCCACTAACAAAATAAATAACATCTCGAAAGGATGGGGAAGTTCGCGCCGTCTAAAACTACTGCAGGACCGCTTGGAATCCATAACTATTACAAAAAAATTAACTGCTAAATTACTGATAATTATGTTATATTGTCCAACTCGGATGGGCAGCGTTCGGGAAATTGCGTAATATCTTCTCGTCCAAAAACCCCCAGTGTCTAAAGACAATGGTATACGACCAGTGTGTGTTGCCAGTGATGACATATGGAACTGAAACGTGGTCTTTAACTGCTGGCCTTTTGGAGAAACTTAGAGTCACGTAACGGGCAATGGAGAGAGCTATGCTCGGAGTTACTTTGCGCGATAGAATCCGGAACGAGGATATTCGCCAAAGAACCCAAGTTACCGACATAGCTCGCAAGGTTTGCAAGTTACTAACTAAGAGAGACTGAGAGAATCGAGATTATTTTAGGTAAGGCTGACAATTGTGGTGACGTTTAGCTAGTAACTACTAACAATACCCTCTCCGTTGGTGTGCAATGACGTCGTACATCATGTTGGTGTTCTTAATAAATAAATAAACATTTTGTAGTATTGACTGACAAAGACCAATTAGCATACGAAAAAATTAATGCTAAGTAGTTACATACTTAATTAAATCCTTGATGACAATTTTTTTTTAGCTAAGATCGAGTCGTTGTTGATACAAGATGCGTCATTAAATTCTTAATTGACGACAGCTGATGATCAAATATATTGAGACGTACCGGCTCGAAGTCTAATCGATTACGTGCGTTGACTCATTGTTGTCAAACCCGAGAAGCCAGCGTGACTCATTACAGACTCATTCGAAGGGCCAGATAAATATTTGTTTCGAATTATTCTTAAATTTTCTAATGTGATGTTAGGCAGATAGTTAGTGAAATACTTGGAGGGTTTAGCTCTCTCTCTCGTGAAATAGAATCTCTCCTCGATGATATATTGTGATTATGATTACCTACGTTATTATTGCAGGCACCGTAATTAGTTTCGTCTAAGAAGCAGACGCGGTTGTTAATTAGGATATTTTATGTTAGTGTAAAAATTTTGTAAGCGTTTCTCTTTCTGTCACAAATATATTATATTTACTGTAAAGTAAAGTACTTACTTACTGTAAAGTACTGCTACAAACTATTCGACTGTTTTATTTAAAATGCCCGTTAAATAAATAAACGAAGCTTAATCATAGTTTATTTTATTAAAAGTAGGTAGAACTTGAGGTACCTATATACCTAGTACATGCTCGTGTGAGAAAAACAGTCATCGTCGCCAGTTAGACTAGTATCTTGAACGTCCGACAAAACACCCCTCTCGTTGTTAATACGCTGTTATTCATCAAATACCTACTTAGCTGAATACCTATAGACTATAGGAAATGGGAATGTGTCCGGTGAATCATTAATTTGCCGTTATGGTTGTCAGTATTTTTTGTGAAAGTGAAGCTGATTCCTCCAAGGTTCATATGAATGAGGAAAACGAGTGTGATTGCACCTCATTATTTTCTATCCCATTCCCAACCCAACAACTTATAAGGGCAACGTCATGCGAGTATATCATCATAGATTTCTCCTCTAAGTATATTAGCTATTTTAATTTGTTTGTACATAGTACTACATATTATATCGATGTCACCTCCTATAATCTATAGAAGACTGGATAGATTCTGAAGTTAGAAGTATAAGTATATTTTAGATTCGTCAGCATGCCCTAAACTAAACATAAATCTGATGCGATCCCATAAAGTGATACCTAAAAGTATTTTTTTATTCTTTGAAATTTGTAATAGAGACATTTCTTGTTTTATTTTTATCACACTTCTTTACAGTTACTCACAGGCATTTTAAGAACGTTTTTTTTTAAATTGCTTTGTTACTTCTAAGGTCCTGCGTACTGTTCTTATTTTGTCCTGAGAAGGCCTAGCATGCAAAACGTGACAAAATCTTCTCTATTCTGTCATGAATAAACAGGACAGGCTACAACTTTGTATAAGTCTGTCTCGTTTTCGCAAACCATACAGTAAACTCTATCGCGATGCACATACTATATAGGCTGGCAGATATAAACCCCAACAACAACATGATTCTTGAGAAGTGAACTGCCGCCTAAGGTGCATTATCTTTAACATCTACTTAAGTAGGTACCTACCTCTGTTCTATAAAACAAATATTAAAAAAATGTTGTACCTACCCTGAATCCGCGTGCATCTTTGCAGCCCCAACTGGCGCACCCCACAGACAGGGGCGCGGCGACTGCACCAGCTTGCCGTATGAGGGTGGAAAATCAATACACGCAGACTGTTATCTAACTGTTACCGCATTTGAACAGGCTACGATAAATCTTGAGTCACGATTTCCAGTTGTTGAAACGTAAGCACTTCATGTTTCTTTGAATAATATACCAACTGGGTTATTGTTTTAAGACGACGAACATGTTCTAGAATATCATTGATTCATTATTATGAATAAATTTTGCGATGGGACAAAACGTACCTAGAAAAGGAACAAAATCTGCTGTTTCATAGAAAAAGGTCTCTCTCCTCGAAATGCACGGTCTAGCAGGGGACTACGTAGTAAGTAATATACTTACCTCAATGCATAGGACCAGCTGAATTTTCTTTCGTGGTTCTAGGGTTGGTCCCATTCTAATGTCGTCGTCGGTACGTTTGTGAACGTTTATCTATTTGACTGCTACTAAGCTGTGTCCCTACATCGTCAAACCGAAAACCACAAGCATTGGAGCTGACATTTATTTGAATAGTCACGTCACTAACCTTTCAGGCTCTAAAATTCCCCAATATGTTTATATTTATAGGTACACAGCATATATTAGCCGGCTAACACAGGTACCACATAGGCATTCCTACATGGCAGTGGGCTTTAGTAACATGAGCGGGTGTTAACAGAGGTAAAGCTTTGAGGAAAAGTAGAACGGCTTAAGAGGAATTGTTATGTTCAAGCCATACCTATGAATGGTCTATAAGCCTGTGACATGAGTCTGAATTACACCAGCTTCCTCATTCTAAATCAACTTCATACCTTTTTGAAAATTGTGGGAAAATTATTTCATTGTAGGCACTGAAGCTTTAAAACGATTGGTATAATAATTATTTTAATAGGTAGGCACCAGTTTTATCATTATAAAAATAAAACTGCCAAAGAAATGCGAAATTCCTAATTTTTTTCTCCTTTCTGTGGTCAATACTCTATACTATCGTGACAAAATAAATAGTAGGAGGTAGGTATTTATCTCGTACATGTGTATATTAATTAAAATTTACAAGGCTTCATAGCTCTGGTTGACGATGGACCCGAATACGAAATTCCAAAAAAAACATATTAGTCAGCCACGTTGAATGAATGAATAGGTATTTCATTACCATATGAGTCAGACAGACCCTGCTTCATTTTATGGCGTTTCGGTTTGGTTTAGTTAACAAACACAGGTGGCGATGCACCAATAAGCAACATGCCAACATCTTAAAATCAGCCGTAGAGCTAAGTGTTTTTGGATATATACATTTATTAAAAGAGGACAATTTCCAACAAACATGCCTGGATTATCCAGAGCTTATGTAAATCATCCATTCACTCTGGGCTGATATCATGTGCAGTACGTGTGCAGTGGAGGTTTGTGGTCCGTTCTCATTTCTCTCCATAGTGCTAATTTCCCAAATGATGTTTAGAGAAAAGGTCAAGGCCATGTTACTGTTATGGTAGGTATTTATCGCTAGATATGTCACGATGTACCTATATCTTTTTTAAATTTCAAGTCAATGTCCTCATTAAACATTATTTGGTTTGATGGTTGTGGGTTTGTTTTTTCCTTCATTATACATATCAACAGTGACATGAAGTCCACCTTGCGTAGGATTAGCATCGGGCTTTATGATAGACAATAAGCTCAAATAAAGTTCTTGCCTAACAGAAACAATTTGAAAACTACTACACGGATGAAAGATTGACGACTCGCAAAAGATGAGTCTGCAGCGATAAAATACTGCGATGCTTTCTGATCTCTTGATAATTAGAATATTTTCAACGGTTAATGTAATTACGGCACCGTCTAAACTAATTAAATATTTTTAGGTTAATCTCGGTTATGGCAATTAGCGCGAAACAGCCAACTCACATCTCACACTGGAGAAAGCGTCGCAGCACTGTGAAGATATTCAGGTGTTTAGTAGAAAGAATGCAATCATTGAATTAGTTGGAAACTGACGCGACGCCAGGCGACGCGGCATTTACGGTAATCCAGGTTCCACGTGAGTGGCTTGGCGTAACATTATCGCTTATCAAGGCATAGCATCGTTATCAGACGTATGTGAATAAAATCGAGTAGCCTTACCATATATGGTGGCAAAAAATGAGGCAGCATCTACCAGCTCGTGATTGGTGGAATAACGAGTAAATTGTTGCCGATAGCATACCTACGATAGTGTGAACTCTCTGATAAGACGCGTTTTATATAGTTTATCCTCACGGCCCGACATTCATTTAGTGAGGTGTGCTTGAGCAGTGCACAGTGGACCCGTTGCTAGTCATTTATTTAATTTATTTTCCCTGTAAGTTCATTGTTTTATTTAATTTTAATTTAATTGTGAAAAGTTTTGCAAATTACTTTACTAAAACCAGTTTTTTGGGTCATGTAAATAAAAGGCTCTCAGTGTTTACAATTCAATGGGATCGTGACGTGACGAATAATGCCTTCAGCCGGTGTTACATAATAGCAATGGTTGCGTAACCAGTTCAGTGGAATTTTGTAACGGGGCATTGCGTTTTTTAAATAGATTGTAGCGTTTTTATCAAGTGAATATTGCAGCCTGGAACTGATAGAATCTTTTATTTCGATTTCAGACTAATTCAAAATGTGCGACGAGGAAGTAGCCGCGCTAGTAGTGGACAATGGGTCCGGCATGTGCAAGGCCGGGTTCGCGGGAGACGACGCGCCGCGCGCCGTGTTCCCGTCCATCGTGGGCCGACCGCGCCACCAGGGCGTGATGGTCGGCATGGGACAGAAGGACTCGTACGTGGGCGACGAGGCCCAGAGCAAGAGAGGCATCCTCACGCTCAAGTACCCCATCGAGCACGGCATCGTCACCAACTGGGATGACATGGAGAAGATCTGGCATCACACCTTCTACAACGAGCTGCGCGTGGCGCCCGAGGAGCACCCCGTGCTGCTCACCGAGGCCCCCCTCAACCCCAAAGCTAACAGGTGAGTACGCGCCCGCGACTGCGGTCCCCCGGCCCCCGTCTCCAAACCCAGCGCAGGGCCCGTTCTGACCTCCGCCCGCTTTTTGTTGCAGAGAAAAGATGACCCAGATAATGTTCGAGACGTTCAACACGCCCGCCATGTACGTGGCCATCCAGGCTGTGCTCTCGCTATACGCGTCCGGCCGTACCACCGGTATCGTGCTGGACTCCGGCGATGGCGTCTCGCACACGGTGCCCATCTACGAGGGCTACGCGCTGCCGCACGCTATCCTGCGTCTGGACCTCGCCGGGCGCGACCTCACAGACTACCTGATGAAGATCCTCACCGAGCGCGGCTACTCGTTCACCACTACCGCCGAGCGTGAGATCGTGCGCGACATTAAGGAGAAGCTCTGCTACGTCGCGCTCGACTTCGAGCAGGAGATGGCCACCGCCGCCTCCAGCAGCAGCCTCGAGAAGTCCTACGAGCTTCCCGACGGACAGGTCATCACCATCGGAAACGAGAGGTTCCGTTGCCCTGAGGCTCTCTTCCAGCCTTCCTTCCTGGGTATGGAAGCAAACGGCATCCACGAGACCACTTACAACTCCATCATGAAGTGCGACGTCGACATCCGTAAGGACCTGTACGCCAACACAGTATTATCCGGCGGTACCACCATGTACCCCGGCATCGCCGACCGTATGCAGAAGGAAATCACATCGCTCGCCCCATCAACGATGAAGATCAAGATCATCGCTCCCCCAGAGAGGAAGTACTCCGTATGGATCGGAGGCTCGATCCTCGCGTCCCTCTCCACCTTCCAACAGATGTGGATCTCAAAACAGGAGTACGATGAGTCCGGCCCCTCTATCGTGCACAGGAAGTGCTTCTAAGCGTCAAGTAAGACTTTTCCTAATTTATGATGCCCTACACCAAGCCCCTGAAAGGGCGGCTCAAATTACGCTTGTGATCTTTTTAATTAAGTTCAGTATTTAAATAGGTTGTAAGGTATCGTAATATGCATATTACGAGTTTGCGTGTAACTGTTGTTGCCGTTTTTGACAAAGATTTTTATTTATTTTTAATGATCGTTACTAACCTGAACATTTGTAATAAAAGTTAATTTATATACCGGTATAAATATGACTTTTTTTGTACTTACTCGTATGCTAACCCTTATAATAACATCCACATTTTGTAGTAAGTATGTATGTTCCTTTCTATATCGTCATCAGTGAAAGATACCGTTTCAGACAATCGAAATTCATGACGATACAGTTTTTTTTCGATCCTCGCTTTCTCAGAATCCACGGAACTTACTTTTGCAAAGAAGCAGTGTTTATGGACCGCTTATTTGAAATTATCATAATTTTACAATTTTATCGTTTGCGTTGAAACTTAGTTTCAAAATTCAGGTACTTATGCCTACCTATAGTAGCCTAGTACATACACTAATAGTAGATTGCTACACAAGGGGCTAAAATTGCCCATTATATATATACGAGGTAGTTTTAAACCGAGTTATAATGGGTTTTTAGCGCCGTGTGTTACAATCTACTGTGCACTATGAATGCTAGAAAATAAAATAATCCAACACAAAATAAATGCTTTGTGACTTTGACGGCAACACATTGAAAATTATTTCTTTTCCGTTCTCTTCCATATGCAGTTTAGGCTCTCCATTCTCACTAGATGGTGACATTTTAACTGTTTTAAACATAGACAAGACATAGAAATCATCGGTTATAAAATAAACTAGTAGTTCGCAGCGAACTGAGACCTCGTGACCCCCACGTCATCCAAACCCCTTGACCAATTTACCTCATGTTCAAAATTGGTAATTGTTTTCATTCTACTTGGCCAATATTCTAGCACAAACATTTACGAACAAATTCGATCAAACTTTTGGCATACTCACGTACTTTTTTTTTCGAAAGTCCTTTCTTTAGAAAAAAGTGCCGCTGGGGGAACGTTCCCCTGGCGGAATCTCTATTTCGCAAATATCTCAAAAATAACCGGATGAACAAATTTCTGATTACCATAAACATTTACACGATTCTTATTCTTATTCAACGTGGGGGCGATAAGTCCTGCAATGACGTCCCGCTAGTGGTGTATTGTGCATTTCCCCCGCCAGCGTCTACCCGAGCCAACCCAGCTCCTTGAAATAACGGAGCGAGGCTCTGGGCCGCTGGCATAATAACTCCAGTGGGTTAGATGGATGGATGGATGGCATTTACACGATGTCATGATAAATATTTGCTATAACCAAAACTAGATTTTCGATACTTTTCCGCTATGGGAACGCGCACATCAACGGTTATCTACATAGCTGTGAAATGACTATGGTGACTACTGACTACTTTACGTTACATGGGTGAGACCACTTCTGTATCTGTTCCATACTGTCTGCTGTCTGGTACTGTAGGTACCTAGATAATTTTGTCGAGTTGTGTGTTTTACTTGAACGTACAGGGAAAACCACACATTTTACCCCAACAACCTTATAGCCATAAATCGTTAGTAACCAACTAACATGTTAGTACACGGACTTTATATTACCGACCTTTTTTTATTATTATTATTAATAGGCTCCTGAACCATGTGTACAAGTTGTTCTCGAGAGTCATTACGAACCGTCTCGAACGCAGGTTTGATGACTTCCAGCCTCCCGAACAAGCCAGTTTCCGGAAAGGCATTTGGCACCATGGACCACATCCACACGCTCCGCCAGATTATACAGAAGACTGAGGATTATAATCGGCCGTTATGTCTAGCGTTTGTGGACTATGAAAAAGCCTTCGATTCAATCGACCCTGGGGCCTTATTTTTGAATCGTGCGCAAAGTTGCGCATGCGAAAGGAGCCGACTTTCAAACGATATTGAACCTTATTCCAAACAGTATCGTTCGAAAGTCAGCTCCTTTCGCATGGGCTACGCTTGAGCACGATTCAAAAATGAGGCCCATGCAGGGCTAACATGCGCACCGCGAGAAAATTTTGTCGTGTCTTTATGTCGTGCGAAAACGAGACAAACTTATACAGATTCGTAGCCTTGTCCTGTTTTGTAGAATCGAGAAAATTTTCTCGCGGTGCGCATGTTAGTCCTGCTGGGCGGTACTTTAGTCCCTTTAGCGATGTCATATCGACTATAGGTATATATCGAAGCGCTGAATTGTTTGTATAGAAATGCCACAATGTCAATCCGATTGTAAAACGAGACCAAGAAACCAATCCAATAGGGTAGATGACTGATGTTTATATCGTTGAAACCAATAGCTTTGCTGAAGAATTTAAGTAAATATAGTATGTTTATTGAAAAAATAATTTCAATCGGTTAATAATGTTCTGATATATGAGCGTTTAAAGTTTTTGTTAGAGAAAACTCGGTCCCTTTCCCACAAAACAAAAAATGACGTCACGCCTTACTTGTCAGAATATAATTTATACGTTGTCGTTTGTCGTACGTCACGATTTGCTGTTTCGCCTCTCTGTCTAGCATGATATTAAAATGCTTATAAGTTGCTTATTTTTGATCAGATTTTCATTTTCTTTTCATTAATCAGATATATTTATGGGCCACATTTTAATAGGACAATAAAAAAAAGCCAGTCATCTAGCCTATTGCAGAAAGGCGTGAGACACTGCTGTTCGTGTTGCTACTTGACATACGTAGTTTTCCGACACGTTTGTGTTGCTACTTGATATACGTAGTTCTCCGATACGTTATAACATCTTTCTTTTTGGCAGCAGGCAAACCTCTGTGACCAGATGGTAAAGTTCATAGTACTGAGGTATGTCTTTTACCTTTTTTCAGCAGACTTTGTATGGTTTCATTACCCAATTCAAAAGCAAAACTTTCATAAGCTTGAATAGTGCAAAATGTTCTTCCACGCTTTTTTTATAACAATCCTTTTAAAATTCTGAATGGACGATAGTTTTTTTATAATGTTGCTCTAATCCTTTAATATAGTAAAGAGACCAGTCGCTCCCAAGTTTCATCAACTTGCTATAATTTTCAAGAATTGAATAGTATTGTTCCTTTGTTGTAATGAGTCCTTTTAATTTCTTTCTCTAATCTTGCAAACACTCATATCAGCAGCTAAAAAACTATGCCCACGTGTTATGCTGTGCCTCAGAAAATCATTTTTTTAAACTACGAATTTTTATTTAAACTTTTACAATAGATTACGAAGCGAACTCGAGATTGGATGGATGTCGACTAAATACCCACTGACGACACGAATGCGCGTTGGTATATAGGTAGTCAAATTTCGGGAGCACTACATACAATTTTTAAATACAACTAAGATGTAGCCGATTTGGAAGCTATAATACTAATGAAAATTGTTTGTGATTACATCTTGAAGCTAGATTACATCTACATGGGTGGCGCGACCACCGAAGATGCCCATCCAACACTTGGGCTTCGAAAGAATTGCATTTAATGCTGAATAAGCGGGCTCTACAGACGGACGAGCCGTCTGTTAGTCAATATAGACGAGCTAGTTGGGAACGCATAACTTGCTATTATAAGGTAGGGAATAGTAAAAAGGTGGTAGGATAATGGGAACAAATACATGTTATCTTAAGTGAGTACTTATCGACTATCCTTAATTATATCCCATTTACTAATGATTTTATTTTGACACTGTGTTATTAACAAATGGTTTGCTTATTTTAGAGATACAGAGTAATTATTAACTATCCCCTTAGAACAAAGGTTGGGCGGTGGTGCCCAATTTTTGGTATGAAGTAACAGCGCGGGTGATGGCGTCGTTGTCCGATTCTTCGTCTTCGGATGTAACGTTGCTCGTTATTTGGTTGATGTTGGACATTGGGATGGCGACATGGGTACGGTGACGTCTTAAGTCGAAGCAGTTGTTAATGATGTGGTTCTTCTTGCGTGGTAACGACGTAGGGTAGAGTCTACAGAGTTTGTAGATGAGGAATGCCAGGAAATTATTCCGATTGCATATGACGTGAAGATACACATATTTGATGAGTATTTTTCCAGTAAGGAGGCTCCTTGGAATGACTTTATCCTCTTAGATTGTTCTTTATATTCTTCTTAGATAGAAGTCAAGCCATCTCGGTCGGGGCGTTATTTTTGCGAATTGGTATGATTTCAGAAGATTTTGGGATAATTTCAGGATCAGAGCAAAAATCTTCTATGTCCACTGTAACGGTGGGATGGCGTTTTATTCACCGGTGTGAGTGTAAAGCTCGTTATTTCTATGAATTTTATGCTCTTAACATGCTCTTAACTATTCCAAATGTTGTAGACAGTATTGTCACCAGTATTTGACATCAAAACCTATATATTTGCTTTAAAAAAAGGTGGCAACTCTTAGACAAGATAGTGAAACAGCAGGCTAATCATATACGGCCTTACTTAAAAAAACTTTTCAACCGTTAGTCACTGCTTAAGATGCTCTGCCATCTTCTCTCTGACGTGAAGTTGCACGTGCTAGAAAAGGACAGAGAAGTTTAAGCAGTGACTAAGAGAATCGAGATTATTTTAGGTAAGGCCGCCAATGATTACTATGTATGTCTATGTATACATCGGTAATCAGCCAGGCAGAAACTTTTTAGAGTGGTCGCACATTGATTCGGCACGGCACCCGACAGGCGCCGGACCGACCGAAACACACTGCGCTTTTAACTGGTGCAAGCGAGACGGGCGTCTCGAGAAATTTCTTACGGTGTGCGGGACCTAGTACAAAATGTATGCACGGAGCGCCTTTGGGCGAAACCGGACGGTTTTTCTTACCGTTTTTCTCGTCGTATGCGCCCGGCCTTAATCGTAGGACGTACTACCTATAAATAATAAAATATTATTATTACTTGCAAAATTCCATAGTGTAATAGAATACCTAGGATTTTTATGCGTGTAAATGTATTTATGGAATGTACTTTTTACAACATGGACTTAGGTAATATATTATTACTTCGTAGTTTTGTGATATTTGCACACAAGTTCACAACTCTCAATTGTTACCACAAAATACCACTAGTTACGAGAAAAAAGCATTAGGTACAGCTGTTGTTTGCAAAAAACAGTATACCTACAGTAATGTTTTAACGCTTAGGTTGATCTCTTCTAGACAACTCTCGTAGTAAGTGATGTAGATTTGTCGCTATAAATATAATAAGTACCTACTTACCTATAGTATATACTTAGTGTTGTAGTAGTGCTGCTGAAAACTCGGCGTGCGAATCCGACACGCACTTGACCAGTTATTGGTTTTATTTGTTATACTGTATCGCTTGGTTGGTTTGGTACATTTTACTTTATGTCCCATTCTTAGATGTCCCATTAAAATAAATCATAATCCACCTTGGCTTAGGCCTAATCTCCAAGTGCGAATTGGGCCACTCCGCTGGCCCAGCCAGATGCATGTTGGTGGATTCACATAGGTACGCCAATTAATATCTTCTTCAGATTTATACAGGTTTCCTGACGATATTTTTTTTTCACCGATAAGCCAGTGGTATGAAAATCCGTACGTACAAAAACTCCAAAGAGCTCATGGGTACGGACGCGGGATTTGAACGTTCGTCCTCACGATTTTAAGGATAGCGGTCTACCGATTAGTTTACACGGCATATCTCGCTAGCATACAATCGTATTAGGCCAGCTGCACACCGTAAGAAATTTCTCGTGACGGCCTTCTCGCTCGCACCCAGTGAGTTGAAATAAATAGAGTAGTTATAGTCGAACAAAACTGCTTTAAAAACTGACTAGAAGTTGCCTATATAAATATACTTACGCATGTTTCTATGCAGTTTGTGAAGAAAAGGAAGGAATATGACCGACTTTATACGCCACACCTGTTGTTAGAAAGAGACAAATATCTAATTTACCTTACGGCGTAATAAGCTACACAAGTTGATTGGCCAGAGCGAGCGCCTTCGCCGCGCCGGTGTGGCTCTCATTCACTCTCTCACACAAGACGATTTATCTATCTCGGCCATCCATTTCAAAGTGACAACAGTCGTCTTAGATAAAATAAATTTCATTTTTTCCCATTGCAATAAAAATACAGTACTTACGCGTGAAATGAAATTTTTTTTGTCTCTCACAGTGCCTGTGTAGATTGTGCAGTGTCTAAATACACAGAAAGGCACAGTGAGTTGAAATAAATAGAGTAGTTATAGTCGAACAAAACTGCTTTAAAAACTGACTAGAAGTTGCATATATAAATATACTTACGCATGTTACTATGCACTTTGTGAAGAAAAGGAAAGAATATGACCGACTTTATACGCCACACCTGTTGTTAGAAAGAGACAAATATCTAATTTCTCTTACGGCGTAATAAGCTACACAAGTTGATTGGCCAGAGCGAGCGCCCTCGCCGCGCCGGTGTGGCTCTCTTTCACTCTCTCACACAAGACGATCTATCTATCTCGGCCATCCATTTCAAAATGACAACAGTCGCCTCAGATAAAATAAAATTCATTTTTTCCCATTGCAATAAAAATACAGTACTTACGCGTGAAATGTTTTTTTTGTCTCTCACAGTGCCTGTGTAGATTGTGCAGTGTCTAAATACACAGAAAGGCATTATATCACCATATTTTTGCTAGAAAACATACGATTAGCGGCAGCGTATTACCGGACATTCGGAAGTGACAGACTGGTAGCGATCACGGCAATTACCTTGATTTCGTCTAGTAAATATGGCGGGGGGGACAACTCATCTACAGGTAAAAACATCTTAGGAAAGGCATAATATCACCATCTTTTTGCTAGAAAACATACGATTAGCGGCAGCATATTACCGGACATTCTGAAGTGAAAGACTGGTAGCGATCACGGCAATTACCTTGATTTCGTCTAGTAAATATGGCGGGGGGGACAACTCATCTACAGGTAAAAACATCTTAGCTCGCACCTGATTATTGTGCGTGGTGTCTCACGGTCGGTCCGCCGGCGCCGCGGCGCCTGTGAACAGTGTGCGGCCGCTCATAAACGCCCCCGCTTACACACGCTGACACCCGTGCCTCTCCCGGCTCCCGACGAGGGTCAAGGGCGGGGCTAGGGTTGGCTGACGAATGCCGATACCAAAAAATCGATATTGCTGAGTCCATTCAACCGTTCGACAGACGCGACCGATGTTTATTTGAAATAATATGGTATACAAAAAAATTCTATTTTTTTAAGTAGGTAATACAATTATTAAAATGCAATAGTTTCATTTTACTTTAATATTAATTAATATGATATTTTGTCATACGATGGAACTTGGAACGTTTGCAACTAAGAAATTCATGGCAATAAAACCAGTTTGATGATATTTATTAGTCATAAATATGACATTGATTGATATGTCATTTGTAATCAATAAAATTATGAATTAATGATAAATTAAGCTGATGAAAAATTTATGATAATTATAATTATGATGATAATAATTAACGATTATTAATTTTGTGACAGCTATTCATTATACCTGCCTAATTCCTCCTTTTATTCTTTACAGAAACTTCATTAACTCAAATAGTGTGTAAAACAGAAAGCTTTTGTTATACCTATCGTTAGTATTCGTTCGATTCAGATAAGTAGGTAGTTATTGCTTTTTCCGTACTGTACATCAGACCAAGAAAAAGTACATGGTGTTCAGAAAAGTGAGTAGGAACATAACTTCAACGTACCCGTCGCGGAAGGCACAGCAAATTGTGTTATTTTCTTTAAGTCAACGTAAATAAAACTTAAGTACTTATAGTATGTCTATTATTACGAATCTAATGAAAATACATACTGTATAGATATGTTTTTAGTAATTGTGATGCCAAAACAATAAAATGTTTAGGAATGACGGTACCTACCAGAAATGATACTGGTCCTACAAAAAATTAAATGATCATGAATTAATAAAGGTGGTGATGTTGAATGATGGTGCTAGACGCTGCAATTTGAAGCAGGAATCGATTTATGTTGCCTCGCTTTATTAGGTACGTCTAGAGCTAGACTAGTGAGTAGTGACTAGACAACACGATTATAAACAATTTGCTACTAGAAATGATACTGGTCCTAGTTTTTTTTTTTGAACTATTAACTTATGAAGATTATGATGAATGAAGGTGCTAGACGATGCAATTTGAAGCAGGAATCGTTTTCTGTTGCCTCGCCTTATTACGTCTAGAGACTAGACGATACGATCACTAACAAAATAAACGTACAAACATCGTTGACTTCAGGAAAATATTAAAAAAGGAGTCTTGTGAAGCAAGCCATTTCGTAACATACCTAATATACGCGACGTTGAGAATGTATATAGGTAAATCTCAGGTAAGTATGCTACAGTCGTGCATGATGCACGCACTAATAATATCAATATATTATGGACGACTACTTAACAGCATCTGAGCAAATAAAAACCATATTTCTTCATATAAAGTTACATAAAAATAGCTAAAATGACGTCACTGGTTTTGGTACAATATTTTTTTATGCTGATGAAACAGAAACTAAGAAATAAAACAACCCGTAGCAAAATTCCACCGACAAGCAAAAACAAAACGAACAGAACCTGTCCTTCTCATCCAGCCCAGTCAGACGTGTCCCTTTTTAATGGATTTATCATCGTTCCAGTGAAAATTTCAAAATGGATCTTGTTTTGATAACCTTAGAATTAGCAATAGCTATGTCTATTATGGTCTATTGGCCGTGCATTCTATGTTCGTACTTCGATGTAAAGGTAAAGCAAGGGTTGTATATTTTTAGTAAGTAGGCCAGTTTGCATCAGATCTCACAAAATGATGCGATCATTCGTGAAATGTGATCACAGACAATTATCTCTGGCCTAGATAATGTTAGTGCATTGTATGAGCTTATTCGTGTGTAGAGAGGCGTAGATGAATACGTATGAATTGGTAGCTGTAATTTTCCAGTTACATAATATAATTTTCCCATAGCAAAATGCTTACTAGATACATGAGATTACTGTATTATTTACTTATATTATTCAAATATAGTACTAACCTTATTATTTTGGCCGATCATAATATATTGGTTAATAGGTAAGCACGTAGTTTGACGATGATTCTCTGCGTGTGTCGATGAACCTCCACCGGGCTGCAAGGTGTATGTACCACACACATCTGCGGTTCCTTAGTGGAGGCCTATGGCCATCAAGCACTGAGTTGTCGGCGCTATAAAGAGAGATTTCCACGACATTATGCCCTCAACGGCATAGTCCGTAGAGCCCTTGTGTGGGCAACATAGACACAAACATTCCGTGTGTACTTAAGCCTCCTGGGCTAAGCTGGTTTGACGGTAAGAGGCCCGACGGGCTGACTTTGGTGCTCTGGAAGAAAGGCAACTGCCCGGTTTAGGGTGCTAATTGCGCTACGCTACAGCCACCTGTGTCGTACCGTCCACTCCCCGTCAGCCGCCGCGGAAAATGCCAGTTTAAAAAAGAGACTAAAGTACGCCGTTATAGAACCGCTTTACCACTTTATGCCGATTGCTATGGAGACTCTGGGTTGTTGAGGCATTGAAGCTAAGTCGCTTATCAGGGAAATAGGACACAGGCTCATAAATAAGCCAGGTGACTCCCGCAACGGTTCGTTCCTGGTGCGGAGGATGGTCATTGCTAATCAGCGTAAGAATGTGATGAGTGTGATGGCACCTTTGCACCGGGAACGGTAAGGGGCGGGTTCTTTGATTAGTTATTTTAAGGATAATATTGACTGGACGTTCCAGTAATATTTTCATAACTACTAAATATTTACTACTGTAAAACTGATAGGTAAGTAGACAGGTATTTGAATAAATTTAATCCATACTACTATGGCATCGTTTTCATAGCCGTCATGTCCTCTAGATCCTCTTGTTATTTTCCTGTGGCCTCTACAAAAGGTAAATTATCGTAATTCCACACAATGTTTAGGTACCTCTACATCATCATAATGTACTCAGAATTAGGGAAATACAACTTTATCAATAAAACTGAAATAGGTAATAGTGTCTCAAGTATTATGCCTACCTATGGCAAAATACGAATAAGACTAAACTTTTACGAATGTGTGTAGTTTTATAAACTTTTTTGAATAGCACTGAATAATAGCATAACATCATTCTGAACAATTCTGATAGACCTGCCTGTTCGCAAAGTTGTCATTTCATGTGTTCGCAAAATGACAAATATCACGATCAAGGTTCTCAAAACATTATACACATGCAAATGACTCATACTTACAAGAATACTATTCTGTATTCCGTAATCGAAACGTTTTTCAATACAATGCGCGTATGGACACTTATAAATTCTACACGGAGCGTATTGTTTCCTTCGTTGAGTCACTGAATGCTAACATTATAGTGAGTAGTTTTTTTCAAAATATTTTGTGTTAGGTAAGTATTATTAGTATTTTTTATCAAGCCTATCACATTGTTTGAGAACTTGATGTTTGTCAAATACATACCACATTTGGCATAAATACAGCGCGTGAAATAGGTAAGTGCTTAAATAATTATAGCCAAAATAGCAATTCAAAATAGCCATGTTTATAAACAATGCCGTCATTTCCAATGACAAAGTTGGTAAACCCGTTGTTTATTACAGTGTTCTATGCTATGTAAGACAATCGAATCTGTAGACCAAAATGTTTCATGAATCTCAAAGATTAGTCACGGAATTGTCATGTGGACTTACAAAGAAATGAATTGGTGTAGATTAACTCCTTGCCGGAGAATTTGACTCATCGGCATAGTACGCGCCAGCGAGTGAAGCGTGGATGACTCATAAGCTCGTATTTACAACAGTCAGATTATAGCTAGCGGCACGTATCTTTAGCGCTGAGCGAGGGGTACCTCTCTTTCACTCACCCCACCCTTACCCTATGCGAGAAAGAGAGTCACCGCTCGCTCACCGCTAGACTTACGTGCCGCTACTTATACAAGGTGTCATATTAACTGCCATTAGCTAGATAAAGCAAAACTTTATCAGTACCTACGTTGATTAACTTCTGTCATCTAAGGTCAACGGTCAGCTTACAATCAACGTGTTGACACAGGTTGATATCAAGTAGGTAGGTATTCGATAATACCTACTTGAACTTAAGTCAAAAATATTGGTAGGTAAAAAATATTACTTACCTACCAAACTTCTAAAATACTCACGTGTTCGTAACTAGTACATGATTTTATAGGTTAAGGTCATTGAGCTAATGTCTAAAGAGTCACAAGTGAAAACAGTCCAAAATTTTCCGAGTGCCGTTCTACACACCTATACGTGCATTATATAGTTCACAATTGTTCAAATTTAGAAGTTATGTAGCTTGTTTAGTGTTCAATGTATGCTTGAGCGCTTGTGTCTTATCGCAGTTCAAGTCGTTCATAAAGTCGGCGCACTGCATAGCGTGCGCAAACTTTTGCCGCGGACTTTTTTTTTTGCACGTTTGTGACTCTATAGATATTAGTTCAATGGTTAAAGTGCATAGTGCATCTACCTATATTATACACGTTTAAGGCACAGATGATAGGTAACGTGTACTTAGATCGAACAGTGAAAGTTCACGAGCAGACATTTGATGAATTGATTATAATAGGTATTTGTGTCATTTTAATTTCCTCTCGACGATAACATGCGCATAGTTTACTGCATATTTTAAAAAGTTTCACTTCGTTATGACAAAGTAAAAGTAGCAAAATGCAGAAATATGCAAAAAAATAACAATATATTTGCATTTCTAATTTCGAGATTAAGTTTAGGATTACAAATGGATTACACCTACAACATTTTTAGCGCAATTTATATCACTATAAATTATATATAGTGATATAAATTAAATTAAATAAATAGTTGAATTAGGAACCTATTTAATCTTAAATAGGTAAGTAAGTAAACATACTGAAAAATTGAAAATAGGGATTAAATCACAAACTTTAATAGATCTAGTTTGATAACTGCTTAAATTCATAAATTATGTACGTATATTCGGTAACTTAACTTAAACAATCATAGGCAAGTGCTTAAATTAGTTAGGTAGGGTAGGTACTAGGTACTGAAAAGCTATTCATTGCAATAATTCAAATCGAAATAGGCATTTCGTGCCTAGGATTTAAATAAAACGTATCAAATCTTATCGATAAGACACGCGCACAATCAAAACAAAACGAATAGAAAAATACCCTGAAACCTTTTCAACTCGATACTTTTGATAGCTTCGTAACTTGGCAGCACTATTCGTTTCGTTGCCCTGCAGCCCGCGTATTTGAATGGATCGTTTTGTACAACTCACAAACACAAACATGAAATGTGCTAAGTTACATTTGTGTGCCTCCGTACTAACGCGACCATTGCCATCGTGAACCAATCATAGCCCAGGATTTTACTGATTTCCTTATATGGTGAGGCCATCGGTTGCGCCAAGTGGGGAGTCGGACGAGTCCATTACGCGAGGGAAAATTTTATTATCTGCCTTTTCCTTTTTGAATTAGGAACTATGATTGACATTTTGTTTTCCAGCTTGTCAACAGAAGAATTTTCAATACATTTTTGATGGTTGTCGTGGTGTATTTAATTGAAAAATTTCAAATTATCTAGCACACGTTATCCCGAGGTCTATCGGGTGAGTCGATTGCTTGCGGATCGCTCGGCGGCCGTACGGTGGATTCTAGTGAAGCAGATCGCAGCGACCTCAACGTGCGAACGGGCACCAGAAAGAAACCGGCCGGCATTCATTTCTCACGGTTCGCGATCGCTCCGTTATTAATCTCTGATCTCTGTTTCCGCATTAAATTTTACTGGTAAGTCAGTTTTATATATTATTTTAATTAATACCTACCTAGTTAATTACTTAAGCTAAAAAAGTAATCCCGTAATTTTGTGAAGGCACCGTTGTAATGATAACCTAACCTAGAAAAGTGTAACAGCCCTAGTTCTTTCATGGCCAAGTCTACCATCTGTCTGGTTCCACGGTATTTTATTTTTAGAAGTGCATGCTGGGTAGTCCCGCTGCGTCGGTACCTACCTACGTCACCCTATCTGCCGGCAGTAACTACAACCACCGCGCCAAACGGTTTTTGGCAAGTGGCCAGCGAGCGGTACCGCTACCTTACTCTTAAAGTTAAACTTTCATTATCGTGCTAGACTGAAGTGTAGGTATTGTCAGCATCTAGGCTTCTAGAGTGGTTTATGTCCTGACTGCAGATCGTCTGAGTATTGTATGTGTGTTCTGTCGGAAGATCATGTCGTTATCAAGCAGCGCGCTATCAACGGCGGGGGCGGAGAGGCGCAGCGGGGAGCGCGCAGGCTCCCTGCAGCGAATACCATATATGGCCACAAAACTCACGTATTCTGCCTTCGAGCCGCGATTGGTCGATAGTCGCCGCGGCGGGGGTAGGGGCGCCGCGATATCCAGCCTCGTTTATATAGTCCGTTGGCCGCGCAAGCCGACATTCCACGAAGTGAGCTCGAGCTGTGACGTTGTGCAGCGTAAACGAGGCTGTGCAATAGCAAGTTAACTTATTTATAACTTAGGACTATTTAATTTAATGTAAGTTTATCATGTGCTCTCATTATTTTTGTGATTTGTTTTGGTGATTTTGTGGCTGAGGATTAGTGCAATTTTAATAGTGTGTGCGGTCAGTGACTCGACCTAGGGTTGGGTTGGGCGGCGTGACACCGGGCCGGGCCGGGACGCCAGGACAGTCGGTTGTGGTAGGGCGTGGTCGGGACGATCTCGGTTTAACAGTTGTGCTGCATATTTTAACCGGTGTACAGTGTACAATCCAATTAGAAAGTGACTCGTCTTGTGATCGACTTTCTCGGGCGGTAAGAGCAACCCGTCTCCGCGAGATGTGGCCGCGACAGCTCTGCCACGTTCACCCGCCGCCGCCGCCGCTTTTCTTAGACCCTGCCTTATTTGGTTCAATTTGAAGCTCCGTCGCCCACTTAGCGCCGTCCTGTGATTGCGTAGGCTAACTGCCCACCTGATTCTTTATATGGGGATTGAGGACATGTCATAATTCCAACTGGATTCTATTTGCCACATCGTAATTCTTATTAGGAATACAATTTGATGATACCTACCCAACTTAAAAGTGTATAATTAATTAGTGTTTATCTAAGTTTGTTTTTATTATCTTTTCCAGACTAATTCAATATGTGCGACGAGGAAGTAGCCGCGCTAGTAGTGGACAATGGGTCCGGCATGTGCAAGGCCGGGTTCGCGGGAGACGACGCGCCACGCGCCGTGTTCCCGTCCATCGTGGGCCGACCGCGCCACCAGGGCGTGATGGTCGGCATGGGACAGAAGGACTCGTACGTGGGCGACGAGGCCCAGAGCAAGAGAGGCATCCTCACGCTCAAGTACCCCATCGAGCACGGCATCGTCACCAACTGGGACGACATGGAGAAGATCTGGCATCACACCTTCTACAACGAGCTGCGCGTGGCGCCCGAGGAGCACCCCGTGCTGCTCACCGAGGCCCCCCTCAACCCCAAAGCTAACAGGTGAGTGCGCGCCCGCGACTGCGGTCCCCCGGCCCCCGTCCCCAAACCCAGCGTTCGGCCCGTTCTGACCTCCGCCCGCTCTTTGTTGCAGAGAAAAGATGACCCAGATAATGTTCGAGACGTTCAACACGCCCGCCATGTACGTGGCCATCCAGGCTGTGCTCTCGCTGTACGCGTCCGGCCGTACCACCGGTATCGTGCTGGACTCCGGCGACGGCGTCTCGCACACGGTGCCCATCTACGAGGGCTACGCGCTGCCGCACGCTATCCTGCGTCTGGACCTCGCCGGGCGCGACCTCACAGACTACCTGATGAAGATCCTCACCGAGCGCGGATACTCGTTCACCACTACCGCCGAGCGTGAGATCGTGCGCGACATCAAGGAGAAGCTCTGCTACGTCGCGCTCGACTTCGAGCAGGAGATGGCCACCGCCGCCTCCAGCAGCAGCCTCGAGAAGTCCTACGAGCTTCCCGACGGACAAGTCATCACCATCGGAAACGAAAGGTTCCGTTGCCCCGAGGCTCTCTTCCAGCCTTCCTTCCTGGGTATGGAAGCTTGCGGTATCCACGAGACCACTTACAACTCCATCATGAAGTGCGACGTCGACATCCGTAAGGACCTGTACGCCAACACAGTATTATCCGGCGGTACCACCATGTACCCCGGCATCGCCGACCGTATGCAGAAGGAAATCACAGCGCTCGCCCCATCGACGATGAAGATCAAGATCATCGCTCCCCCAGAGAGGAAGTACTCCGTATGGATCGGAGGCTCGATCCTCGCGTCCCTCTCCACCTTCCAACAGATGTGGATCTCGAAACAGGAGTACGACGAGTCCGGCCCCTCTATCGTGCACAGGAAGTGCTTCTAAGCTAACCGCGACTCGGCGCAGCGGGCCGCGGCCGGCTGCCCTACTCAGGCTTGTAATCTCCGTTAATTTAATTGTACGTAAGATATTATTATGTAATTAAAACGTAATAGTGACGGCGGGACGGAGCGCGGCGCCGCGGGCGCGCTCGCCTGCCGCCCTCGGTACTGCACTCGCCAAAGGATTTTTGTAATCTCATGAATGATGATTGTATGTGCTGAAACGGATAAGACTACTTTCTTACTAGGTCATTTATAAATTATAAAAAATAACGAAAATACAAAAAAAAATCTGCAAAATTAACTTGACTTTCTTTTATCTTCACCTAGTAATCCCGTACGGTAGGAGCGTGTCGAGTCCCGCGCCAACGACCGACATTGACCTACGTACTGAAATAGATCACGCGAGGCGACCTTGCCGCAAATAGCACTGTTTACTTTGAGGCATTTATTAACTTTTAGTTGTGTAAATATTTTAATTGCTAAGTAACTTATGTACCGACTTACAATGTGTACTTTAAAATAAAAACCGAAGAAAATAGTAGGGAGTTTTAATTCTAGTCCTTGGTGTGATATCTGTTATGCCACATTAGCAATTATCTCTAGTTGTGAGGCTTCTATTACACTCTGTTGAGTTGTTGAGGGCAGTAGTAGTTTGTCCAAGTCGTTCCGGGGCAGAGGTACTAGGTAGGTATATCCAACAAGTTGGAACTTAGGGTTGTATTAACATCGTAGGTACACACTGGGTACACATATGTGTTAACATTGCACCGAACTCCTTTTTTTATTCAATGTTAACACTTAAGAGATCTAGCCGCGCATAAATAGCTATCTACCATTCTTATCTTAAATTCTCGAAGTATGTACATATATAAATTAAACATAATTCAAGCATGATCGTTGCTATATCACAATATGCAATTGCATTACCTATAGGTTTACGCCTCTTATCACAGGCACGTCTAGGCCTATCTGTTATTCCACATAGTTGCATTGTCACCTACTTATGTGCGTGACTATCATTGCATTTGATTATCATGTGGAATCACGGTCTCCACATCTCGTGACTTAGTTCGCTAATGAAATCTGTAATCGGAATCTTGATGTTGCAGTCATCATCTTGTGATTGCCTTCGTGATAAGGCAGGACCAAAAAAATTGCAATTTTTTTTTATAATACCATGGAAGAACTCTATAGAGTCATGCATGTATTTCTTTAGATAATTCATCAATTCAGTAGCCTATGAAAGAATGTTAGGAAAAAATACCGCAGCCAGCCTTTCATTATACAAAAGTAAAGATAGTGCAAACCGGCTTGAACTCCATAGTGATGGTTAGCGCTACATGGACATAATTATGTTTATCGTCGGGACTTAATCGCGCTGTAGGTTACATTTATGTTACATGTAACCTACAGTTACTAGACACGATAACGAATAGAACTTATATCTACTTAAGGCATAACTGTACAGCTATCTATATGTTGTCAATTGTACTTTTGAATTTGAAATAATAAGACTACAATTTCATAAAACTTTTATTGAGAGCATTACAAATATTTTTACATAATTACATTTATAACTTCAATGCAATGATTAGTTTTATAAAAAGTGTATGCATAATAATTTTATTGTACAAAATAAATTAATAAAAAGTGTCAAGGATGGTAAAACAGTGCAGTGCTATTAGTATTGTTTTTAAGTAAAACTTGTCCCATTACACCGAGCCACGCCCGTCCGGGCCCAGAACAATAATTCGTGCATTTAGGATATTTCATGTAAACCTTATCCTTAGCCCAGTCAATCTACGAGATTTAGTATGGTGGTTCTTGCGAATTAAAAAATAAAAATATTCAGCTATGATTGGCTTTATTTGCTGACGGACAATCAGTAAAAAAAAATTAAGCAAATATGACCTTGGAATATTGAAACGAAGTAGTAGTGAATCACGGTTGAAGGTAACGGTTTATAGTGAACCGTACAAGGCCAGCGTGCGACAAATTGAGCGAATTGTACGATGACGTCACACGCGGCGGGGGCCAGCCTGCGGCAATTAGTGTTGTGCGCTTATTTAGAAAGTATGTATCTCGGAAACTAATTGGCGTATCGAAATATTATTTTCACACGATTTTTTTGATTTTAAAATATCATTTAAAAAGCTGAAAATTTAAATGTGTGAATATTCTTATTTATTTCAAAAAAGACAAAATTGAAATTTTTGGATTGATACGGTCACGCATAACACGTTTTCTCATATACGAGAGATAGGTTACGTTATAATACGTAGAAAACAAAAGCTATTTTTATTTTATTCTAGATCAACCCCTAATTGTCCTGGGCTAATAGGCTTGAATCGAGCTACCGTTAACCGTTCGAAATATTGATTTCGCCAACGATTATTCGCTCGCTATCACATTTTGGTCTTGGTTGAAATGCGCGTTTTTGATTTTGTTCGGCACTATTTCGTGACTATAGTGTCGAACTATATATTCGTGACTATACAGACACAATTTTTGAGTTATATTCACAAGCTCGATGCAAAGTTGTTTATATTGATACACCTATTATTTATATGATATGATATTTACGGCTTATCTCAATGTTAAGAACCATAAACTGGGCCCGGTAT
The DNA here is from genome assembly GCA_905404285.2 of Erannis defoliaria. Classification (NCBI taxonomy): domain Eukaryota; kingdom Metazoa; phylum Arthropoda; class Insecta; order Lepidoptera; family Geometridae; genus Erannis; species Erannis defoliaria. The sequence continues at coordinate 4,295,355 of FR990076.1, forward strand.
AATGTGAAACAATTGAATTAATTATTGTGTACATAAATCTTCAGGAACTGTTTTTAAGAGAGACTACATGCTATTCCCATTTATTTATATTCTCAAGTGTCATGAGTTTGTTGATATATATAACTAATTTCATACTTGACTATCCTTTGTTCTTCACAACTAAATTACTCACTCAGTAAAACTAAAATTAAATAGTTTGGAAGGAAAATGAGAAATTATTAATACAACACATTGGACGCGGTAACGACTTAAAACGAACTATAGTTACAGGATATTTGTTTAAAACCAACCCTATGTTAAAAAACGAAAGGAAACTATATTAACATGATTTTTATTTTTGCCTGTTCAACAGTATAATTTGAAATTTTTAAATGGAAATTTCATAAACAATATGTTTCTAAGTTGATCTTAATAAATGCATAATATAACGCTAATTTAATTCATGTATCTTTGGTGGGTATTTCCTAAGCCACCTATGGTAGCGTTGTCGAACATTTTGAGAGAATGGGGTGGATAACTGATGTTTATATCTTTGAAACCAATAGCTATGATGAAGAATTTAAGTAAATATAATAATATGTTTATTGAATCGGTTATTGTTCTGATATACATATAAGTTTTTGGTAGAGAAAAGTTTTTGTTTTCTGGGAAAGGGACAGAGTTGTCTCTAACAAAAACTTTAAACGCTCATATATCAGAACATTATTAACCGATTTAAATTACTTTTTCAATAAACATACTATATTTCATTAAATTCTTCATCAAAGCTATTGGTTTCAACGATATAAACATCAGTCATCTACCAAGGGGGATGACCATCATGACCCCGCCTGAGACTACTGATAGCTTTTCGAGTTGTAATGGAATTGGAGCCTGAGTGCTAACTAGACCTCGACTCGACTATATGACCCCCTGACTTAAAAGCTGGATCCGCCCTTGTCATCTACCCTATTTAACAAAATGTAAGCACTTTATCTCAACAGAAAATCAATATAAATAATTGTTATATCGTTCTTTTTTTTATTGTTCTTGTTTCATCTTTCATAATCGTATACCAAAAGGTGAGTTGGCGGTACAACCTCGGTTTATTCGCATGTTTTGGTAGTTTTGAAACGGAAATAAGCGTTGAACGGAAAAACAATGTGAGATTGACATGAGATCCGGACATATTTGTTTTTATGGGAGCAAGACGACGCCACCGTAAACGCTGCCGATTAGATACGGAGGTATTGCCATCTGATCAACGACCTTCTTCTCTTTTAATCTGGTTCGTGGTCTAGCTATCTATTAGTGTACTAGCACAAGGGAGTCGCCACAAAACGCCGCTACCTGAAACTAGAAGCTGTTTCTTTAACAGTTATTCAATCGCTAAGCAGTAGTGTGCAAGCATTATTGTGTTTCGGGTTGAAGGGCAATCTTACCAGAGAAATTACTGCGTATGATGAGATTTTATCTAATATCTCAAGGTGACTAGCAATACAGTGCGGCGCAGGATTGTATTCGAATGTTCACAATTTTAACACTGGTAGTGTTAGAGGCTGGCGTGACGCTTACCACCAGGCGAACGCCTCGCTCTTCTCGTCACTCGACAGCAATAAAAAAAGAAAAACAGAAGCGAAAACGCGCGACAGTCACTTCTACCGTATCCGGCGAGTTCATTATAATATGTATGAAAACTGGAGACCGCAGCTCGGTGGCGGCGTTTTGTTACTGAGGCGCGTGTCCCATGTGCGGCTAGGCTTAGAACATCATTATATAGGTATTAGGCCGGACTTGGCCGATTAATGTAATTTAAAAGACTTTAATAACAGGCAATAAAGCAAGGCAAGGTCAAGTGAAACAATGAAATGGAAGGGACAAGTGATATGGAGTAGTTACAATTCTAGAATACATAGCTTAACAGGGTAGATGACTGATGTTTATATCGTTGAAACCAATAGCTTTGATAAAGAATTTAAGTAAATATAGTATGTTTATTGAAAAAATAATTTAAATCGGTTATTAATGTTCTGATATATGAGCGTTTAAAGTTTTTGTTAGAGACAACTCTGTTCCTTTCCCACAAAACAAAAAATAACGTCACGCCTTACTTGTCAGAATATAATTTATATGGCGTACAGAGAAGTGACGTCATAATCTCCTCTCTGTCTAGCATGATTTTAAAATGCTTATAAGTTGCTTATTATTGATCAGATTTTCATTTTCTTTTCATTAATCAGCTATATTTATGGGCCACATTTTAATAGGACAATAAAAAAACCAGTCATCTAGCCTATTCATCTTAAATTACCTTAAATATTCTATTAAGATTCCCAAGTTAGCTGAGGACAATGTTCCTTACGCGCTAATATTCTTTTTGAGACTTCTTTCTAAAGGGAACACTTTTTTTTAGGCTTATAGTTAAGTCGGCATAAAATTTATTAACTTCTAACGGGACTAGCTCCTTCATTACACCTATTTAATTAGCTAACATGATTCAGAATATTTATGAATTAAAAATGATGGATAGAAAAGAATTAAAAATGTTGAATAGAAATTTCGCTGACGCCTTAAGACTTAAACGGTCATCGGCGGTGAGGTGTTGGTGCAATTTTAAGATACAAGCGATTTTAAAGGTTTTGGATTATATAATAAACTCAGCCTTGCCAAGTAAAATCACCAATCTAAGTTTTTCTTTCAATACTCAATTCAATTTTATTGCGTTCGACGGTTTCTCAATAATAAATATATATCAAATCTAGTAAAAAATACGAATCCTTAACTAAATACTCAATTCCTTAAATACAAGCATGAATCTATAAATAATTGGTAAAAATTGATTACATCTAGGCTATCAACAAGAAATTGTGCGGTATGCAATAAGTTTACCATAAATTAATTTTTAAAAGAGATTGCCAGTTTCATAAAACAAGCCACGTTTTATAGCAGGCTGCGCCACCTAGTGGCTAAAAGAAACAAATATTACTCATTCTTTTTTCAAGTTAAGAGGAATGTGCCAGCCCAAAGTTTCCAAGAGATGGCGCCAGAAACATTTCTTTAATTATTATAATAATTTATTTTTACGACGTATATTGCAATGTAATTAGTAGTAGATCGCCATACGTACGTGATGATTGTAAATAGCCCATATTTTGATTTATATTTTTCAGTAAAAATTACTCTGGTAGCGTCTCTTGGCTGAACGATAAAAGATATCAAAACCTCTACAATATTTTTGTAATACAAACATAGCTGATAGATGCAACATAATACTTTCTAGATTCTACAGCTCCGCTGTTCTATAAATTTTGTCGAGGGTTAATGACATTTAAATATCAAACATCAGATTTTTTTTGTAGATGGACCCATAGTAAAAATTGTTCACTATGATGAGTACAATTACCTCTTTTCTGCTTAGTAATGACGTTCTGCGTAACCCTGTATTATGAAAATGAGCGAGTGAGAAAGAGATAGCTGTGGGTACGCCGAAGGGCCTAAATAAACACTACTGACTACTATAAAACGTGTCTCTGTAAGAACATGATTAGTCGAAAGTCACCGTAACTTTTGTACTCTTGATTTATCATTAACTTAGTACATCTTATTAAGGCCACTGCACTTGCTCTACGAGTTAAAACTAGGAATGATGTCCGATTGAACACATCGCACATGAAACGTCACACACGTCACTTTTAAAACTGTTTTCCAATAAGGTTCAACTGCTATGTTCCAGTCACCATCTTCAACCACTTTTCCACCACTGCATAATGCTATGTTTCACTGTCTTTTATACTGTCCTCAGTGGCTTGACGAACGTCCGTCAAAGGGTTGCCATGTACTCTGAATCTGTAGACGCATGTGTAGGTAGGGTTGCCATGGTTACTCTCGACCCGTAGCTCGATAATGTCGTAGGCGACTGGGTACTCCACGCCGCCTATGAGGGTCGTCTTAGGGTGTTTCACGGGGAAGTATTGTATAGCGGTGCCGTTTGCGTCGTACATATAGTCGCCGAAGAGATGCGGTTCAGGATCTTGGTCACCGTGAAGACCCTGGATAAAAAAAAAATTACTTACAAGTGGAACATTGTAAATATGTTAGGAAAGAAGCCATATAAAGCGCATTTTTAACCAACTTCAAAAAACTGATTCTGCCGTCAATAGGGAATATGCATTGTTTCAATAATAATAATCTTAAAATAATCTTATGAGTTGTGAGTCGAGTAAGAGCGGCCGCATACTACGAGAAAAACCAGATTAAAAAACCGGACGGTCGTGCCTGAAGGCGCTCCGTGCATACATTTTGTACTACTAGATCCCGCACACCGTAAGAAATTTCTCGAGACGGCAGTCTCACTTGCACCTGTTAATTGTGCGCAGTGTGTTTTATTTATCATTTCATATTTTTTATTATGCGTAGTAACATCAGTTGTTGTATTGTGAGTATATGGGCAAAACCTCAGATTTTTATATTTAAGTGTTTCTAATTTAAATTTACCAATTACTTTCTATAGGTACAGTTACTTGCATGCTTCAACAGCGAAAATAGAGTCCTTGCCTATTTTATAATTTAAGATCACAATTTATTGTTAACCTATTTTGTAAGGATTAAATGAAATAAAGTGTTACGGTCACGTAAACAGTACAGTGTGCGGCCGCTCTTAATAGTCGAATCAAGGCGGCAGACAACTCATATTGCGTCGTCGTGTGGCACAAACCGGAATGCAGTGTAAATTACCCTGTCAATGTCATAATTATATTTTCCACAATAAAGCAAACGGTGCACCAAGCCATGTATTTTTCTCGAGCACAAACAGTAAGAAAATAAACAAATGCTCACGTAAACAGAAAAGTTCTTAGGCGCCGATTCGATTTTCCCCTCCACAGCCAAGAGTCGGGACATGTGCTCGAGAGAGAAGCCAGTCACTTCGATAATCGCGTACGTCCGCACCACTGGAAATGTAAGTAACACTACGGTGAAATTATTATTACAATACGTTGCCGGAGGAGGGGCAGCAGCGTCCTCTCGGTTAACAGCGTTGAGCATCCCCAAGCTGCCTGCCAAGCGTGGGTATTTGGCAAGCTCCTCCCCCCATTATGGGGAGGAGGCCTTCGTCCAGTAGTAAATAAAAAATAAAATAAAATATTGGGGGCATTTTACACACAGCGCCATCTAGCCCCATGCTAAGCAAAGCTTGTATTATGGAAACCAGATAGCTGATAGAATACTTATATTTTTTTTTTTCGTAAATACATACTACACCCAGACACAGAACAAACATCTATGTTCGTCACATAAATGTTTGTCCTGGGTGGGGATCAAACCCACGCCCTACAATTCTGAAAGCAGACATGCTACCAACTGAGCTATAAGGCTGTCAACTGAGCTATAAAGCTGTCACTGAGCTATAAGTAGTGGATGTCTTCTGGCTGAAGATGTACTAACGTGTAATCATTATAGGGAGGGGGCAAGGTTTCTAACGTAAGAAAACATGGTACAAACACATAATCAACACAAAGATAAATATATGTTTTGATTTCTGTTTCAATAGCAAAGCTTTAATTAAATATTAAGGAAATTTTTACCCAGCCAGCTGAAAGCTTGGTTTAAACTATGGCATAAATACAGACAGAAACACAAATACAAATCAGATTGGCAGAACGCGGATAGAGTATTACCAGAGTAACCTAGAGTCCAATATACAATGTGTAACAAAACGGTAAACAATACTGAAGGGTATGTATGTACTCATCATTATGAACAATTTTTACTATGGGGCCAATCTTGAAATCGCGAATAATAATTTAGCTGTTCCAAGTTCATTGACCTTGGACAAAATGTATGGGATAGCATTTTTTTCGTGATTTCGGGTTTGACCTCTTAATAAAAGTTGTTTATAAGGCTCCGTATGGAAAGGACTATCAGGGTAAACGACGATGTTTGCTGAACGTCGGCACGTGAAAACGTCTACATGGTGACAATGTCTTGAGTGGCAAAACGGCTTACTAGTAAAACGTCCAAAATGTGAAGTACAGTTATCAAGAGAAGTGTATTTTCCAAAATGTAATTATTATGCGGTAAAAACGATTTAATTAGAATCTGACTCTTTGAGATTTTATAATGATGAATACATACATATATCAGTATTGTTGAGCCATTTTGTTACACGTTGTATATAATTGTTCCTGTAATATCTTACCGAGGTATCCAGGGAAGCCTTGGAACGCCCAGCACTCAGCAGGCATGGCCCCGGGCGTGAGGGCGTACCGTGGGGAGGTGTACACCCACCAGACCGGCAGACCCAGGATGGAGTATTGTTTGGTCTTGATCTGGTATAACTCCGTGCATTTTGTTGATATCACTTGGCCACCTGAAACGTGAATCGATTGATAATGGCAATAAAATATGATACCGTCATAGTTTCCAGATTTCCCAAAGAAAAATTGTATGTGAGTCATTAATCAATAGGCGTGTGGCCTAATGTTTAATATTTGACAAATAACAGGCTTAGTGATAAATATAACTAAATACATTACACATACTGAAAAAATAAATTGTTTTGGCTGATAAATCTCTGAGATATGAGCGTTTAAAGTTTTAGGTGGGGATAGAGAGGGGATGCTCTATCCCTTTCTCCCAAAGCACGTGTTAGTATAGCATTTGTATGCCGCGCCTGAGGCTTGATGTCATAGCTCAGTATAGCGCGCTCTCTGACTAGCTTGAAATTAAAATACTTTAACTTATTTATTTCTGAATTATTTTTAATTTTGTTTTCGTTGATAGGCTCTATTGATGATCAGCTTTTTTATGAGGTAATAAAAAAAATTGTTGTCATCATGCCTATTATAGGGATTTGGCGGTCGTGAAGTTAAGGTGAAAGGTAAGGCAAAATGAAATTGCGCATTTAGCAGCCGGCACGCCATCTATCCAGTAATGAGTGCATTAGTTTGATTCCATAAGCCATCACCCGCGCGCCATCTAGCCGCAAAGCAGTTTAACAGTTCGACAGTACAAACGGCACACTGCGGTGCACTGCACTGCAGTGTGTGTGTGCTGCGTTTGATTTCACAATACCACAAACGATACCGTCAGTGTACGATAGGGATGACCGATATGAATATCGATGGTCACACCTCCGGTCATCCTCGCACCCCAGTCGAACTGTCTCGGTGAAGTAGTACCTATATTACTGCCAGAGATGTCATCGTTATTTGTAGAGGTTTATATGAGATCTTAGTAGTAGCAAATTGATGTTTTTTTAAGAATTAATATAAATAAACACCATTATTTGCAACTAATTTATCAGTAGCCAGAAACCATACAATGTAGAGAATTGAATAATGAACAACTTTAGTCTCCATGATCTTTCTCGAAAAGTTAAATGTTAGGTAAAGGTGGCCTGCGGCTCACAAATTTGTTTCAATCTCCGCTCTATCTTGGGTCACCGGTGGCTTTTGCGACACATAACTTATAACTCGGGAAAAACTCATCGTACGAAAAAAAAACAAAAGATAAAACGTAGAGAATTTAATAATGAACAACTTTAGTCCGATGATCTTTCTCGAAAAGTTGAAGATGGTCGAGATATTGCAGATCCCACATAAAATAAAAATGGCGGCAAAAGCAGGGCTCGAATTTGGTCGCGATTTTCAATATACTTTTTTCTCGAATAGCACACGGCCGTTGGTTTTATTGTGAAAGTATCAGCGAGTCGCAAGACTGACCTCAAGGTCATAACAGCGAACTGATTAACTAAGCTAAATAATGATACTAGTTCATGTTTCCAAATCTGACAGTTTTGTATCTACTTATTTAGGAAAGACGACATAACATAGACTATTTCGTTGCGGTCCACTTTTTTGACCAGCGACCACGATATTGTTTGGAATAATTTTCACAATATCGTATTCAATAATCGGAATAAGGTTCAATATCGTAATTCAGTAATATAGGTACTACTTCACTACTATTGACCATCGTCATGTGTGGTGTTGGTACGTGTGGGTTGACTAACTGGTGACGTGATACATTTTATGAAAGCTTATTATAATGTAGGTACTACGATTGTTTCTATGACACTTATTATCTAAGTGTTAGTAGTTTTGAAAATTTTTACCCATATCAAAATGTTTTTTTTACCTAATAACATTGAATGACAAGGTTTGTTCGATAAAAAAATGCACCCGCGCGAAGCCGGGACGGGCCACTAGTTAATAATGCAGCTAGCTACCGATTCCCGATTCCGCAATTAATATAACGCCTCGCTGAACGAAAAAGACAACGTCAAGCTGACAACGTCGCAAGAGAGACAGAGCGAGTTATCGGTGTCCTTTTCACGGGGCGTTGCGAGACCGCTTGAGTGCCAATGGTAGGGCCTGTTCTTATTTTACGAGCAAAACACGTTCGTGAAATGTTACGTTTTAGTAGGCGCAAATCGGTTTTACGTTCACAATCCTTTTTTTAAATGACTGATCGAAACAAGTGATCCTTATTATGAAAAGTCCAAACTATGAGAATAACTGTGCTGAGTTTGGTACTAAACCGATTTGGAAAACAGAAAACAACAGCATCTAAAATATTGGTACTTCGAAGTAATTCCAAGTGCTTAGAGTGCTAACTATAACTAATTTTAAACATTTGGATCTCGTAGTCGGGGTCCACATAAAACTTCATGATATGTGTTACACTATATATTAATTTCAAAGCTTCACATGTTCTATTTTTGCCATAAAACATTCCCAAAAACACCTTGTTTATGCATTTTCTCCTTCCCATACACCTTAAGTGAAGCCAAGTTTTCTTGTAAATGAATATGAGCTGTAGTCGAACCTGAGTCGAACAGAATGTTGTTGACAGTTGATTTTAGTCAAGCTACTGAACAGTTTTTGTTTATATATTTTATATATTTATACTTTTATTAAGCCGACTCGGACTATAGTTTCGATCACGTCCTGTGGCCATTTTCAAGGAGTGAAAAAAGGGGGGCTAAAATGGTTGCGTTTAGCAATTCTGCTTATGATCCTATGTTGATTCATTTCGCAAATCGTAAACAGTCACTTAGCGCCAATTCATACTATTTTTGCAAATAATTCTATTACGGAATTCATTAGTTTGTCAGTTTTCAATAGAAAGTCGTAATATGGTCGATGGGAGATGAATTGCATAAAGTCAACTAGTAGATTCGTTACTCGTTACTCTAGTGCAACTTTTTACAATTCGTTCTGCTAAGAATTCATAAGATGAACTGCTTTTAGGGGAATAGGCTAGATGACTGATTTTTTTTAATTGTCTTATTAAAATGTGGCCCATAAATATAGCTGATTAACGAAAAGAAAACGAAAATCTGATCAAAAATAAGCAACTATAAGCATTTTACAACCATGCTAGACAGAGAGGCGAAACGGCAAATCGTGACGTCACTTCTCAGTACGCCATATAAATTATATTCTGACAAGTAAGGCGTGACGTCATTTTTTGTTTTGTGGGAAAGGGACAGAGTTTTCTCTAACAAAAACTTTAAACGCTCATATATCAGAACATTATTAACCGATTTAAATAATGTTTTCTATTATGTACCATACTGTATTTACTTAAATTCTTCATCAAAGCTATTGGTTTCAACGATTTAAACATCAGTCATCTAGCCTATTGCTTAATGCGGCCATTTTAGACCCCAAGAAGCCGCCAGTGCTGGACGTGCGTTTGACTCGTTTTCACTCCATTTTTGTGAGATAAAATACTAATACTTTTACTTTAGAATACTAATATTAATAGATTACAGGAAGATGCGTGTGAAACTGGTAGAACTGGTAAACCTAAACTGGTACAAGTAGAGGCACCGTACAATTGATAGAATTAGTGATACAATGTAGTGTCACTCCATCATTAGTGATACGTAGTGTCACTCCATCATTAGTGAAACAATGTAGTGTCACTCCATCATTAGTGATACAATGTAGTGTCACTCCATCATTAGTGATACAATGTAGTGTCACTCCATCATTAATGATATGCAATGGAGTGACGAGACGAGCGTGACGTTCGCCTGGTGGTAAGCATCAAACCTACCCATAACAGTAGCAATGCTAGAATTGTGACCTTGCGAACAAAATCCAGCGCCGTACTACACTGGGCTTGTCGCCATGAGATTAAATGTCAAATATCTTCATGCTCAGTAATTTCTCTGGTAACATTGTTCTGCAAACCGAAACACAGTAAAGCTTGCACACTACTGCTTGGCAGTTGAATTTGAAGCTGGCAAAGGTTTGGTACTTCCCCACGCAGTCTCTGCAATAGAGTCCTACCACTACAACTGTTCAATGGTGCTAGAGAAACAGCTAGTGATTACCATCAGGTTTGGCACCGTTAGTGTACACCAAAGACTACAAACCACGTTGACTGGGCCCTGTTTTATAAAGCTACAAGTACAAGCTTACAATTTTACTAGCATCTTGTACCAGTAACTACAAGTTACCAGTTACAGGTAGATGGTTTGTCTTTAATTAACTTATATACAAGTGCTTGTACTTGTAGTTTTGTACACTGGTTGTCTTGTAGCTTTAGAAAACGCCGTACTCAATTTTTTTTACGGTGTTGCCAGTTATTCACTACAAGACTTGTAGCTTTATAAAACAGGGACCTGATCGTCAGACTTCCATTTATGCGAAAATTAGTAGTTTAGAAACCACTGCTAGCCACTACGAGTACGTCAGAATTTCATTGTGTTTCATATGAGTTATGAAATACTTGATTGCGTCATCCCAGTGATTGGCCAATCGCAAGCATAGAACGTTACCTCGCCCCCTGCCCGCAACGGTGAGTCGTGTTTGTAGCAGAAATTATGTTCACGAGCCATCAACAGGCTATACGTGGTGTACACAGTAACTCATACCTGCAGATTCCAAAGCATAATCTACCAGCCCCGTCTTATCTGCATCATACACGTTCAGCATGCCAGCTACAATCTTCTTCACCAGTTCCACATCCATTCCCGTTTCCGAGTGGTGATGGTGGACTTCCACTTCCCTCACGTACTCCTTCAACTTAGCCGCTATTATATCCATCTGTTGTCTCTCGAAACCAGACAAGTACTGTTGAATCATTTGACGTATCTTATCTTCATCCATATCTGGTTTCCAATTAGAAATCAACCGCTCATGTATTTCTTGGCTTAGCGTCTGTAATTGTTCTTTCGACATGTAATGCTGGTCAAAATAGGGCTTCAATTTGGCTGCTAAAACTTCGCTGTTCTCGGTGTTGAGGATTTGAATGAGGTTTTGCTGGAGGTGTTTGAAAGAGTACTGTTCTATGTGGGCTTCTAAATTGCCCAGCTTTGATATTTTCTGGTCGAAGTACTTGAGTCGGTTATCGACGTTTAGCGCCCAGCCTTCCATGGCCGCCATGCGTTTCGTCAAGTCCGGATCTTGGATGATTTGAAGAGATCTGTAAGTGTCCACTATAACTGGTTTCTCTTGGGGTAGTATTTGGTCAGCATAGTTGTAGCCTGTAAAAAGATAAATCAGTGTTAATATTGCTTGTCTGCACTCTGTCCTTCCCACGGTTTTTTAAGTTTTTTGTAATTTTAATAGTTTTTTAAGGCAGGGAAGGACAGAGATAGAATTTAACGATATCAAAAGTAATAAAACTCACCTAAAAGTGTAGCGTCCCAGAGAGTACGTCCACTTTCTTATAGGTGATGTTTGCCTCTATCCTTCCCTGACTTGTTAAATCGATATACATAGCCAATCTATGCTATAAAATGCTTTGTCAACTTCTAGCTGATGTAAAATGTCATTCACGAGAACGAGACATACTACAAAGCAGATTATTGCACCGCAACATTTTTAAATAAAACACATATTTTTCAGGCAAGTTGATAGTTGACAACGACGTGCTCTCTCTTTCTCTTACGTTAAATATACGTGTTAAATAATACTGAAAGGGTGACTGGGTGTATATGTATGTACTCATCATTATGAACAACTTTTACTATAGGGCCTACGTTAAAAACAAAAGGTTCATTGACCTTGGACAAAATATATGGAACAGCTGTTTCACGCGATTTCAAGGTTAGCGCCATAATAAAAGTTGTTCATAATGATGAGTACATACATACCCTTCAGTAATACTACACTTTTTTTAAAACGTTGTATAAAGATAGATACGGATCTACATTTTTTACAGTCCTATAAAGATTTAGACAATAGCAAAAAAAAATTATGCTGAGGTCATCTATGCGCGAATATACTTCAAACAGGTTATCAATACAAACAATATTTATACATAAGTAGGAAAAAGAAATAAAAAACACATTGCATACAAAAATATTATAATCAAAAATTAGCTCAGCATTAGTAGGACACAAATAGAAATAACAATAAAAATTTAAATTATTGCGATTATTTGCACACAATAACTTCCCAGTCCCCAAATAATATTTTTTGAAGCGCTATAAAACAGAACAATTTCACAATATAAAGAATCGAAAGTAAGCTCTAGCCATTATAATTTGGTACAGCTAAAAGAAATTAATACTTTGACTAAGTAAACCTTTCAAATCTTGGAAAGATTTAGGTCTAATTACATTTTTAATTAAAACTCCAAATAATAAATCAAATTTTTAAAATTAACAGATATTTATTATGACTAGGGGGTTAGTCTTTTATTAGCACATTTTTACCAATTAAAAATAACAAAGAAGACCAATTGCTATTCAAAATTTTCTCAATTCAAAAGAATTATATGGCAGCGTCATGTTTTTTTAGGTACACAATATAGACAGTTCTCGAGGCTTCTCTGTTCATTATGTTAATCGCTTTATATTGACGACATAACATTGTACGTCTAGCAAATAATATCCCATACAAATACATTCTATTTTACCTCTTTACAAGGGTACGTCGAGTCAGTGGTGGATTGTCCGTAAGTCAAACCAAGCACGTGCCTAGGGGTGCGAGGCTACAAAGGAGCTCGCGCGGATGTATTTAAACGAATAACAAAATTACTGTGTCAATAACCTACGGTTTCACTTTTTTTCGATGGACAAATACATATTCTTTATTTTGAATTTATGCAATACGGTTAATAGATGTAAGATGGTTTGTTATAGCTAAGGTAAGAAGCAGTATGGCCAACGTAGGCGATTTATCGCCATTTAGGCTACCCAAGACGCGAATCGACAGGGACAAGCCATTTATTCGTAATTATACATAGGGTTACAAATAAATAAGCTGATATAGTTAACTATTTATTTTATTTAAAGCGATGTTTTGGCGTTTAGGCAGGCTACTTTTGGTAAAAGCAGAAATTCGGCTACTTTAGGCTACGTCTTCTGCTGTGAAAAATGGCGATATTATGCCCTACGCTGTTAACAACACTGGTAAGAAGGTAGAAGATTCAAGCCAAAGGCCGCCTCGACTCAAGATTTTCCCCACCAATTCAATTTTGTAGAAAAGCTAGAAGAGGCGCGCTTCTGCCCCGACGCGACGCCGCGCCGCTTCGAGTCTTCATTCTGTGTGCGTTTACAAGGTTATGATAACTCGACGGTCGAATTATCATAACCTTGTAAAGAGGTAATGCTAGATCAAACGAATTTATTAGTACGGGATATAATTTTCTAGACGCTTTACAATGTTATGTCGTCAACTTTGCATGAGCTGTAAAAGCCATTAACATAACGGTCAGATTATAGTTGACAAATCTAGGCTTACTATAACAGCTGCCTTTTTCATCGCAGTCAATTAGACAAGGACTGTCAACTAAAGCCTTCAAAATCGGCCTCAATTACATTCCAATTACAAATGCGATAATAGAATTAAATGTTAAATTAAAACAATATCAAATAATAACGGTATGCGGTGGAATGAGAATAAAAATAAACGAAATAAATAATCCTGCGCAAAAATAAATATTTGTACTTGGACATGATAATTAAATGATATTTTATAAAGCTATAATGCTAGGGCTTCACCTGCGTGACGATTTACGTCCAATTATCGAAATAATTAACGTGCTTAAAATGATGCATTAAACAATGCGCTACATGGGCGGCCACACTATCATTTGACTTTGAATATCGCCTAACGTCTAACGACGTTAATAATGCCACTACCCTATTAGCCTGCTAACACCCGGCCTATCTGCGTACTGTATCAAATACCGCACTAAATAATGGCATTACACGCACGTGAAGCCCTAGCATAACACTAAGTCTAAGACAAGAACGCGCATCACGGATGATATGGACATATTCAAGACAATAGACAATATAATTCAATTCAATTTTTCAATATTTTACAGAAACTGTAATTCATATTCATTATTAAAAATACAAAAATCGATACTATTAAACTCTAAACATGATTGATTACATTTAGGTCGATATTGTAATAAAAAAAATATGGTTACATGTTAGGCGTCAGACCACAGCTCACCTGATGTTACGTGACGGTGTGACAGAAGATGATAAACACACCTAGCCTGGAATGTGAACTGGCACTCAAGTGAGGCTGCCGATACACCCTTGACTGCTTGGCGGCAGATTTTCAACTTGAAGGTTAGGTTAAATAAATAAATATTGGGGGACATTTTCCACACAGCGCCATCTAGCCCCATACTAAGCAAAGATTATATTATGGAAACCAGATAGCTGATAGAATACTTATATACGATTTTTTTCGTAAATACAGACTTATAATACATACTACACCCAGACATAGAACAAACATCTATATTCGTCACATACATTTTGGGATCAATCCCACGCCCTACAGCTCTGAAGGCAGACATTCTAACAACTGAGCTATAAGGCTGTCTAGTTAGATAAGTAAGTAAGGCTAGTTAACAGCCAGTCGAGTACTAGAAACCATCTCTATCTAATTGCATCTATTTCTGCTGTGATTTGAAGGAAGCAAGGTACAGCTTGGCAAAAAAACTTTTTTTGCTCTCCTAGCAGTACTGTGGACAATCACGAATTCAACCAATTGCCTTCTACAGATGTACTACAGGGTTGCTAGTATTTAGAACTAGGCGTTTGCGATAGTGGCGCCCCTATTGACTTATAGCTCAGACGATAGTATAGTCTGCCTTCAGAGCTATAGGGCTCGGGTTCTATTCCCAAGCAGGACAAGCATTTTTGTCATAATCATAGATGTGTCTGGGTACTGTATGTACTATAATTATATATTTACAAAAAAATGTATATAAGTATCCTATCAGCTATCTAGTTCTCATAGTACAAGCTTTGCTTGGTTTGGGGCTAGAAGGCGCTGTGTGAAATGTCCACCGATATTTATTTAC
This sequence comes from Erannis defoliaria, assembly GCA_905404285.2. Taxonomy (NCBI): domain Eukaryota; kingdom Metazoa; phylum Arthropoda; class Insecta; order Lepidoptera; family Geometridae; genus Erannis; species Erannis defoliaria. The sequence continues at coordinate 4,310,628 of FR990076.1, forward strand.
TAATATCTACTCTTTTTGCCAAGCATTTGCTATTGTATTAAATCACTGTTTTAAACTATCACGGTTGTTCATAACAGTTCTATGATCATATACAGAAGTAGAATAAAATCACGGTAAATATCCCGTAAATAATCAAAGAACTGATTGTATAAAGGTTTGTAGCTGGATTTGTATTTAGAGTAATTAGAGCTTGTTTTCACACAAACTCAAATTAAAATTTCGAACAATAGGTATCGATAGCGCGTTCTTGTTTACATGATATTTAAACTAAATTAAAATTAGGCACTGATTCCTCAAATTGTATAGAATAATTGTATTATATACTATTTTTGTTCGATATCAATTAAACATATCAAACTAGTTGATATGGATATTGCACTATAATCAAATATTTTTTCACGAAATACTATTGTTACTTTCAATATAGAGATATATTACTTTTAAGTACTTTTGAACTGTATTCTTACTTAAATTAGGCTTGTATTTAGAATTGGAGATAATAAACTTAAGTATACTGCATAAAATAAAAATTATCATAAATGTTTCGTGTTTAACATTATATTATAATTTCGTTTAGGCGGATGTTAACTGACTAAACTGAAATATAATCCCCTTTACTTTAAAACAATAACTAACCCATTGATATGATGTAATTAAATTAACAAGATTTTTATTCGAAGTAAATAAAAAAAAAGCTGACTAATTAAAATTACATCACTGGGTTTATAAAGTCTAGAAGAAGTAAAGGGTAAATAAGAAACGTATGTAAAAGAATCATCCGATTACTCCACGCCAGAATCGCCGCATCTCTTCGTAACAGCTCTCAGCCACAACTGTCATATAATCCGACGCATCGGCCATTCTATTCTGGACGATATCTTTGTACTCTCTATAAGTTTTCCTGACTTCGGGTAAATTGTCGCTTATGTCTGGCAAAGTGATATTTATGTCCGGCATAGTAAGGTTGATTTTCGGTAGAATGTTTAGATCGGCGAAGTTGATGTTGGGGTACGGTATAGCGGGTATTTTGTTGGTAAACTCGGTAAGGTTAAGTTGGAAATCGGTAAAGTTGGGCATGGCGAGGTGCTCCCAGTTTTCGTAGGTGTAGTGCGCTGCAAGGAATCGTTACGTTCAAGTTGTAAACCTATCTCTGCATGGCAATATAGTAAATGCTATAAACGTTGTATACAGGGTTAGTTCTAATCAGTTAGCAGCCATATTGTGGTCAATTTTGAAGGCTTTAGTTGACAGTTCTAAACTAATTAATATATTGCTGTCACTCTTTTACTAGGCGTGTAGCGCGCGTAGCGCTCGTGGCGTAACTTGTCTCGGTGATTCTAAACGATCACCGATGTTAAGCAACGGACGGTCCGGTCAGTCTTCGGATGGGTGACCGTGAGTGGCATTTATTTCTGAGCGCTACCGTGGATCGGATGACACGTTAAATTGTTGGTCCCGGTTGTTTGTTCTAGTTTCTATAACAACAACCGTGAGCCAGGTCAGAGGCCTTCGGGCGGCACATTAACTCTGACACTAGGGCTGGCCACTCAGCCTATACGAACTTACTTACTTACTAGGCATGTTAGCTAAGGACAGCAATACTTTAGTTAGTTTAGTTCTGTCAACCTAAACCTTCAAAATCTACCATATTCTGTACATCAAAACAAACAACTTTTACTACGGGGCCATCATTAATATCGAAAAAAAAACAGGTGTTCCATACATTTTGCCTAAGGTCGATGAACTTTTTGTATTGAACAGCTGAGAATTTTTTCGCGATTTCAAGGTTGGCCCCATAGTAAAAGTTGCTTGTTTTGATGTACAGACTATTCCCTGAAAAGGATGCTAACTGATTAGAACTAAACCTGTATAAACACGAATTAAACTACTACATTCACGAAGCTGGACGATTGAGAGATTTTGAGAAAAGATATCTAGGTACAGACTGATTCAAACTTAATAGCGGCTGTGAAGTGCGCTGCAAGCGAGACTTTGCGAGTGTACGCACACCGCACGCCTAATTTTTGCTACTGCGCGGCGTCACACTAGGGCTGGCCACTCAGCCTATACGAACTTACTTACTTACTAGGCATGTTAGCTAAGGACAGCAATACTTTAGTTAGTTTAGTTCTGTCAACCTAAACCTTCAAAATCTACCATATTCTGTACATCAAAACAAACAACTTTTACTACGGGGCCATCATTAATATCGAAAAAAAAACAGGTGTTCCATACATTTTGCCTAAGGTCGATGAACTTTTTGTATTGAACAGCTGAGAATTTTTTCGCGATTTCAAGGTTGGCCCCATAGTAAAAGTTGCTTGTTTTGATGTACAGACTATTCCCTGAAAAGGATGCTAACTGATTAGAACTAAACCTGTATAAACACGAATTAAACTACTACATTCACGAAGCTGGACGATTGAGAGATTTTGAGAAAAGATATCTAGGTACAGACTGATTCAAACTTAATAGCGGCTGTGAAGTGCGCTGCAAGCGAGACTTTGCGAGTGTACGCACACCGCACGCCTAATTTTTGCTACTGCGCGGCGTCTCACGCCTAAGTTCACAGCCGCCATTAAGAGTGCGCCTAATGCCAGAAAAATACATGATTTCACCCGCGCGTCTTGCATCAGTTTAGAGTCGAAAATCGCACGACAAAATTGATGATGATGATGGCTTTGAGCAATATAGGTAGGATTTTATTTAATTATTCAAAATATAGGCATGAAATAAAAAAAAAGTAAACGGTTACTCTGCTAAAACATTAGTCTGGCTGTGTAATTCGTAAAAAATAATGTGGTGTTGTCACTGATAATTTAGAGCATTTGAATTAAAACTGTTATTTATTTTGTTAGTAATTTGTATTCTTTATTTTAATAAACTAGATTATTTTTCAAAATTCTATTTGGTTACTCGGCTTCTTTAGGTTTTTTCCATACCTGTAGTATTTTTTTTTTCTGAATATGTACGTTCTTAATCATTAATGTGTTTGTATGTGTTTAAAAATACACCTTTTTCTTACTTCTGGCATTGGTCGCCCCCTTAAGTTTGAATCAGCCTATAAAACGGGTTATTCACCAAACAATATTCAATAGTTTTCATCCAATTCTCAATTGTTTATTTAATATAATTGGATGATTGAAACGAAATCTGAATAAGTATAATATTTTAACACATCATTGATTTAGTGAAACTGATATATTTTCATGCGTATGAAAATTATAATAAACTATTAGACCCACTAGGGGAGCCAGACTGTACAAGCAAAACAATCGCTACAGCTTTTTAGCTTCTTGGAAAAACGTTCAACCTTCTTTTCAAGCTGGCTGGATGTTTTTTTTAAAGACTATCCTGTATCTACTGGCACAGTGAAGCGAGCGCTAATCGTCCAGCTTGATGTGATATAAGCAGCATAAGGCCTCGCTGTAGTACTTCAAAGAGCTGAATCGGGTAAACATTCGGGGAATACGATAGCAGCAATATAACATAGTATAACAAAAGTTGAAACACAGCGACATCTAGCCCCAAATTAAGCAATACTTCAAGGCTAGATGGCGATGTGTGAAAAATCTACCAATATAGATTTATTGAATACTTACATCCATATGCGAGAGGCGGCAGTAGCAGCAGCATGATCCAGGGCCACCAACGGCGCTTCGCCTGCGCCTGCGCCGTCGTACCAGAGAGGTACTTCTCACTCTCGGTCACGTGGTTTGGCGTGAACTGTTGATTAAGAAAACGTTGGCTGATCTTATATTAAACTAGCGACCGGCCCTGGCCACCTAGCACGCGCCGAGGTTTAATTAGTCGTTCCCCGCGCGGGAACGAGATAATGTTAGAATATAGATACGCCTCTAGTTTTCGAGGGTAAAAAAAGAGTGGATATACGTAATTTTCGTGCTAAATTTGTAAAAATTGAATGATTAAAACTGTTGTAATGTGTAAAAATAGAGGTGTTTTGTAATATTTTTTTCATGTTAACGAATTTTTTTAGAAAGATTACAAAAGCGTCAAATCACTTCTCACATCTTATAGATAAAAATATATTTTTTGGGAAAACAAACTCAAAAAAACTGCTATGACTGCACGTGATTGACGTGACGTGACGTGACGTGACCAGCCCCCTTAATAAAATGAAATAATTATACAAAATTAAATGATGACACGTTAAATTGTTGGTCCCGGTTGTTTGTTCTTGTTTCTATGACAACAACCGTCAGCCATGTCAGAGGCCTTCGGGCGGCACATTAACTCTGACACTAGGGCTGGCCACTCAGCCTATACGAACTTGCTTTATTGTACAAAATTACGTTAATAATATCTTATTTTAAAATAAGCTTCAATGTCATAAAACAACAGCCAGAAGACGTCCACTGCAGGACGAAGGCCTCCCTCTTAATACCTAAGGGGTTTGCTATGATCCCCACGTTTGGCAGGCGGCTTGGGGATCGCAGAATGCTCACCACCGTTAACCGAGAGAACGCTGCTGCCTGTCTTTCGGTGGTTCTGGAACATATCCTGCCACCTGTATATTATCTTGTTGACCCGACATCTCCCGCGCTTTTGGGTATCAAAATCGGGTAATCAAGTCAAATTTGGGTATCACAGAAGTGCTCACCGTCTCAACGATGGTGGTGACCGTCGTGGTGGTGATTGTTTTGATCAATGTGTAGATCCAAACGAAGGGTGCCGCCGCTGCCGACGCTGTCCGTGACGCAAGGCTGGCTGTAAAGTTTTTTTTATTTAGACAATAAAGTTAGATCAAGTGTGGAATTTATCACTATTTTTAACTATCACCAGAGTCACCTATAAGGGTAGAAAGATCGAGTTTTTTTTTCTCTATTGGCATCGCACTTTGTGCATTCTGCCAGTGTCAAGTATAAATTATGTTTTAAGTTTTTATACTAACAAGTCAAATAAGTCAAGAAATCATAGACAGTCACACAAAATTTGCCACAGTCAAGTCCAAGTGATGATGCCCTAGTAAATTTGTGGCGACTCTACTATAAGCTTTCGTGGAGTTTTGGAAACAACACGGAAATGCATGTTTCACGACATTATAGCACCAAGGAGGCTGCACCCATTTTCTACTATATACCCATTATGATCCGACTTTAAAAAAGGAGGATGTTCTATGTTCGACGGTATGTATGTTTTTTTAAAAGTATGTTCACCGATTTCTCCGTCAATTTTACACCGATTTTGAAATATTTTTTTTAATTTTAATAGGTATACTTCCGAGATGGTCCCATACAAGCACGTATACAGAGGGGGGGATAGTTGGGATATATCCCCCCCCGAAATCAGACTGAAAAAAAAAACGTTTTTAGCCGTCTGTTTATTTGTTCGCTTGCGTGTTCTTTCAATAAGTAGGTAAAATAAAAATATAGATAGATTCTGATCTTTTAGCGACGCCGACGTTACTAGTAGCGCCATCTAACCTATTTAGAGAGAAACCGAGAACGAAGACAGTAATGACATCTATTGTCGAGTTGAAGAACTAATAGTAGAAAGGTCGTCGAGTAGCGGAATATCAAGAAGCTTCCATAACTTTCTGATTCTGCTACCAGGTAGTAGATGGCGCAAGAATATTCCACAGTGTTCCAGAATATGAAAATGTAGTATAAATAAGTCCGGGAAGTCCGGGAACCTGCATGTCAGTTCATTTCGAGAGCGACGCAAGACAGAATCGAGAGCGACAAGCGAGAAAAAAGTGAAATACCTCTGCAATAGTGACAGTATAGTGCAATAGACCAGTTTATTGTGATATTGGTTTCAGTTTCATAGAGAGTTGAGTAAATTTCTTCCGACTTGGTTCACCTGATACTTTGCCCGTGCCATGAAATAAAGGAGAAATAAAGGAAAAGGTTCCCATCAGACACTTGAAAGTTTTGTCACCAAACCATTTGATAATTGGAAAGATGCAACAGAAAGATTTCGCGAACATTCTGCTGCTAAATATCACCAGTTTTCTAAGTTATGCGCAGAAAACTTCTTACGCGTCATGGATTCAGCAGCTGTAGACGTTGCATCGCAGCTTAATGATCAAAGACGCAAAGAAAAGGAAAGAAATAGAACAGCACTAAAACCTATCGTCGAAACTATCATCTTCTGTGGAGAGCAAGAGTTGCCGCTTCGTGGAGACAAAGACAGTGGACCATTGACTTTAGAAAAGCCACTTGGTAAAGATGGAAAATTCAGGGCTCTGCTGCGATACCGAGCAAGCTATGATAATATCCTGAAAGATCATATCATTACAACCCCTAAAAATGCAACTTATTTTAGCCCTATTATTCAAAATGAAATAATAGATACTTGCGGAAAGATAATTCAGAAAAAAGTTGTGACTCAAATAAATAGTTCAGTGTTTCGCGATTCTTGGCGATGAAACTTTAGATGTGAGTGGAACTGAACAGTTGTCTTTGTGTGCGAGATACGTTTATAAAAGTATTTTGAGGGAGGACTTTCTCATTTTCATTGAAGTACACGACCTAAGTGCCGAAAATATAAGTGCAGAAATTTTAAAGAAATGTCGTGAGATTGGTTTGAACCTCGATAAACTAGTTGGTCAGGGGTATGACGGAGCTGCTACCATGGGAGGACACATCAGTGGTGTGCAGACGAGAATCAGAAAAGAATTTCCTAAGGCCACATACGTACATTGCTCGGCTCATCGTCTGAACCTAGTTCTTTCAAAAGCTCTTTCAGTTCCCGAGGTGAGAAATTCAATGGGTGTTGTAAAAGAAGTCTGCAATTTACTTCGCAACAATGCAATGGCCGGGAAACAGTTCAAGGAAAATGTGGAAAAGCTCACACCAGAAAGTAAGAAAAAAAGACTGGTCTCAAAGAATGTGTGACACTAGATTTATAGAACGTCACGACTCTATAAATGTATTTTGTGAGTTACTCGAACCTGTTGTCATTACATTGAGAGAACTATCCTGCACCAACAGAACTGTTGCCCAAACTGCGTCTACACTCATAGCTGCGATGGAAAAGAGTAGTTTCTTGATTTGTCTAAAAACCTGTGAAAGATTTTTCAGTTACACTCTCCCACTGTCAGCATATTTACAGAACCCTACACACGACCTAGCCTCTGCTATGAAATTTTCTGATGACATTATTGGAAAACTAAAATGGATACGTGACGATGTTAACCCGGTATTTTCGGAAATATATAACGCATGCTGCAAAATAGCGGAAGATGTCTTGCAAGTAGAAATTCAGCGTCCTCGAGTTACTGTCCACCAAACTGCCCGAAGCAACGTTCCCAGCGATACTCCTGAAGAATACTTCAGAAGAACTATTTTTATACCGTGCTTGGACGATTTGATATCTGGCATGAATGATAGATTTGCGAATCAAAGAGAGCTGCTTTCTTCTTTAGAAATTATTCTTCCGAAAAATGTGGACGAGAGGAAGATAAGTGAATTAGAAAATATGAAAATTTATTGGGAAGAAAGTGTTGGAGAATCACTAATAAAAGCAGAGTACAGTATGTGGTGTGCCAAGTGGAAAACCACAGATAAGAAACCAGTCGAAATTATGGAAATTTTAGACACGTGTGACAAAATTTTCTTTCCTACCATTAACAGGCTAATACATATTCTGGCCACCCTTCCGGTTTCAACGGCATCTGTGGAGCGGTCATTTTCATGCCTAAAGAGAATAAAATCCTTTCTAAGGAATAGAATGGCGGGCGAGAGGCTTACTGGTCTCGCTCTATTGTCTATTCATTCCGATTTGGCACCAGATCCTGATATGGTACTAGACGTAATGGCTGCCAGCGGAAACAGAAAAATACTTATATAATCTATACTCTATACTATAATAATAATCTATACTAATATTATAAAGAGGAAAAATTTTATTGTTTGTTTTTTTTTCACGGGCAAGTGCCTTTAAAAACTAAACAAAATACAAGCTAACACTAACACTAAATAAAAAGTTAGACTGTCCATAGACCGTTGAAGGTCTAAAGACAATACAAATGCTCAAGCCCACTATCAGTCGGCAGCGTACCCAGCATGCTGGCGGCATTACCACGTTGAATGGCGATGCTTATACGTTGAGCCAGATACACGCCAGCATTTTGGTCACTTTGTGTTTTGTTTGGTAGTTTCGGACCCTATTCAATGCAAACAAACAAACAATCAAATATTTGCTCTTTATAATATTAGTATAGATAAAATACTTATAAGTGTATGACTAAACTACGGACGGTACTTCTTTAAGTTATTAAAAATTATAGTACAGTGATTACAGCGATGTTTACACAGTTCACATGGTTGTTTCAATGTTTGTCCCCCCCCGAACCAAAAGTCTGGATACGTGCCTGGTCCCATATTAATTTGAAGTCGGTTTTTTTTAAAGTTATTTGTCTCTGTGTCAGTTTTTGTGTTTACAAACTGTGGCGTGATATAGATAATCTATAATTTTTACAGACATTCGCTTTTTATCTTAATAGCTTCGTTTTCACAGTATAAATGCGACCCTTTTTTTTGTTTGATACAGGTCAGAATAAGTTGGACGAACCAATAGACAGACAAACACGGTAAGCTCAGGGTCACGTGTGACACCATTGAGGTATGGAACCAGGCCTGGCACACTGTAAATTGTAAAGTTTAGGTATTTGTCATTGCGCGCGGCCAGCCGTGCCCGCGCCTCAGTGCTATTGGCGAAACCGGCGGCCGCGTGACGTCAACGAGCAAAGCTCTACAGTTGGATATGGAGTCACTGTTATACAAATAAAGTACAAATTAGCTTGCACTGAATACCTTATCATTTTCATTTAAGGTACTTTGTGGTTCCAGTCGATTTTGTTGCTATTGTTTTCTGAGATGGAATCTTAAAAATACTGTCGAAGGACTCTTGTTAAACGTGATGTGTTTGCAGATGGTTAATGTAGTTACCTTGTCTTCGGTCCGTATATGGGTACCGATGCGAGGGGCCAAAGATCTTCCGGTGAGCGGTGCTGGCGCGCGTGGAGACGGCCGTCAGCATGGCGACGAGCATGCGCGTGATCCACCACCGGTCGTCTACTGGGTAAGCCGCTTTGTGGACGAATGTGCTCTCGTCGTCAGAACTGTCTATAGACTGGAAAAAAGATTCTTTTTTAAAAAAAACCTGATACCGGACTACTATATATTTTTTGGCGTTAGTTTTCAAGTTTGTAGGTATAAGCCTCCCTTTTCTCAGGGAGGGAGGCTTCTAGATGGCTGATTCTAGGGGAGGAGCCAGAAGACGTCCACTGCAGAACGAAGGCCCCCCTTGGGGTGGGGGTTCGCAGAATACAGACGACGCTGCTACGAGGGTGGGACGAGCAGCTGCAGAAAAAAATCTGTGAACTTTTTACACAGCGCCATCCAGCCCCAAACTAAGCAGAGCTTTTACTACGGGAACCAACCGATACAATACTTATATACTATTTGTCAACACATACTTATAATAAACACCACAGAACAAACATCTATGTTTCTCACATAAATGTTTGATTTGGGTAGGATTCGAACCAACGCCTTATTGCTCTACTGTACACGCCTAGTTTCATTCTTTCTTTCTTTCTTTATTATTAAAAGAATAATGACGTCAAGGTACGAGTCTTCTTGCGACTCGGACAACGAGGGTTCCGTACATGTACTAGGTAATCCGCGATAGTAACGAATATTCTGTGAACATTTCTACCGGATATCTATTACGATTCACGAGATTATAGGTCAGTAAAGATCGGAAAGACAGATGGACAAAGACAAACGACACGGTAGGCGGCTTAATAATAGGGTACAGTGGATTCTCTTTGGGTACGAAACCCTAAAATAATTTCCACCTTTATTCATTATGCCAAACGCGAAATTCAAAAAATTATGTGTGGTGAGAACTCGGACATAATCTTTTCATGTTTTTTTCAAAATTCCGTAAAAGCTCTAAACAAAGCCGCCACAACTTCACTAAGGCATGACTTGGACTTGACCGTGACTGTTTTTGTTGTGAATGGCTTTGATTTTTGGACTTATCTTGGTTACTGATACTATCAAAAACGTTTAAAATGCCAATGGCAGAATATACAAAGTGTGATGCCAGTGGAAACTCATTTCTCCATATTAAAGAGTATAAATTGAGTTGTACGCGGAAGAAGCCACCAAATTGGCCTAAAAAAAGTATATATATATCGGTGGACATTTTGACACAGCGCCATCTAGCCCCAAACTAAGCAAAGCTTGTAATATGGAAACTAGATAGCTGATAGAATACTTATTATACTTTTTTTTTGTAATTAAGTTAAGTATCGTACAAAACTCCTTTCTCCTTTTAGTTTTTGAACTGTATAGCCCTAGAAATTTGTATTCAAATGGTCAAAATCTAATAACTAAAAAAACTCACAGGACCTATCAAAACTCCGTAAAAGCTCATAGAAAAGTCGCCACTAATGAACACTAGGGGTTGTGACTATGCAGTGGGCCATGACTTGTATTTGACCGTGTCTGTTTTTATTTATATATTTTTGATATGCTATCACGAACTTGAAAAGTTATAATGCTTGTTAGACTGGCAGAATGCACAAAGTGCGATACCAAAAATGAAGAAAGAAAAAGAAGAACACTGATAACTACTTGGGAAAAGGTTTAAATAAAATTTAAATTTGAAACTCTTTTCTCTATAAGAGTGACATTGGGGTAAGAAAAGGTTAAAAACTAAAGTGAAACTCCTTTCTTCTAAAGAGTTAATTTAGAATTGTACTATTGGTAAAATGGAAGAACTAAAAGAATTGAACAGGACCTGTTAGTTTTGTTCAAAAATTACGACTGTGGCTCGCTCGCTCAGCTGTAAAGGTAAGTTATTCTGACAATATACAGGAGCCGGCTGCCATAGATTGAATCGACCTAAAAACGGCGAACGGATCGTTTGCGAGTTTTAACGCCTAGCTAGCGCCATCAAATTTTTTTTTTGGAACTAAAGAAACAAACAAAATAACCATTTAAGTTTTGGCTTGAGAAATTACGAAATATTGACAAATTATCGATTTTCAGATTTTTCCCATAACTACTGTTATGAGATCTTGCTTCTTGCCAAATTTCATGAATCTAGGTCAACGGGAAGTACCCGATGAATTTTGATTAATACACTCTAAAAAACTCGCAAAGATGACCGTAATTTTTTATTATGTTGACATACAAGCTTGATTTTTTTACAGCTTCAAGGGACCGTGGACTTACGTATTTGATATTAATTTCAACTTGATATCTCCACGCGTTCCAGAGAAAAAGGGTCTTGACAGACTGACAGACAGACGGACAACGGAGTGATCCTATAAGGGTTCGTTTTTTCCTTTTATGGTACGGAACCCTAAAAAAGAACTAGACAAAGCCATATATTTTTCACTATACCTAAAGTTTCAAACAGATGTGGAAATAAGGACATAACAGTTGATAGCTATTCAATACGGTAAATGAAGAAATTAGCATACCTAATATGGAATATTTTGCAAACAATCGCTCAGTTTTGGTCAATTATTATTAGCATAATAAACATAACGGTGTTCAACTAACCTGCACCTTGTTTAATGTGCCATCCGCTAAACAGAGCTAGCTCAGGTTAAAATCTATTGCCAAGTTCTTAATGAGGCGCGAGGAGCTTGGGATCCGAGCACAGATCATATAGCCTGTTGATGGCTCTTGAACATAATTTCTGCTACAAACACGACTCACCGTAGCAGGCAGGGGGCGAGGTAACGTTATATGCTTGCGATTGGCCAATCACTGGGATGACGCAATCGGAGTTATGAAATTCTGACGTACTCGCAGTGGCTTGCAGTGGTTTTTAAACTACTAATTTTCGGATGTCGGACGATTAGTCAACAGGATTTTCATCACACTTGCTCGTAAAGTGGATCTTATTGTATCGGCTTTAGCTCATAATCCAAGCTATTACGCACGCGTGCTTTTTACTTTACATTACGGCACATGGTGCTATAATAGGCATAACCCGGTAAAGTCAAGTTTGTACGTGACTGCAATTAGACGTACGTATACGAAGCACTCTTAATATAGCCGGGTAATACTTACAGTTTTTTTGTAATACCAACAAAGAGTTCTTATGCTGCTGAAGTAAATGGCAACCTGCGCGCGCACTACTGATTTGGCCATTTTCCGCAAATGTTTGTTGACGTTTTAGCTGTGTGGTTGATTATTATTAAAAAAAAATGGTTTTTCCTCGCAAGTGTGACGAAAACAGTCGTATGAAACTCTTGTGCTATGTTTCAATACACTCTCGCTTCCTTATCGCATAATACCGCCTCTAATGACCACCATAGCACACTTGTATCATAATGTACTATTATGGTCTCTGGATCCGAGCCTTTTTGTCTCGTTATCACCAAGCGGATAAATGCGGCGAGGGCGTAGCGTTGATGGGGAGTGTCCACAACGAGATAAATGCGTTATCTTGCTCACAAATTGTCATATATTAAAACTTAAAATATGAAATTAGAGTATGCATTTTTTTAAAGTATTATTATGGAGCATCTCGCTGAAGGAGCTCAATACTATGCTCAGCGACCTCAGTAATGTTTCCCAACAGGTGGGTCTTAAAATGAACATGGACAAGACAAAGATCATGTCCAATGTCCATGTTGTGCCCGTACCGGTTGTCGTTGGGAACGATACTCTCGAAGTTGTTGACCACTACAACTACCTTGGACAGATTGTTCAGTTAGGTAGGTCCAACTTCGACAAAGAGGTTGCCCGAAGAATCCAACTCGGATGGGCAGCGTTCGGGAAATTGCGTAATATCTTCTCGTCCAAAATCCCTCAGTGTCTGAAGACAAGGGTCTACGACCATGTGTGTTGCCAGTGATGACATATGGAACTGAAACGTGGTCTTTAACTGCTGGCCTTTTGGAGAAACTCAGAGTCACGCAACGGGCAATGGAGAGAGCTATGCTCGGAGTTACTTTGCGCGATAGAATCCGGAACGAGGATATTCGCCAAAGAACCAAAGTTACCGACATAGCTCGCAAGGTTTGCAAGTTGAAGTGGCAATGGGCAGGCCACATCGCTCGAAGAACTGACAACCGATGGGGAAGAAAGGTTCTTGAGTGGCGACCGCGAACCGGAAGACGCAGCGTAGGAAGGCCTACCACTAGGTGGACCGACGACATTGTAAAAGTCGCGGGCAACCGGTGGATGCAAATGGCAGGTTGTCGTACAGTGTGGCGGTCTAAGGGGGAGGCCTTCGTTCAGCAGTGGACGTCTCCGGGCTGATGATGATGATGATGATGATGGAGCATCTCGCTGTCATAGCTTTACAGACGTTCTAAAGATATTTTTTATTACTATCTAAATTTAACGGACTAGAAGGAAAAATACTGTTTTTATTTCATTCTTTTATACAGGCATGCTTTTGACTGCTATTTTGTTTGATGTTATAGGTGTGAAAACAAAACTTTCTTAAAAACAAACACTTATCTAAAAACGTGGAGAAGTGCGACACAGACAGCTCCAGTAATGGCTTTAAAACTAAGGATACAAATAGAAGTAGTTCCATATATATTTTTTTTTAAGAGTCAACAAACAGTACACATCAAAATATAACATTAAAGTAGTATTAATAAGAAGCTAGGTAGCTGGTGCACCAGCAACGTTGAACACAGATTAAATATTAATCATACATTTTAACGGTCTCAACTTTATGTTCACTGATTAACTGTTTTTGTAGTGGTAGGACTCTACTGCAGAGTCCGCCTGGGGAAGTACCACACCTTTGCCAGTTATTCAACCGCCAAGCAGTCAATTCAATTCAATTCAATTCAATTCTTTATTTAATTTAAACACGTAACACGTGTGCAAGCATTACTGTGTTCCGGTTTGAAGGGCAATGTTACCAGAGAAATTACTGGGTATGAAGAGATATAACATCTGATATCTCAGGGTGACGAGCGCAGTACAGTGCGGTGCAGGATTGTATTCGCAAGTTCACAATTCTGGCACTAATACTGTTAGTGGCAGGCGTGACGCTTACCACCAGGTGAAAGTCTTGCTCGTCTCGTCACTTGACCGTATAAAAAAAAAGAACTGGTTACTCACCGTGTACCGCTTGCGCAGTGTGCTGGTGGTCCAAGCGGCGGTGGCTGCTAGCCGGTCGACCTCATCGGCACTGGTGTTGGGCCCCTGTATGCGGAACTGCGACAGCGACCGCCGAGACATGTTCGGCATCGCCACTTGTCCCGGGGCGAGCTCCACGCGGTCCTTAGACATCAGAGAGTATGTGTAGTCCGTCTTCGGGTATTTGCTGAAATTGAAACACGCAGGCAAGTTAGTACGGAGTTTGCGGAGTTTAATCAGTTTTAAGTCTATGTGACTGTGGCACGCCACAGTTGTTATGTCCACTGCATCCAGAACCGCCCGAGGACAGGCAGCGTCCTCTTGGTTAACGGTGGTGAGCATTCTGCGATCCCGAAGCCGCCTGTCAAGCGAGGCGATTATGGTAGCCTAGTCGACGGGGAGGGCTTCGACCAGCAGTGGACGTCTTCTGGGTGATGATGATGATGATGACTGTGTCACCGTAGTTCTTGCTAAATTTCGGTTATCAGTTCTTCGAGCGATGTGGCATGCCCATTGTTACTTCAACTTGCAAACCCTGAGAGCTCTCGGTGACCTTGGTTCTTTGGCGAATATCCTCGTTCCGGATCTAATCGCGCAAAGTAACTCCGAGTATAGCTCTCTCCATTGCTCGTTGTATGACTCTGAGTTTCTCCAAAAGGCCAGCAGTTAAAGACAACGTTTATCGTTAGGTTTATCGTTAAAGACAACGTTTATCGAAAGGTTTATCGTTATAAACCCACAGTAATGGGTTTATAACGATAAACCCACAGCAATGGGCCGAGATAACTAAATAGAAATAGAGGAGACCTTTGCTCAGCAGTGAGATCAGATAACAACCGATGGGAAAGAAAGGTTCATGAGTGGCGACCGCGAACCAGAAGACGCAGTGTAGGATGGCCTTCCACTAGGTGGACCGACGACATTGTAAAAGTCGCGGGCAACCGGTGGATGCAAATGGCAGGTTGTCGTACAGTGTGGCGGCCTAAGGGGGAGGCCTTCGTTCAGCAGTGGACGTCTCCGGGATGATGATTATGATGAGATCAGATAAGTCAGCAAAATGAATGTAAAAAAACACAACCAAGAAAACAAATACAATGTCCACCGCGTTGTATTTGTGGGTGTTACAACGCATTGGCACCAAAACCAAATTCACAGGGTCTTGTCATCCAAAATCTGCAGACGGAATGCGGAAAAATTACACGCATTCCGTGTAATTTTTCATCAAGTAAATATCTCATTAACCGCACCAAGGAATTCAAAGTAAAGGCACGGGCCTTACAACAAAAGTTATACGGGTTCCTCCTTACTGTACTAAATACCTAAACAACTTGTTGTGTAGTAGTTGTAGTCTTGTAGGCATCAATAAGAGTAGGTACCTAACAATCGCAGTAAACCTGAGCCCTTCACACATGACTGCGCGCCAAATTATGCGTAACTTCTTTATCAAAGCACTTGTCGCCGATTTGTCGCTGTCAGTATTACAACCAAAGATTTTTAAAGCTTTAGACTCAACGGGCGTGACTTCTGATGTGGACTTCCAGCTTCGTACTAAGGTTAACTTGCTCACACGATCACTACATTTCGATAATTTTTTTTGACGCATCAATGATAGATCTATTTAAAAAATCCTTGGTTACGATGACTATAGAAGCACTATAGAAATGATGCTATCAAAATTAAAACAATTCATACACTATTGTATTGTAGCAACTTTTTTATATAGTTTATATTTTAGATTGTTTGAAACGATTTTGCCAAACCAAAGTGGATTACAAACAATGAAAAAGCATTAATTAAAGCATTAAATAAACTGGATAATTTATTCAAATATTTTTATTTTATGTATATCCATCGGATATTGCATATTCTTAATAGGTCCACATTTTTATGTATTTTTTTAATGATTACACTTGGAACCAAGCAATGAATTATCATTTGTTCAATAGACCCCGTAGAGTATTTCGTAGAATTGCACAAATTTATGATCCAATCACTTAAATACAACTATTATGTATTCTGTGTGTTCATAAATCACATAGGTACAACTGTATATTCTGTGATCACTATTAATATTCACTTATACCACTGATATTCAAACATTATTGAGAACAATTTTCATTATTTGTCACGAATGCACGTGCGGTCGTGCATTTGGCATTTGAGTACTAGTGTACAGTGCAAATATAGAAACATTATGTCTTATTTTACAGCCTACCGTTCCTAGTACCAGCT
The DNA here is from genome assembly GCA_905404285.2 of Erannis defoliaria. Lineage (NCBI taxonomy): Eukaryota > Metazoa > Arthropoda > Insecta > Lepidoptera > Geometridae > Erannis > Erannis defoliaria. Next base: position 4,326,962 of record FR990076.1, read on the forward strand.
TCGTCGCAGCTTTGTTTTGCAGGACACGAGAGTGGCGTAGAAACTGGGATTTATAAACTATGTTGCATTGCGTTGTAAGCTATTTGTAGGCCGTAGGCGACAATGATAAGATGAATGGACGGGAAATAAGCGCACGGATTAAGAAGACTATATGTTGAGCGCCGGCTCTCCACTCGCTTCAGTCATACGATACCACAACACAAACTTCTAATACATGTACACGTGTTCTCTTTTTGACATGCAGTAATTAGATTCGCTATCTCTATTTTCCGGCAAATGTAATATGCATACTTTTAACTAGGTATGCTTGATTGTGTTGTCTTGTTATTTTTGATCGATTTGCAAGCGCTGGGCCCGTCCATTCCATTATCACCGTCGCTGTTTGTACGGACGTTTTGACGGATTAGTTCAATTATTTGTTCAAAATAAAACGATTCTGTTAACGTAGCATAGGGCGCCCTGAGAATCGATCGAGAATCGAATCGAGTGACGATGTATAAAACAGGTAGTAAATGTCTGTTAGCGAAAAGTCGAAGATTGGATCCAGTGGTTAGGAGAGACCCAAATCTAGCAATGGAGATAGGCTGAGTATGGTTATAAATGTTATAATAATTTAAGAAAAATATTTTTTCTTAGTTTGGGTATAGTTACCGTATCGTTAGTTCTTCCTCCACTGTTTCTACTTCTATTACAGCTAATAAATTACTCGTAGCCATTGTCAATACATAAACTCTAAAAGCCAATAAAATATCAATAAGTATAAGTCATCAATTAGTTATTAATCAGTTAAAATAATATTATAAATTATACGTCCAAGAAATTTAAATGTACCAAACAACAACGTCCTTATTCAGTTCAGCTGATAACTGCCACGGTGACAATTTTGAACTACCTTTATTTTATGGCTATTCGAGTTTAACTTTAACTCTGGGTTAGTGGTCTTGCGAAGGTACCTTATAATTTTGCCAATGTCACGCGAGATAAACTGTCACACGAAGTAAATTAAATAGGGGGATAGGGTGCGGTCGGACCGTCATTGCTATAACATAAACATAGTCATCGTATAAAGTTATCAACAATATAATAGGGTAGATGACCGATGTTAATATCGTTGAAACCAATAGCTTTCATAAATAATTTAAGTAAATATAGTATGTTTATTGAAAAAATAATTTAAATCGGTTAATAATGTTATGACATATGAGCGTTTAAAGTTTTTGTTAAAGACAACTCTGTCCCTTTCCCACAAAACAAAAAATGACGTCACGCCTTACTTGTCAGAATAGAATTTATATGGCGTACTGAGAAGTGACGTCACGATTTGCTGTTTGGCCTCTCTGTCTAGCATGATATTAAAATGCTTATAAGTTGCTTATTTTTGATCAGATTTTCATTTTCTTTTCATTATTCAGCTATGTTTATGGGCCACATTTTAATAGGACAATAAAAAAAAACAGTCTAGCGTATAGTAGCCTATACATCTGTCTTTTAGAGATTTATAGCTACAATGACGACGTACAACGTAAAATGACATCTCAAAAACATTTACTCCAAGACAAATTCATTATTGCAACATATTAGCCGTATATGTGCAGTTTATGGGCGCCGGTTATCGTCGCCAAAAAACTGTAGACAAGGCAACTGCAGCACCAGCGCAATACCGACGGTGATTTAGTTAGTTGTCACATGTTGTATAATAGGGAATATGCATGTTTTTTTTATGGACTCTCAAAAAAGCTGACTAGCAACAAAACAAATCATCGAAAGTAAAATTTCATTATCTGCACAAATAACGAAGTTATAAACATTTTAGTTTCGTGTTAGACAGGGAGCGTTGATACTAGGTTTGTGACGTCAAAGTTCACGATTCCAAACAAATTCTGTACTATGCACGTGTTTTGCTAGAAAGGGACAGATGACTCCCTCCCAAATACTTTGAACGCTTATATTTCAGAACTTTAGCAGCCGATTTCATTTATTTTTTCGACGTAAGCATCAGATTCATTAAACTATCCATTTATCGTATTATTTTTAATAATTGAAACACATGCATATTCCCTATTGCTTATAATAAAATTTGGTGTCAACTCTACTGGCTGGACTACGAAAGCTGCCATCCGTGACATACTTCAGGTTGAAGCTAGCTAATATCGCCGCGATTACAATATTATTTCTATTGATTTGCAGTAAATCGCACGCCACCGCCAAAGCGGCGCGCGACTCTTTAGCTCCTGATGTTGGTGCGACACGCCGCCGCACCGCTCTATCATCGCGGCTACACACGTAAACACTCGAAGAGTGGCGAGGGAAGTAGCGCGACGAGCGTTGCGTCGCGTCGTATTGCTGTATTTGTCCTGTTGCTTGCCGTGTCTGGAGGACGCGATGCCCCCTATTTTGTCAGTTTCTACCTATTTTGTCGGGTGCGAGTCAAAGATCCGAGGCGACACAGATAGTTTTTTTTTCTTTTTATACATTCAAGTGACGAGACGAGCAAGACGTTCGCCTAGTGGTAAGCGTCACGCCTGCCCCTAACAGTAGCATTGCGAGAACTGTGAACTTGCGAAAACATTCCTGCGCTGCACTGCACTCGTCACCCTGAGATATTAGATGTTAAATCTCATCATACCCAGAAATTTATCTGGTAACATTGCCCTTCAAACCGGAACACAGTAATACTTGCACACTACTGCTTGGCAGATGAATAACTGGCAAAGGTGTGGTATTTCCCCAGGCGGACTGCCGTAGAGTCCTATATACCACTACAAAAAAGATAGCGGTGAGGCGCGCTCGTGGCCGTGGTTTATGCGCGTTTACAAACCACAGATTACAACTTCCTGTAGCATGTACTGGCGTCGGTAAATTTTATCTATCTCCCTTCTATATCTCTACGCTCTCAACATAGCCATAATCCCACGCTTAGCAGGTGGCTTAGGGGTCGCAGAATGCTCACCGCCGTTAACCGAGACTGCTGCCCGTCCTCTGGTAGTTCTGGATGCAGTTTTAGAAATAATATGATCTAATATACTCATATGTTTTTAAAGCTTAAACAGGTAGAAAAATTATGACCTCCGGCAGGACTCGAACCTGCATACGAGCAGTCGCTATGGGTTTCCGTCCCAACTGCTTTGCCAATTAAGCTACAGAAGTCTCTGCCTTAGATGCCAAATTTCCGAACCTGTTATAGCCATAGCGACTGCTCGTATGCAGGTTCGAGTCCTGCCGGAGGTCATAATTTTTCTACCTGTTTAAGCTTTAAAACCATAGAAATACCATAAGTGTGGAATCACTTCATACAAAAATATTCAAAACTAATATACTCACTTCCAATATTCGCCTGCCATCTTGTACAAGCGGGAGGGCAGGTGGGCGCTCGTGGGGTCCCGGGTCAGGAGCAAGCTGGTGTCCGCCAGCGCCTGCTCCGCGAACGAACTGTCCGTCGAGCAAGCACTGTATGCTGGGCTTCCAAATCTCGCCGACCTGTAAGATGAAATGTACTTAGAAAAGTTTTTTTTAGTATAAACCTAGAACGATTACAAATAGATATGCGAGAAAGAGACTACTAGCTTTATAAGCCCACGAAACCATGTATATGAAGATCTCTGTCTCTCTTGTTAATAATTGTAAATCGTACTAATATCATAAATGTGAAAGTTTGTCGGTGTGTGTGGGTACCAAGCAAAAAAATAAATAATCAAAATCAGTTCACAATTGGCGGAGTAATCGCGTAACATACATAAAAAATAAAATTTCAACATACAGTCGAATTAAAACCTCCTTTTTTGAAGTCGGTTGAAAAATAAGCTTAGCAAAGCTAGTCCAGCGTAACATTAATTGCGTCAGCTACTGCCAAATATTTTATTTTTGCAGACCTCGGCAGAACTTTGTTTATAATTATAACTATTATATTGGCGAAATTGCGGCCATAACCAAAGATAGATCGATAGATAACTATTATAGTATGACTTACGAATACATCGTGGACCTCTTGATGAAGAAGCTTAAAATAAAAGACGAATTTAGTATCAAGTGTGCAAGGTCTCCGATAAAAAAAATACGTTATTTTAGTATCAATAATCGACTACATCAACTTATAAGTATAATTCGTAATTATTTTATCGTTATCGTGATTTGATAAAATGACGAAAACAGATTATTTACTTTCTTTTCATTCTTTGTTTTGTTTGGACGTACGTTTCAATTGTTCTCAATAAACATTAAAAAAAAAAAGTATAAATAACATTACAGGCTTTCTAATATTCTTCCGATAGCATCCGTCGGAGACTGTGTGCGTCAGGTGTGAGCATGTGTGCCTCACACGCATAGTTGGTGAAAAATTGGAGGAAAGCCAACTGTTACTTTGTCCGCTAATTGTGTGATATTCGATTAGGTTATTGTGTAAGAAAATTGATGCTGTCACTGGCCCTTGGAACTTTGCCCTGGAGGTATGAATGTGTAAACAAATATTTCGTAACAGTTACACGGCTGAGTTGTTGAGCTATTTCTCTATGCAGATGACATGCTTTTTGTCTGAGGGCCTAGGACAAATACTGCCTGTATTCAGTGGAATGGAATCGTTTACGACCGCAGCAGAGCTGTGACGACGTTGCGGTGGCAGAACTACGGACAACTCCATAACTTTTTGAACGAAACTGCAGGAGGCACGCGCGGCGCGACATTCTCATTTCATTTTTCATTTTTGTTTTTCTTCTTTTTTTTTTTTTTTTTTTTTTCATCACTTGATTTGGCAGCAACGGAAGATCAGCGCTGTTTGATAAACAGCACTATGCTGAGTTGAAGCCATTTTTGTGACATCATCCCTTTGACTGTAATTATGTTAAAGTTATACTATTTACAATGATGTTACAAAATAAATTAATTTCTTTCTTTCTTTCTTTGTGAGGGTGTTTCACAAGACATCCTAATCATCATCATCATAGTAATAATGGGAGGTTTTCTGACAGCTGACGGAACGTAGTACTACAGCCAAAGATAGATGGTGCTGATGAGACATGATTCTCTTTTGTCGCATTTGTTCAATGAAAAAGCAAACACACCACTAATTACTAATCCGCACTCACTAATTTGCGTTGTGGAAGAACAAAAGCATAGGAAATACTATGGGCAAGTACACGGACAAGTGTACCTACTCTCTTATACAAACAATAAGCACTAAAAAAGCACGACTGAACCGATGTAAATTACATAAGTTTTTTTTAATTTTTTGACGTTTTGACCTTGCTTCATTCATTTAAAATCTTCATAACCACAGACTAAGTAGACATATTATTCAGAACCATGTCTCGTCAACGCCATCTAACGGATTTTTATGTATTTTTATAATTGCTTGTCAGTAAACGTGCCATGAAACATATCATAATCCATTGCTGGACATAGGCCTCTTCCAAGGTAAGCTACTAAGCTCGATCTTCATCTTTCCGCTTCCACGCACGCCATTACTTACCTTTGCGGTAAGTAGGTGGTTAAGTACTACATGCATAAAAATATAAATCATAAAACTTCACGTTCACATCATTAATGTCTCTCTGTCTGCCTGTTTGTGACCTGTTTACTTCCTAAAGGCTGGACCAATTTTGATATAAAAGGCTAGAGGACTGGTTTTTATTTATTGTCCTATTAAAATGTGGCCCATAAATATAGCTGATTAATGAAAACAAAATGAAAATCTGATCAAAAATAAGCAATTTATAAGCATTTTAATAACATGCTAGACAGAGAGGAGATTATGACGTCACTTCTCTGTACGCCATATATATTCTATTCTGACAAGTATGGCTCACAGAGGCTTGGCGTCATTTTTTGTTTTGTGGGAAAAGGACAGTTTTCTATACCAAAAAATTTAAACGCTTATATATCAGAACATTATTAACCGATTTAAATTATTTTATCAATAAACATATTATATTTGCTTAAATTCTTCATCAAAGCTAATGGTTTCAACGATATAAACATCAGTCATCTACCCTATTTAGCAAGGCGCTATCACGACCATGGATCGCGGGATGAATGATATGAGTAATACCATAGAAAAAGATACAAACCCAGGCTACTTCCCATCGCACCGCTACCTACATTATGTAAACCCCTATTTGAACTTTTTGCGGGATACACTTCTTGCATAGCTCAATAGCACTGTTCAAATGTGTTTTCTCATTAATAATAAAAGTTATGTTATTTGTTTTATTTATACGGGAATACTCACGTTTAATTAAATCGGATACTCCGACTATAGTGAAGTGGAGTGCTAAGCAGGACGCAGCAGCATGCGCGTCGGGCTCTGTTTTCACTCTTTGAAAAAGGTCACCGGATGTGATCGAAACTATAGTCGGAGTATCCGATTTAATTAAACATGAGTATTCCCGTATAAGTAAAACAAAAATGTGTCAAAACCACGACAGTTTTCATAATAAAATAGTTATGTTGTAATTTGTACAACATCATTATAACAGAATACAAGCGATTCTTTAACGTACTTGTATCATTATCAAAATTGGCACTGAGAAACGGAAACAGCATTTCCTTGAAGCAGTCTATCGTATTAACAGTTACTTTACAGTCCATAATCAACTAATTTATTGGTTAATGTCACGTGCCCGGACTTGTGAAGTCATATTTGCGAACCTATGTCATAAATAAATCGGTTATTTTATGTGATACAATATTCTTAAAACACTGTTTTAAACTAACATGTTTGTTCATTACATCTTTATAATTGTTAATTATGCGATATTTTCTCGATTTAAAATTAAAAACGGTAATATTATTTTAAATATAAAGAGCGGCAAACAAGCAGACGGCTTGCTTGACGGTAAGCTCACCAACGCCTATGAACATCTGCAACACAAGCAATGTTGTCGAAGCGTTGTCAATCCAGCTTGGTGTGACTCGATGGGATTTTATCCTTCCCAACTAGTTAAAGGATTTTAAAAAAAAGTTTTCCCAATGAGTCACACCAATGTAACATGTGTTACTCGATGGGAAGAAAAATCCCAACCCACCAATCTGTTACTGGTTTTGGTGTGACACGTTGGGAACGCACGGTATATAAAAAATACAAAAAAATATAAATAAATAATAGACAATATTTTATTTGTAGAAAAAACACATTTTGTACACAAGACAAGACAATAGAAACTCATAACAAATTTAAACAGTACAAAATATAATTATGTTTATCACCGGGACTTAATCGCGCACAAATAAATTTATTTTTATTTAGTATTTAGTAGTTTTATTTAGTACAAAATAGTTTTGCGCCACAAACCGGTTCCAACTCAGCATAATGCTGGCTGCGAACATTGTAATAATTACAATGTTCTTAATATTAATAGCAATTCAAACTCAGATTACAATACTACCTTAGAATAAAGAAATTCAAAGGGTTTTGATTCGTGACAGCGTGAACAACACAATAAAATTCTTACAATACATAATAAATTATCGCACGCAGTTTTTTCTAGTTCACGGTTAGCTGGTGTTTGAACTTACTTCACCCGAAGGCACTTCTGACTTTGTGATGTTCGATAGATTTCGCATAATGTTTTTTTTGGATTAATTAACTAATTTAAACTTGTTAATCCGTCTACATTTCATTATAACAAGAGCTTGATTAGTATCAAGGTTACGCGTAGCGGTATCACTAAGCCGAAAGCTCATTATGCTCATCATTGTGAACAACTTTTACTATGGGGTCGAAACTAAATTCGCGAAAAAAACCCGTTCAATACATTTGATGGCCTCATTTCGCCTTATTAATGCTGTTCTGAGTAACCCTGTTTAACGGGGTGTTTACGCGGTCTGGATCCCGTTCTGACTACAAGAATATTAATTGTCATCGTCCTATCTTCTTCTTCTGTATATATAAAATTAAATGTACTGACTGAGCTATCAACGCACAGCCTAAACCGCTGGTCCTATAGAGACATGAAATTTGGAGGTTGTGTTCTTTGTGAAGTGTAGGTATCCACTAAGAAAGGAATTTTGGAAATTTCACCCCTAAGAGGGTAAAATAGGAGATGATAGTTTATATGAAAGTCCGTCAATTTCGAAGTTAGGATCTTCAAAGGTTGTGTATAGAATGACGGTTTAAAATTAGTTTATAAGTGACTCAGCGTTTTTGATAATTCCACTCCCGAAGGGGAGAAAAAAAATTATGCAGTTGTGTATGGAAAGTCCTTCATTTTCAAAGTAAAAATCACATTTATTATTTAGGCTTAAGGTTGGAAACTAACGCAACTTTTATCGTTGTTTTTTTTAAATTTCAATCCTTAAGAGGGTGAAACGGGGGATGAAATTTTGAATTTAAGTTGTTTATTTCTAAATTTTGTATTCAAGTACAAATGAGCATGAGCACGTGTATCGGGGGTAAAAACGTGGTGAATTTTGAGAGCAGGCCGAAATACTTCCGGACGCGGACGAAGTCGCGGGCGACCTCTAGTCTACTATAATCTCCTTGCAGTTTTACTTATATGATAAGGATGGTAATGCCAGCGACAATGATAAATTATCACCGTCGCTGGGTAATGCTGTAAATTCGGTTGTGGTTCAACAATCTTTAGACTTGCTTCTGTAATTAGTGCTATTATGTTTCTGTACATACAACATAGTTATAGGTAAGTATATCTACGTTTAGATGCTTGTTCTTTGGGAGTGAATCTGCCTTGCCTATGGCCTTGCGACCGTGCGATCGACACCAGTGGCACTTTCAAACAATAATAAAAGTATGTTGAACCATTAGTTACTTCGAGCATATACCATCGGAGATGCCAATGGCGATAATTTTACTAAATAATCTTCCGCCAACTTTTTGTTAGGGACGTGGTAAACGCGCATGGCAAATTTTTAAGTAAACTTTCACACTAATAAAACAAATTCCTGTTGGTATGAACACACACTAAAACAAACTCACAGCACTACCAAAAAGTATGGCAAAGGGGTTGGAATTGGCTTGCCACTTGCCACTTCCAATGGTGTATGCTCGAAGAGTAGTTACGTCATCGAAAACTCACCGGTCCCGAGTCACGTTGCGTGACGTCTGAATCGGACTAAGAGTGACGTCATCCAGTGCCGAGTACGAATTAGACGACACCCTCTCATATTGGCTGTTGATCTCGTTCTGTGGACAGATATTGCACTTGTTAATCGTTAAGGCAATTAATACAATCGAATTGAATGAGTGAGTTTAGCTATTACTATTTATAAAAAAAGTGGAATTTTGGGAGAGGGCCGAATTTCTTCCGTATGCGGACTAAGTCGCGGGCGACCTCTAGTGGTATTATAATAGGGTAGATGACTTATGTTTATATCGTTGAAACCAATAGCTTTGATGAAGAATTTAAGTAAATATTGTATGTTTATTGAAAAAATAATTTAAATCGGTTAATAATGTTCTGATATATGAGCGTTTAAAGTTTTTGTTAGAGAGAAATCTGTCCCTTTCCCACAAAACAAAAAATGACGTCACGCCTTACTTGTCAGAATATAATTTATATGGCGTACAGAGAAGTGACGTCACGATTTGCTGTTTCGTCTCTCTGTCTAGCATAATATTAAAATACTTATAAGTTGCTTATTTTTGATCATATTTTTATTTTCTTTTCATTAATCAGCTATATTTATGGGCCACATTTTAATAGGACAATAAAAAAAACCCAGTCATCTAGCCTATTATCTTAGCTAACACTAAAGAAACAACGTAGCCGAAACAAACGTAAAAAAGTTTGTAAGTACTTCAATATTACATTATAATTATAATCTAGAATACTCAGTTCAATATCCTTTCATAAGACAGGTTATAAATAAATCATATTGTTATGCATACTTTATAGACACAAATACTTTGTGATAACTTAAGATTTTATGTGCATTTTGTTTTTGTGGCGGAAAATAAAAAGCGAATTATCATTTTATTAACCACGCAGATAATACAAGAAATAAATTGTTTTTGTTCATTTAGTTTGTGATAAGAAGCGCGTTATGAAACCAACTGTAACATCAACAAGTCATTCACATTCCAATTTCTTTATCATGCCATTGGCTTTTCATGTTCACTAAAGGAAAACATCGTGAGAAATCCTGCATTTATGTCCCTTTGATCTATTAGGCCTATGCTCAGCAATGGAATGTTCATCAAGCGTATAACCGTACCGTTTTTTTGTAACCGTTTTATCTACTTAAAAATTGCACGAAAACAACTGTTTTTATCAGTGTACGCCCAACATTCCGAACTATCTTTGAATGTCGTTTTTTATATGAAGTCGTATAAGGCCGTCTTAAAGACTAACGGCCTTACTTTAAAAAACTTCTCAACCGTTAGTCACTGCTTAAGATGCTCTGCCAACGTCTCTCTGACGTGAAGTTAACGTGCTAGAAAAGGACAGAGAAGTTTAAGCAGTGACTAAGGTAGAAAAGTTGTTTTAAGTAAGACCGTAAATATCCAACATGTCTAGTTTTTTTAATTGAATTTGTCAATTAGCTACTTAAAATGTTTTGATTCCAGATAAGAAATGAGAGTAAGACACTGCAAGAATATCGTGCGGATAAAAATGTCGCCACAATTGTTTTTTAGCTAAGCTTATTTGTATTTAGTAATGAAGTCATTGAGCACATCCGAATCACCTTCAACCAACCTTTGGAGACAAAAATATGCTATATTAATAGGTAAGCTTGTAGTGTAGGTGTGTTGCACCCGGTGCATTTTGTATGACCATTCTTTCGAAGACATCAAGTATTTTGACCAGTAACGTCGGCCTTCAATTTCCGACCCGACAGACCAGATGCCAAATCGCACCTGCCTCTAGAAATAAACTTATCAACAAGCCCGCACTAAGATAAAATTAAACTTCAAAAAACTCATCAGTCATCGTGATGACATCATCGGTAACAGTGAGCAACAAAAACATTATCTAAGAATTTCTTACAGTGCTAATTGAACCGAGAATAGATAAGAATACACCGTGAAGTTTACTATCAAACCAAAATATCTGGTAGAGGTGGCCAAACGAGAGAACTACACATTTTCGTCGGATGACTGGGACAAAACGATAACGGCTCCCCCATTCAACTTTACAGATAAAACGGCCGCTCTGTACTTTATTTTATGAAAAAACTGACGGCATGATTCACGAGGTGTTTGACATTGAGTGTTGGAGCCACAGAAGCGGCGGCGATGCCCTCACGGTGGCGCAATCATTGACCGACTATTCAATCAGAAAGATTGCGTTTTTCTATTTTATATTATGTTATTTGTACTTTCATAATAATCCAAATGGATGTCACGGACATTAAATACCTTTATTTCGATAATTTAATTTAATTTTTACTTACAAATTATAGCAGTACTCATTTTGAAAACGTCTGTCTCAGGGGTCCTATTTTGGTCCCAATCTTTTCAGTGTTTACAACGAGATTAACACAACAAAAAAGCTGTTTGAGTATGTTTTTAAATAAAAACAGACGGCCTTAATTTATTGACCTCCATATAACGAATAAACCCGATGACGACATCCGTAAAATTAAGTTGCACATAATCTTTTTCAAATAACTGCCAGAGAATCGTTCTATATGTAACAGCGCATTGATGGACTGGTCGCTCAGTATTTGAAACTGTCAAAGTACCCGATAATGAAGCGTTATGCTTTATCTTATCTCATTAGCTGAGGATTAAGAGGTGTCTGAGGAAGCGATAAGCTGATGAACCATTTACTTTGTTCTACGAAGCAATAGTTTGGGTAGCTAAGTAACAATATTCGACAGAAACGGAAGTTTGTTCAAACTATTAGATGCTATTACTAGAACCGAATACATGGCTACTCGATTACGAGATTTACGAGTAACGAAGAGTAAACAAATGTCAATATAGCTTTCAACTATTATTTATTCTGTAAATATAGTAAAGCTATTGATAGATGAATCGTATACGGATCGATCGATACGTTTCGAGGACATCTGCCATCTATCGAAGCAGATGCGCTTTCGGTGAACAGTAAAACCAACTCTAGAACTCAAGCTACAAGGTCTACTATTAGTAAACTAGGTGCTAGAATATTACTTTCCGGTTTTCTACATTCATGAAAAACACTTGACGACGAGACAATACATTATGCATATATCTCTCGCTACAAGGTTGAAAAACAAAAGTTCAAGTTCAAAACTACGAGTGTGCACAATCGATAATTCATAAATACAAAACAATATTGAAAATAGTGGCTTCCTAAACTGACCTTGGAAGCTGAGGAATACATCTCCAAAGAGGTTAACTTATTAGGGCTTACGCAATCACACTCAACATTACCATAGCAACTGAGGAACAGACCTACCTCCCGCCCGTTGAATCCTTGGAGCTTTCCAAATAAAGAACCACACAAAACCACAGAATAGTCTACAGTAGCACTCAAACTAGGTCAAGAATCCATGATTTAGCATCACACTGCCTAATTATCCACAGAAACGGCGAAACGAGCGCAAGCGACGCTATCTTCGCGTATTACACGTAACGACTGAAAGCCAGCAGGCTTGAAATAATAATGCCCATATGTAGTGCGGATAAAAATACACCGACGCGGGAGATGTTTGATCCCCGGTTATATTTGGAGAAAATATGGTTATGTTTTCCTGTCGCTCAACGACCACTTGGAAAAGTTCCGTATGATTATTTTCCTTTCTTGCCGTGTATCGATCAATTCAGTCACTCATGGAATTATGGAATCAAGCCTTTTTTGTAGTGTTTTACGGTATCATCATCAGCCAGAAGTCGACCACTGTTGGACGAAGGTACCCCCTTAATGTGTGCCATAGTCTCCGCGCTTGGAAGTGGGCTTGGGAATCAGAATGGTCATGCCGTTATCCGAGAGGACGCTACTGCCTGTCCTCCGGTTGTTCTGTTCGATACAGTATTAGGATAGATTAGGCGGTATGTAGATGTTTTATGATAGCAAGTAATGAGACGAAAAAGACGCTGTTCTTATGATGGTCAGAAATTGAGTAGATAACAATAACAACCCAAAACTTTGAGTAAATAACGAAACAAAGTCCAGGGTATCATTGTATCAGCTTAACGTATATCGGTTACAGTTACCGAGTTTTTCGATTGATAGATAGCTTGTTCTCCTTGACAGTTTCTAGCTATGTCTCTCTATCTCTAGGAACGCGCGTACTCTCCAAAGATAGAAGGAACTCTTCTCCGAAACCGGTCGGTAGCTCATGTCAACTGAAGATATGTACTCGTATGCGTATGCACGCCATATCAATTTTTATTTATGTGTTACCAAGGTTGGGTTGATACCTCTATTCTTATGAACTATTCTCAAAATAAACAGCTAAATTCGAAATTTCGAAAACGCCTTCGTATGATTTCTGCATTAAAGAACAAACGCCCCCATTGCTTTAGCCACTCCTACAAGGTCAAGAGGGTCTAATACCTCAGGGTCACGAGCGCAGTGCAGTGCGGCGCAGGATTTTGTTCTCAAATTCACAATTCTGGCACTGCTACTGTTATGAGCAGGCACGTGTTGCTTACCACCAGGCGAACGTCTAGCTCGTCTCTTCACTTCATTGCATACAAAATGTCTTCCTGCTTGGTGGGAACTCCGGTCTGTTCCATTATTTTGAATCTTTGGCCATGATTCATCTTTCAGCTTGACAACTTCTGATGCGATATTGCTACAAGATTCTTAGTAAAATGACGTAAGACTTTATTTAGATCTCTCCAAGGTATCATGGTCGTAAATAAGTCTTCCAAAGGCTTTGGTACAGGTTTCTATTGACTCGTTTGTTGGAACACATTTGCATAAATCCGTTGATTTCCTAACAACGTGCGTGGATCTAAGTGGCATGCAGCCAAGACATTGCTCAAGCTCATTCATTCAATGTTTACACTTTCTATCTTATCATATTCTAGAGACCGCAAGCAATGGGGGGCATGTTTGAAGACGCGCGTTTTTGTATAAAACTAAGGGGACTCTTTGCTGTAGTGGTAAGGCACAGCCTTTGCGGTTTCGTAAGATGATTCGGAAGCGAGACTCGAGAAAGCTCGAGTAGCGTCTCTTCGAAATGGACTAATAGTAGGAATATGACGTTAGGAACGTATACGGGACAAAATATACATACAAAAAACATTGTCAAAAGCGGCATCAATTCGTCAAATAATGTGTGTCAGCAGAATTCCTCCATAGACTAGACTAAATAGATACAGTTTCAAGAACATAGCATCAGGAAGCGCAGTATCAAGCGAGGTGGGCGTCTGTTAAATTCAATTGCTTCATTGTTATTTATGTATGGCTATAATTGTAATTCAATTAAGATAGACGAGACACTAATGCGATGTAAGTGATGCGCTCAAAAAACTACCGTGCGTACTCAGAATTAGAGCTAATTCGAGGTGCATTTCCTTTGACAGGGGAAGCAGTAATAATGATAGAGGCGGTAACTAAGTTCCGGGTTAAAAAGTGTAAGTGGATCAAAGTTCAGTTTTTTAATCTAAATTCTTGAGCAACTTTTTTGGATTGAAGATGCAACGCTAACCAGAAACGTTTAAGGGTGGCGGATGATGGCGGGATACATGCTACGACAATATGAGATGAAAATAATTTTACGTGATACCGCCTACCGCTGACACGATCGCTGGATGCTCACCACCTTAACCGAGACGACGCGGCTGGCCGTCCTCCGAAACAGTTTTAGAACATACTAAACTACTACTACCCAGACTATATGCCGTATGTAACTAACAAATAGCCAAAAAGAAAATAAATCATTATAATACCACAGTTCGAATCAGGCATAAAATTTTGCTAGGAATGTACAGTATAATATTGCAGTGTTAAAATACCCCGTGCAAGAACATTAATAACGTGCGGAACAATAATAAATATAGTACCTACCTACCTACGTCACGGAGATTCTGTTTTAAGTGAGAATGACGTAAAGCAAGATTCACACAAATTCTTAGAAGTAATGCCGATTTAGAGCAAGGTTCGTATAAATAGCGTTGTGTTCTGTTATCAACACACGTCCTTACAAACGTGAATTTTCAGGGTTTTGACGTCACCACAATAACTGTTTACGAATACAGACAACCTTGGTAAAATTCGGCTCTAATACTTATGATTGACTCTTTAGCACTATAATTGTATTTTTATGTATGTACAAATAATACAAACGACGCGACGTTCGAAAGTTCGGGTCCATTCTTCAATGGCGACCATGTGTTGTGTATGCGAGGAACAAAAGCATCTCTAACGCTCATTGACTCAATGCTTACGCTACTATAGAGTGCACGATCTCGCAATTATTAGTAAAAACAATACTAGTATTAAAAACATGGTTCCTGCAACCCGGTGGTGGTTACCGTACTTGATATAATACAGAACTGTAAGTAATACATAATCTAGGCACCCAAATAATAAGAGTTAGGTACTTAGCAACTACCTATTTATACCGACTTTGTCGTAAAGCTGTGATGGAGTAATTAGGAAAAGACCCGCCTCATATTCTAGAGGCTATCGATTCCATTCCAGGCCCTTTCTGATGGTGCTTAGAAAGGGATTTACGAAAGGATTTTTAATATATTATTCCACTATTACCACTGCATTTTCTGTGAAAGAAAATATCGTGAATAAACCTGCGTATGTCCGGATTTGGAAAAAGAATTCAATGGCGTATGAGAAATCGTCAACCCGCATCTAGTCTAGAGATATAAGGCCGAATAGGTCTTTAAGGGTCGTCCAGGTCCAGCCAGAGGATTGTGAAGGCTGATGCAGAGGTGTGACTTTGTAACAAATGCAGTGCAGTGACTAGTAGAAGTCGGTAGTCGTATACCTTCTCATCAACTCATTTACCATGAACCGAAACTGGTCGCCGCAAAATTATTATGGTTATGGTAGCATTCATAAGGCACAGTAGGCAATCAACACGTGACGTCATTCGTTTGAGGCGAGGCATCTGGCCGTTGATTTTTTGAATTACATTTTTCGGTTAGCGCCCAACGGTCTTGATAAAGGGGGTTCAGTACATCTGATGCGAGACGCCGTGTGGTATGGTTCTAGTAAGAATTATATGTATTACCCAGTGAGTTGAAATAAATAGAGTAGTTATAGTCGAACAAAACTGCTTTAAAAACTAACTAGAAGTTGCCTATATAAATATACTTACGCATGTTTATATGCAGTTTGTGAAGAAAAGAAAAGAATATGACCGACTTTATACGCCACACCTGTTGTTAGAAAGAGACAAATATTTCATTTTTCTTACGGCGTAATTAGCTACACAAGTTGATTGGCCAGAGCGAGCGCCCTCACCGCGCCGGTGTGGCTCTCTTTCACTCTCTCACACAAGACGATCTATCTGTCTCGGTCATCCATTTCAAAGTGACAACAGTCGCCTAAGATAAAATAAATTTCATTTTTTCCCATTGCAGTGAAAATACAGTACTTACGAATGAAATGAACATTTGTTTTGTCTCTCACAGTGCCTGTGTAGATTGTGCAGTGTCTAAATACACAGAAAGGCATTATATCACCATCTTTTTGCTAGAAAACATACTATTAGCGGCAGCGTATTACCGGACATTCGGAAGTGAAAGACTGGTAGCGATCACGGCAATCACCTTGATTGCGTCTAGTAAATATGGCGGGGGGGGGGGGACAACTCATCTACAAGTAAAAACATCTTAGGTATTACCTACCTATCCATTGCTGACGTGATTTATTGTATAACATTTTCTCACGTCCTTGGCCTCGCAATCCCATTTTCTACGAGTTAATTTTTTTATGCTTTGTATGCAGGAATGTTATGATAAGTACCTACATAATGTTGATTACATGGATTGGATTTTCATTAGATAGTGAAGTGTCATAATCTATCTTTGGTCAGCTATTCAACAAAATAATATTAATACTGTATTTACTAAAGACAAGAGAATATAGAATAGAATAGAATAGCCTTTATTGCTGTTATGGTAAATAATTACATTCAATTAAATTATTATCATGCTAAGAATTATATTATGTTAATGCTTTTTTTAAACATTTATTTTAGATAAATTACTTATTATTATTTTACTTTGTTTTATTTAGATTTTTATGCATTCTTCACAAGTAGTGTCTATTTTTGTGAAGAGATGTTATCTAACAGTCAAATACATCATTTCAACACTGTGTGATATTATACTTTGATACATTTGCATGCTGCCCAGTTTATTATTTTTATAATATGAGGACCTACCGTGGATCAATCTCAGTAGATACAGGAGCCAGATCCACGATGAATCTAGTGAGATTTTATTTTCTCATTGGATCTATTTTCAAAGATGTGATAGAAAATGTATCTGATGAGATTTTTTTGTTCCCGATAGATCTATTTTTATGATATTGTAAATGTACATTTTTATGGATCTAGTGTTAAACGTTTATCCCATAAGATACAGTTTTGAAATCTGTGGATCTAATGAGAACTTTCTTTATTATTAGATCCGTTATACAGATCCACGATAGATCTATCCCCTACTTAATTGTCATTTATTGTTTTATTATTAAGGTTTTATGGGTTATGTGCCTGCAATAATGTCAATTTTAAAGAAAATATTGGTTGTAATGTTCTATTTTCCGAACCTCTTTAACCCAGTAATTTCGCTAGCTAAAGTACACTTCAAAGCAGAACAAAAATCTGTTCATAAGTTTAAAGTTCTAGGTGCGATGCATTATCAACCGACTTCAAAAAAGGAGGTTCTCAATTCGACTATATGTTTTTAATTTTTTATGTTTTTTATGTATGTTCCGCGATTACTCCGCCAATTATTAACTGATTTTAATGTTTTTTTTTTGTTTGGTAGTAGTATATCCACCAAGCTGGCTCAGTGGATTTCTTCTCTGATTTCTTTTCTTCTGACTCAGTCAGTCAGTGGTATGAACTATGTAACTATGAATACATACCTGGTATACCTCCTTCCCAAGTCCCTTCACCCTATCCAAGCTTTCCTCTGATGAGTAGTCTGAAGTCTTCACCAGTTTCTCAGGAGCATTTCTGATGGAATTCCGTGTGCGGTGTGCTGGAGGTGAAGTGAATTCCTCGATTGTTTCTGTTATTACTTCTGTGGTGATTTTGCTTGTCTGGCCGAGTTGTCTGTAATGGAGGAGTGTGATAAAGAACTCTATTGTGTAAATGGTAAGACAGTTATTGGTATAGATTTTAAATGAAAAGGTTTTTGAAAATTTTGTTAATTGTTTTACTTAAGTTTCTGTATATAACTATATCTATTGTCATAAATTGTTAAATCTATTCTATAGGTATCTATCTAATCTACTATTATATCTATTGTCATAAATTGTTAAATGGATGTCGAGACAATAACTTTAATTAAACTATGCTCTTAGCAATGCATGCCAAGACCGCTTTCCCAATCCTGGACAGAAAGATCACTAACAATCTGTTGAAGTTGCAACGACAGGACCTTCGTCTTTTAGTAGGCCTTATAACCGGTCATTGCAACTTGAACAGCCACTTGTACAAACTGGGAGCCACGGATAGTCCGTTATGCCGGGGCTGCATGCAGGACAATGAAACCGTAGAGCATGTGCTGTGGCAGTGCAAAGTCACAGAACCAACAAGAATTGCTACCGGATTGCATGAGGCAGCTTTATCTCCGCAACAGCTTGTACGCTTCTCATTATCATCATCATACACTTCCGTAACATGTACACTTCCATCTAACCCACTGGAGTTACTATGCCAGCGGCCCAGAGCCTCGCTCCGTTATTTCAAGGAGCTGGGTTGGCTCGGGTAGACGCTGGCGGGGGAAATGCACAATACACCCCTAGCGGGACGTCAGTGCAGGACTTATCGCCCCCACGTTGAATAAGAAACTATGCTCTTAGCAAAAAAAAATTTCATTGCAAACCTAAAAGCATGAGAACTTGTTTTTTCATTTCTATCAATACTATAATTAGTAATAATTTTGAATTTCTTCACTTTTAAATAATGCCTTAGGTACCTACATAATAGAGTAGATTAACTAAGGCCTAGGGTGGTTTCGCCGGTTCGCCGGCCACTCCCAGTTTGCGACCATTTTCACCTCGTTTATAGGACTTCTTAATTTCAAACAAAAGCGCCATTCGTTTTTATGAACTTCCGTGAACGTATCATGGAAGCTATTATCTATACTATTGTCATTTCTAGGTTAACGTCAATCGTGATTTGAAAATTTGCAGTGTGGTCGTGTGATCAAATAAACAAAAAAAGTAGTGCAGATTCCCAACTTAAAAGGCGAGTATACGCTTTTCTACTTGGTGCCAATTGATTTAATTGCTTTTATGTGTTGTAGATATGCGTGTTTGGCAGGTTTTTAAATAAATCGGTAGCCGGCAAAATGGGTCATGATTTTTGACGTGACCTAGTATCCGGCCATGTGGTCGCAATATGTTAGAATTTAATGCATTTCCTCATGGAACTAAAAGGACGAAAGGAACGAAACTAAGGAGAAAAGTTGAATATGAAATAGATAAGATGTTAAAGTTGAAGTCTTATGTCCAGGTTCCGACCACCAAATTTTTTATAATACTGAAACATACGTTAAGTTACGTATTTTGGGCGGAAACTAGGTTTTTCGAAGCCAATTAACGGCCAGTGTCTTTCTAGGTGGCCGCAACCACGATTATAAGGAAGATACTTAAGTAAGCCACGATTATAAGGAAGATACCTACTTAAGTAAGCGAGATTTTAATGAAAAAAAAAGATCACGATAAAAGAAGAAAAATAAAAGGAAAAGAAAAAAGGAAAGAGAAGACTAAAAACATAAATAATTAGTTCTTATGTTTCTGCTTTGTTTTAATCATATATTGTGTCAGTACATATATATTACAATTTGAATATTTCGTGTAATAACTTGTTTCACTTACTAATTTTATATAAATGTACTTTATTTATCACACAATAAGGTTCATAATTCAATAGTATATATGACGACCGGAATTTGGTTTGCATGTGATCGTCAGTTAGGCGAAATGGTTGGAAGCCGGTAATTTTGCCCTATTTTTGGTTTGAAGATGATAATATATTTTTTTTAGTAGATGAGTCACAAAAATCATTTAACGAAATTAATATAGAATGTGTCGTCACGTTGACGTAAAAAAAGCACCATTCGGATTTATCGATCATTCAATCAGATAATTCAGTTAAGTGGTCGCAAACAGGCGAAATTACCCTAAATAGCCTTAGGGAAAATCCACCTCTGATTTTCTTAAGACATATTTTTTTCAATAAATGTGCATTGTTTCCCACCCAATTATTATCCATGTGATGTTTACCTAACTACTCAAAGTTAGGTAAACTGGTCCCAAGAAGGTATAGTTATCATTTGCAGAGTATGCCATGAGTAAACATATTTTTATAATTAGTAATTGTTATTATTAATGTATTTGCTTAAACTTATTAGTGGTTTTTAATGACCTATAAAATAATATTAGTATCTGTGTAAACATCAATACAAGGAGTATCATTGCTTTAGGCCTAAAGTAGAAGATCCTAGTAAGCACAAGTTACCAAGGTTACAATACATTATGTAAAGTTCGCAAATTCATTACAATCAGACTCAAATACCCTGGACCTGGGTATGTCCTAAAACTGCATCCAGAACCGCCGGAGGACGGGCAGCAGCGTCCTCTCGGTTAACAGTGGTGAGCATTCTGCGATCCCCAAGCCGCCTGCCAAGCGTGGGAATTATGGCAACCCCTCCCTATTAAAGGGGAGGATTTCGTCCAGCAGTGGACGTCTTCCGGCTGTTAATGAGATTTAAATATTATGTAGGTATGTGAAAGAAAATAGTAATTATCTTGCCATGTCCCTATGTTTAGGTGTTAGTTTATTATGATTAAATGGCTGAACCAATTTAGGTGATATTGTTCTAATTGCTTTAAGAGTGCTATTGTGATTAGGGGGTACTGTCAATTATGAGGATGAATATTTTATTTTGTTTACAGCCTTGAGTGTAATGTTAGTCACATTTTTTTTGCTAGATGGCGCTGTGTGTAAAATGTCCCCCAATATATTATTTTTTTGTGCATTTCTCATATAGCAATATTAATTACTTTCATTAAATTTAATTCATCAATTTTAATTTTAATTTTAAATTCATTGACATTCAATCTGCTGCTTTTTATCCGACTTCAAAACGGGAGGAGGTTCTCAAATTGGTTGTATTTTTTTTAATGTTTTAGGACTCCTTTATTTTATAAACCTATTTAGATTTTTTTAAATTAAAGGATATACTTTCAGATTCATCATCATCATCATCAGCCTGGAGACGTCCACTGCTGAACAAAGGCCTCCCCCTTAGACCGCCACGCTGTACGACAACCTGCCATTTGCATTAACATTCCATTCCATTCATTCATTTCCATTTGTACCTATTTACTTCCAGATTAAAATAAAAGAAATAAAAATAAATAAATAAATTGAATAGATTTTAAACAAATTTTGTTGAATAGATTTTTAAGTTTGTTAAGGTAGTTTTTAGTCATTAGTGTTAATTATTAAACAAATTGAAGTTGGTTGTTTTTGTTTTAAAGTACTTTTTATTTTGCAGCTTGCCATCATGAATAGATCACTTCCTGGGATTTCCATTCCTTTCTATTTTGTCTGTTGGAAGATGGGCATATAATATGGTAGTGTTAATCCCAGTTCATGAAGGAACAATAAAACCAAATCACATAATTCATAATCATAGAAAGCTGGTACTGGTACCAAAACAACAGGAAAAAAAGTCAAGTATCTAAGTCAAGTGTCTAATTTTTACACAATATGGCAAGTTACAATGCTGACTGTACCACAATAAGGTCATTCGACAAAACCATGGTTCTGTGGCATCAATACACCATGACCTCATTTTTATGTTTTATGTGACATCATCAGGTAAACAAATCTGTCCTTTTCCTTTGAGTGACCATGGATTTTTATGAGTAAAAAATGTTGATTATGGTATTTACAAATGTTGACTGACTTTACGTGTTTGCAGTCTTAATCCAAAATTAACAATTAAGGGGCTCCATTGACATTTAAATGAAACTGCTTGCCTGGCGGTGTAAGTCAACGGTCTTGATACCTTCATGATTCCCTACACACAAACTTACAGAATAGTCCTTTCACATGTGGATGGCATTTATGTCCAGAACCCTGTGCAATTATTTTGTGATAGGTAGTTCAGTGATGTTTACATTGTTAATCGCAAGTATGTACCTACACTAATATAATAAAACGTGCCGTAAGTTGGGCGGTGCCAGCGATGCCCAGGCACAGGGCGCAGAAATATGTGCAACTTCTGGGTCATGCATGGGCGCAGTTATAGAAGCTCACCCCCCATGCATAAAAGGCTATTTACGACACTAGGTAAAGATACAAAGTGTTCGAGGTAATCTTCAGTACTGGTGTAATTTACATAAACCTTGCACCTAAGATACAGTATGTAGGTAAACCTATCTTAGAGTTTTCCATTTATTTGTCTTTGGCTATCATCAGCTGATGATGATTAATGACCACAGTTTATGAATTTGATAAAAAAATATACTTTTGTCACTAACTGTACAAACAATAATTGAGGTATGCAGGATGACCGAAGGCAAATATTATCATACAACAATACAATTAACATTGAACAAAATAATTTTTAATGTCTGGGGCTGATGACCCAGGACAAACATATAATATTGTAATACCAAATATTTCGTCACAGCAACATGTTACTGGGAACTAGTTTGGTATAATAACGAGCTTTTATTAGGTATTTCAAATAATTTTGGTGTTCATAATAATGTGTACTATGATTAATTTAAAAATAGCACTTTGCATCCTGTAAATAGGAAAAAATACTATAAGCCGTAGGGCATGTGTACTAACTGAAATATTGTTATTTATGGTAACAAATCTAATCAAAATATTATTTGAGGTTTGCTTTGCTACAATAATATTACTCCAAACATGTTAAGAGAAATTTTGGAACTACTGGTATCCTACCTATTTAATTATTGGTAGCATATAATGTCAAATTAATACACATTTACATTTTAACAATTACAGAAGGAATATCTTTGCTTTCTAACTAGACTTACTTGATAGGTGTGCTTCTTTTGATTGGAGTTTTTCTCCCAGTCTTGTGGGTGTGTTCCTCCAGCTCTGTGCAGCTCTCGTGGTCGCAGCTGGACCTCAGGAACGGGGTCTTCGAGCGAGACCTTGACCGCAATCCACTAACAGTCAGATTCTCCATATTAGCCAGCGTTTAATCGATCACTCTTGTTATCACTTCTCTATCACCATCTTTACACAAGATTAAAACAGAAACCACCTAATAACATTCCAAAATACACCGTGAAAATAATTAGATCACTAGGTTTTCGTACAAACCGAATATCGCACAAGGAAATCTATTTCTGTGGCTTCATGAGATGCCGCCAAAAGTAACGTAATGTGTCTCGATGTTCGATGACTTTCAATAACACTAAGGTTATTTCTCAATTTTTATCACATGAATATAAGTTACAGAAACGAAATAAAAAATAAATCGCCGTACAACATTGGTACGTAAAACTTGCGCGTTTTATCGAAATTCATGAATTTCGTAACAACTACTCACTCGCTAAACATAAACTGATGACGTCATCAAAAGACGTTAGTGAAATAGTGAGGTGGGTGAGGCCGAGTCGAGTGAGGCGAGCGAATGATAGTGAGTATATAATCGGATAATTAGACGGACTAAACTGACAGTTTGAAACATCACTTTTCAACAATATTCGGATTCTATTTACACCATAGTAGCTTTAAACAAACGGCCTTACCTAAAATAATCTCGATTCTCTTACAGTCTTACTTAAAAAACTTCTCAACCGTTAGTCACTGCTTAAGATGATCTGCCATCTTCTCTCTGACGTGAAGTGTAACATGCAAGAACAAGACAGAGAAGTTTAAGCAGTGACTAAGAGAATCGAGATTATTTTAGGTAAGGCTGTAAGTCACTGCTTAAACTTCTCTGTCCTTTTCTGGCACGTGCAACTTCACGTCAGAGAGAAGATGGCAGAGCATCTCAATGACTAACGGTTGAGAAGTTTTTTTATGTAAGGCCGTAAACGTCCATGATTTACACGGACTAAACTGACAGATTGAAACGTAATTTTTCAAAATAATGCTGCCAGTTATAATTTTGGTGGGGGCCCCGGGTAGTTGGCCCGGTTGCCTTAAATCCGGTGATGGTGGTGTAGGCTGACCGTAAACGAGTTCACCGCTGACGTATGTGGTGGTTCGCGAGCATCTCATGGTTCCGAGACCAGCGTACCACGGCGCAGCGGGAACAAATAGGATTAGTAACACTACATTTTGGGCGGGACAAGGACGCGAACGAACCAAATCGTTACGAACCGATACCGGGTTTTGTCTGATCTTTACGATCAGACAAATAATACTGACCGGCTCAAGTTGACCTACCTCAGTTTGAACCGTTCACCATTCTTTGATCCGTTTTCTAGTTGATATGTGTGATAATTAAAACCATAAGGTCAGCACGAATGATAAAATCATCAATTTTTATGCGGTCAGCATCATTTTCGTAATGAAAATCAGTGGACATCTCTACTCAGGGTTACCATAATTAAAATATCACCTCAACATTTTTAGCGAGTTGGTGGTCATACACAAAATAAATCGTAATAAATGTATTTAAACATAAACGTCATAAAGACTGACTATAACGCTACAACGTGAAACATCATGCCACCGTTACATAGCAATTTTTTTTATTCGTGTTAGGCTTGCGTTTGACCACATCCTGCATGATTTATTTCCACACCTTGTTTTGAATAATAAATCAAAAGAAGTTTTAATGGCAAATGTACAATGTACGCTGCCATAGTCTTCTCTAGAGCAAAAAGAGACAAAAAACCGTATTGTAAAAAATTGTTGAGTGCGACTGTCAGTGTCACTGTCTGTCACTAGTAGTGACACTGACAGAGTCACTACTTTTTTTATTAGTTATTGGCATCGCACGTTGTGCATTCTGCCAGTGTCAAGTTTATGGATTTTCAGGTATCTTTTATTAAAATCAAGTCAAATATGTCATTAAATTACAGTCAGTCACACGAAACCAGTCATAGTCGAGTCCAAGTCATGCCCTAGTAAATGTTAGGTATACATACTCCTTGTTATAAAGCTCATAGAGCTGTTTACTCAATCTTTACATACTTCCACGCTAATTGCCTTACTTTAACAGTAAAGTTGTGGCGACTTTACTATGAGCTTCTACGGAGTTTTGAAAACAACACGAAAAGACATGTTTCACCACATTATATCACTTACCCACAGTCGTGCATGTAATTCAACACTCAATGAATAAAACACCACCATTTTTAATCATTAATTCGCGAAAAAACACAAGTTTAAGAAAATAATAGAATGCAACGACATGATTTTTCCGTGTTCCCGCCAAAACCGAGTCACTACTTACTAATGCTGCGTTCCGTAATGCGCTAAAAGTGATAATATCGCGAATCCGACCAAAGTCAGAAGTATCACTCAACCAAATCAAAGCCCTTATATTTTGTGACTATTAAATTTGGTCGGATTCGCGATATTATCACTTTTAGCGCATTACGGAACGCAGCATAACTTAGCCTATGCGTAGGATTTTTTGGCGGTCGCTTTGTTTGTTTACTATTTTTTGAATTAAACTGCAAAACTATAATAAATGGAAGGAAGCGATTTGCGATGGATATAAACAAAATAGTTGCACAAATAAAAGAACTAGGGCACGTAAATAGCAAGCATGAAGAATTACGGGAATATTGTTTTCAGAAAATTGATCCGGTAAGTAAGAACCTCCAACTTTCAACATTGTTGGTACCTATAAAAAAAATTAAAGAAAATAATTACTTTTAATGAATATGTATCAGTTATTCGTATACGTGTGACAAAACCAACCCCAACAATAAAAAATATACAATTGAATACTTTTAGGTAATTATAGGTTTTCCTCCCAGATTACCTACTGGAACCTTATTTGTTTTAAAAATATCTACTATTTCGACAGATTCTCCAATTCTTACCACGGCGGATCGTCAACAGCGATGGTCCAGACTTATTGGGTTGCATACTTAAGGGAATCCCGGATATCACAGCAGGGTCTTTAAAAAACAAAGTTAAGGTAAGCCTCAAGTTATGTTTTCATTTTCCTTCGTTCACTTCTTTGTACACATGGGCGTACTTGGACATGCCAGAAATAGGGGCAATATGGCAGGCAGTCAAAACTGTTAATTGACCAGTACGTATCCTCATCGTTATTCATTGAATAAATGAAGCGTTGCACTCTCATTAACTCATTAGGTTGCCAATATTGTAAAATCTCATGTCAAATCTGGATGTGGTTGGCATAGGACTGGGAGAAGCCTAAGCTGTGTTACAAATACATATAGTTTATTGATAACACCAAAGTTACAAGTCAAATAAGTAACATGTCATTAAGTATGTCACAAAAAAATAATCCCTTACTAAAATGAAATAATAATTATAACAATACGTTAATAATCTCTTATTTTAAAATAAGCTTCAATGTCATAAAACAAATTTTCTTGTGACAACGCTCTGAGCTTGGTTTTGAAGAACCAGGTGGAAGGAGCATCCCGAATGGAAGCTGGTATACGGTTGTAGATTGCGGGCCCCAAAATATACACTGAGCTCTCCAACTTGACAAGTAAAAAATTGGTTTATTATACCTAGTTATGAAAATAATTATTTAGATGGGTCAACCTCGCATATAATAACAAGGAACAAGGATATTGGCCTAAGAACCAAGGTCACCGACAAAGCTCACAGGGATTGCAAGTTGAAGTGGCAATGGGCAGGCTACATCGCTCGACAAACTGATAACTGATGGGGAAGAAAGTTTCTTGAGTGGCGACCATGAACCAAGAAGATGCAGCGTAGGAAGGCGTCCCACTAGGTGGACCGACGATATTGTAAAAGTCACGGGCAACCGGTGGATGCAAATGGCAGGTTGTCGTACACTGTGTCGGGGGACTAAGGGGGAGGCCTTTGTTCAGCAGTGGACGATGATGACACAAAACAGAATACACTCTTTACATTTGCCTTGTATATAAATTACAATTAATTTGTTATAATGGGTTCATCTACTGTATCCGCCAACCTGCATCAGGCAAGCATGGAGGTTTATGCCAGACCCCAGTTGAAAAGACTTATAACCCTGGTTACCAATAATTATTATTACCAATGTACCAATAACTGTTATTATTTCAGGTAATACATATATAGATAAGTAGATAGATAAATAGATAAATCAGGCAAGCATGGTAGTTTATGCCAGACTCCCGGTGAAAAGACTTAATCATAACCCTGGTTACCAATAATTATTATTACCAATGTACCAATAAGTGTTATTATTTCAGGTAATACATATATAGATAAGTAGATAGATAAATAGATAAATCAGGCAAGCATGGTAGTTTATGCCAGACTCCCGGTGAAAAGACTTAATCATAACCCTGGTTACCAATAATTATTATTACCAATGTACCAATAAGTGTTATTATTTCAGGTAATATATTTATAGATAATTAGATATTAATCAGGTAAGCATGGTGGTTTATGCCAGACTCCCGGTGAAAAGATTTAATCATAACCCTGGTTACCAATAATTATTATTACCAAAGTACCAATAAGTGTTATTATTTCAGGTAATATATATATAGATAAGTAGATAGATAAATAGATATTAATCAGGCAAGCATGGTGTTTTATGCCAGTCTCCCGGTGAAAAGACTTAATCATAACCCTGGTTACCAATAATTATTATTACCAATGTACCAATAAGTGTTATTATTTCAGGTAATAGACATAGTACTACAGACAATGAGGAAAGAGTCCACATCTCTGACTCACTGTGCAGATGTTATCAGCAGACTTTGTTTAGAGCTGCCCAGGCTACCTGCAGCCGATCTTGTGAGGCTATGCAATGATAGCGTCCAGTCTATTGTAGACGACAGTGATATTAACATGATGTGAGTCTGAATTATTGTACTTATTATTTGAACAAACAAAACATTGACAGTGGACAAGAGAAATTAATAATGGTAGAGTATAGTAGAGCTATAGTAGAGTATAGAGTATAGTCTATTTTGTAATAATTTAACTTTTGTGAATTTAGTGCGCGAGATGCTGCGCAGAAGCAAAAATTAGGCGTGCGATTGCGTAGAATCGCAGTCTCGCTTGCAGCGCACTTCACAGCCGCCATTAAGTTTGAATCTGTCTATAATATGGAAATCAGAATGCTAATATGCTTATATATATTTATTTTTTGTAAATACATACTTATAACTTATAATACATACTACACCCAGCCAGAGAATAAATAATAGTACTACGTACAGAAAGTTAACTCTGCAAAGGAATTGAAATAAATAAGGACTCTATCTACTAGGAAATAAAGTAGCAATTCAACTCGCAGTGCTGAATACTGCTGGCTTTATTCACCTAGATATACCGCTCTCTTTCTATCACGTAGTTACGTGCGACGAGGCTAGAGTGCGGGCGGCGACTGACTTCTGCCTTGCATTGTCCACCCAGACAGAGCGCCGGCCGAACATACCTAAACTGCGGAGTGACACCCCCCTGACCCAGCCTCAGAACAAACATCTATGTTCATCACACAAATGGTTGACCTGGGTGGGGATCAAGCCCACACCCTGCAGCTCTGAAGCCATACATGCTTCCAACTGAGCTATAAGACAGTCAAGTGTTTGTGTAAGAATCTTCATCTGTTCCTTCATGTCTTTTGAATGAAAAAACTACTTTATTTACGAAAGTGTCATTAGTAGTGAGACATGAGAGAACAGATAATTCATACATAAACTGCTAAAATGATAACATTCCTTTTTGCATAGGCAGGTAAAATAAAACTTGTACCAAAACCTTTTTTTTAATTGTTGTTAATGTCGCGTGCCCATAACAGTAGCAGCGCCAGAATTGTGAACTTGCGAATACAATCCTGCGCCACACTGCACTCCACTCGTCACCCTGAGATATTAGATGTGAAATCTCTTTATACCCCAGTAATTTCTCTGGTAACATTGCCCTTCAAACCGAAACACAGTAATGCTTGCACACTACTGCTTGGCTATTGAATAACTGACAAAGGTATGGTAACTTGCCCGGGCAGACTGCAATAGAGACCTACCACTACAAATTCTACTGCAATAGTTTCATATTTTTGTTTTATTTATATGTTTAATTAAATCGGATACAAATGTGTCAAAACCACTTCAGTTTTCATAATAAAATTCATATTCTTTTATCTATATTCCAGTTGGCGAGATGTTCTCCCAGAATGCACCCGGTCTTTGGCTTCATACGACACCGTCAAACACTGCGACACTGAGATGTCGAGCATAGAGTATAAGGAGCAGTGCGTGCACACCCTCTGTCAGTGCCGGTGGAACCAGAGACAACTGGTGCAGCTTAGTACTATGTTCAAGTTAGTAATAATTAGTATATAACAGTTTAGCAGTGTAGTAGTTTTACCGTCATATGCATAAAACGCTATAACGTATTTCAAACCTATTTTTGTTAAAAAGTGTTTTGTCAAATTTCTATCGAATTACGATTTGTGTTCGAAAAAAGAAGACAAAACAGATTTTATCTAAAATAAGTTTGAAATACTTTTTAGCGTTTTATGCATAACACGGTTAGTGTTAGTGTAATTGTTAACTTTTTAAAAGTTTTTTTTTAAATATTTAACTTAGAACCTGATTTAAGCTTTCTATACACTATCCTTATAGCTATCATAAGAATATAAAAATAAATCTAGAAATGGGAATTGGCACATCCATCCGAACTACATCGAATCGAACGCGTTGACAGTTTCCGTTACCCTGTGTTTAAATATAATCAGTATTTCAAGAAAAAATCTCAATGACATAATGCACGAAAATGCTATGAAAAAATAAAGAAGAAAAAAAGTCATCGTAATAACGTTAACTTTATCCTCTTCTTTATAACTTTTCTCACTTGTTTTGTAATGTACTATAACTAATTGTAACCAGGCCTGAAGCACTGCTTTAATAAAATAA
Organism: Erannis defoliaria; assembly: GCA_905404285.2. Lineage (NCBI taxonomy): Eukaryota > Metazoa > Arthropoda > Insecta > Lepidoptera > Geometridae > Erannis > Erannis defoliaria. The sequence continues at coordinate 4,357,087 of FR990076.1, forward strand.
AAAAAAACTATCAAGTGACGAGACGACCAAGACCTCACCACCACCTGGTGGTAAGCGTCACGCCTGCCACTAACAGTACCAGTGTCAGAATTGTGAACTTACGAACACAATCCTGCGCCGCACTGCACTGCGCTCGTCACCCTGAGATATTAGATGTTAAATCTCTTCATACCCGTTAATTTCTCTGGTAACATTGCCCTTCAAACCGGAACACAGTAATGCTTGCACACTACTGGTTGGCGGTTGAATAACTAGCAAAGGTGTGGTACTTCCCCAGGCGGACTACCACTACCAATAATATATTTAGCTTATATTTAATTATCATTATCACCTAAAAGATGAAATGGCACAGCTGTTATTCTATAGTTTTATCTTCTCAAAACTTGTTAGATAATAGTTGTACATAGATAGTACATACTTTTATATTTTTATTTGTTGCAGAGACATGCAGTTATCGAAAAATAGTCACAAGCAAGTTGTGAATAAGATCTGCTCCTATATTATAGATATACCACCGGACACGTTACCACCTTTGATCCACCAGCTTCTCAAGTAAGTAGCTCAAGGCAGGGTATCACTTACACAGGAACTTTAGGGTTTGGGGAGGTGAAGCCACTGAAGAGAGAAGTGGATAGAACGGAAATGTGGGGGGACGGGACGCGCTAGCACAGAATAAATAATAGTACTACGGACAGAAAGTTCACTCCGCAAAAGAATTGAAATAAATAAGGACTCTACCTACTAGGCAATAAAGTAGCATTTCAACTCGCACAGCGCTGGATACCGCTCGCTATATTCACCTATATTTACCGCTCTCTTTCTATCACGTATGCTTAGTTACGTGCGACGAGGCTAGTGTGCGGGCTACTGACTTCTGCCTTGCATTGTCCTCCCGGACGGAGCGCCGGCCGAACTTACCTAAACTGCGGAGTGACACCCGCAGTGAGCAGTAATGACAATTCTTTCAATATACATGTTTTTAAACTGAGAATACTCAAAAAAGACAATTTAAATAGACGCGTAGGAAACCAAACCACATTGCATCGTAATTAGATTAATTTTAATCTGTTGCAAAATGGCATTTCGAGCGTTTTACTTCCAATGCGCGACCAATGATTGGCATTTTTTCGTCGTAGTTTCTTTGCAATTTTGTGTGAAACTGGCGACAGCGGTTTTCCATAAAATTGCTTTACAACATTGTTTTGACAGCCGTTCTACCTAAGAAGTAGGGCTTTTGCTTTTCTGTGGAAGAAGCAGACAAAGTGGGTGCGCTCACAGAGAGGCGCCACTCCCAACAAATCTCGCACAACCTCACGACGATCGGCAGAATTCCTATATATTCGCCATCCGTTTTCAGGTGTAAAAGATTCCGTTTTTTTTGGGTCATAAAGTGTTTTGTTTATGATTACTGTAGTTTTTTTTACTTAATTGACCTTAAAATAGATTACATAAATACGGGCTGAGAGCTTATTTTTAGTGTATTCCTAATCATATTAGAAGAAGACGTGCCTTGGAATCTAAAGGACGTGGGTTCTATCCCGGGCCCACACCAATGAATTCTTTGGAATTTATATACATTAAAAAAAAACATTGGTTTTTCTGCGCAGGACAACATCATAAACAAACCTGCATATGTACCGAAAATAAATTCAAGAGCGTTTGTGAATACGTCTACATGTATATAAGGTTGCCTGGAAGAGATCGCTTTTATAAGCGATTAGGCCGCCAATTTTTTACACAAGTTCTAAGTAAATTTTTCTGCTGTGATCATCATGACTAATTAATTATTTACATTTATTAGGCGTGTACAATAAAGAGTTTAGCTATCTATCTACGTATAGAGCCAGCTTGGTGGAGAATCTCAATTGCCTTTTTTTATATAGGCCTACGTCCAGCAGATGTTACAGATACAAGCTGATGCAATGATGTTGTTGGCTGTACTGTTTTACTTTTCAGGCTTTGCAAGTTATACAACTTGGAAACGGTACTGGCGCATTTGAGCAACTACTTCAGCACGCGTCTGTACAGCAAACTGGAGCCACCTTCCGCGGATTCTGAGTCCACCACCATGGATATTGATGATATATGTAAGTCTGTGGCCTGATATGACCTGGGCATGTCCAATTTTTGTATGTGTGTGGGAGTACTAGCAGTGCACCGCGGTTTCAACCGCGTGGACAATAGTTCCGGACTTCCGGAGCCGTTGAGTTAGTTTTCTGTACGTAATCACCATTTATTATGTAGGATGAGTTGGAGAAGAACGAGAATGGACGCTTTATCTGCGTGCGCTTCCCAAACCTTTCAAAATAAGTACATATAATAATCAGCCTTTTTAATTGTCCACCGCTGAACTTAGGCCTACCCTCGAAGGGAGAATGGACCATATTCACCACTCTGGCCCAGTAGCGGGTTGGTGAATTCACATACGTCAAAATGCATACGCCTCTGTATTTCTTCTCCGAATGTATGCATGTTTCCTTGCGACGTTTTCTGTAAGTGCTGACACTGCTGGCAGTAGTGGTGGGTAGTGGTGTATTGGTAGGACTCTACTGCAGAGTCCGCTTGGGGAAGTACCACACCTTTGCCAGTTATTCAACCGCCAAGCAGTAGTGTGCAAGCATTACTGTGTTCCGGTTTGAAGGGCAATGTTACCAGAGAAATAACTTATCCATTCCCAGCGCCTCACAATCCAGCTGAGCTCAGCCGCTGTCTCTCCACCTGCATCTACCACATTTCCCAAGGAGCGGTGGAGCCTCAGTTAGTCCGCAAACACATCAAGATTTGGCCTAGAACCCAGTTGTTGCGGGCACCTTTCGTCATAGACGTGGCGCTAGCGATATCTGACAAGGGAGCCGATTTCAGATCTGTTTGTTTGGATGTAAGTTGACTTTATTTATGTTCACTTTATTGCATCTATCCAATAAGGTGACTAATGTTTGATGTAACCATTGAGCTAATATCTAAAGAGTCACAATCTCTAATTGAAAACAGTCAAAAAATGTTCGACTGCCGTTGTACATACCTATACGTGCATTATATAGACAAGAGAGAGAGAGAGAGAGAGTTCACAATTGTTCGAATTTAGACGTTATTTCGCGTGTATAGTGTTCAATGTTGTGCACACTTCACATTGATATTTTAAATGCGAAAATAGGGTAGATGACTGATGTTTATATCGTTAAAACCAATAGCTTTGATGAAGAATTTAAGTAAATATAGTATGTTTATTGAATAAATAATTTTAATAGGTTAATAATGTTCTAATATATGAGCGTTTAAAGTTTTTGTTAGAGACAATCCTGTTCATTTCCCACAAAACAAAAAATTACGTCACGCCTTACTTGTCTGAATATAATTTTTATGGCATACAGAGAACTGACGTCACGATTTGCTGTTTCGCCTCTCTGTCTAGCATGATATTAAAATGCTTATAAGTTGCCTATTTTTGATCAGGTTTTCATTTTATTTTCATTAATCAGCTATATTTATGGGCCACATTTTAATAAGAAAAAAAAAACCAGTCATCTAGCCTATTGTGAGCGTGACAAGTGTTTTAGTACATGTATGTCTGTTGTGCGGGCGTGTGCGTGCTTCGAATTATCATTTTCAATCAATGAAGTATTATATTTATTTGAAGGCAATAAGGTTGGCGATAGAGCAGCGAGTGATGGACGACCTCAAAAGGACAGAGTCCGCGTGGGTACGGTCGGTTATCCCGCCAGATGTAGATGTCGCTAGTGTGCTTAAAGTACTTACTACAGAGAGGTAAGAATACCATTACACTATTTTTTTATGCATTTAAGTGACGAGACGAGCAAGACGTTCGCCTGGTGGTAAGCGTCACGCCTGCCAGAATCGTGAACTTGCGAACACAATCCTGCGCCGCACTCCACTGCGCACGTCACCCTGAGATATTATATGTTAAATCTCTTCGTAATTTATCTGGTAACATTGCCCTTCAAACCGGAACACAGTAATGCTGGCACACTACTGCTTGGCGTTTGAATAACTGGCCAAGAAAAAAAACGGATAAAAACGATTGACCGAAGTATCTCTAGTGTTCCTCAAATTGCTTTTAAAAATACAAATTCCAATTTAGACTCGGACATAGCTTCAGAAGTTTTTTTTTTATCACATAGAGAGATCAACGAGACGCTTTCCTGTAGGTAAAACAAAACGTTTGCTCATGAAACTTTGATAAACGAAAAGTCCGTGGCATAATCCGATAGTGAGTCTCATTATCTTCAGTTCAGGGTTCATATTCTCTTGTAACAGCGCCAACCACCGCGAGCTAACCGTGGTCGGTCTCATCAACCTGGCGTTTGCCCTGCTCGCCGTGACCCGTGTAAAGCCGACTGCTCCCGCGTGCTGGTCGCACGGCAAGTTGATACTGGTGCGGCTCAGCAAGTCCCAGCCGGAGACCGCGGGACACATACTGAGTCAGCTTGCAGACAAACTTGCGCAAGACTCCGTGCAGAAACAATATGCAGGTTTGTATTACATTTTGTTTGGGATAAGGCGAGACTGCTGCTGGACATAACATAGGCCTATCCTCGAAGGGAGTTTGGAGACATTATGTGCAGGGATTCGGGTTCAGTTGTAATACTCCATTAATACTGTTCCGCGTAACCCCTACTCAAAATCGCGAAAAAAACAGCAGTTCCATTAATTTTGTCAATTAAGTTGTAAGGGGGGGTCAAGGATTTTTTTCTATGGAACAGTTGTTTTTTTTTGTAGAAAATTCAGTGTTGTCTCCAAAGCAAAATTTCACTGGCTAAGTAATCCTGTATTATACTCCACTACGCCACGCTTCTGGCCATGCGTATTGGCAGATATAGTATAGTATTCTATCAGCTATCTGGTTTGCATAATACAAGCTTTGCTTGGCATGGGGCTAGATGGCGCTGTTTGTAAAAAGTCCTAATATTTTGTATTTATTCATACACCATTCAATTTCTTCTCTGGCTGTTCAGCCATGCAGATTCGTCATCAGCCAGAAAACGTCCACTTAAACGAAGACCTTTTCCTTAATGGTGGGTGTTGCCATAAACTCCACGTTTCGCAGGCGGCTTGGGGGCAGAGTGCTCACCTGCACATTGCTATAAATAAATAAATAAATAGCGGTGGTCATTTTTCACACAGCGCCATCTGGCTCCAAACTAAGCAAAGCTTGTAATATGGAAACAATATAGATAAGCTGATAGAATACTTATATATTTTTTTTGTAAATACATACAATACATATTTTTTGTAAATAAAACATAGATAATACATACTACACCCAGACACAGATATATTGCATAAATGTTTGCCCTGGTTGGGGATCGAACCAACTGTTGCTAACCACCAATGCTACCAACTGAGCTATAAGGCAGTCAAATAATTGTTTTGTTCCAGATTGCCTGTACGTCCTCTGCAAGCTGACGCCAGCGTCAGTGGAGCGCTGCACCCAGCTGAGCACGATACTGGAGAACTGCCAGCCCACGGCGAGCGAGTACAAGCCGGCGGTGGGCGTGCTGGACGCCGTGCACCCGCTGCTCAACTACAGCACCAGGACCAGGGACGTCCTCGTCATGGTGTGCCGCAAGGGGCTGTACTCTAGGTAACTGTATTATACAAGCAGCCAGCGGACTTTTGGCGGGAACACGGAAAAATGATGTCGCTGCATTCTATTATTTTTATTTTATTTTATTTATTGATACTCAAAACAGAACATAGTCAAAACATATACATTATTAGCTAGGTATAATTTCGAGCCAGACTATGTGCCTAAGCATGTGTAAACAGCATGATTAATTAATGAAACCTTTATAATTCCGAAGCAATGGTTACCAACATTTTAAAAAATAATCTAGAGTAGGTATTTTGAATACAAAGCTATCATAGGAGTTTAACTAACCAACAAGTACTTACAACTATCAAGTTACATTATTTGTATTTGTATAGGTTACGTATAAAATTTTTCTAATATCAAATTTAAACTTAAGTAAATTTTTATCAAAAATATCCAATAATGTATAGTGTTCTTTTGAAGTTTCGTTGTATTGGCGACACATCCTAACAACCGGGTTATAATATGAAGTGTTGTTTTTGAAAACTTGCAGTACAAAAGTTTTTGAGTGACAGTCTCGAAGTCTTGGTCTAATATTTATATTAATGCTTGAAAGAAGGGAGGGCGAGTCAAAATAGGAATGTAGAATTTTAAACAGACATACAAAATCAGTATAACAGCGTCGGGATTCCAGAGTTTGTAATTTAAATTTGTTTAACTTGGATATGTATGGGCGAAGCTTTCGGTTTAAACCTAGTCTATAACTTAATATGCTTAAGCATTTGCTTTGAATGCGTTCAATGCGCTTAGTGTGTACAGCGTAGTGTGGAGACCAAATTACGGAGTTGTACTCAAGCACACTTCTGACCAAAGCAAAATAAAGGTACAGGAAGCTATTAGGGTTTTGGAAGCATTTTGTAATACGTGAGATAAAGCCGATAAGTTTAGTACTTCTGCCAATAATGTAATTGTAGTGATCTCTAAATGTAAATTTCTCATCCAAAATTATTCCAAGATCTCTAACCACCTTCTTTCTTACCAAACTATGATTTCTAATTTTGTAGTCGTAAATAATGTTATTAATTTTAGTTGTAAATGTTATAGTAAAACACTTTTTGACATTCAACAACATACCGTTGTCCTGACACCATCCATTGAGTTTGCCTAGGTCTGATTGCAGTGCTTCAGAGTCTTTGCAATTATAAACTTTTCTGAAAAGTTTCAGATCATCTGCGTATAATAGACAAGGGCTATTGAAATTATCGATAAGATCGTTTATAAAAGCGATGAAGAGTAATGGTCCAAGATGTGAACCTTGAGGCACTCCGGAGGTTACTTGAGCAGGGGACGACAAGAAACCCTTAATTGCGATTAGTTGACTGCGATTAGTAAGGTACGAATCTAGCCATCGTAGAAGGTTGCCATGAACTCCATAGAACGATTCTAATTTACGAATCAAGATACTATGGCTTACTTTGTCAAAAGCCTTCGCGAAGTCTGTATATATACAATCAACTTGGACTCTTTTAGCAAAACCACTGCATATATAGTTTTTGTATTCCAATAAATTAGATGTTGTGGAACGGTTACGAACGAAACCATGCTGCTTTGGCGATAAAAATGGGAAGATATGATGATACAGACCATCATAGACAAGAGCCTCAAACAATTTACCTAGACATGATAAAATGCTGATTGGGCGATAGTTGTCGCAACGAGATCTGTCACCAGATTTGAATATAGGTATTACATGAGCGCATTTCCAGACGGTAGGAAAAACTCCAGACTGTAGGGATGAATTGAATATAATTAGAAGAGGAACGCATAATTCTTTACCACATTTTTTTATCACTAAAGAAGGTATTCCGTCTGGGCCAGCTCCTTTATTGGGGTCGAGCTTAGAAATTTTACGAAGAATATCTAAACGTCGTATTGCAATGTTACTCAAAACATTGCACATCTTATGATCTGTAGATTTGTTGGAAGGAGGAACTGGGTGTTCAAATACTGAGCTAAAGTACTCAGAGAAAAGTTCACAGATTTCACGTTGGTCCGAAGACACTGTTGCGCCGTATTTCATAGTACAAGGAATTGATTCAGCGCCCTTCTTACTTTTAACATAATGCCAGAAGTGCTTGATGCTATTTTTCTCAAGTGATAATTCTACGGACACGACAAATTTTTTATGATCTCCATCTATTAATTTTTTGCATCGAGATCGCAACATTGAGAAAGTGTCGTAATCTCGAGGATTTTTAAATTTTCGGAAACGACGATGAAATTTAGACTTCTCTTTAAGAGTGCGTACAAGAGCTGGTGAGAACCATGTAGGGAAATTATTAGGATTATTTTTAAAAAACGGTGTGTGTTTTTTTAGAATCTCATAAAACTTATTGTAGAAATTGCCGATCATCTCATCAATTTCAGTAACGCCTAATTGACCCTCCCAATCAACTTGTCTGAGGTCTGAGTTAATGTTTTCAAAATTGCTTCTTCTAAAATTAAGACGCTGCTGTGCAGTGTTAGGTTTGAGATTTTTTGTGGTAGTTCGAGCAAATTCCAAGTCAATGACCAAAGCAGGATGGTATCTATCCAGTTTACTAATAACCTCCGTGCAAGAAACTTGTAAAGTAGTTGTAGTGGAGAGGACAAGATCTAAGAAATTACCGTATTCATTGGGTGTACTATTATCATGGAGAATAGGGAGTTGCGATGAGGAACTTACGGCCGTAGAACAAATTTGCGCACGGCGATTGTGTGACGTCACACTTATTTGGTCAGTCTGCGAGGGACCGCCTCACGTACCAGTCATTCAGGCTTTCGAAACAGATGTACGACTTTTAGTGTTTTTACACAGTAAAAGTGAAAAGAAACTGAGTGGCTGAGTTTTTTCTTGCACATAATATCGAGGCAAACATTCCGATGACATGATTGGCGTCTCATTTCATTCATAAGTAATTTTATTTGTGTTTTTTGTGGTTTGTTTATGAAATATGTAACGTTTCTTGATGTTTTTTCGCTAGCTCCAGAGATGGCGCCACTAGTAGTAAATCTAGCGTTTATTGGAGATCTCCATTTTGTCGATAGAGCACTTCTCAAAAAACGTATCCTGAATTCTGCTAGATGGCAGCACCATGTGCGGAATTTACTACTCCTCCCGCCAACCCTACACCTCCCCGCATGATCACGCGTCCTTCTATGGAAAAATCCTTTGATCACATCTCTGCTTCTATTACTCTGTGACTATTATACTGATTTAAATTACACAACGTAATATTTTCTAACAAAAGATCAGCTCTTTTATCCTGAGGATTACTGGGTATTAATACGTGAGAGTCAGCAGATTTAGACCAACTAATATAGGGTGTATTAAAGTCGCCAATACAAATAAACTCTTCATTATCGCGACATCGAACAATATTCTGACAGTTAGTGTAAAAGCTATCCATATTATCGTGTGACAGATACGACGGGAGATAACACAAGCAAATATTCATTATTTTAACATTTTTATCATTAGATATGAGGCTAACCCAAATATCTTCAGAGTTAGTTTCCCAAGATTTCTGTCGAATAAAACTTATGTGCTTTTTGATGGCAATTAGTACACCGCCACCATCTTTTTTTTGCACTTTTGTAGTATGTCTATCTCGTCTTAATACTATATAACGACTATCAAATACTTCATCATTAAATACACCATCATTAAAATTGGTTTCAGTGAGACAAATTAAGTCGTAATTACAATTAAGAACGTTAAGAAAAACTTCATTCATTTTTTTCGGGGATCTAATACGGTTAACATTTTGGTAAAAAACTAACATTATAAAATTATGAGAGGTGCGAAAAATTTAATCTATCAAAAAAAAGTTTTTTTTTTTTTTTTTTTTAATATCTATGTTAACTTTAGATAGATAAAATATAGATACTCTTAACTAGAGTATCTATATTTTTAATCAAAATACAGCCTTCGCCATCGTTCCTGCGCATATAAACACGACCAAACTTAACCCAAACATATTTATAGGCTTTCTCCTTGGCAGCTTTCCTTGCTGCAGCGTGGAGTGTCTTGCACTCAGGTGATAGGTGTTCTGTTACAAATATCCTCTGTTTATCACAAGTCAGACCAATGTGTGAGGAGTTTAAGGTATCGCCTCTGTTGGTTTTATTAAAGCGATAGCAGGCTGAAAGAACTTTGTCTCTTAAGCTTGGGTTGATTAGAGTGACCAGTATGTTTCTGGGTCTGTCTGAAGTAGTATTCATCTTAGCGACTCTACGACATGAGTGTATCTCATTCTGAACGATGTCTAATTTCAACGATTTGCAAAGGTTTTCAAAGAGTACAGTAGGATTTTCATTTTTGATTTCGGGCACTGCTTGAATTTCTACATTTTGGCTGCGAGTCATCCTCTCCATTGATGATATCGGTCAATATGTCATGGTCTTTTCGAAGATATGAAATTTCACCATACAATTCTTTTATGGTGCGAGACTTCTCTTCGATATCTTGTTTCATAGACTGCTGCTCATCACTAATGAAGTTGGTCGTGGTGTTAAAATCATCTTTAAGATGTTGAATAGTTGCGTTAATTTCTTTGTGCACTAGTACTTTAACATCTTCTTTGAGAGCGTTACGAAAATCTGTCATGAAAACGGTCAGTGTGCTGTTTAATTTCTGATCCAGTAGAGCACCGATTTTTTCCATAGTGACAATGTTGTCAGAGCTTGTACTGGGAGTAACCGTCATGGAAAAAGGCTGCAATATAACGGACTGGTCTGTAGAATCATAAGACATATGCATCGATTGATCAACGGTGGATAACTGAGTTTGACGTACTGGAGTATTCTCGTTTTGTTTATTGGTACGCTTTGTGATGTTATTACACGAGGGACAAACCCATTTTAAGCAAGCGTCAGATGAGAGTGCATAAAATTGCTCATTTTTTAGATTTAAGCATTCCGAGTGGAATTTCGAGCTGCATCTACTGCATTTTAGGAAGCGATTCGTATTAATTTTCTTATTACACGCTGAGCAGTTCATCTTGATATGACTCGTTCCAAAACAAAAAAATTGTCAGCAAAAATAATATAGCACCCGTGTAGGATCGATCCCAGGTCTACCGATTACAAACTGACCACGTAACCGCTCGACCACTTTAACTATAATAGCAAGTGTCGAAAATAAATATCTAGTGCGTCGAGATGTTTACTGCTACTCGAATGATTTAATGCGTTAGAGGGTACGTTTAAACACAATCAATCGAACACAACAATCACTTGGCACCTTTTATTCAAATTATGGTCGCACAGCAGATTAATTTAACTTTCTGCTTATTGCACTCGATAGTTGATGAAAATTCGCGGCTTTTGATATAACTTCTGCACTTTATTATGTAATGAATACCACTTTTTAAAATTTTATTTTGTAACACTTAGGCTTAGTGACTGCTTCGTTTGAGTTCCGAACGACGAATGATGATATTATTTTTATAACTAGTGTTTTTCGCGAATTAATGATTAAAAATGATGGTGTTTTATTCATTGATTGTTGAATTGCATGCACGAGTGTGGGCAAGTGATAAAATGTGGTGAAACATGTCTTTTTGTGTTGTTTTCAAAACTCCGTAAAAGCTCATATTAAAGTCGCCATAACTTTACTAGGGCATGACTTGGACTTGGATTTGGACTAATTTCGTGTGACTGACTGTGATTTCATGACATATTTGACTTGCTAATACTACATAAACTTGAACATTCATACATACTTGACTCTGGCATAATGCACAACGTGCGATGCCAATAACAAAGGGGAAAAAAGTAGCGGCGCAACGCCCCGAGGTGCTGGAGGTGCTGCTGCTGTGCGCGCCGGACGAGGCGGTCACCACGAGACGACCTATTTTTAGTGTGCCAACATGTAGGACGATTTTGCTTGAGTTAGCCCCCACGTCACGCGCTATACTGTAATACTGTACTACTAATACTGTAAGCGCAAAAGTAAAGAATGTTTCAGATCTCACGTATATTGTCTCCCGAGGCGAAGCCGAGGGTAACATACATGAGCTTTGAGGCTTACGTATATACGATTTTACGTGCCGCTGCGGGGAGGAAGTGGTTCCTTTCGCTCCGCGTAGCGGGGCTAAAGTAACCACTTTAGTCCCGCAGGCACGAGAATAATGTTTCGAATGCGCGTGTGTCAAATAACGTTGTTGAAGGGATTCCGTGCACCGGTGCCTGGCCCTGTCGGGGTTCCTGTCCATCGTGCGCCACATGCGGCTGGCGCGGGCGGCGTGGAGCCAGGCCGGCAGCGACCTCTACAGCGGACACTCCTACCTCACGCAGCTCACCGTCGACATGCACGCCACGCACCAGGGGAACGCGTTAGTATTGTACCCACTTCGTCATAATTAGTTTATCATAGTGTTCACCTGAGTATAGGCCTTTTCCAGGACACCCCACGCAGGCCGATCATCGGCTTTTCGTCTCCAGCTATTTTCTCCATCCTCAAGAGCCACCCGTCCATGCTCTCCTTGCGGTGACACTTTGAAAGAAATCTGCTTAGTTCCAAGACGAGGGGGCACCGCGAGGTTGCGGCGATGGGCGAACTCGGCAGCTTGTAAAAATCTATAGATACCTACTGTAATACCGAGTAACTCCCATCCACCCGGGTGCCCCTGCCCCGGTACCGGGGCAGATGGGAAAAAGTGTTCCACCCACCCCGCTATAAGACATGCACTTGATGTGTGCCATCCACCCCGCTAAGCCACCTCCCCATCCACGCCTGTGCCCCCGCCCCGGTGCCGGAGCAGATGGGAAAAAGTTTTCCATTCACCCCGCTATAAACGATACCGGGGAAGAAGACACTTGATGTGTGCCATCCACCCCGCTAAGCGCGTACGCCGGGTCCACCGGGGTGGATGGCAGTCACTCGTAATACCTACACAATTTCTTCTTGTATATATAAAATGAACTTTTATTTAGAATTTTTGAATTTCAAAATTTGCCTGGAAGAGATTGCTCTTACCATAAGGTCGCCACTTGTTATATTATTTTTAATAAATTTATTATTGTATTGTATACTGTATTGTGCATTTCTTCCACCAGTGTCTACCCAAACCAACCCAGCTCGTTGAAGGTCCGGAGCCCGGCTTTATGTTATATTAGTTGTTATGTATATTTAATTCCTTTTGCATAATTTTCGGTGTGAACAGTAACTGATATGGACAGCCGTACATAGAATTTAAAAAAACACAACAAAGTCCAGCCAGACATATACCGGTCCACCTAGCCAAGTTATTCATCACCTTAATCTAATATAATAAAAGGCTCTGTCCTGAGTGACTGACTGGCTGACTGACTTACAGACAACGCACAGCCCAAACCGCTGGTCGTACAGACTTGAAATTTGGGGTGTACTAAGAAAGGATTTTTCGAAATTCGACCCCCAAGGGGGGGAAGGGGGGGGGGGGGGAAGTTTGTATGACAGTCCTTTGTTTTTGGATAGTTCATTTAAAATAAAAAATACTGTTTTAAAAAAAAATTGACAGGGATGATTTGAGGGGGGGAAGGAATGGGGGTTTGAATGTTGTATGGAAAGTTCTTTGTTTTTGAAGTTATAGTGATGAAAATTTATATTTAGGTAGTTCATTCAAAGGAAGGGAAGTTGGGGGGGGGAGTTGGTAGAGTCGGTATAGTGTCGGTAGAGTCGGTCGAGTCGGTCGTGTCGGTAGAGTCGGTAGAGTTGGTAGAGTTTGCTCGGAATGATTTAAAGTGGAGAATTTTGTGAGCGGTCCGTATTTCTTCCGCACGCGGACGTAGTCGCGGGGGACCTCTAGTTACAAATATGAAAGGTTGTGAGTGTTTGTTTTGTATGTTTGTTACTACCTCATGCTGTTCCGATTCAAATGATTTGACTATTCGGAGTGGATGATATGTTTTGTACATAGGATTAACACATAAGCTACTTTTTACCTCTGTAAATATACCGTTCCTGTAGTAGCGGTACTGGTTGATAACGATTGTGTATTAGATTTATGTAGCTTTGCTTAGTTTGGGGCTAGATGGCGCTGTGTGAATTGTACACCAACATTTATTTATCATTTTCAGGGTGACGTCACGTGTGCGCAACGAAGCGGTGTGCATAGAAGTGGTGTCGATATTACGCCGCTGTCTCGTCCAGGATGCTGCCGTCAAGCATCTTCTTTATACCAGTTAGTAGACTGACCGTTATCGCTTCTATCTCGTTTGTTTTTAGTATAATGGATTTAATGTTAATCAGTTGTAGTAAAAATTGCCGTAATTGGCAACAACTTTAACAATTATTGTTTCACACTAAACCGTAAATCATACAAACAAAGAGGGTAGATGTTTATATCGTTGAAACCAATAGCTTTGATGAAGAATTTAAGTAACTATAGTTTATTGAAAAAATAATTTCAATCGGTTAATAATGTTCTGATATATGAGCGTTTAAAGTTTTTGTTAGATGCAACTCTGTCCCTTTGCCACAAAACAAAAAATTACGTCACGCCTTACTTTTCTGAATAGAATTTATATGGCGTACAGAGAAGTAACGTCACGATTTGCTGTTTCTTCTCTCTGTCTAGCATGATATTAAAATGCTTATAAGTTGCTTATTTTAGATCAGATTTTAATTTTCTTTTCATTAATCAGCTATATTTATGGGCCACATTTTAATAGGACAATTAAAAAAAACAGTCATCTAGCCTATTGGAGCTTACCCATGGCTTACCTTCATATGTTATACCATTGTTACCATACCATTGGTGGACAGCGCCATCTAGCCCCAAACTAAGCAAAGCTTGAACTATGTTAAGCAGATAACTGATAATACTGATACGTTAATTAAAAAAAAACGAATTCTTTTTATTATTTTTCTTAATGCTTTTTTTTTGTAATGGAGTGATGAAACGAGCGATACGTTCTCCTGGTCGCAAGTATCACGCTTGCCCATAACAGTAGTAGAGACAGAATAGGCTAGATGACTGGTTTTTTTATTGTCTTATTAAAATGTGGCCCATAAATATAGCTAATTAATGAAAAGAAAATGAAAATCTGATCAAAAATAAGCAACTTATAAGCATTTTAATATCATGCTAGACAGAGAGAAGAAACAGGAAATCGTGACGTCACTTCTCTGTACGCCATATAAATTCTATTCTGACAAGTATGACGCACAGGCGTGACGTAATTTTTTGTTTTGTGGGAAAGGGACAGAGTTGTCTCTACCAAAATCTTTAAACGCTTATATATGAGAACATTCAAGCTTATTTTTTTTTTCAATAAACATACTATATTTAGGTACATACTTAAATTCTTCATCAAAACTATTGCGGTTTCAACGATATAAACATCAGTCATCTACACCCTATTGTGAACCTGCGACCAAAATCCTGCGCCGCACTATGCCCTGCTTGTCTAGATGCGATTAATGTTCGGCTGTACTATTTTTGAGTTAACAATGATTATTCTCGTAGGTATCTACGAGTGTGCAAAGGAAAAGACTGCACTGCACGAGTCTATACTAGAGATTCTATACGAACATATAACCAAGTACCTCCCGGAAGACGACGCGCCTGTACCTCTAAAACTGGACAAGTGCGTGCAACTCACGGGTGCCACTGCGGTTCTGGCTGTACGTATTACCGGTGTTGCCATGTTGATATTTAATTTTATATCCTGCACACTTTTGTCATAAAGTTTTACTCGACACTAAGCAATTGAGGTTTTCTTTTAACCCCCTCGATTTCACTCGTAGCGCTCGTGGAGTAGCTTGTCTATGTGATTCTAGCGATCACCGATGTGTTAAGCAACGGGCGGTCCGGTCAGTCTTGGGATGGGTGACCGTGAGTGGCATTTATTTCTGAGCGCTACCGTGGATCGGATGACACGTTAAATTGTTGGTCCCGGTTGTTTGTTCTAGTTTCTATAACAACAACCGTCAGCCATGTCAGAGGCCTTCGGGCGGCACATTAACTCTGACACTAGGGCTGGCCACTCAGGCTGGCCATACGAACTTACTTACTTACTTAACACTATGTTCCACCGTGGTTTCCTAATTGGGAGACCGCTTTTGTTGGTCGCGGGTTTATGAGCGGATTTTCATATAACTTTTACACCAGATGTTTGGTGGATGGAAACCAGCTTACGTCTGGAAAATTATTTCAATGTGTGAATCCACCAACCCGCAACCGGGCCAGCATGGATATGGCCCAATAGCTCTTCGAGGGTAGAAATATGTTCAGCAGTGGTCTATTAAAAAGGCTGAGTATGCAACAAGACTTTTTTTTCTTATTTTGAATGACAAGACGAACTAGACGTTCGCTCGTTCCTTCGTTCGTTCGCTGGTGGTAATATGTTTAATTGTATAATTTTAATGTATAGAATTTGCACATTTGCACATTTTGAACCTGCCTAACCTTTTTTTCCCTAGTAAAAGTAAGTAAGTTCGTATAGGCTGAGTGGCCAGCCCTAGTGTCAAAGTTTATGTGCCGCAAGTATGATTCCTGAGACAGCTATGGTACAGCCTCTGGTCTTTTAAAATTAAATACAATTTTAACAGAAACTAACCACAGTGTGGTTCGATTTTTATTCAACTTATTGTTTTTTTATTGTTGCATTATACAATCTATACATATAAAAACTTGTAACTATAACATGTTTTTTAGATGTTTCTGTACAAGACCATAGAAAAACTTTCTTTTTTCCAGGAGCCTATAGCTAGTCTATTATATGCAATAGCCCAGTTCATACAAAGTTTAGAAGAGGAAGTAGACGATATCCTTGCAAGCCAAGCGGAATCAGGCGCCTTTCTGAAGACCAAGCTCAACAGAATCATGGAGAAACTGTGCTGTGGCGAGTTTGGGATCGAATTGGTAAGATATTAGCAAAACCAAATAAAGAAATATTAAATAATATTAAAAAAAAAACTTTTTTAATGCATTCAAGTGACGAGACGAGCAAGACGTTCGCCTGGTGGTAAGAGTAAAGCCTGTCACTAACAGTAGCAGTGCCAGAATTGTGAACTTGCGAAAACAAACCTGCGCTGTACCTCACTGCGCTCGTCACCCTGAGATATTAGATGTTAAATCTCTTTATACCTAGTGATTTATCTGGTAACATTGCCCTTCAAACCGGAACACAGTTATGCTTGCACACTACTGCTTGGCGCTTGAATAACTGGCAAAGGTGTGGTACATCAGGAACAGGCTCGCGGAGGTGCCCCGCGCGCTGGAGAGGTCGGCCAAGTCTACGCGTGTTATGGGCCCGGCAGTTTACAACAAGCTGCCGGAGCATATCACCTCGGCGCCTTCTCTGGCCAGTTTTAAGTCAAGACTAAAACGCTGGCTCCTCGAGCATACGTTCTAAAGCTACACAGAATTATGTAATTTGAAGGAGTAGATTTAAATTTATTTATTTTATTTCTATGAATATGAATTATTTTGACATTGTATAATTATAATTGTTTAAACTGACATTATTAAATTATGTAATTCATTCCTACTCTTATTAGTACGTAGGAATTTGTTATTAATAAATGATGATTATGATGATGAAGATGATTAATTCCCCAGGCGGACTCTGCAGTAGAGTCCTACCACTACAAAAGATATTAGCAAAACCAAATAAAGTTAGTCAACTAGCATTGCTCTGCGGTATCCCTCGCCATCATGTGTAACCGCGTGCTCGTTCCCGGAACAGCATAATATGTTACCAATATAAAAAAAAGGCTACATTATGTTACTCCAAGGATAAGCCATCTCTATTCCAAATTTTACCCCAATCTGTTGAGCCGTTACAGCGCGATGAATTAATTAAGAAACGTACACACAAAACACAAAAACGGCTCCGTATCGAAAGGACTATCAGGGTAAACGACGATGTTTGCAGAACGTCGGCACGTGAAAACGTCTTGAGTGGCAAAACGACTTACTAGTAAAACGTCCAAAATGTGAAGTACAGTTATCAAGAGAAGTGTATTTTTTCCAAAATGTAATTATTATGCGGCAATAAGGATTTAATTAGAATCTGACTCTTTGAGATTTGAAGTTGATGTTATAGCCATTAATGTAACTGGGCAAATATTTTGAAATTATTTTCCAGGACGATGTGAGTCTGACTGATTTGACACCAGAATCCAAGGCGAGATGTATAAAAGTGCAGGAAACATTGCAGTGCTACGAAGCGCTTATAGCGTACAGGATCATGCAATGGAACGTCGACAGTGGCAACGCTGCCACCTCTGTCTATAAACTGTTTAAAGCTTGCAGCCAACTTCTAGAACAGACGAAGGTAAGTAATTCTGTTAATGAAATAATTATGAATGTAAAAATTAAAATATGTTGTTTGTAAGTATGTTGTGTACGTGATTACGTGCATGTGGGCTTGTTTGTGTTTGTATGCGCGTTTGTGAGTTTTTGTCAATAGGAAATATGCATGTTTTTTTATTGACTCACAAAAAAGCTGACTGGCAACAAAACAAATCATCGAAATAAATATTTAAATACGTGCTGAAATAACGAAGTTAGTCCTGTGTCGGTCGGTAATTTTCGGAGATCTCGATCTTTCGTAACCGACGAGCCAAGTGATCGAGCATAAAGATTCGATCAAAACGTAGGTCATCGGTCTCGAGAAATCCTACAAACCTACAACCCTCGGTCCTACAAATAAAAATAAGGCTATAAATATAGAGTTGAATTTAGCTACGCAATTTCACCGAGATTGATCGAAGAAAACCGAGACGAAACCGGTCGGTGTTGTATCGATCGCCGGTCATTCATTCGGTCTCGGATCGGAATATCGTTATGAATGGGAAGGCAAGTGCCGCGGGTCTTGGGCCACGCGTCGATCAATCACGTCCCTGGTCTTTAACGATTGACGACCGGGTCGGGCACGCAGAGAGCGCGAGATCGTTTTGATTCGTTCAGTCACGATCGACACAGGACTAAACGAAGTTATAAACATTGTAGTTTCATGTTAGACAAGGAAGCCACTACAGTGACTAATGACGAAGTTCACGATTCCATACAAATTCTATACTATGCACGTGTTTTGCTAGAAAGGGACAGATGACTCCCTCCCAAATACTTTGAACGCGTATATTTCAGGACTTTACCAGCCGATTTCAATTATTTTTTCGATGTAAGCATCAGATTCAGTTAAACTATCCACTTATCCTATTACTTTGAATAATCAAAACACATGCATATTCCCTATTGTGTAGTAAGTTCGTACAGGCCGAATGACCAGACTTAGGTAGGTGATCTAGGGAACCAACGCTCAGCTGAGTCACTGTAAATGCTTCTCACGTTCCCATCCCGAAGAATGACCGAATCGTCGTCATAATGTAAGTTACGTGAGAAAATAGGCTATGACTGGGTTTTTTTTATTGTCCTATTAAAATGTGGCCCATAAATATAGCTGATTAATGAAAAGAAAATGAAAATCTGATCAAAAATAAGCAACATATAAGCATTTTAATATCATGCTAGACAGGGAGGTGAAATAGCATTTCGTGACGTCACTTCTCTGTACGCCATATAAATTCTGTTCTGACAAGTAAGGCGTGACGTAATTTTTTGTTTTGTGGGAAACGGACAGAGTTGTCTCTAACAAAAACTTTAAACGCTCATATATCAGAGCATTATTAACCAATTTCAATTATTTTTTCAATAAACATACTATATTTACTTAAATTCTTCATCAAAGCTATTGGTTTCAACGATATAAACATCAGTCATCTACCCTATTGTTAACCGTCAAATACTTAGTACAATGTAGCATAATTCTGAAATTTGCAGGCACCGTCAAAACTCGGCAAAAAGGGCAGTAAGACGTTAAACGAGACCAAAGAGACGGTCAAGTCGCAAAAAACTCAAAAGTCGCAGAAGGACAAAGGCAAAGCACCCGTCAAGCTTGCTAACTTAGTGAAGGACAGAGCTGGACCCTTCAAACCTCTGCCGTGTGTCTGGGACCTGAGGTTTTGCGTTAGGATCATTGACCTACTGTACAGGTAAATACAGATTGGTAGGTTATCGGTAAACTTAGCGTAAGTTTGCCAGTTATTTAACCGCCAAGCACTAGTGTGCAACTATTATTTTGTTTCGGTTTGTAGAGCAATTTACCAGAGAAGTTAATAGGGCATGAAGAAATTTTGACATATTATATCTCAGCATAAAACATACCTAATATCGCATTGCAGTGCGGCCCAGGATTTAATTCGCAAGTTCACAATTCTAGCACTGCTAGTATTTTGGGTAGGGTGGTGCTTACCAGGCGAACGTATAGCTTGTCTCGTCACTCGATTGCAAATCACTCGTACGTAAGGCAGAAGGCACTGGGCAGTGACTGGTAGGGAATAGTTTCGCTGTGTGGCGTGCATTCGGAGAGGCCTTCCAGTAGTGAACTAATTTAGACTGATGATAATGATACAGGTAAATAGCTTGGGCATAAAATGTTCAATAAAATGTTTTTTCATGGAAATTGTGATAGAGGCATTGTGATTAAGTAAAATACTGATTGACAGGATTTTTGATGAATCAGTCAGTATTATTTTTGATTATTTTAACAACAGCTTTGTAGTATTTTATTTATTACATTACTTATATTTGGAGGTTACTACAATTTTATGCGCAAAATCGTCAAAAGTTGACATTCCTTTCCTTGAACGGTAGATATTACACAGTAACAGTTACTGTCAGTTGCCTTTTCATAATCTTAATTTTTAATTAATCCTTCCTTTCCTTTTAATTTTATTTTATTTTATTTTATTTTGACGACTTAGCACAGATCGCACATGGTCGTAATGTGCATAAAATGTTTATACATTCCTATCGAATATACACTTACTAAAGTATTTTCGAATGTTTTTATGTAAGGGCAGGAGGGTGTCACTCCGCAGTTTAGGTACGTTCGGCCAGCGCGCCTCTCGGGTAGGCGAATGGCAGGGCAGAGCTCAGTGTGGCCGCCCGCACGCTAGCCACGTCGCGCGTAATTAAGCATCTTTTCTGTAATTTTTGCCACAAACAATGACTTCTAAATGATCTAATCCGTATAAAAGTTGTGCTGACGGGTGTTTAAAAGGAAGAAAAAGAAATCGTTTTATTTTAATATTTTTTTCGGAATATAGGACAAAATAAATAAAGTAAGTAAGTTCGTATAGGCTGAGTGGCCAGCCCTAGTGTCAGAGTTAATGTGCCGCCCGAAGGCCAAAAAAAAAAACGACAGGGAGCTATTTTGTTGTATTTAAACCATAACATAAATTAATACTCTGTAACTATAGTAGGTGCATAATGAGAACGAGATTGTTATGTATAGGCAAAGGTAAGCATTTTAGGGTGTCTAAAGGTATAAATAGTTGTGCGAAATACTATTAATTAGGTACATAGGTATTTTGTTCGTTCAGTAGTGGACTTCTCCGGGCTGATGATGGTGATGATGATTCTGTGTAACTATCATAAAGACAACCCTAGCGTTACACTTGCCGCGTCAGGAGAGATAGAGCTACGTGATAGAAAGAGAGCGGTATATCTAGGTGAATATAGCAAGCGGTATCAAGCGCTGTGCGAGTTGAATTGCTGCTTTATTGCCTCGTAGATAGGACTCTATTTATTTAAATTTCTTTGCGGAGTGAACATTCTGTACGTTTTACTATTCTTAATTCTGTGGTAAGGCATACAAATTATACGTGGTCTAATCGGCAAAACGACCTAACCTGTTAACTATAAAAGAAAAAGACGAAAAATATCCCGTAACAAGAACTAAAACCTTCAAAATCTGTCCTATAAGTGTTTCATCGTGATAAATGTATATTTGGTGAACAGCGAAGAAATCCTGTGGTCATCATCGGAGCAACGCAACCAGTTGATCGGTCACCGCGACTTCCACCACTGGGCCATCAGATGCGTCCAGTCCGTCCTAGCCGAGCCCGTGGACAAACGCGCTGTCGCGTCACACGTGCTGGCTATAGCCACTGTGCTCCACAAGCGGTGTATATGTCGGTAAGTTATTTGTTTTCAACCGACTTCAAAAAAGGAGGGTCAATACGACTGTATTTTTTTTTTTGCATGTATGTTACGCGATTACTCCGCCAATTATGAACTGATTTTAATGATTATTTTATCGAAATCGGTTCAGTAGTTTGGTTTATAAATCAAAATTACTAGAAAATATGAAGATATCATCCAGGCATTCGAACTTGAAGTCGGTTGTATTAAAAAAAAAGCGTATTCTATATAGTATATACTATTCGTTTATTTTATTATCTAATTAATTATTTGTATCTAATTTTATTTATTAGTCATTTAAATTTATCTAGATATTTTTAGTTATTAGTTAGTTGAAATGTTATTACTGTATTTGCTCTTAACTATAATTTATTTTGTGCGCCTACATCCCCATCTCTTTAACCGCGGGATGACTGGTAGAAAATGCTTTAGCATTACGTCCTCCTTTTGTACATTAATGTATTTATTTGTGCAATAAAGAATTAAATTTAATAAATAAGTGGATATATCAAGATATTACCTAGCATATTATCTGTGATATTACTTAGTGGCAGATCTCCTTTAAAAGGATACTTGATAGTTGGATTGGGTAAATCTCTAGTCTATTGCAGAGTCCGCCTCGGGCTGTACCACACCTTCGCCAGTTATTCAACCTCCAAGCAGTAGTGTTCAATCGTTGCTGTGTTTCGGTGTAAAGGGCAATGTTATCAGAAAAATTACTGAGCATAAAGAGATCTAACATCTTATTATCTCAGAGTGACGAGGGCAATGCAGTGCGGCGCAGGATTTTGTTCACAAGTTCACAGTTCTGGCACTGCTACTGTTATGGGCAGGCGTGATGCTTACCACCAGGCGAACGCATCGAGCTTCTCTCTCACTCCATTGCATAAAAAACCCATACACGATTTATCGTTAACACCACTGAAGAGAGAAGTAAATAGAACGGAAATGTGACGGGCCGCGCTAGCCGGCATTAGGTGCAAATGTGCTTAATGACAATTCTGCCAATATACATGTTATTAGACTGAGAAGAAACAAAAAGACAATTTAAATAGACGCGTAGGTAACCAAACCACATTGCATTGTAATTAGATCAATTTTAATCTGTTGCAAAATAGTATTTCGAGCGTTTTACTTCAAATGCGCAACCAATTATTGGCATTTTTTCTTCGTAGTTTCTATACATAGAAGTGTGAAACTGACGACAGCGGTTTTCTATACAATTGCTTTAGAACATTGTTTTGACAGCCGTTCTAACCTAAGAAGTAGGGCTTTCGCTTTTCTGTGGTTAACACAGATCATATAGCCTGTTGATGGCTCTTGATCATAATTTCTCGTACAAACACGAGTCACTATTGCGGGCAGGGGGCGAGGTAACGTTCTATGCTTGCGGTTGGCCAATCACTGGAATGACGCAATATGACTTAAGCAATACAATGAGATTCTGACGTACAATTGGCTTTCGCAGTGGCTACCAGTGGTTTTTAAACTACTAATGTTTGTCTGAGGGGAAGTCGGACGATCAGTCAACAGGATTTATAGTATTTGATCGTTAACCTCTTATTTATTACTGTGTGTTCTCCTGACTGACGGGGTGGGGTAATATAATAAAGATCTCGTCTTCTGGTGATCACCATTTTCATAAAACATAACTTAATACATCATTTTACATGGTTGAGAGAGGGACTACAAGTGCAGCTATGGGACAACTGTCGATTGGCGACTCAGCTACTAAATACGTCGACGGAAACAGTTGGATCTTTCCCTGACTTTCCCAACACCATAAATAGTAGATTACTCACCTAGGGAGCAAAAGTAAAGAAGCCTCAGAAGCCTCGGCTTCGCCTCGGGAGACCCCTGGTCCCGTGGTGTGTATACGATTTTACGCGCCGCTGCGGGGAGGAAGTTGTTCCTTTTGCTCCGCGTATCTAAAAAAAGCCACTAAGGATATAAGTGATAATGTCGATGAAGATGATAAACATTAAAAACGTGTGCTTTCAACGGATCTATTAAATGTAATCTGTTTCAGATTCGAAGTGATGCGTGAATTCGATGAAACGACCGCGCTCGGCTGTTTGGAGCTGTTCAAGACTTGTCTCACTCTGCTGTTCTCTCCTAACTACTCTTTGAAGATAGAGAGCGTTTTGCCCGCCATAAGTAAGTTTACAAAACTTGGTAGTCTATTGACCTTAACCGCTTTACCTCATCTTAAGTTAAACAGTAACAGCCTTACCTAAAATAATCTCGATTCTCTTAGTCACTGCTTAAACTTCTCTGTCTTGTTCTTGCATGTTACACTTCACGTCAGAGAGAAGATGGCAGAGCATCTTAAGCAGTGACTAACTGTTGAGAAGTTTTTTAAGTAAGACTGTAACTGCTAATGTGTCATGATTTTAATATAAATAAGACCTAAGCTACTTACATTTTTTTTGACAGCCTTCTAGCTCAGTTGGTAGCATGGTTGTTTTCAGAGCTGTAGGGCGTGGGTTCGATCCCCACCCAGGACAAAAATTTATGTGACGAACATAGATGTTTGTTCTGTGTCTGGGTGTAGTATGTATTTACGAAAAAAAAATGTATATATGTATTCTATCAGCTACCTGGTTTCCATAATACAAGCTTTGCTTAGTATGGGGCTAGATGGCGCTGTGTGTAAAATGTCCCACAATATTTATTTATTTATATAATATTAGACTAAAAAACATGTCAAATATATTTAATTTTTTTTTGTTGGATATTGTATTAGTAGATTATGCACTAAGGGAATAAAGCAGTGTCTTACGTCGCGGGCGGCATATTTAACCCTGAGCGTAACGAGGGAGTCTTAGAGTTATATAGAGTCCTGGGTGAAGCGAGGGGTTCAAGCTGCCCAAGACGAAGACAGGCTTTATTCCAGAGGAGCATACTCTACTTTTCACACTTTCTGCGAGACAATAAAAAGCCAGGGCTCCATAAATTAAAATTCACTGACAATCACAGGACCAAACATCGTCTTTTGTTTCACATTCTTTGTAACGCACCTTTTTTTAGTTCTGCTTATGGTGGCCAGTTCGATTTCGAACAAACCTCTTTACAATGCCATATGGGCATTTTTTACTTAGTTTTCCACGAATTTCCACACGAATTTGATGTTCCAAATTCAAATCACTTTATTCCTTAGGGAGTTTCATACAACATTTTATATCCCTTAAGAGATAATGCTTTACTTTACGTTGAGGTTGCATGATATGTAATTGGACATTGTCGAGCAGGTGGTGTGAAAATATATTTAGCCTGGATTGGCCTGGCTCTCAAACGAGGCTAGCAGAACACCGTTAGGTGCTTGGCATCCTTGGAGGATTTAGCTCTCTTTTGAGCAGATCTTAAATTTTTATAGTAGGCTTTTTTTACAGCGTGTCAAGCTGACTCCATTCCTTCGACTTGCATGGCTACAATATTAGAACACCTCCACACGGCGCTTCTGAAGACAGAGATGGAAGATAACGAAGCGGGAGATCCTATGGACAGGAAGATACATTCTTCTCTTTCGGCCACAGCTGCCGTGTTGTTGGAAGTGCCTAGTGAGGCCTGTGTAGATATGAGCAATGTAAGTTTCTATTTCGATCTTAGATTAGACCATTAAGAGGCTGACAATAGCTGATCCATGTCTGGTCTCTGTCTAATTACATAGATAAAAAAGAAAAGCCGGCTGGAAAATAATTAATTGCAATAAAGTTATTACGTAAAAAAAAACTAGTTCAATTACAAGATAGATGAGAGTATTACTCGTAACCTTTACTTATTTTATTTGACTTATTTAATTCATGTGTCTTCATACAAAAATGCACATAAAAATTCATTTTTAGAGATTATTTTACTTTTTTTTTCTATCATGAAAATTATTCACAAACGGGTTTTCGAAACAATAGCGAAATAGAAAATATGATCTAGATTAATATAAAAAAAATTCAGTGCTGTCGAATTTGTATATTTGGCAAAACATTAACCCGAATGAAGTTAATTTGGGTGTACTAATCCTTCAACACCCAGTTTACGATAAGAACAATTTATTGTTATATGAATGATATCGCGACGTCGGGAGTCGAGCTGTAAGTAATTTTTGACGTCACACCTCTAGTGCGCTCTAAACTATATTCACCAAAGCACAAAAGTCACCGACATAGCTCTCAGGGTTTAGAAGTTGAAGTGACAATGAGCAGGCCACGTCGATCGAAAAACTGATAACCGATGGAGAAGAAGGTTCTTGAGTGGCGACCTCGAATCGAAAGGCGCAGCGTAGGTAGGCCTCAATAAATCATAATCATTTATTGTCGAACTGTGTGATAATACAAGATCTTATAAGTACATAGGTTAAGACCTCTCAACAGCTTCGCCCACAATATTTTCTAAATTGCGAGATTTAATTACAACAGCTATTAAGATAATATTAATTAATTAAACAATTAGTATTAATAGTGTCAAATCCATAAAAATTATAACCTAACAAAAACCTATTTTACTAATACATTGTTCAATTTGTTTTTTAACCCTGTAGCCATTAATTTATATTTTTTTGCTTACCTTACCCGTTCGTTCTAGGTGATAATGAAACTAGAAGAGTACGTTCGCAGCAGTAAGCAAGACATCAGCGGTTTGGTGGCCGCATTGCTATCGGCTAGTAACGGGAAACAACAGGAGGCTCCTCTTCTAGACCAGCTGCTGGCAAAACTCGCCGAGACCTTGAGGAGAATCGATGTATGTAGTACAAATCGCCGTGCCCTGTACGAAAAAAAAATACCAATTAAAAAAAAAAAACATAATCAGATAATTAAAGATGCACCGCCCGACGGCTCAAACTCATCGGTGGGAGTGGCTAAAAAGCATGCTCTCTTCATCAAACAAAGCGTGGGAAAGGGAGAAAGAAAGAGAAATGAGCGCGCAAATTTAATAATGTTGACCTCTTGCTGCTGGATTGTGATGAATAAACTACTGAACTAATTTATTCCAACTTAAGTTATTTGAAATTTTGACGGACTAAACTATGCCGCTTGATACATTATTTTAGAGTTTTCGTCCTTCTTATGTTATTTATTTACGTCCAAAGTGGCGTTAAAATAGAACTAAAATACAAGATGTTTGCTAGCTCATAACTTTCATGTTTATTAACTTTTTACTTCATTATTAATTTCCAATCCTAGATAATGAAAAGACAAATCGATATAATACTTAGTCGTGGACCAACAACATTACATAGTGGAGTAATATTACTTCCCCGTTTCTATGGAGAAGTTTTTTTTACCTTTAAATGTCGTTGGCGCTCAGGGTCCTCTATAGCGCTTGTCACGTAATGACTGTGGCGGTCAATAGGTTAAACAAACATAATATAGTTTAAGAAGTAGGAATGCCTATTTGATTAAGATATTTATGACTAATTTCGATTACTAAGAGGTAAATTTTCTTTAAAAAAAATTCGGCCGTGTAATAGTTGAAACGGCCGAATGAAGTACATATTAAAACAGGGTTGGTTTTACAGTGTTGATTATAATTATAACAGGAAGATGACACCACAGCAGCCGAAGAATCTCCGCACTTCCCGTACATCGACTCGACGACCGGCCACGCGATCCTGAACCTTATCTGCGCGCATCTCAACACTCGCTTCAAATGCGCCGAGCATTTGTTACAGAGGGCTAAGGACCTGACGACGGCGGTCAACGTGACCGCCGCGCCGCACGCGCAGAGGATCGACAAAGGTTTACACCGAATTCTACAGCGTTATAACCTTGCTTGGGGTATTGTGAACCTGGGCATGTCCCAAAACTGTCCAGACCCACCGGAGGACGGGCCGCAGCGTCCTCTCGGTTTACGGTGGTACACTCTGCGATCCCCAAGCCGCCTGCCCAGCGTAGGTATTATGGAAACCCCTCCCTATTAAGGAGGAGGGCTTCGTCCAGCACTGGGCGTCTGGGCGGATGTGTACCTCTATATTTAGCCGAAAGAGCTTAGTAGAATCCAAGCTGTTATTCTAGCAAGCTCTATTTAGTAAATACCCAAATATTCCTTTAGGGATGCAAATCTTTTTGCAGCAACCAAGCTTTTGATTCATTTCTAAATTTAAATATTGGTAATGGTTTAATACACTCAGGTCTTTAAGGCTATCATAAATAACACTATTTATGACCGCGTCTTACCTAAAACTCTGTCATATCGCGCCGCGCCCGAGCGGCAGCATTAAGTTCGACGCCTCCGTACTTTGCGTTTTAATCATTATCCTCTTAATATTAGAGTTCATCTTTTTTATAATTAAACTCTTAACCCATAATATGTTTAAACAGCTACAATACGCCAATATTTTCAGATTGCATGTACAGCACGCGATATCTTATTCTATTTCTTGGATCGATGCATGGAATCGTTATTAGTTTTACCGTTGCAGTTGCCCTCTAACGCTGACACGCGGTCTGACTCATGACGACAAAAACAGCCTCAAGTTTAGGAAAAATAATCTTTATTTCCAGAACTAAAAGAGCTATACAAATCAATAGTGGTGCAACTGTGTCACCTGACCGTGTGGTCGGGCCGGTGCGCCAAGCTGCGGTGCTGCGTCGGCGGCGGCAGCGACCGCGTGCTGACCACCTGCGTGCGGCTGCTAGTGCTGCTGGCCACGCTAGCCAGGCAGATAGACCCGCCCACTGCGCTGATAGCTCGGTAAGGTAACAGGGGAACTGTGCTGATAGCACGGTAATGTAACAGGGGACAGCGCTGATAGCTCGGTAAGGTAACAGGGGACAGCGCTGATAGCTCGGTAAGGTAACAGGGGACAGCGCTGATAGCTTGGTAAGGTAACAGGGGACAGCGCTGATAGCTCGGTAAGGTAACAGGGGAACTGTGCTGATAGCACGGTAAGGTAACAGGGGAACTGTGCTGATAGCACGGTAATGTAACAGGGGACAGCGCTGATAGCTCGGTAAGGTAACAGGGGACAGCGCTGATAGCTCGGTAAGGTAACAGGGGACAGCGCTGATAGCTCGGTAAGGTAACAGGGGACAGCGCTGATAGCTCGGTAAGGTAACAGGGGACAGCGCTGATAGCTCGGTAAGGTAACAGGGGACAGCGCTGATAGCTCGGTAAGGTAACAGGGGACAGCGCTGATAGCTTGGTAAGGTAACAGGGGACAGCGCTGATAGCTCGGTAAGGTAATAGGGGACAGCGAGAAAGGTATAAGCTACCTCAGTATCAAATTTCATCAAAATCCGTTCACCCGTTTCAACGTGAAGGAGTAACAAACATACACACACCGACAAACTTACGCATCTACACCACAATTTTTTATTAATGGTTCAAACTTAAGGGGTCATTGTACTCATCATTATGAACAACTTTTCCTATGGGGTCAATCCTGAAACCGCGAAAGCGGTAGCTTATACCTTGGAAAAAAACAGGCTACTTTTTATTCGTGGAATCGCGGGTGAAACCACGGGGCGCAGCTCGAATATTAGTGTGATGTGATTTATGTAGTGGTAGGACTCCACTGCAGAGTCCGACTGGGGAAGTACCACACCTTTGTCTGTTATTCAACCGCCAAGCAGTAGTAAGCATTATTGTGTTCCGGTTTGAAGGGCAATGTTACCAGAGAAATTACTGGGTATGAAGAGATTTAACATCTAACATCTCAGGGTGACGAGCGCAGTGCAGTGCGGCGCAGGATTGTGTGCGCAAGTTCACAATTCTGGCACTGTTAGTGGCAGGCGTGACGCTTTACACCAGGCGAACGTCTTGTTCGTCTCGTCAATTGTCTATTTTTTGTGTCCCAGTTTCGAGCGCCTACTAAAGCTGAGCGGCAAGAAGCTGTCGAGCATCATCGACGACCTCATCACGTACCTGGAGGCGTCCCAGGAGCAGGAGAGCGCGAGCAGAGTGCTGCGCGACACCAAGCTCATCCCGCGGGTCGTGCTGGAAGTGGAGAACTACACCAAGCACGTCATCATACTGGCCGGGAAGGCTGAGGTAACACACAATATATACAATGCTTAACAAAAAGGTTGAACGATACTGAAGGGATGAACAACTTTTAGTATGGGGACAACCTTGAAATTGCGAAAAAAAAACAGCTGTTCCATACAAAAAGATCAGCGACCTTGGGCAAGGTGTATGTAACAGCTGTTTTTTTTTGGCCGATTTCAAGTAAAAGTTGTTTGTTCCAATGTACAGAATATGCCCTTTAAAGGATGCTAACTGATTAGAACTAACCCTGTATAGTAATCGCCACGTAAGTTGTCAAAAAGTGGGGATGCGCAGCAATAAAAAAAAAACTTGTCATTAAACTTGCCAAATATACTGCACGGAAGTGTAAACCACAGAAAAACGAAGGCCCTACCTCTTCTCTCTTCAGTGGTGGACACGTCGTACCTGCGCAGGCTCACCCCTTCCATGCAGACAATTTGACAACTTGTTTGGCGGCCACTGTACAATTTTTTAATTTCGTGTGACTGTGATTTCATGACATACTTGACTAGATTTTAATTTAAAAAAACTTGAAAATTCATAAACAGTGTCAACACTGGCAGAATGCACAACGTGCGATGCCAATAAATAAGAAAAAAAAAACTACACCAAGCACGTCATCATACTGGCCGGGAAGGCTGAGGTAACACACAGTATACAATGCTTAACAATAAGGTTGAACGATACTGAAGGGTATGAACAACTTTTAGTATGGGGACAACCTTGAAAACGCGGAAAAAACAGCGGTTCCATACATTTTGTCCAAGGTCAATGAAGTTTTTGTATGGAACAGCAGATATTTTTTTGCGCGATTTCAATGTTGGGCCATAGTAAAAGTTGTTCATAATTATGAGTACATAAAGTACTAAGTACTTAGTGCTTAGTATTGTTGAACCTTTTTGTTACACATTGTATACAATGCGACAAAAACGTAATATACGCAAAAATAAAATAAATTCAGTCAATTAAACATAACATATTAAAGAATTTAAACCTAAACATAAATATCCATAGCACTAGTTTTTTGCCACAAAGCGGCCCCATGCGGCATTATGCGCAAGTTAACAATAAACCTGTATACCAATAACCCTGTGTACAGCAGTACTCTTTTAATATGGCTGGACCTGGGTATGTCCTAAAACTGCAAGCAGAACCAACGGAGGACGGGCAGCAGCGTCCTGTCGGTTAACGGTGGTGAACATTCTGCGGTCCCCAAGCCGCCTGCCAAGCGTGGGGATTATGGCAACACCCCCCTATTAAGGGGGAGGCCTTCGTCTAGCAGTGGACGTTTTCTGGCTGATAGGTGTAATATGTTACATATAATTTCAGCTGGACTGGCAGCAGTATCTATCGCTCGGTACGGCGCGAGACTTCAGGATCACAGCTCCTGTCTTAGAAGAAGTACTCAACGCCAGGGACCGGACCGACGAACAAACCAGAGATGAAGGTACACTATACTCAATCTACACCAATATAATAAAGAGGAAAGATTTGTATTTTTGTATGTTTGTAACGAATAAACTCAAAAACTACTGGACCGATTTCAAAAAATCTTTCACTATTAGAATGCTACATTATCCCTGAGTAACATAGGCTATATTTATTACTAAAAAAAAAATAGGGGTCCCTACTAAAACTTCAATAATACTCAATATTTCCACAAAGTAGCCTTATAAATTTTTTCATTTATAATTTTTCTTTAATATTATTTTTTATTTTACTCTATATTTTACTAGTAGACTTTTTTACTACTTACGTTCACTTTAGTATCTTACGGCCTTACTTAAAAAAAACTTTTCAACCGTTAGTCACTGCTTAAGATGCTCTGCCATCTTCTCTCTGACGTGAAGTTGCACGTGCTAGAAAAGGACAGAGAAGTTTAAGCAGTGACTAAGAGAATCGAGATTATTTTAGGTAAGGCCGTTAGTTTTCAATGTTATTGATTTGTTGATCAAATAAGTTTCATTTCAAACTAGGGTTCGAAAATATCGGATATTTATTATAATATAAATATCATAATGTCGGATATTTATGATATATATCAAGTTTGATATATGTATATCAATTTTGTATGACTGCCATATTATTATTTTATTGTATTATTTATGAATACTATGTTACATAAAGAGACTAAAAATGAAAAAAAAACTTAAATACTTTTAATGGTTTATTTATTTAGGTACTTAAAATCAGACAAATGAAACCAACACATAAATAGTAAATCTTCTTTTAGATAAGGCAAAATCAACAAAATAACATAATATCTTCTTTTAAATCAGGCAAAATCAACTAAAAACATAAAATCTTATATATCAAAAAATCTACTCAAAAACATAAAACCTTTTTTATATATGATATATTCATTGATATATATCGTCGAACCCAGTTTGATATATATCGTATATAAATCGGATATATATCTTGATATAGTTATATCCATTGATATATATCCTCGAACCCTGTTTCAAACAGTGGTTCTGAACCGGTGCGGGTGGTCCGAAGCGCCCGAAGTGGTCCACGAAGCCATCGGTAATAGTTATTTTCATCACACTTGCTCGTAAAGTGGATCTTATTGCATCGGTTTTAGGCTCATAATCCAAGCTATTACGCACGCGTGCTTTTTACTTTACATTACGGCACATAGTGCTATAATAGGTATAACCCGGTAAAGTCAAGTTTGTACGTGACTGAAATTCACTGAAATTAGACGTACATATACGAAGCACTCTTAATATAGCGGGGTAATACTTACAGTATTTTTGTAATACCAACAAAGAGTACTTATGCCGCTGAAGTAAATGTCAACCTGCGCGCGCATTGCTAGTTTGGGCGCCATTTTCCGCAAATGTTTGTTGACGTTTTCGCTGTGTGGTTGTTTATTATCAAAAAAAGTTTGTTTTTTCCTCGCAAGTGTGATGAAAACAGTCGTATGGAACTCTTGTGCTATTAGTCATTACGCTGCGTCCTTATCCGCATATCAGCATAATACCGCCTCTAGTGTAATGACCAACATAGCACACTTGTATCATAATGTACTATTTCATCACACTTGCTCGTAAAGTAGATCTTATTACATCGCTTTTAGGCTCATAATCCAAGCTATTATACACGCGTGCTTTTTACTTTACATTACGGCACTTTTACTATAATAGGTATAACCCGGTAAAGTCAAGTTTGTACGTGACTGCAATTAGACGTACGTGTACGAAGCACTCTTAATATAGCCGGGTAATACTTACAGTTTTTTTGTAATACCAACAAAGAGTTCTTATGCCGCTGAAGTAAATGTCAACCTGCGCGCGCATTACTGATTTGGGCGCCATTTTCCGCAAATGTTTGTTGACGTTTTCGCTGTGTGGTTGATTATTATCAAAAAAAATTTGTTTTTTCCTCGCAAGTGTGATGAAAACAGTCGTATGGAACTCTTGTGCTATTAGTCATTACGCTCTCGGCTTTCTTATCGCGCTCGCCTGCGGCTCGCGCGCATAATACCGCCTCTAGTGTAATGACCAACATAGCACACTCGTATCATAATGTACTATTATGATACTAGTGTGATAAGCTGCACGAGTGTCATACAAAATTTTACAACACATTTGCGAGAAAACAGTAATAGTCAAACAAATTATTATTTTGTTTATAATCAGTCTAGAAAGTCGCAACTAAATACTTGAAACTGGCAAATGCACAAAGTGCAATGCTATAAGGAGGAAAGAACAAAAAAAATCTTTGATGTTTCTAATATGAAAATGGCGCGAATTGGCAAATGGCGCCACGTGCGCGTGGTGAAAATTAGAACTAAATCTTTCGTTTCATTTTGCAGTTGTTTTAATTTCGTTTCATTAAATTTGAAGCCGATTCATAAAATAGGAATAAATACTCCTATTAGTCCTATTTTTACAATAAATCAAATTAAAACTATTAACTATTTTTAATCGAAGAGGTTATGGATGAAACGCTAGTGGTATAATCCGTACATAAACTCTAATTAGCTCACTGGGACGGGCCCAGGATTTAAACCCGCGATCTCACGATTTCAAGTCGAGGGGGTCTCAAAGGCAAACACCATCTGACGGATATGGACATGGCTTTATGTTAAAAGATATCGAAACGTAACGTGTCATCAGAACCAGATAAACGTCATACAATTTGAACTCTATTTTCAGATACCCAAGATGATATTAACGACGACCAACGCAACCCCGAGGAAGACCACAGCGACGGAGAAAAAAACACAAAGAGAAAACGCAGGAGAATTTCATGAATATTTGATTTAAAAATACAGTGATTAATATGACTGGCTCATAAAATGTAACCTAGGAAACTAAAAATATATGTTGAATTATTGATACTGCTTATATCTTTTTTTTGGATGAAATTACAGTTTCATGGTACAAAATGTGAAGCTCCTTAAAATTATTTTTATAATATATTTGTACGGGGCTACGCTGAAACGTAGTACTAAACCGAAGGGAGGTCATTTTACTCAAATTTGTGAACGAAATACAAGAAGTATCATCATCATCAGCCAGAAGAAGTCCACTGTCGGACGTAGGCCCTTCCTTAATAGGGAGGGGTTGCCATAATCCCCACGCTTGGCAGGCGGCTTGGCCAGAAGTATGGGACCCTGAATTTTTTTTTATGGTGTTTCATGCAAAAAAATATAATGAATTATCCCCTTTTCGTTTGCGATTTCAGGGTTGGAAGAGATTGACAATGGTATAAATTAATTATACACAGAATGGGAATAGTCCAAGTAGGACTATCTGCGTGTCGACTAACTGCGTAATTTACGAAATATGAGTTGGTCGAAATGCGTATTAGACCAAATGCTACTAGGTCGGTTGTACTACGCCGAAAGAAGGTCATTCATTATACGGCATAAATAATGAGCTTTCGGCGTAGGACAACCATTCTGCGTAACGTAACCTATATTAAATTATATTAACTAGAATTAGAGCTACACTGCTAAAATACTCAGTATTCATTAGCTACAACATAGTTTACGTTTCTGTGAATTACGTTGATATGGGTAATGAACACCATATTATACTACGTATTATTGAAACATGCATTACTTTAGATGTTTCGATGAATTCGTTGCCGTAGCGAGCCGTGGTACCCTAATGGGAAGACCGGTAGCCTGAATCGTGAGGTCGTGAATTTGTGGTGGGTTCAAATCCCGGGTCCGTATCAATGAGCTTTTCAGGGACCGCGGAAGTACTCCATGACGGGGGGCAAATAATAAACCTTTGCCAGGTATTAAAATTGGAAGGGACGTAGCGTCGCCGTTTGATTTTAGGGAGGGCTTTTGGCCCACTTACGGCCGCTGGAGCTTTTTGTATGTACGGATTTCAATACCGGTGCTTTTCAGCGAGGGAAAACATTGTGAGAAAACCTACCATACGTCCCGAGGAGAACTTTGATTGCGTAGGTACGTGAATCCACCGGTCACGACACTGGGCCAGTGTAATCGATACTTTATGTGCTTCACGCCAGAATCCTCACCACTGAAAACTTTATGAAAATCGATTTTGAAAATGCAAATATTTAGTCATTAATTAGTCACCAATGTGAGATAATTCGTCGCATCTTAATTCCGAAGATATAGGTATGGTTTGATGATGATTCTGGCGTGAAGCTCACGCCAGAATCCTCACCTCTCGTGGGAGAGAACGGTGAGGGCTAGAGACGTGGTTTTGATTCCAAAATTTAGTCGTCAATTGGTCGTTACCATTGAGATAAATACATATAATATCATTGGTCGTTACGATATGCCAAATCTCAAAACCAATGCTACAAGGGTTCCAGAGTTATAAAGGTAAGTTTGTGAGGATTCTGGCGTGAACAAATCACGCCAGAATCCTCACCTGATACTCATACAAAGTATAAGTCTGCCGTCCTTACGAAAAGTGCAGTAACTAGCATATTTTTTACGATATTGAGTTAAATACATATTCAGAATCACGAAAAAAGATCTACGTTTCAGTCTTACTCATGTGTCAAAATTCCTTCATGAAGTATGAAATTCAGTAATCAAAACTGCAGTAACTAGGTTTTTAATCCACAATTGTCTTAGCAAAAGTGCAGTATGCTTAGTTACTATATAAAAATATTTTGGATAAGTCGGTTGTTCTATATTGTCTTGTCGCAGTATATTGAAGTAACTGCGAATATTTTTAGTACATATTTCAATAATTTAATTTAAACAACTAACCATAAGTGCAGTATCTTGAGCTACTGCAATATTTTTTTGTGTGTTTTGTTTACTAGACAAGAAACACGAATTATAACCGCAGTATCTCTTAAGTTACTGCAGTTAACATAACACAACTGTACTACAAATTCAACGGAAACTACGAAAGCTTGCCCACAATATCGTTTTAAGTCCAGAGTTAGGGCTGGGCGTTGATGAGTGATTATGTGAGTCAGTCATTTAGTCAGTCAGGACTTTGTATTTTGTATCTTATATAAATTAATTTAATTTAAATCTTTTGTTTATCTAAATTGTTTGGCATTGCTTATCGTAAGTGCAGTAACTAGAAAGTTACTGCGGTTTGTACTAGAAATTAAGCTACTCTTAGCTGTCTTACTAACGATATGGGCAGTAACTAAGGCACTTACTGCTATATTGATTAGTAAGATTCTGTCATCGCACACACATTTGCTTATCATAAATGCATTTGCAAAATTTTTGGTAATTTATTATTATTATTTATCTACAAATGTCTGCCAATTTGTATTTTTTCCTTTTCTTTTGATATATATAAAATTGCAATAGCATGCATAGTATTGATACGACAACAAAAACAAACTAATTTTCTTTAACCGCGTTTTTCTCGAAAACATGTCTAACTTAGTTACTGTTATAGTTATTCGTAAGGGCGGCAGAAGTATTGAAGTCCAATATTGGTGTCAAGATTTAGTCAATAATATAAGTCGTTGATTATTAAAAAAAAATGTGGTTACCTCTATAAAAGTTTGATAAAAAGCCGTGTAAACTTCTACATACATTTTTCAAGTCAAGTACCGTCGTATTCAAAATTAATAATCAAGATTCTTTGATTATATAGAGAGAGCTAGATCCTCCAAGGATCGATATGATCCACACTGCGACTTTTTGCCGCTAGGTGGAGCATCGTCGATGCGGCCATAGTCAACTGTCATTTTCATACATTTTGTTGTTTTTTCTCTACAATCTGTGGCCTTGCTAAAAACTCTGTCCAACATAAAATGTAAACAACCGTGTAACCTACAAATATATGTTCAGATCGTCAACTGCTGTATAGATTATTAAAACAAGGCACAGTACCCAGTAATTTGGCTTGGACTAGATTATCGACAACGGACGGCCTCATCAAGAACAGATAGATTAACAAGAAAACTTGATTTTGCCACATCCAGACTGCCGCTGGCGCCATCTGCACAAAGTCTTGTTTTGGAACCTCATTGTCGTTTGAGGGTATACCTAACATCTCGCAGCAGATTTAATAACAGATTGCTTATATTATGCTAAGCTAAGTCGAATGATAAAACTCCAATGGAGCTTTTGGAGTGCCATAGGACGTGTAACGTAACGTATTTTAACCGACTTCAAAAAAGGAGGAGGTTCTATGATAATGTTCGACTGTATGTATGCTTTATTTTTTATGTAATTAAAAAAAAAGCTTTAGTTCACCGATTTCTCTGTCAATAGTGGACCGATTTTGAAAAATCTTTTTTTTTATTTGAATGGCCATTCTCCCGAGGTGGTCCCATATTAATTTGAAGACGGCAGATTTTTATTTGAAAAAGTTACTTGTTATTCTATTATTTTCTAGGGCAAACTTGAGGAGTTTGCCGTTATCGCTAATGCTGGGGCTTCACCTGCGTGACGCTTTACGTCCAATTATCGGAATAAATAACGTGCAATAAATGATGCCTTAAACAATGCGCTACATAAGTAGCCACACTATCATTTGACTTTGACTATCGCCTAACGTTTAGCGATGTTAATAATGCCACTAGCATATTAGCGCGCTAACATCCGGCCATATCTGCGTACTGTATGAAATACCGCGCTAAATAATGGCA
This sequence comes from Erannis defoliaria, assembly GCA_905404285.2. Taxonomy (NCBI): domain Eukaryota; kingdom Metazoa; phylum Arthropoda; class Insecta; order Lepidoptera; family Geometridae; genus Erannis; species Erannis defoliaria. The sequence goes on from FR990076.1 coordinate 4,394,716, forward strand.
TTATACGCAGGCCTAGCATTATGCTAGGGCTTCACCTGCGTGACGCTTTACGTCCAGTTATCGGAATAATTAGCGTGCAATAAATGATGCATTATACAATGCGCTACATGGACGGCCACATTATCATTTGACTTTGAATATCGCTTAACGTCTAACGACGTTGATAATCCCACTAGCCTATTAGCGCGCTAACACCCGGCCATATCTGCGTATTGTATTATTTACCGCGCTAAATAATGGCATTACACGCAGGTGAAGCCCTAGCATTAGAGCTAATTTGAGATCCAGATTCTTGTAAGATTGTATGAGCAAGGACGCTTTCCGTCGTTAGACATCCGTTGTCTGATAATTTTGTTAGATTGCTTCGTGCTGCCGGACGTAAATTGTGCCCTGTCTACACCAGCAAAAACCATTTCCAAGTTGTTTTGCTCGGCGTCGCGTGTCACGAAAGACTAAACAAAATTCTGTTCTCCTTGGCTATGCAATGTGGCCTATATTGGTACAAACTTCCCATACTTCGTTGTATGAACGAGGCCATAGATTAATTATTCTTAATCTATGACGAGGCCAAAATGTCGCTTGCCATTATGCATAGAGAAGAGTAATACACTGGGAACCATTATGTTTCGTAATACGACTTTGATTATATAAGAGAGCTAGTTCCTCCGAGTAATAGGTACGAGTAACTATGCTATAATACTACCACAGATAATTTAATACTATAATTAGATACTATATAAACGTACGATTCTTGTAAAATGGTGGGTAAAACCACGCTAATTTTAACCATGCTCTCAAAGCATGGTTTAAAATGACACATAAATAATTGATAACGTAGTCGTATCTGTAGTTAATTACCAACGGGCAATATTTCCCTGAAGTTATATTCCGACAATTGTTGGGGCATAACGTTACCTACCGTTAATGTGAACTACCTGAAACTGCATCCAGAATCACTGGAGGACGGGCAGCAACGTCCTCTCGGTTAACGGTGGTGAGCATTCTGCCATCCTCAAACCGCCTCCCAAACTTAGATATTATGGCAACCCCTCCCCCCACCTCCAATTTCAGGGGGGGGGGGGGAAGTTAAGGGTCCTCCAGTGGACGTCTTCTGGCTCATGATTGATGATTATGATAAAGTTTCACTAAAAGACGTCTTATGTAGGAGTATTACTACCATTGGGTCAATGATCAATCATCAATCATCTAGGCTATTAGGCTAGATGACTGATGTTTAAATCGTTGAAACCAATAGCTTTGATTAAGAATTTAAGTAAATATAGTATGGTAATTGAAAACATTATTTAAATCGGTTAATAATGTTCTGATATATGAGCGTTTAAAGTTTTTGTTAGAGACAACTCTGTCCCTTTCCCACAAAACAAAAAATGACGTCACGCCTTGTCAGAATAGAATTTATATGGCGTCCTGACAAGTGACGTCACGATTTGCTGTTTCGCCTCTCTGTCTAGCATGGTATTAAAATGCTTATAAGTTGCTTATTTTTGATCAGATTTTAATTTTCTTTTCATTAATCAGCTATATTTATGGGCCACATTTGAATAGGACAATAAAAAAAAATTATGAACTGACACTGGAAAAGAACTGACTAGATGACTGTCTAGCCTATTCGCTTATCTTATAGGTAGTTCCGTCCAATAACTTACAATTATGAAATCTTGGAATGAGCTATTCCTGCGGGTTGAATGGCAAGGCATCGAAGTTCTAAGTAGAGGGGACGCTATCTACCAAGAAACGAGCGAAACGGATGCCTTCAGAGAACCAAAGTTCCTGGAAGTCCTCGAATTCGAGGCACTGTCTCGATGCTAGGAAACGAGGATCAATTTGCAATTTCTTACAAGCTGCTCTTAGTTAGGTATGATATGAGCCATTTTATGACTAAGTCTCAAGCCGGTTCCGCACAGTAAGAGTGGTCGCACATTGATTCGGCACGGCACCCGACAGGCGCCGGACCGACCGAAACACACTGCGCAGAATAGGCTAGATGGCTGCTTTTTTTTTATTGTCCTATTAAAATGTGGCTCACAAATATAGCTGATTAATGAAAACAAAATAAAAATCAGATCAAAAATAAGCAACTTATAAGCATTTTAATATCATGCTAGACAGAGAGGCGAAACAGCAAATCGTGACGTCACTTCTCAGTACGCCATATAAATTATATTCTGACAAGTAAGGCATGACGTCATTTTTTGTTTTGTGGGAAAGGGACAGAGTTGTCTCTAACGAAAACTTTAAACGCTCATATATCAGAACATTATTAACCGATTTAAATTATTTTTTCAATAAACATACTATATTTACTTAAATTATTCATCAAAGCTATTGGTTTCAACGATTTAAACATCGGTCATCTACCCTATTAACTGGTGCGAGCGAGACGGGGTCTCAAGAAATTTCTTACGGTGTGCAGAACCTAGTACACAATGTATGCACGGAGCGCCTTCGGACGCGACCGTCCGGTTTTTCTATCGGGTTTTTCTCGTTGTATGCGGCCGGTCTTAAGGTGGTTAACACTAAGGTCGGTCAGCCGATCAACCCAAATGTTGATAACAACAAGCGTGTAGCTCTACCAAAAGGTAGATATGGAAGGCGGATAGGGGTATATGGGGTTGGAGGGGGATATGGTCGGTGACCGTATACCCTTGGTGTGTGGCCTGAGTTTGTTTTAGGCCGGCCGCAAATTATGAGACTCGTCTATCTCACGCGCTCCGGATCGACCGTAACAAACTGCGCACAATTAACAGGTGCCAGCGAGACGGCCGTTACGAGACATTTCTTATTGTGTGCTGGACCTAGTACAAATGTATGCACGGAGCGCCTTCGGGAGCGACCGTCCGGTTTTTCTATCGGGTTTTTATTATGGTGTGCGGCCGCTCTTAGTATGCGTTCATAGGTTTTTTTTGTTGTTTGTGTGAAAGTCTCATCGTCATTATCAGCCAGAAGACGTCCACTACTGGACGAAGGCCTCTCCTTTAAAAGGGAGAGGTTGCCATAATCCCCACACTTGGCAGGCGGCTTGGGGATCGCAGATTGTTACCACCGTTAACTATAAGAGGACGCTGCTGCACGACCCTTGATATTTGGGTAGTTCATTAAGTAAGAAGGGAAAGTTTGGGGAGTTGGTAGAGTCGGTAGAGTCGGTAGAGTCAGTAGAGTCGGTAGAGTCAGTGTTTACGTCGTTTCCCGCAAAAAGCAGGCTGCGAACACGGTCTGCGATTCTTATTTTTTAATAAAATCTAGGTCTACTGTAGACATGTCTCTGTCCTGTCTGTGTCAGTAGTTGCTGAAAAATTGGAAATGACAGAGACATAATGTTACGTAGTATTTACTTACTCTATGGTCTACAGTAGACCTAAATGTTATAAAAAATATTGCTCTAGACTCTAATTAAAGCAATCTTTTATTTTCTAGTCCAGAGTCCATAAAAAAAAATGTGGGCTACATTTTGTACGGAGAATTGCAGTGTTTCCTCATGATATTCCACTATGCTGCTTATACAGGGCTAGTTCTAATCAGTCAGCATACTTTTTAAGGGCATATTCTGTACATCAAAACAAACAACTTTTACTATGGGGCCCAACATTGAAAACGCGAAAAATGTATCAGCTGTTCCATACAAAAAGTTCATCGACCTTGGGCAAAATGTATGGAACAGCTCTTTTTTTCCGATTTCAATATTGGCCCCATAGTAAAAGTTTGTTTTGATGTACGGAATATGCTTTTAAAAGAATGCTAACTGATAACTAATCCTGTATACCATCGATTGTCAATTGGGCGATAGTCATCCATGTAGGCTTAGTGCGGGTTGGTGGATTCACGATTCTTATACCAATGGCGTATTATACATTTCTTCTTCGGACATTATGCAGGTTTCCTCATGATGTTATCCTTCACCGAAATGCCAGTGGTATATTTTTTTATCCGTAAGAAAATTCCAAGGAATCTAAGTACGGCCCTGGAAACGAACTACCAAAATATTCCCACGTCTCCACTACAAATTTGTGGGGAGAATAAACATATGAAGGTAAACTTAAACGAGCTAATTACTACATTTATGTCATACTATTAAAAATTAACCACAATCGAGATAAACGCATATATATTATTTACAGTTTCTCGTTAGAATTCCTTTTCACCCACGGATTAAAGTGGGAATTCCAGCAGACATTTTCATCGAAGCGTTAACATACCAACAGTCTTGAGAGTCGGCCAAACATTTCCTTGAAGTAATTGAAACATAACTTTTGTTGTGATTAACGAGAATATTAATTATTTCGAGACTTCCAGTGAATGTTTCAAGCCGTACACTTCGAGCATTATATCGTTGGAGGTGGCAAGCCACGGCCTACTCCTCTGCCAAGGTTCGTCGGTGACCATACACCCTTTGTGTGTTGTGAGTTTGTGTTAGTGTGCGTTCATATAAACAGGTTTTTTATATTAGTGTGAGTTTTCTTGAAAGTGTGTGTCATGCCATGGGCTCGTCTTGTATATGCCTTCATCATCAGCCCGCAGACGTCCACTGCTGAACGAAGGCCTCCCCCTTAGAGCGCCACACTGTACGACAACCTGCCATTTGCATCCACCGGTTGCCCGCGACTTATACAATGTCGTCGGTCCACCTATATATAGTGGGAGGCCTTCCTACGCTGCGTCTTCCGGTTCGCGGTCGCCACTCAAGAACCTTTCTTGTACATGCCTTACATACTTACAAATGCCATACCTCGTCCTCCGCAAAAACTGGCAGAAAATCGCTGTTGGCATTTTTTTACCTATATGCTCGAAGTGCCGGACACGATTTTAATATCTACATATTAAGGGGGCGACTAATGCCAAAAGTAAATAAAAGGTGTATTTTTAAACACATAGTTTAATGATAAAGAACGTAAATATTCAGATTTAAAAAATACTACAGGTAGGGGAAAAACCTAAAAAAGCCGAGTAACATAAAACCGAGTAAAATTTTGGAAAATAATCTGGTTTATTAAAAAAAAAATACAAATTACCAACAATAAAAACTGTTTTAATTCAAATGCTCTAAATTATCAGCGACAGCACCACATTATTTTTTACGAATTACATAGCCAAACTAAGGTTTTAGCACAGTAGCTGTTTATTTTTTTATCGGAAAAATAACAATATACCCTTTGATTATACAGGGTTAGTTCTAATCAGTTACCATCCTTATAAGGACATATTCTGTACATCAAAATAAACAACTTTTACCATGGGCCAACATTGAAATCACAAAAAAAACACAACTGTTCCATACATTTTGATGGTCGATGAACTTTTTGTATGGAACAGCTGATAATTTTTTCGCGACTTCAATGTTAGCCCCATAGTAAAAGATGTTTGTTTTGATGTACAGAATATGCCCTTAAGAGGAATCTAACTGCACCCTTATCATGGAGGTTCGTGATTCTGATTGCGACCGTGCGCGAGCAGGAGGGCGCAAAGCGCAAGTAACTTGGTACGAGCGGGATGACATGCTATCGCAAACAGAATCGCGAACGTCCATGATAAGGGTGCTGATTAGAATTAACCCTGTATACCTGTCAATATATCTACCAATGCAAAGGCATATGACATTTTGGCCTTTTCATATAAGGAAGTATGGGCCACATTTGTATGGGAAATGTCCTAAGCAATAGGGTCAACTCGATAGAATATCAGCTAATCTATGGCGAATTATTTGTGGCGAGTTTACAATGACCCATAGCAATGATATCACCGAGAAATGAGTTTTCCCACGTTTTTCCTGTCCTAAGAGTCCATCCATATCCATAGTAAAAGCATGCAAATATTATAAGCGATATGTAAGTATTTATATTTTTAAGGAATCGGATGTTAAGAACGATGATCGATTACAGTAACAAAGTTGCTTGAAACATGGGAAAACCTCGTATTAGCAACGACGATATTAGTTAGGTAAGTAAATAATGTTTCAGTGGGTTAAAAATCTCTCGTGTTTTTCCGCGAATTTCGCAATTCGAGGAGGTAAAAACACTTCGGAATTCCGAATTATACATCCTATAAATAGAATAGAACAATAAATCTTATTTTAAGATAGTAGACGCGACAGTTTTCTTTGAAACGAACGTGAAAATAGTAAATATGTATAGAAATAGTAATAGATACTTTCGTTGTTATTATCGTCGCCTGGAATTTTTATTTCTTTGTATTTGTAAAATAATGATTCGACGATTCATGTTTTTGCGAAATGTTTGTTAAACATTAATAGTACATTATGATACGAGTGTGCTATGTTGGTCATTACACTAGAGGCGGTATTATGCGCGCGAGCCGCAGGCGAGCGCAATAAGAAAGCCGAGAGCGTAATGACTAATAGCACAAGAGTTCCATACGACTGTTTTCGTCACACTTGCGAGGAAATAACTATTTTTTTTGATAATAATCAACCACACAGCGAAACCGTCAACAAACATTTGCGGAAAATAGCGCCCAAATGAGTAATGCGCGCGCAGGTTGACATTTACTTCAGCGGCATAAGAACTCTTTGTTGGTATTACAAAAAAACTGTAAGTATTACCCGGCTATATTAAGAGTGCTTCGTATACGTACGTCTAATTGCAGTCACGTACAAACTTGACTTTACCGGGTTTTATCTATTATAGTACAAGTGCCGTAATGTAAAGTAAAAAGCACGCGTGTGTAATAGCTTGGATTATGAGCCTAAAACCGATGCAATAAGATCCACTTTACGAGCAAGTGTGATGAAAAGAAACAAACATAACGAAGTAATTTTTTTTTGTAAATTGATTGTCGGTAAAATGGCAGTGCTAAAAGATAGAAGATCTTGTTGTGTTTTTTGTGTTTGGTGTCTGGTGTGTCGTGTCTGGTGTTTGGTGTGTCTTGTCTGGAGTGTCGTGTCTTGTCTGGTGTATCGTGTCTAGTGTCTGGTGTGTCGAGTCTGGTATGTTGGTCTGGGTTGTCTGGTGTGTGTTGTGTCTGGTGTCGACACACTAGACACCCATCACACCAGACACGACACACCAGACACTACACCAGATGACCAGACACTACACCAGACACCAGACATTACACCAGACACCACACACACGACACTACGCCAGACAAGACACGACACACCAGACACCAGACAACCGACACCATCTTTTTTTTTGCACGACATAAAAGCTGCGTTTGATCTTTGTGCGCCGTGAGCCGTCGCGGCGCACCATAGAGTCCGTACACGGTACCGTGCCGCGACACGACGCGACGCCTTCGTGCCGTTTAATGCCGAGGCCACACATTGGCTATATTTGCCGAATAAAAAGGGTAGCATCGATGTAGCCTCCCTTCACGCATCCCTTTTTATTCGGCAAAATAGCCATTGTGTGGCCTCGGCATCACGGTGGCGGCGCCGCCGGGCCGTAGTGATGTGTCCAAGCCCTAACTAATAGCCTTATTACACTACGCGTTAACAAGGACCCCATAATAAGGCGGCTCCTGGCTGCTAGCTAGGACGTCGCTTATTACACTGCACTTAAAATTGGACCCTACCACAAGCCTAGGGAGCATGGGAGTCTTCGGTCCCTCTAGCTAGGATCCTACCGCACTTTCTCTTATTACACTATCCCGATCGAGAGTAAAGGATCCTTGAAATTGCGTAGTGTAATAAGGCTTTAAGGCTTTATCCAATGATCTATAAAGATTGGCCTTATCAAACATGGAAATCATGCGTGATTGCGAAGAACGTTGCGGCGATGCACGTTCTACACAGCGAGCCATTTCCGTGGCGAGCATCACGCCATGACGCTCAGAGACCTTCGCTTCGCTTCGGTCAATAATTCTTCCATGTTTCCAGTTCTGTATGTTTAGACTATAGATACAAGCAGGATACAGTTTATGAGTACATAAACTATGACTTAATGAGTATAAGACAGGTAGATATATAATTATAACAGGCACGGATCAGTCGCGAGCAGGTGTGAACAGCTGATACTTAACTACGTAGGTATACCCATCGTACCTACCATTGTTTTAGTTACCACGAAATGTGACTGTACCGAGTTAAATGCTAACGATAATAAATTATGATTCCGAGAACGCTATGTTTACGTTATCACATTCAAAGCCAATGTGGTAACTTCTACGAAACCTTCCCATGAAAATGTGTTAAACAAATTCTGTTTATTCGAGGGCTACGACTTTTTTCAGTAGGTACGAGGGATACGTAGTTCTATGTTAATGGTAACTGTACCTACTTACCTACTTTCAATACTTATCTACACAGCCCTCTCTGAATGCCACCCACACACCCTTCAACCCACCTGTGCGGCCCACGTTTTGAGAGGGATAAGATAACCTGTGGGGATAACATTTAATAAAATTCGGGAATGACCATCGATATATATATATACTACATATATATGTAGTACATGTATGTATGTAGTACATATATATCGATGGGAATGATAAAGTACAAGGTACACCTCTAAAGCAAATTAATCAGTTTTGGAATAAGATCTCAACCTCACGATTTCGTAAATAAACTTTTAAGATATACCTACGGACCTCATTTATTTAAAATAATATTTCAAACTGGCTTCCACAAAGAAAACAAATTAAAAATAGAACTGAATTCGACTTTTCAAAATAAATAGAAGGATTTTGTCTTGAACCGAGGTTTCTTCTGCCACCACATCGCACCATAAATCATTAAGCAATTAGTATTCAAGCCTACAAGACACAGACCCAAACAAAAAAAAAACAAAAACTAAAAAAAAAAGTGAAAGTACTCTACAAACCTCGCAATTTTTACTGAAGCGGCTATTTCGCTGAAGAATTGAAGATGCCTTGCTACCCTTGCGGATCGTGCTGCTCCCCCTGCTGCGGGCCTTGCTACCCTTGCGGCTCGTGCTGCTCGCCCTGCTACTCATGTTGCGGGTGCGGGTACTACTGCTGTTAAGCTGCAGGCCTGATGCAGTCTGCAACATGGTGCTGTAACTAGCCGACAGCAGGCGGTGCCGCCCACGGAGAAGGGCATGCGGACTCCAGCTATTGTTTATGAAGTGGCGCTAGGCGGGTGGTGCACTCCGCAATGCGTGAGGCCTCGCTGATCCGAATCTCGTCGGGCTCCGCTAATAGCGTCGAGTCTACGAGCTGGACTCTGGAGCTCTCGGAAGGCATGCGCCGGGTCTCTGGAGCTCTCGGAAGCCATGCGCTGCTACCCCCCGGACTCGGGTGCTCTGCCGGATCGTTGACTTAACCGTCTCAAGTTCCGGTGGCCGTGGACAGCTGCCACCTCTTCGCCTTCGTGGAAAAATGCCGTCATCCGTCTCAAACAAGTGTCTATTTTTGTCTGGATTTTCTGTAATAAAAAATACACGTAAACCTATTTTCTGGATTTCATTGAGCAGGTACATCATGCCAAATGTAATGCGTAGAGCAAGTACGAAATGTGGAAGACCACTTTCAGGTAAAAATTACATAGGTCACGCTGCACGCACGACCCACCCATCGGCTTCGGATCCTAAGGGTTGTTTCACACCAACCACACCACATCGCAACGACATGTGGTGACGCAGCTTCGTGTGGTGTCATTGCGGTTGCGTTGTGGTACCGACAATGTCGATGTGGTTGCGTTGTCGTTAGCAGTTGCGATGTGGTTGCGTCGTGTGCAGACAGTTCGACTCTGGCTTTCACAGAAAGCGCACTGTCGACGCAACGTTGTATCTGCGATGTGGCCGGCGGCTATTTCGCCTGAGTCGAACTGTGTGGGTAAGGACTCGCGGAGCGATTTTTATCCGAGCCCGCTGCGGTGGCGGAATGGAGTTTTGTGCGGTTACGCAGCCGTTGCGGTTGCGATTATCGCTCGCAATCTTGGCAGTTGATTATCGCAAGACGGGCGGTTAAACGATCACGAAGTAATCGCGATTTAAAACAACAGCGAACGATTGAAGTTCAGTTGCGGTTCGTCTGCAATTGTAGTTACGATTCAGCCGCGCGGAATTCGGTTGAGATCGACCGATCGCTTAGCGCGCGGGGGCAACCCGCGCCCGCCGGAACAAGATGACCGCCGGTGCATCGGGACCCGCAAACAATCGCACACGCCGCGGGCGTAAAACGCGTCGTGAAATGTGCTTAAATTTTTTACATAAATATCTGTATTCTACAAAGGCTGCGGGCCCGCAACCGCGGCGGGCGCGGATGAAAACCGCTTCGTGAAAACTTCGCGTCTTCTTAATTTTTATAGTATTTCTAAAAGTGGAAACTTTTAATGATTTATGTGTTCTAAGTTTTTAAACTATATTATTTAAGACCGCGAGTTTCGCAAATAATATAAAATAAAATAAATAGCTGGCCTCTTTACTGGATCAAACAGTCGAAATAAATCATGTGATACTCACTGGCAGGACCACTTTCATTTTACTAGGTACCTAATAATTAAATAATAAAAATGTATAATAATTTAATATTTTTGTAGTCTTATTAAAAAAAATTGTATATCCAGTTTCCCAGAAAACATCGATTCAAAATGGTCCTGCTGGAAAGCATGCTCTCTGGCAGGACCACATTGTTTGGGGCTGAACTACTTATTTTTACTAGATAAAAAATATGCCATAAAAATGTATAAAAAAAATTATAGTTTTGTAGGCTTATTTAGTTTTTTTTTATATCGCCAGTAAATCTACTGGTAGGATTTAGCTCGTCACAATTTCTAAAGTAAACACGGTAACCACTTATTAAATGTTATATATTTGGCATTTTGAATGTAGAATCCATAGAAACAAACTGTAAACAACACCAGAAACACTACGACAGAAGTTACGAAGTTGACGTTTTCGCTGAGGACGTAGCTTTGCTCGATGAATTCTTCAAGTGGGTCCTGAAACAACACAAATTATATTTAATGTTGCGCTGATAGCTGATAGATATAAAAGATTACGTGGTCCGGTCAACCGGACTCCGGAAGAAAAATCAGTTCCGTAGTCCGGTAACTGTACTTCGGAAAATACTTTTTCGCGTAGTCCGGCTGACCGGATAATTGAACCAGACCACGGGCAAAGAGCGGATATATATCTTGGCTATATCAGTTTGGTTATTATGGGTAACGCGGAATATACCTACTATACCTAATACCTACCTATATTTAATAAAGGTAACGTGTAACTTTGGTGTTATCAATAAACTATTGAATTGTTTTGGTATTGCAACGGGAATACTATCAGGTGAGTTGTGGTCAAACAAGTAGCAAGTCTGTATATAAATGTATATTATATATAAACTAGCTGTACCTGCGGCTTCGCTCGCGTGGACCAAATAGTTTTATGCGCATGACCTTATTATACTTAAATAACAAAGTAACGTTTAGAGGGTTTAAATTCGGCTGATCATTTTGTAACGATATCTTCGGCATAATAATATGTTGTATCTCGCACCATCTTACACTTGCGCCTCTCTAAAGATAGATACTTCATTATGAGTATTGCATGCAGTCTTATGTTGTATTTTCTAGATAATCAGTACCTTTTCCAGGTCGGGTAGATGGGATATTCGTGTTGGTTCCGTGGCGACAAATGGCCCGCGCACGCAACCAAGGTATCACGATTTGTAATTCATCAATGTGACCACAGAGCCTAATTAGGCTAATTCGGGACCGCTGGACTTCAAATCGTGAGGTCGCGAGTTCAAATCCCGGGCCCGAACTAAATGATCTCTTTGGCGTTATTGTGTGAATCCACTAACACGCAACTGGGCCAGCGTAGTGGATAAATGGCTTATTCGCTTTTCGAGTATAGACCTAAGTCCAGCAATGGACACCAAACCACTCACTCACTCAGTCACTCATCAGCCAGAAGACGTCCACTGCCGACGAAGGCCTCCCCCTTAATAGGGAGGGGTTGTCATAATCCCCACGCTTGGCAAGCGGCTAGCCGCTTGCCAAGCGTGGGGAAACGTTGGTAACAATAACAAACAACAAACAACAACATAACAATAACAATAACAATAACATAACAACAACAACAAACATAAACATAACAACAACATAACAAACAACAACAACAACATAACAAAAAACAACAACAAACAACAACAACAACAACATAACATAACATTGGTAACATTCTGCGATCCCCTAGGGGATCGCAGAATGTTACCACCCTTAACTAAGAGGACGCTGCTGCCCATCCTCCGGTGGTTCTGGATGCAGTTTTAGGACATACCCAGGTCCATGGACACCAAACCACTAAAAGATATTAATTCCGCAAAAAAATTAAAATACTTTCTCCAATTACATATTTAAAACAGCAATTCAGAAAACTCTGCCCTCTTTGGGCCCTCATATTAACCGTGAGATCTAATTTGACGTTTTAGGCAGGCATTTATTTAATCACTTCTTCTGCCTTGTAATAGGATCATCATCATAGCCCGTAGACATCCACTGGTGAACGAAGGCCTCTCCCTTAGACCGCCACTCTGTACGACAACCTGCCATTTGCATCCACCGGTTGCCCGCAACTACCATCATCATCATCAGCCCGTAGACGTCCACTGGTGAACGAAGGCCTCCCCCTTAGACCGCCGCACTGTACGACAACCTGCCATTTGCATCCACCGTTTGCCCGCGACTTTTACAATATCGTCGGTCCACCTAGGAGGAGGCCTATACCTACTGTGCTGTGCGGTGTTAAGTATAGCTTATGACACCACAGAACATTCTTAGAAAATCGCACGTCAATACATTAATCTTCGTTACTACAAAGTCTCAAGATAAACATGGACCAGTATAAGCTGATCCTCAGACCTTAGGGGCTCGGTATGTTCGGGGGTCAAGTTACAGTGGAACTCCATATTTCCATTCTCCATAATTTTCATAAATTGCGTCATAACTTCTATATTCCTGGCCCGATTTTGATAAAACATAGCCTATGTTAAGCGCCGGACTTCATAGATAATATTTCAAGAAACTACATTTAAATTCGTACCGTAGTTTTCAAGTTTATCCCGGACAGACAGACAGACAAAAACGTTCAAAACTGTATTTTTGGGTTCTGTTACTCTCATACACTCCTAAAAATAGATTTTTAAATATATCAATGTACTGTAATCGCCTCGTTACAGTTTTATTAAATGTATAGATATAAAAAAAATATGCCATGTATGCTACTAATTGATGCTACATTTTCTACATAGAGTGCTAGATAGAAAGTGCTCCGTACATTTTACAGCTGTAAAGAAACTTCTCAAGCTACAATTCACAGATCTTAGAAAAACTATACTAGTCTATTAGGTAGCGTTCACACGAAATGTAATTATTGTAAGCCGCCGCCGCCGCCGCCATTTGTGTGTACTTACACTTTGTCTCATGTATACATATTCATAACTATGTAGGTACTTACGACTTACTCAACTTTTTATTCACACACAACTTACAATACCTACAGTACGCACACCACACAGAACATATTTTTTTTTTGGCTTCGCTCTTTGTGTATTCTGCCAGTGTTAAATATAAATAAATGAGTATTCTATGAAGTTAATATAGTATCATCAAGTCAAATAGGTATGTCATGAAATCAAAATAAGTCGCACGTTAGTAATAGTCGAGTCCAAGTCATGCCCTAGTAAAGCTATGGCGACTTTACTATGAGGTTTTACGGAGTTTTGAAAACAACACGAAAAGACATGGTTCACCACATTATATCACTTGCCCGCACACTCGTGCATGTAATTCAACACTCAATAAATAAAATACCACCTTATTTAATCATTAATTCGCAATAAACACATGTTTGAGAAAATAATAGAATGCAGCGACATGATTTTTCCGTGTTCCCGCCAAAATTTCACCTATTGTATTCTATGCCATGGATGTTACGAACCTGGTACTCAGAAGCCTGCGCAGCAGGGCCCGCCCGGCCCCGGTAGCGGGCCGGCCCCGCAGCCGCCGGTACAAGAGGGGCAGCCTCCAAAAGAGTACATACAGTAGCCCCCGCTGTGGTGCCCCCCGACGAATCCTCCGTAGTAAACAGGCATTCTTGCGGAATTTTTTAAAACTTTAAATTTTATGTATGGCTTTGTACCTACTACTACTATTACGTTGGCCTGACGAGTTTTGACGTTTACCTAGATTATGGCAGAATTGACAGGTGTCGTTTTCGAGAAAACGAAGTTAATTTTCTTTCATATTTCACGCGTGCCAGTTTAAGTTTATAAAGAGATTTGAATTCAGCGATTGCGATTCAAGTTTTTTCAATAGCGGTGTACACAGTGGCCGTCTTTTTATGGTCATCTGATGCGTCTGTTAAATGACGCCACCGCTATTAGAGGAAACCAAAGCTTTAGCGGGCGCAATATGATGACTTGTTGACCGTAAAAAGACGGTCGCTATTGAAAAACGTTCGATGACTTTCACACCGTAAATTACGGCCCCGTCATGCAAATAGCGGCTTTGCTACTGACGTTACGGTGTCGGACAACGCCCTCCAGGAAACCACGCCATCCTGTTTTCATAGCCAAAGTTTCAGTCACGTCATTCAACGCTATATAGCGAATGCTAAATTACGCCACCGCTATTGAGCGTTTGCTTGCATGCTGACACGAAATAATATCGTCACAATAATGTCAGTCAGTGTCTACACGCTTTCACACTGACAAAGGATATCGTAGCGACAAACGGTATCGCAATGATACCGTTCGGGGTGAAGTAGATGAGGGGGCACTTGCAAGTGCACTTGCACTCTCGAGTCTTAGATAATCTATCTGAAAAGGAAAGCAGCACCCTTATCATGGACGTTTGCGATTCTGATTGCGATAGCATGCCACCCCGCTCGTACGAACTTACTCGCGCCATGCGCCCTCCCGCTCGCGCACGCTCGCAATCAGAATCACAGGTCCTGGTTATAAGATTGAGGAAAGTAGAATAAGTAGTGGGCCTTTGCAAGTTTTCGCACAAAAACGATGGATAGACCTAATATATTAATGAAAAAAAAAACAATACTTTTAACCAATCAAAAAGAATAGTAAATACCAAAGAGGATGAAATACATTCTTCTCATAGAGTAACTTATATATTATCTGTATATTATATATCGGAAAAAAACTTATATATGATTCTTCTTATTTTAATTCTTCTCTTTGAAGATAAAGACTAGATAATACGTAGTATTTACTTACTCTATGAGACTAGATATATCTGTCAAAGAACGCACTTCATTTTTCAACTGAAAAACACATCAGACATTTTGTAGAAAATTAATTAAATGAAATAAAAAACACCATTTTCTAGATACAATTTCTAAAAAAACAAGACCAAAGCAAAGAAAACACTTAAAGCAAAGAAGAACAAGACTTGTTGAAGCAAAGAAAAAAAGAACAATCAAGACTGTTCAAACTTGGTGCAGGCCAACCTCAAGCTAGCATAGAAGGAAAGAAGTAAGGATGCCCGTTCAGCACGGATGTTATCGGGACTTCACCATAGGCACGTTCGCGCGCTGCCCGTCGGGCTGCGACCGATGCATGTCCCGGGGCTGCATGCCCTGCACCCAGGGCTGCTGCTGCTCCCCGATAGGCCCCTGCTGCAACTGTCACTCGGGCTGCGTGCCCGCCTCGTGTCCTTTTCCATGCTACTCGTGTTGACTGCGTAGTGAACTTGTAGAGTCTAATAAAATTTCAAAAGTTATAGCTTCTTTTTTCCTTGCAGTTAGTTTGTGTAGTTGATAGCTCAGTGCTTAGACCAAGCTTAGACCGTTCTCATCGCATCGATGTAAGGCGTCGGATAAAAATCCAGAAATGAGCGTTGTTGCCATTGTGAAAAACCATAGAGTTGGTAGGGGGACTAGTGCTCGGCTAGCTAGCTCTAGCTCATTTACTCATTATGCAAGACTGCCTTGTAGCTCAGTTCCGATTCCAGGCAAGGCCTAACCTTTATCATCGCCCTATATTATGCGCGGTATGGTAGTCAAACGCAGACTTTGTCCTAAATAGTCTCGTTACGTTAGGGATACCGCATTTCATGCACTTTTATATCCTAGTAGTCAAACTGGTGACAAGAGACGTGACCCCTTATTCCTTTTGTCATATTTCCCATGGGACTACGGGGTCAAAATAGTGTTATGGTACAACACGATAGGACTAGTGGGATGGACCCCTTATTCCGGAAATCATTTTAGCCTGTTCGTTGTTACCATCACCATAGCCCGTGGCAAATGGAAGCCACAATATTTAATTCTTAGTAAGTATTTAAATATGAATAGAGCCAAATTAAACAATGACAATGTGTCGGTTTTCGTTGAACGCTACCCCACCTTGCGTTACTAAAAGTTTTCTGTGAATAGACCCCTCGTGCAACAGGCCCACTCAACCATGACCCATACAATAAAATTCTCATAATTACGACAGGGGTCCTGATACATTGGTCAAAGGTTCCTGTCCCAGCGCCAGCGAGAAAGCGATTGGCTATTCACTATTTCCTCGCTCAATAAACGTGTAACGATATACAGGGCTACGCGTATCGGTATTACTAAGCCGAAAGGTCATAGTACTTGTCATTGTGAACAACTTTTATCAATAGCTGATCGCTGACCCTTTGATTGGCTCCGTCGCAGAATTTCCCTTTCCTAAAATGTCTACTGCACGTAAAACGTCCATTTCGCACAATGTCCCGATTATATACCTGTCATCAAAGCGCTGACCATTCGCACTGTCAGCGAGAAATAGTTTGTCGCAGCGACAAGAGCTATTAAAGAAAAACTTGCAAGCTCTACTCGTATCATCAGCCAGAAGACGTTCACTGCTGGACACTGCTTGCCATTATCCCGACGCTTGGCAGGCGGCTCGGAGATCGCAGAACCTCACCACCGTTAACCGAGAGTACGCTGCTGCCCGTCCTCCGGTGGTTCGGGATGCAGGTTTAGGGCATACCCAGGTCCCTTCGGAGCTCTTTTCGCTTATCGCTAATCGCTAGCGGTCGGACAGGTGCCTTAGCTTGAAACTGACCACTACATCATGACCTATGAAGCAAAATGGAAACAATGTTAAATAGGGTTTTTGTAAAATGGTTAACTATCTGCTATTATAGATAGTGAGAAGATTTCACCGAATCGTGTCAAAGTCCCCTTCAAAAAGTATTGGACATGTAAAAAATTGCTGGAATTTTTACATAATAATAATAACAGTAACTCATATTCATGCCTGTTAGTAATAGACAATACGTACGACAAATACAATACATCGATCGTTATATCATCATCATCAGCCAGGAGACGTCCACTGCTGAATGAAGGCCCGCTTAGACCGCTACACTACGACAACCAGCCATTTGCATCCACTGTTGCCCGCGACTTTGACAATGTCGTCGGTGACCCTAGTTAAAACTTACCTATAATCTGTCTGGAAACATGTTTGAAAATATATTAATCCGATAGCCTCTTGTACGCCACTGATACTACATAACTATAGATATACTTACCGACCTACTTACCAATGATGATATTATTTACGTAAAAGATATACAGGGTTAGTTCTAATCAGTTAGCATCAGCGAACGGAAAAAATATGTTTTTTCCGTTCGCTGGTTAGCATCCATTTAGAGTCAACCCACACGTACCACAACCACACCACATGGCAACTTCAAAATGTAGTGACGCAGTGGCTACGTGTGAATAGTGTCGCTGCAGCTTTTTGCAGTTGCGTTGTGGTAACGACAAAATGTCGATGTGGTTGCGTTGTCGTTAGCAGTTGCGATGTGGTTGCATCGTGTGCAGACATAGTTCGACTCTGGCTTTCATAGAGCGCGCACTGTCGTTGCGTCGACGTAACGCCGGTCACATAGCAGATATTTCACTGTGTAGCTGGTGATTGCGTTGTGGTTGCGATGTGGTCGGCATCACCCACGCGGTCAATAACGACGGCAAAATGTGGTACGTGTAAATTCTACTATTCATTTTCAATACAAAATATGCGCCTGACCACGTGTTGTGGCTGTGGTGTGGTTGTGGTACGTGTGGGTTGGTCCTTCAGGGACCTACCACATTTTGCCGTCGTTATCGACCGCGTGGTTGATACCGACCACATCGCAATCACAACGCAACCACATCGCAATGAAAGTATGAAAGCCGGAGTCGAACTGTGTCTGCACACGACGCAACCACATCGCAACTGCTAGCGACAACGCAACTACATCGACATTTTGTCGGTACCACAACGCAACTGCAAAAAGCTGCAGCGACACTATTCACACGTAGCCACAGCGGCATCACATTTTGCCTTTGCCGCTGTGGTGTGGTGGTGTGTGGTATCAGCTGTTCCATACAAAAAGTTAATCGATCATTAATATCTTTTAAGAGGAAATTAGGTGCACCTCGCGGTTCCACCCGTGATGACTGGAATAAAAAGTAGCATATGTATTATTCCAAGGTATAAGCTACCTGTACACCGAATTTCATCCAAATCCGTTCAGCCATTTCAAAGTGAAGGAGTAACAAACATACACACAGTAAAATTTTCGGGTTTATAATATTAGAGTGGTAGTGTGTCTATCTCCCCGTAGTAACAAGTCGAGGCGACAATGAAATATTATTTAGTGTGGGTACTTTCAACATCGCGGTCTTTCCGGTGCAGTCGCCATTTTATCAGATGGCGATGGCGACGTCCTACAAATTGAGCGTACTTCCGGTCTCAGTCTTACACACCTGTCT
This sequence comes from Erannis defoliaria, assembly GCA_905404285.2. Taxonomy (NCBI): domain Eukaryota; kingdom Metazoa; phylum Arthropoda; class Insecta; order Lepidoptera; family Geometridae; genus Erannis; species Erannis defoliaria. The sequence goes on from FR990076.1 coordinate 4,413,405, forward strand.
TGTTTATAATCTTTTTTATTTTTAACATGAGTGTAAGGGCGGCCGCAAATTATAAGAAAAACTCGTTAGAAAAACCGGACGGTCGCGCCCGAAAGCGCTCCGTGCATAAATTTTGCACTAGGTCCCGCACACCGTAAGAAATTTCTCGTGACGGCCGTCTCGCTCGCACCTGTTAATTGTGCGCAGTGTGTTTACGATCGGTCCGGCGCGCGCGAGAATGACGTCTCATAATTTGCGGCCGGCTTTAGGTAAGCATTTTATCTCCACTTTAATCCAGTTATTTTTACCACTACATTAGTTCCACCACCGTTATGCCTACCAAACTAATCTACCTGCAAATATACTTTGTAATTTATTTAAAAACCTAATTAAATCCTGTGAGGCTATTAAGACTGAAATAAAACATCATCAAATAAATATCATCTATATATTTTACGTTACATCACAAATGTCACTGACAAAAGTTAAACCATGGTTAAACCACGTTCTCAAAGGACTCAAGGGCAGCAGCTGGGCCGGAATCTCCAGCTGTAATGTCCGAAGGGCCGGCCGCAGGGGCCACAGCAAACTCCCCCGCATGGACCGCACCAGGGCGCAGGGTAGTGGAGACCAGCTACTTGCCCGCAACAAGGCACGCCACATGACGAGCAACAAGGCATCGTGGAAAGGCACAAAGATTGCAAAAGATATGTTCCAAGGTTCGAAGCCTAAAAAACTAGTGAGTTGTACAGTGTGCAAGGCGATCGGTTAAGTTTAAAATATTTAAAGTTTTTATATAAAAATACAAAAATATAAGTTTTTTTCTAGATTTTGTAGTTTTGCTGTTGGTTTTCCGAGAATTTTTTGTTGAATGGTGTTTGACGTTGAGTCAAATCTATTTTTCTTCGCGAACTTCTCATAGATGCAAAGTGTAAGAAGGATTCATAGAAGAACCGAAATAAAAATTAAGAAGGAGTAGACGAAGGGACGGCGTGTGTTTTTTCCATAGAGTGAAACATATAACATCATTGGTTTTTTCTATGGTTAGGGCTACCTACCTACATTTATCTAATGTCGCTTTGCTAGTCCGAGAAATATTTTTGATTGTGAGCAAGTTGTGGCGGAGAACAGCGAGACGGTGATAATGGATATGGACGGGCCCAGCGGTTGCAAATCGTTCAAAATAATAAGACAACACAATCAAGCATACATGTTACATTATCCGGAAAATAGAGATAGCGAATATAATTAATGTATGACAAAAAGAGAACACATGTACATGTATTAGAAGTTTGTATTGTCGTATCGTACGGCTCGCATGTCGCAAAGCCAGAGTATGACTGAAGCGAGTGAGAGCCGGCGCTCAACATATAGTCTTCAAAATCCGTGCGCTTATTTCCCGTCCATTCATCTTATCATTGTCGCTGGCGGAGAAGATACATAGAAGCATCGACGATTTGAATGTCCCAGTGCGGCTTTACAGCCTCATGGATCCACACGGCTTCATGTGGCCTTACAGTGGCAGCCCTATAGTGAGGCCGCTGCTGGTGTGGCTGCTTCAGTGTTTTTTCAGACTGCTTAGACTCTGTGCTTAGACTATACATTTTTTCAAAAAAACTAAACACTCGCCTATTAGAGCCTATTATAGTATTTAAATCAGAGTTTTTAATCTTCTCTTATTTTTAAGATTAAAACCTCTTATAGCTAATATAACATTAAAAACTCTTTTTAATATGACAGAAAACAAAAAAAAACTATTTTCTGATCGTCACGTATCAAAATTTCCGTTTGTCTTGTTTTGCAAAAAAAGTTGTTGAAAACCCAAAAATATTTTAAATACAAATTTAAACATTGCGTAATCTTTTTCTAGGTTTTTATTGGATACTGCCAAAAGTTTCATCATAAATTGGGTCTATCTTTATTTATAGGAAATCAAAATGCCGGTACGAAACTGTTGTCTAGGCTGTCAGGGCCCTATGTCCACTTGCGGAAGTTGCGCCAGTAGATGCGAGTGTTGCGGTACGCTGGGCCCCTGCTGCGTCCACTCGTACGGGGCCTGCTCCTCGCCTTGCGGTGACAGAATCGGATGCATGCACGGGTGAGACTCCGCTCCGTACCTACCTTACAAACTGTGATATCCTCAAACAATACTCAATGCATAGATATAATAGGCTTAGAACCTGAGTCGGCCCAAACCAAGTGAAGCAGTTTCACTTTCAAGTAGGCCTTAAAAGGCCGAGTACGGTACTCAACCTGTTTTTCTCACGATGGCAATACTTTTTTTTACTAAAAAAAACAAAACCAAACAAAAAACAAAAACAAAAAAAAAAACGCAAATTATTATTATTATTTTTATTATTTTTATAGCAAAAACGTCTATAAATTTATTTCAAACATGTTTCGAACGCATGTGTGCGTGTCAAAGACTAGGGTGCTTATGTAAAATTCACGCACTCATTGAATTTTTCGGCTTCACTAGTGAACAGAATTTTGAATGAATGTCATTACTCGGCTCAACCGCAACCCGCCACCGCGCGGGCAACCGGTGGATGCAAATGGCAGATTGTCGTACAGTGTGGCGGTCTAAGGGGGAGGCCTTCGTTCAGCAGTGGACATCTCCGGGCTGATGATGATGATGACTCGGCTCAATGGATATCCTAAGTGGATTCAAGGCAACTGTCTCATCTGTTTAATTGCTTCTGTCTCGGCTATTCGCTGTAAGTAACTTTGGTACACCGTGCTGGATGACTGTTTGAATTCGTCCTGCATACGGTTCTAAAAGATTGTCTGGTTAGCTGCACCCCGAGGCTTCACTCGCGTGATGATAGAAAACGGTGATGATGATCAGCGTCCGCGGAAGTGGGGGGCAGTGGGGGCCAAATACCCCCTTAAAATGAAACGAGGGCACCCAGTACCCCCTAACCTTTTACTACCTGGTAAAGAAGGTATCTGTGTGCAAAGAGCTTTGTTTTTTCTTAAATATAAATAAAAAAGCGCTTGTCGGAGAGATTTGACTGTTAATTTGATTGACTTAGTCATCTCTGTACCGTTTTATAGCTGCAGTAAATTGACCAGAGGAAGCCGGGGCCGGAGGAAGGACGAGGATGACCAAAGTTACCCCCCAAAGTAATGGAGTAGTTCCACGGTCCTTGATGATCATGATTAAAAGTAGCCAATTTATGTTATCCCGGAAAATAAGCTATATTTATTCCGAGTTTCATTCCAACACTTAATTTTTCCACCATTCCAGGATCACACTAGTCCTGATATTTTTCCATTCCAGGGCACGAGGAGGCCTAGCAGCGTCATACTTCAGCTGCGGTGATGGCTGCGTTGGAGGCTGTCAGAGCGGCCTTTGTGCTTGTTGCTGTGGCCCAAGATGTGGCTGATTATGATCATTTGCACGAAAATTATTTTTTGTCGTCTACTGTGATGTTTTGCTAAATAAATTTACTTGGTCTATATTTGACTGTTTGATTTTAAAGAAATGATAGAACATCTAGTGATTGCCCGTGATCCTATTGCTTAGTCCTAATGGTAGTATCACAGACAAAAATAATTTGCAGTGGTCATTTACAATACAATACAATAACACAGAAAAGCGAAGGCCCTACATTTACTTCTCTGTTCAGTGGTCACTAGCATATTTCCCTTTCTATATTTGTGATGACAAATCGAGTTGCGCTTTTGTTCCTTGAGGTCCATTATCGGCTATCTATAGTACCTACACTAGAATAGAAAAGCTTTTTCAAACCCCTCTTTTGGCTCCATGCCTATCCTTCTGCGATATGGTTCACTTAGGTCAGATTCCGTTTTCGTCAGAATAAATAATTATTAGGCTGTTTAACCTTGAGGACGGGCAACTGTTCGACAATGGCAGCTTCCGTATCGCTACCGGTCCCGATTAGGATAGGAGCTACCATTGTCGAAGGTCAAGATAGTAATTCGGACAAAAAAAACCTGCTGATCTGACAACGGACACCTAAATAACAAATTCCCTACGGCCTTATTTTATCCTATCTTGTCTTAAAATGATTTACTTATTTACCCATATTAATATATACATTTTAACATACATTCAGAAATAGTTCATCATCTTAAGTTGCGGGCGTTGAAATTGAAAATATATATTATCTTCGTCGTTTGTGCACTTCAATGAAATGTATGAGTAGAGATATTGAAATATGATAACATGAAATATTATAGCATCTTCGTCGTCTGCTTGCGTCTGTGTCCTTGTTAGTAGGACCACTGCAAATTATTTTGTCCTAATTTGATGTGGTACTCCCTGGCAGGACCACTTTCATGTCCGTATGGTACTACCAGTAGAACCAGGCAGTAGGGGAATTATCGATACCATCGTTATCTTACCTAAGAAGTAGGGCTACTGTGTGGTTATCTTCGTCAAAGCCTACATGATCGTGACGTATGGTGATTCTTTACACATACGATGCGAAAGACCAATCCACAAATCCCAAAGCTGCTGTTCAAGGCTGTGAGAGTGCATGGTCCAAAAGGAGACGAGAGGGAGACAAAGGGAGTCGAAGATACTAGTACGACCGTAACTACAACGTAGACGTGATCAGCGAGCGTCCGAGTTCGTCCCATATCAGATCAATCAACTACTGCTACATACCTAAAGTTACATCCAACACTCGCTGCACCCAGGTTAGCCCCGCTCTATCAAGATACACCTCTGCTCCAGGCTATCATTTCCGCACAGCGGTTGAATCCTAGATAACAAGCATCTCCCCTCACCGCATCTTACATCCCCGTACATCACCGTATTATTTTTATTATGTAATTATTACCTAGTAAAATGAAAGTGGTCCTGTCAGGGAGTATCACATGTATTACGTACGCTTTGGTGGAGTCCGGGCATTAGTCTTGTTCCCTTTTTGAACCAATATCAGCGAAATACATTGTCAATGGGACTGGTTGCACCCTAAACTTCCTAAGTTGATGCGATAGGCCTAACAGCCTAACACCACGACGGCTTGGAAGAATTCCTTGGACCTACGACTAATCTTCCTAATTAAATGGCAAGGAGAGATCAAAAAACGCACATTTTAATAAACGTTTTATTCTTAAATTACGTTCACGTGACGGAACACCCACGCAGCACTCAAACAACAGATCAGCGGGTCTGTCAGCACCCCGCGTAGAAATACCGACCACATTACGACACAGGACATTTTCTAACAGCAGCACCCGCCGCCGCAGCATGATCCGCAGCCGCCGCAGCCGCCACAGTATGGTCCGCAGCCGCCGCAGCCGCCGCAGCCGCCTCCGCAGCATGGGCCGCAGCCGCCGCAGCCGCCGCAGCCGCCGCACCCGCTGCCGCAGCCGCCGCACGGTCCGCAACCGCCACAGCCGCCGCACCCGCCGCAGCAGCCGCCGCACGGTCCGCAGCCTCCGCAGCACGGCCTACAGCAGCCGCCGCAGCCCGGGCCGCAGCCGCCGCAGCCGCCACAGCCGCCACAGCAAGGCCCGCAGCCTCCACAGCATGGCCCGAAGCCGCCGCACATTTTCCTTTCAGGTTGCAGAGCACTACGTGGACGCTTTGAATGTAGGGAGGATTAACTTGAAAAATTTTGAAAATATTTTTCAATGTTTTTGAACTTTTAAATTTTTATGTGTCCTGTGTATATTTTTTATAAAAAGTGAGTGCTGGTTTTTGTCACTCAAAAGGTAAACTTTATTTGGAATTTTTTGAATTTATCTTTTTATTTCTTAACAGTCTTTCTTTCAAAGAGTTTTGTAATTTCATTCTACAAAGTTTGATCTTTCATTTGAAAAATGCTTTCAATTTTTTGTTCAGGCGTTTTTTCTATGGCTACAGCCAATGATATTATATGTTACAGCCCCCCATTTTGTGCGGAGAAACTTTGCCAGGAACAGTGAGGATATCCACAATTTCACTCTGTCATCTTTCAGCACGGAATTTTACTAGATAAAAAAAGAATTAGCAGTGAAAAACTCTTCCAAGTATTTCAGTGTTTAATGGGTTTATTCTCACATTTTCCTAACAATAATAAGAATTCTTCCTTATTATTGGGCTACTAATAGAAATAATAAGTTTTAAGTACAAAAAACGTATTTTTCCTAACGGTGGGGAAATCTAATGATACCTGGCTGTATTAGGGTACAGCGAGATTATTTAGGGTTGTTCAACTAAAACCTGCTTCAGTACTTGACGGAGGCACCAAAGTTCTTCACAGAAACGTAGCGGTACCGTTCCCGGAGAATGTCGGGAGCATTTCCCCTTCCTAACAACTAGTATACACCCTATAGGTATTCTGTATTCTCTTATCACCAAATAATGAAAGATATTTTTTCAAACAAACAAACAAACATTTTATTATTAAATTACGTTGATGTTGATAGGACGGCACAGCCACGTGGCAAGCGGGCCCTGATGGCGACTCCGTGTGCGGCTTCATGTTCACAACACAGGACAGTGAACGTTTGAACTCTAGCAGCAAGCTCCGCAGCCAAGGCACGAGCCGGCGTAGCAGGGCCCGCAGCCGGAGCGCCGGCAGGGGCCGCAGCACGGCGACCTCGGGCTCGGCCCGCAGCAGCGCCCGGGCGCGGGACACCCACAACAGCACCCGCACCCAAAGCACGGCCCGACCCCACTGGCGCCACAACACGGCCCGCACGGACCGCACTTCGGCCCGTTGCAAACGCCGCAAGGGCAGCACTCTGGCAACCCAATTGTCCCTTGCGGGTGAAAATTACAGCATCCATTTTCCAGGGCAAAATGCATCTCAAATTCGTTTATTTGAAAATTTTACAATTATAAATAGTATATTTTTCAATAGATATATCGATATAATTTTTTTTTGTGTTTTTATTTTTCCTGTGTACGTAAGTATATATATTATTAATTTTTATAAAAAACTGATTTAGTTAATGTATTTCATTCAGAAGGTAAACTTTTTTTTCGAATTTGACGCTTATTGAATATGGTTTCCAATTTTTTCAAAGAGTTTTAATTGCTTTCTACTAAAACTACGAGTGTAGCCTACGAAGCCTTGGCTTCGTGTCGATCCTTCAAATGATACTAATTTCTTTAAAAATAAGTTGTGAGTCAAGGAAGGGGGCAATAGCACCCATTGCCTCTCTCCCTGTATCCGTTCCAATGGCCTGGGCATTAATCAAGCTCAATTCCTCAAAGTCTTCCTGAAGTTGAGATTTCTGAAAATCGGCACGCACCTCAAATGTTTTATTCGATCACGTTTGTTACAAAAGGATTTTGCTTACCTAACATAAACTTAACTTAGTTCTACTCTAGTTCTGGGGGTAACTTTCGATCGTGGCCTAACATTCCATGATCACGTGTCATGTCTGGCTAAAGAAGCTTACCGTCGTCTTGGTTTCGTGTTACGTAATTCTAGAGATTTTGAAAATCCGTTAGTGGTTAAAACTTTATACAACTCTCTAGTCAGAAGTAAACTTGAAGCGAGTTCTTGCATCTGGAACCCGTATCATGTTACTGACACCCGGATGCTGGAGAAGGTACAAAAAGCTTTTTTGATGGCGATGTACAAGAAGCTTTATGGCTACTACCCTTACTTGTATCCGACCAAATTCCTGCTTGGTCAGCTCGGTTACAGCTCGTTAGAAGTGAGAAGAATGATAGACCAGCTTACTATTTGCTGCAAGCTGATCAGAGGAGCAGCTGACTCAATTGATTTGCACAACTTACTGTGTACGCTGTTTGTCCCAGAAGGACACGGCGTTCCTACTAATAGGCGTGGTCGACGTAACAATTTGTTCCACATTGATCAGAACCGTACGGTGGCGCGCTCTATGTCACCATTAATTCGCGCCCGCCGCCACTTCAATGCACTCCTTGCCGCCAACTCTGATTTTGATATTTTATGTGACAATTGGAAAACTATTACGATAACTTTTTTGACATATTCAGAGAATCAAATTGACCAATGGGACAGAGGCGAAATAGCTGATACAGATTTAGGCATTAAGGAAATTTAATTTTAGATTATTATAAAATTTGTCATTTTGACAAAATTGTATTTAATATTTTATACTTGACATTGTTATTTTTTATGTTAATATTGTTTTGATTACTGTTTTCTTTACAATATCTAATTTATGTGAGGTGAATGTAACTGATTCTGTCGTTTTTGTCTCAATAATAAATAAATAAATAGTCTTTAGTATAGTACATGAATTCTGTGAATCCTCCTTATATATATATATAATATTACTGCTGTAAATGCATACTGGACTTAGAAGAGTTAGCTCTACTGACCTCTATTATACAAAGTACGCTGGACTTCATATTTTCGATAGCAAATTGAAGCCAATATTTCGTTATACTAATAAGTACATTTTAGTACCGGAGATGCTCGAAAGGGTGCTTCAAATCGGCACTAAAAAAACTGTCATTTCTTAGACAATATTTAGTCCAGCGTACTTGTAGAGGTTAGTGGTTAGCTCTTATCCGTAATACTAAGGTGATACTGATTAATGTTTGTATGGTAACGGCCATAAATATTTAATATTGGTAGCTAATATAGGTACTACCTTATCTTAGCTAAACATAAACCACAAACAACCATAGCTACCATATTCCCGGGAATATGGTATGGGCAATGGCCTCTAAAACTATATCTACGTACCTATAGTATGATACATCATCTTCAGCCCGAGTGACGTCTACTGCTGCCACAATCTCCACGCTTGACTGGCGCCTTGGGGATCGCAGAATGCTCACCACCGTGGACGTACTGCCCGCCCTCCGCGGAGGCTCTGGCTCTGGGTGCAGTTTTTGGACACACCCAGGCAGGTCCCGTCAAGGCCGTAGCCAAGAATGCATTTCGGGGGGGGGGGGGTCGAGCTTCGATCGATCGACCGATCTTATGTATCGATCTTAAGTAAGTAGATATGGTTTGGAACACCCCCCCCCCCCCCCTCTCTCTGCCTACCGCCTTGGGTCCCGTATATGATACATCTATACGTGAAAGCCTATAATTAGCTTTCTGTCTTTAATAAGTCTATTTATAAGTTACAGCAACTGTTGATTTTTCAGTAAATATATAAGTACCTAATTATATAGAGTAACGCGTGTACGAGTTATAAATCGAATGGCTTTCGATCTTTATAATCAAACTATTTCTCACCCATTAAAGTAAGTAAGTTTTTATTGTATTTTAACTTTTTATATTTACAATATTAATTTATTATATTTAATTAAGTATACGGGGTGTTAGTTTGAACACCGTTATCCTTCTAGGATATTATTGTACTCATCATTATGAACAACTTAAACTATAGAGCGAACCCTGAAATCACAAAAAAAAGCTGTTCCATACAAAAAAGTTCATCGATCTTGGACAAAATGTATGGAACAGCGATATTTTTTACGCGATTTCAAGGTTGGCCCCATAGTAAAAGTTGTTCATAATGATGAGTACTTACAATGAAATCCTAGAAGGATAACGATGTTAAAACTAACAGCCTGTATATTATGTACACCACCGACCGAATTGCATTTGCCTCCTTTAGTCCAGTCCATCCAAAGGTTGACTGGAAGAAAACGCTTAAGGAGATAAGGCCGCCCCTTATACTGCCAAATAATGTACCCTGATTAGTTGTAAGTTGTACTATATTTATGGTGTGCAATAAAGTTGTATTGTATTGTAAAGTTAAACGTAGACAATAAATAGTGAATACGTAGACTTGCCACTTATACTTGGTACAACAAACATCAATTTGCGTTACGCAATGCGTTGGAACCCGCAAATTGCACCGTTTAGTAGTTTCCGGCGCGTTTCCACGGAACCCCAACATGCGACTGCGACACGCAACCGTCAGGAGTCGTTAACATTTTTAGTAGAAAAATGCATTTACCGTGCTACTCACTTATCTGTAAAACTGGGTTAAAAACATAAGTAAGTACTTCTACTCATAAAAACACCTGTAATATTTTTTATATCTTCCTGCCACCGGTCGGCTCAGCATGTATCCTTTATTCACTATGCTTAGTTTTGGCTTTAATTTGATGACCGGGCGCCTGCCCAACGTCTAATATCTTTGGGAATGCGATTGTTTTGTTGGATTTTTTATCCGCCACCACGGGTCGGCTTGAGATGGTATGCGACCCCTCATAGTCTAAGTCAGTGTCAGTACACCTCGACTGACCTGTACCCAAAGACTATAAACCCTGAGACTATAAAACAGGCTAATGATCTGTGCCTCCAGCAGTTAGTTTGAGGTGTACGTCCTACGTACCGTGTGGTACTCACCTGCGTGCAGCTATGCTGACAACCAACTGAGGGCAGTTGGTTGTACGCATGGGCGTATATAAGGTGGCAGGAGTTAAAGCACTAGCACCCGACGAAAATTAAAAAAAATAGATTTACATCGCCTTCTTGCTACCACCACCTGGCATTGTTTACGGGTGTTAACAACCACGTGGCCGTCCGTGCGTACAGCCAAATGACCTCAGTTAGTTGTCAACAGAGCCGCATGCAGGCACTAACGAAAAAACTAAAAAAGGAGTCTCTTTGTACATTTGGACCTTCGGGCCCCCCATATGAAACCTATAGCTACCGAAGTTCTACGTCACCCGCGGGAAGAAAAGGGAATATATCAGTGAATATATTACACGTACATTATTCAGTTCCTATATAATAATTATATCTACGTTAGCAGGTTTGCCTAGCAGGGCGCCCGCATGGTGCTTCGCTCAGTTGGCCGTTTCCGGCGTGTTTCCTCGAAGTCAATTTGATGATGAGTGGGGTTGTATCATCATAAATTGACGTCAATTCTACTAACAAACAATTTGTTTAATGTAGGCGTCATTGTGTCTAGAACTGTCTATTAACTTCTAAACATGATTGTTGACTAGTCTAAACATAGAGTAAGTAAATACTACGTAATAGTCTAAATGTAGCACTCGTGGCGTAGCTTGACTAGGTGATTCTAAACGATCACCGATGTTAAGCAACGGACGGTCCGGTCAGTCATCGGATGGGTGACCGTGAGTGGCATTTATTTCTGAGTGCTACCGTGGGTCGGATGACACGGTAAATTGTTGGTCCCGGTTGTTTGTTCTAGTTTCTAAAACAACAACCGTCAGCCATGTCAGAGGCCTTCGGGCGGCACATTAACTCTGACACTAGGGCTGGCCACTCAGCCTATACGAACTTACTTACTAGTCTCAATTTCTTTAATCATATTACCCATATCTCCGAATCACTAGATTCTTGCTAGGATTTCTAGGCCAAGGATGTGACCGATGTAGTCATTGTCTCCTACTAAAACATTGTGCTTTGCTAGTACCTACCTAAAGTACCCTGGAACTTCCTCCAACTAGGAACATACGAGCTTTTTGTATTCGTCGTAACCCAAAGATATTTAAAAAAATGATAAGACTACAAAAAAAATTACGAATAAGTAATCGGCTTCACACTAGTGACCACTTCGAGATAATTATCAAAATCGGTCCAAAATTTACGGAGAAATCGGTGAGCATACATAAAGAAAATAACAAGAACCTCCTAGGTACTTTTTATGCCAGTTAAAAATATTACCATCACCTCGCGTAAAACGTGGTCGACGTTGGAGCACGCTGCCTAGCTTTGATTATATACCCAGCCGAGAGCTAGTTCCTCCGAGCTGCCTAGAGAAATCTTAGTAGGTATAGATTGTATGTATCTCTCGAGAAACCACATTGCTTCTATTATGTCAATGTGGAATAACCCGTTTCGTTCGGATTTTAGGAATAACAATCGCGAAACGATGTAGCTTTATTGAGCCCCTGGCCGTCTCATAGCTTTTAGCGCATTTTTTTTTATTCTGTCACGTGACGAGACGACCAAGACTTTCTCCTGATGGTAAGCGTCACGCCTGCCACTAACAGTAGCAGTGCCAGAATTGTGAACTTGCGAACACAATCCTACGCCGCACTGCACTGCGCTCGTCACCCTGAGATATTAGATGTTAAATCTCTTCATACCCAGTAATTCCTCTGGTAACGTTGCCCTTCAAACCGGAACACAGTAATGCTTGCACACTACTGCTTGGTGGTTGAATAGCTGGCAAAGGTGTGGTACTTCCCCAGGCGGACTCTGCAGTAGAGTCCTACAACTACAAAAAATTTACCCCGTACCTTACAAAATTACCCTACTAACCTTACATATAAGGCTTTCTAGTCCGTGACCACAATAAGCATCTGGCATGAATACCTAGATACTAGATAATCTAGTGGTAAGCCGTGGTAGTCAAGTCAAAGACCTCTCGACTTGAAATCGTGAGGTCGTGGGTTCAATCTCGGACCCGTACCTACCAATTAGTTTTTCAAGAAACGTGAAGAAACCTGCATGCGTCCAAGCAATAAAATTCAATGGCTTATGTGAAATTGTGAATCCAGTAACACTATTCTATAACTCTGTGACTAACCACGCAATTGAGCCAGCGTAGTGGATAGGTACCTACCTATCTCCCAATCGTCCTTCGAAGGTAGGCAGTAGACTATGATAAGGCTGATTTATGTAGATTCCATCAGCTGACTATAATATATAATGTGTATATTAGTATGTTGTATAATAGGGTAGATGACTGATGTTTATATTGTTGAAACCAATAGCAATTTAAGTAAATATAGTATTTTTATTGAAAAACATATTTAAATCGGTTAATCATGTTCTGATATAAATATTATGAGCGTTTAAAGTTTTTGTTAGAGACAACTCTGTCCCTTTCCCACAAAACAAACAATTACGTCACGCCTTACTTGTCAGAATAGAATTTATATGGCATACAGTTCAGTGACGTCACGATTTGATTAGTCCTCTCTGTCTAGCGTGATATTAAAACGCTCATAAGTTGTTTATTTTTGATCAGATTTTCATTTTCTTTTCATTAATCAGCTATATTTATGGGCCACATTTTAATAGGACAATAAAAAAACCAGGCATCTAGCCTATTATGCTCATATGTAGGTATATGAAATGCCGTAAAAAGGGCGGTGCCAGCGGTGCCCAGGCTCCAGGCCCTGGTCCTGGAGGGGCGCAAAAATGTCCAGACCAGTACCAAATTTTGAATATTTTTCTTTTCAAGGGCGTAAGACGCTCGCAGCGAAGAAGCTCGCACCAGACACATAGGCCCTAATGTTGGCCTGCCCTTAAAAATACGATGGCAGCTCCCACAATCCGCGCTACACACAACGACTACACGTGGTACAAAGACGTCATGACAGTCACGACGACGACGCGCGTCGCGTCGCCGGCGAGCGTCACGCACGTCGCGTGTCGCTCCCGAAATACGCGCTCGAAATATATAGCATAGTAGTCATTCGCTAATGAATTCTGCAGGAGAGGTCATGTGATGTTGTTTGTTGGGGAATCGGTATTGATGAAGTATTGTTTCCAAACGGCAAAAAAACGGTTCATTGGCACTAGTTCCAATAAATGAATTCGCAGTAGTTCCATAGCAAAGTTCAAAGTTGTTCGCTGAGGACTGAGACCTTGCGACCCCCACATTTTCCAAGCCCCAAAAACCAATTTGGCTCATATTCGAACTTGATAATTGTATTTGCACGAACTATTTGCTTACAAAATTTCATGACGATCGGATCAACGCGTTGATCCGATCGTCGATGAACCGAACCGTTGCAACGGTTCGCAAGTTATCGTCGAACAAATAGAGATACATACAATGTGATAAATATACAGGGTTAGTTCTAATCAGTAAGCATCCTTTTAAGGGCATTTTCTGTACATCAAAACAAACAACTTTTACTATGGGGCCAACATTAAAATCGCGAAAAAATTATCAGCTGTTCTATACAAAAAGTTCATCGACCTTGAGCAAAATGTATGGAACAGCTGTGTTTTTTTCGCGATTTCCATGTTGGCCCCATAGTAAACGTTGTTTGTTTTGATGTACAGAATATGACCTTAAAAGGATGGTAACTGATTAGAACTAACCCTGTATAGATACAAACACGCGGGCAAACGGTGTGTTTGGTTTTGGAAGGACACCTTTGGCTGAATCCAAGGTATATAATGTCAACTTTACCTAAAGATCCTTTCTCCACTGGCAAAATAAGATTGTAAACAACTCTATACCTACCGCTTCCCAGAAGTGTCGGTATTTCTGAGGCGGTTATTTGCGTGGTCGGCGTCCTTGAATACTGCGCGTTGATGTTATGATTAGATTTCAATGAAAAACATGTCTCTGGGAAAATAAATTTTCTCTTTCATCGTAATGGAATTTATACAGAGAAGTTTTAGCAAGTTTACTCTAATGGATTCTGAGGTCAACTGCTAAGTGCTAATGGTCCAGCCGGGTTCGATTCCTAGCCAGATATGTTTTGATGGTGAATATCTTGTCTGTCTGGTCTGCTAACTGGGTGCTAGTTATCCGTGACTTTGTTTATCTTCTACTAGCTGCGCACCGCGGTTTCACCCGCGTGGTGATAAAAAACTTAGATTATGATACAAATAGCCTTTAAGTTATTCCGGGAAATAAGCTCCAATCCGTATTTCACCCAAATCCATTTCGAATTTCATCATTGTAGTGTTAGGAGTTAGGACTCTATTGCAGTGTCAACCTGGGTTAGTACCACACGGTAACCACACCTTTGCCAGTTATTCAAGCGGCAAGCAAACATCGTCATCAGTCAGTAGACGTCCACTGCTGAACGAAGGTTTCCCCTTTAATAGGCAGGGGTTGCCCCCACGCTTGGCAGGCGGCTTGGGGATCGCAGAATGCTCACCTCCGCAGCTGCCGGTCCTCCGGTGGTTCTGGAAGCAGTTTTTTGACATACCCCGATCCATTAGATTTACTGTGTTTTGTTTGAAGGGCCAGGGTTCAGGGTATCAGGGTTACCAGATAAATTGCTGGGCAAGAAATTATTTCTCTTCTAATATATCAGAGTGACGAGCGCAGTGCAGTGCGGTCCAGGATTTTGTTCGCAAGTTCACCAATCTGGCACTGCTACTGTTATGGGAAGCACCACGCTTGCCCATAACAGTAGTGAACAGACACCTCTGCAGTGTGTCTAAAACTTAAACAGGGCCTGACTTACAGCCGGCAATTATAAAACTTAATTACCTCCGTTTTAATTACATTCAAGGAAGCTTTCAACCACTCATTTCTTACCGTTGATTTATGGAGATAGCGGGCCTCTACGCAGAAGCATTTTGATGGCTTCATTGTTTTAAAGGACCAATTACCGGTAATAGGTTTATGAGAAGTCAGTCTCATTAATTTAATAACATTTACATGCCTAAGTTTCAAAATTCGTATGGAAAATTTAGTTAATATTGTCAAAAATATATTTTGATGAATAAAGTTCAGGAGAGTCACGTAAGCACTTTCCTACCACTCAGAGTTGTTTTTTTGGACACTATAGGACACTATCTGTAGTCCAGAATAGGTACGTATATTATGTATTAAACAGTAGGTCTATATGAATCGCAAGGCAAGGACTAACATGGGATAGGTACATTTCCCCAAAAGAAAATGCAGGAGAACTGAAATAATGTTTCTGCAATTTTTTCTGATAACATTTAAAAAGTAGTAAATGTAAATATCATCACATCATCAGCCGAAGATGTCCACTGCTGGACGAAGGCCTCCCCCTTACTAGGGAGAGGTTGTCATAAGGTACCTATACCAGTTCCTATATACCTACTTTGTTAGCTATTAGATACTCTAAACTTGATCTGTGAAAACATAACTCTACACTACAAATATTATACCTAAATAGGTCATTTTTAATGCAATGGAATGACGATACGATACTGGTGTTAAGCATCAAACCTGCCTGTAACAGTAGCAGTGCCAGAATTGTAAACTTGCGAACAATTCCTGCGCCACACTGCACTGCTCTCATTACGCTGAGATAGTAGAACCTTGGAAGAATCAGACTACCTTGGAGACCTTGAGATATTACTTACCTGAAGTTTGTAGAGTTTGTATGTCTGTTCGAGGCACAGAGTAATAGAAGCAGAGATGTGATCAAAGGATTTTTCCATAGAAGGACGCGTGATCGTGCGGGGAGGTGTAGGTTCGCGGGAGGAGTGGTAAATTCCGCATATGGTGCTGCCATCTAACAGATTTCAGGATAAGTTTTTTGAGAAGTGCTTTATCGACAAAATGGAGAACTCTTATAAACGCTAGATTTACTAGTGGCGCCATCTCTGGATAAAAACATCAAGAAACGTTACATATTTCATAAACAAACCACAAAAAACACAAATAAAATTACTTATGAATGAAATGAGACGCCAATCATGTCATCGGAATGTTTGCCTCGATATTATGTGCAAGAAAAAACGCAGCCACTCATTTTCTTTTCAAAACACTAAAAGTCGTACGTCTGTTTTGAAAGCCTGAATGACTGCTACGTGAGGCGGTCCCTGCCAGACTGACCAAATAAGTGTGACGTCACACACTCACCGTCCGCAAATTCTGTTCTACGGTCGTAAGTTCCTCATCGTAACTCCCTATTCTCCATGGTTCGAGGTAACATCAATAGGAAGCTACACTATCCCCGAGTGCTGGCTATAGGTACCTATTTTATCGGAATACCTAGGTACGAAATGTTAAAATATTATGAGCCACAGCAGGCATGGCCGGGTACGCGTCATATCATCGTCATCAGCTCGGAGACGTCCACTGCTGAACAAAGGCCTCCCCCATAGATTGCCACTCTATACGACAACACCCAACCTGCCAACAACCTGCCAACAACCTGCCATTTGCATCCATCAGTTTTCCGCGACTTTTACAAAGTCCACCTAGTGGCCATACTGCTATAGTGACAAATTTTAATGAGCTGATGCTTAACTACATTAAAAATATCTTTCCTTCCACTAACAAAGGAACATGGCCGCTGAAGGTACCAGGAAAACGTGAGTTCCAGCGAGTAGCGTACACATATCGTGGACGCGGGCGAGGGTTCTGCGAACGCAGCACAAGCGCACGCTTTCACAAAACCCCTCATATAACCATCAGTTTTGCTTCCATGCGAGTCCAAGATCTTCCAAGATCTCAAAGTTATTAGCGCTTAATAATGTAGCCTCGACAGGTCTACGCGTATCGGTATTGTTAAGCCGAAAGGAGGTTATTCTTCTCATCGTTGAAAACAACTTTTACTACGGGCTGAAATCGCAATAAAAAATATCAGTCGTTCCTATACCTATTCCTATACATTTCGTTGAAGACGAGTTACCTACATTTATACATGGAACCACTGAAGAGAGAAGTGATTAGGAACCATTTATTTTCGGCTTTTTTATATACATTTTTTTTTTTATTTATTTGAAAGGATATATTATACTTTCATAGTTCATACGTCAATGCTTTCAGATCGGTTTAGTAGTTTGGTTTTTAAATCAAAGTAACTGGAAAAACGAAGACATCTAGGCATTGAGCTAATATCTAAAGCGTCACAATCTCTAAGTGAAAACAGTCAAAAAACGTCCGACCGCTGTTGTATATACCTATGCGTGCATTATATAGTTTACAATTGTTCGAATTTAGACGGTATGTCGCTTGTATAGTGTTCAGTGTATGCTTGAGCGCATCGTAGTCTTATCGTATGTCGTAGTTCAAGTCGGTCAAAAAGTTTTGGGCGGACTTTTTTGTTGCACGATTGTGACACGATATTTAGCTCAATGCATCTAGGTAATCGAAATTAAAGTCGGCTAATTTTTTTTAAATGAAATGTACATGTTAAAAGGTGTTACCTATGTCTTCTTTTTACAATCTCAATTCGTAATTAAAAAGAAATTGACAAAACACTCTTTTACTACATAGGTTTATTAATTGTTTTAAATGCATAACACGGTAAGCATAATAATATTCCATAATATGCTAAATTATTATATTATTACCTATTTTTTTATCATAATAAATATGTAGGAAGATTACATTGTTGGCAACGTACCCAGCGACGATGATAAGATGAATGGACGGGAAATAAGCGCACAGATTTTGAAGACTTTATTTTGAGCGCCGGCTCTCCACTCGCTTCAGTCATACTCTGCCTTTGCGACATGCGAGTCGTACGATACGACCATACAAACTTCTAATACATATACATGTATTCTCTTTTGTCATGCAGTCAAGCAGTAATTAGATTCGCTATCTCTTTTTTCCGGCAAATGTAATAGGACCTAAGAGTAGGGCCTTCGCTTTTCTGTGGTAATAGGTATGCTTACTTTTAGCTAGGTATGCTTGATTGTGTTGTCTTGTTTATTTTGATCGATTTGGGAGCGCTGGGCCCGTCCATTCCATTATCACTGTCGCTGTACGTACCTATATAAATTATCCTGAAATCGCTTGAGTGATGGCTTCCCTACATATAGCACGCGTATCGCGAACTGCGCCTACGGCCAGACAGCAGCGCAAAATGGATAATTATCTACATTTTTGGGAAACCTGACAACGGAACGGTGCGTTAGTTAGCGCACAATCATAGGAAAATAAGTAAAACAAATACGCTAACATAAATAAAGAATGTTCGAATTATTTAATTTAATCTAACCGATGCGAAAAACACTAGGTAAATATTTATAAGGCGTATTTTAACCTATTTTTGCCTATTTTAGTTAAAAAGTGTTTGGTCTTCTTTTTTCAAACTTATTCGTAATTCGAAAGAAATTGACAAAATACTGTTAACTAAAATAGGTTTAAAAGAGGTTTCAGTGTTTTACGTATATGACGGTTAG
The DNA here is from genome assembly GCA_905404285.2 of Erannis defoliaria. Taxonomy (NCBI): domain Eukaryota; kingdom Metazoa; phylum Arthropoda; class Insecta; order Lepidoptera; family Geometridae; genus Erannis; species Erannis defoliaria. The sequence continues at coordinate 4,432,103 of FR990076.1, forward strand.
TATTTAACAATAGTATGGTAAAAAAAAAAGCTTTTTTACTTTACTTAGGATGAGTTCATAAAATTACTTCACGTCTTACTGGCGCTGCACGTAGTGACCGCAAAATCCAAGAGATGGCTTTTTGTCAAAGAGAAAAATTAGTCTTAAGATTTCTTAACTCATGCGCATCTAGATATAGACATCATTGGTTTCGTGACATAAATATTTTCACGTGCCTGCGGGGCTAAAGTGGCTACTTTAGCCCCGCTACGCGGAGCGAAAGGATCCACTTCCTCCCCGCAGCGGCACGTAAAATAAAATCGTATACACACCTCGGGAGCAAGTAAAGAAACCTCAGATCTCATGATTGTCATGTTGTTATTTGACTATTTGTACTGAATTGTTTTTTGGAAGTGCCATAATGGCCAATTCTCGGTGTCGTGGCTACTGGGTGCCTGCTGATATATTTGCGTATGCGCAGTGGAATACGACGTATTTCACAGGCGGCTGCATTCCCGATGTTTTACACGGCTGGTTGAGTCCACAGTTACCGGAATACATCGCAATTTATTACTGCTAATGGACGTTTCAATTATTTAAGGAGAAAGCTCGTTATTAATCGTAATGTCAGTACAAAATAAAGCCATACAATTTTAATTGTATGTTCTAAAGAAACCGCTGAATCAATACATAACATGTATAAAGAGCACCTTTTTTTAATGGAATAAAATGACGAAATGAGCAGGACGTTCGCCTGATGGTAAGCGTTACGCCTGCCCATAACAGTAGCAGTGCTAGAATTGTGAACTTGCGCATAAAATCCTACGCCGCGTTCACTGCGCTCGTCATCCTGAGATATTAGATGTTAAAGATTTTCTTTATGCCCACTAATTTCTCTGGTAGCATTGCTTTACAAACAGAAACACAGCAATGCTAGCACACTACTGCTTGGCGGTTGAACGAGTGACAAATGTGTGGTTCTTCTACACTACAACCTACTTATACGTTAAGGGCTATTGCCGAAATGTAGCATAAATTGAGACCTGGCAACCTTCTTTAGAAAACCGCTTCGAGCTCGAGATCCACCCTAGGGTGGATTTCGGGAAGTTTCGCCGTGAAAACTAATGCCATCTTTTATAACTAAAGGCCTAAGTTACCTGGTTATTTTGTAGGTAAGTAGGCTAGGTATAGAAACAGAATTACCCTTTTCCTACAAATGTTCAATAATAGCACACTTCGGGATTACCTAACCTGAATTTGTCACACAATGGATACAATGAATGACGACAAAGGAAACTCTGGGATCGGTCGCGCTCGCGGTGAATGATTTCTGAGAAGGAGGATGTTGCTTACATAATCACCATAAGGAAATATTGTTCGGTTTTCCTACAAATACCACACAACACACACTACAGTGTGCAAGCATTACTGTGTTCCGGTTTGAAGGGCAATGTTACCAGAGAAATAACTGGGTATGAAGAGATTTAACATCTAATATCTCAGGGTGACGAGCGCAGTGCAGTGCGGCGCAGGATTGTGTTCGCAAGTTCACAATTCTGGCACTGCAACTGTTAGTGGCAGGCGTGACGCTTACCACCAGGCGAAAGTCTTGCTCGTCTCGTCACTTGAAAGTATAAAAAAATTTATTGGTACTTATATTAGGTCTTTACCTATGAAATTGCCGTTTTGTATGGAATAAGTGAAAGTACTTAATTTTTTAAACTTTTTTATTTCTGTTATTCAAAGTAATCACCCATGCAATCGACGCATCTTTGCCAACGAATTGGCAGTTTATTGATGCCCTTCTTGTAAAAATTTCCTGGACGGGGAGGCAACAAACTCTTCAAAGGCATTTTGTACTGCCTCTCGGGAATTGAATTTTTTACCCACTAAAAAGTTGTCAAAATTTTGGAAAAAGTTATAGTCGGTAGGTGCAAGGTCTGGTGAGTATGGCGGATGAGGGAGAGCTTCCAACCCCAGCTCTTGCAGCTTAGAGACTGTCTGTAGCTGCAGCGCGAGGCAGGTCTCGACGCGTACGTTGCGCTGGCGATCGTTAAGTTCGTGGGGCACCCATCTATCAAGTTTTTTTACCTTGCCTATTTGTCGCAAATGGATCAAAATTGTTTTGATGCTAACATCAAAAGCTGCTGCTAGCTCAGCTGTGGATTGAGTTTCGTCAGCTTCCACAATCGCCTTTAATTCATCATTGTTGACCAAAGTCTCCGGACGACCACGATCTTCATTTTTCAAGTCAAAATTTCCAGAATGGAACCGGGAACACCAATAACGGGCTGTGCGTTCGTTTGTACAGTTCTCTCCGTTAACTTTTTGATGTTACGTGCCGTTTATGTCGCGTTGGTGCCACGACGGAACTCATATTCCATAATTACACGAATTTTTAAAGTATCCATTATGACGAAAAATGTTCAAATGTAATGAAAATACAACGCTAATCAATAAACAAAAGTCTGAGTTTGTAAAAATAATGTCATGTTTTTAAGACAAAATTAATTTGATATCGGAATACAAAGCCATTCCAAACTTTTTTTCTATTTGTAAATTACCAGTACTGAAGAACGGCAATTTCATAGGTAAAGACCTATTATATATTTAATGGTGATGGTATAATGGTATCTACTAGTTAACCATTATAAATTGTGGTATCTCTACCTAAGAACTTATTTTTTTTCTATCTTCAAAAGGTTCCGCAGCGCATGCGATGAAAGACATTTTTATGACACCAAAATTACACCTTGGGTTACATTATTGAAGTTTTACTAGGGATCCTTATTTTTTTTCAAGAAATAAATATCCGGGATAATGTAGCATTCTAATGGTGAAAGAATTTTTGGAATCGGTCTAGTCGTTTTTGAGTTTATTCGTTACAAACATACAAAATCACAAATCTTTTTCCTCTTTATACTAACTATATTGGTTTAGATTACATATAACTATGTTTTAAAACTAAACTAAAACTAACCTATCCTTTATTCAATCTGCCAAATCTCATTAAACTCACGCAATCCGAACAAACGAACAGACAAACTTTTGCTTATAATCAAGGGTTACGCAGAACGGTAGTAGTAAGCTGGAAGTCATCATTTTTAACAGCTTTTACTATGGGACCGACTGACCCTATGGAATCATAATAAATAGCTTTCATTTTGTTGAGGGTAAATTAGTAATATAAATATTTATAACACCAACATGATGTACGTCATTGCACACTAACGGAAACAGGATAGTTACTAGCAAAACGAGGTGTAAACTACATAAATATTTTCTAAGGATCAATAAGCAACAACCCAGCGTTTCACGTCTTTTAATATTGGAGGCCAGGTGGAAGGCCTTCGTTCAGCAGTGGACGTCTCCGTGCTGATGATGATCAATGTCGGAGGCTAAGGCCCATTTTAAGATTATTGAGATCACTGCGCTAAAATAGTAATTATATCCAGCAGCGCCGTAAATAGCCTTTTATGCGCATGGTTCGAGCTTCTATAATTGCGCCCTTGAAAAGAAAGCACCCGGTACGAGCTTCAATAATTGCGTTCTTTAAAAAAAATGGTCTGGTTATTTATGCACCCCTCAAAGACCAGCGCCCAGTGCATGGGCACACTGGCACCGCCCTATACAGGGTTAGTTCTAATCAGTTAGCATCCTTTTAAGGGCATATGCTGTACATCAAAACAAACAACTTTTACTATGGGCCTACACTGAAAACGTGAAAAAAAAACAGCTGTTCCATACAAAAAGTTCATCGACCTTGGGCAAAATGTATGGAACAGCTGTTTTTTTTCGCGATTTCAATGTTGGCCCCATAGTAAAAGTTGTTTGTTTTGATGTACAGAATGTGCCCTTAAAAGGATGCTAACTGATTAGAACTAACCCTGTATACGGCACTGATTGAATCTAACAGCATATTTTTTTACGATTTCAGGGTTCGTAAAACATCAAATAAAAGTAAATGTTGTGCATAATGATTCGATAGGACGATAACCTTCTTTCGGGGTAGTACTACGTTCCGCGTAACCCCGTATTATATTGTAATAAATACTAAACAAAATTCCCACGTTACTCCAGGAATAACGAGAGCATCGGATTTCGTAACGTCGTCGTAGCACCCACGCATGGGGAACAGGAAATATCGTATAATATTGAGCTAGTGATGGAGACAGCTGGCATGTATTATTACTACACGTTTAATACTATTTATTTATTGCTAGTAGCATTCATCATAGCTAGAAAAGTTCCGCTGCTTGACGAAGGCCTCCCCCTTGATAGGGGCTTGAGGATCGCAGAATGCTCACTACCGTTAACTGACACCCGTGATAATAAGTTACCATTTGACAGGCATTTACCGTATTTGACAGGCATTTTATGGTTTAGATAGGCGTGCGGCAGCCGCTAAGCACAGACAGGCATTTTTGATTTCCCCAGTTTCATGCACGCCCGCCCGCCCGGATGAAACTGACTATAAAAACATACCACGCGTGCCTGGATAGAAAGAAAAGTAAAGAAAGGAATCACCTGACAAGTGACAATATGGTAGTGCCCAAAGAAAACTTTAAAAACGTAAAAATAAAATTGTAAGTACATTCATTTTGAATTAAATATTTCAGATTTTAAAATTATCTGCTGCGTATTATTTATTTTAAGAATAAGAAGAATAAGAATATATTTATTAAGACAAATAAATAAAATAAATCATTATTTAACTTTTATTATAAGTATTTTTATAAATATATTATATCCTATTACAAGGTACATGTCAAATCTGAATACACAAATAAAACAAATTATATTTTAGTCAAATAACCCACCCCTGACTGTACCCGGTGCAAAGGTGCCCATGACACTGGCAGCATTTCCGCGCTGAATGGCAACGGTCAGCCTTTGCACCAGGAACGAGCCGGAGCGGGAGTCACCAGTCGCCTCCTTAATACGGCGCCCTATCTCGCGGATTAAAGTTTTGGCATCGGCACCCTAACAGCCCATGGTCACCACGGCGATGGGAACAAACAAATAATTTAGTTCCATCGCCGCTTATTTTTGCCGCTTTCCTTTAGTGGCATCTTCCGCAGCTGCTCCGGGTGAGTGGATCGAGCAACTCAGGTGACTGGCAGCGACAGTGCTGACGCAGGTGACGTCCCACACCAAAATAAAATAAAATAAATAATATATTTATATGATTTATTTATTACGACTTGTTTACAGTTTTTTTTACAATAGACATGATTCTTTCTGAAAAATCAGGCATTTTGTACGGCCTGGACAGGCATCCTCCCCCTTACACAGATGGTAACCCTATCCGTGACCACCCGTTGTGCTATAGAACTTGATATCGGCCTCTGCCAGCTGTTATTACAGTTGTTTATAAATACATAATAATAATTTATAAATAAAACAACCATAATAACTTTTTATATTATTTGCGCTACAGAAATTTAGATAATCTAGCGTTATTGTAATAATTATAGTGATATAATTACATCTGAAGTTCAATAGGTATTTCTGACAGAAGAAAATAGTCGGCTCGTAATTTAAGCAAACATTGTCTCCTCTTCTAACATCAAACATTCAGTTTCCCTCATTGTTTGGCTCGATTATGACGTGTCACGGCAGTCCGTTCGGACATTACGATACGATTCATGAACCAGTGTTTTCAAGTTTTCCACAACATTTGCCCGAAATGTCGAGGACGAGTTATTGCTTCGATCTGTTATTTCCAAGGCTAATAATTAATTGACAGCAAGCTAGATGCTTATTATCACGGTTTCATGGTAGCTTGATCGGGAGACCGGTCGACTTGAAATCGTGAAGTCGGGGTTTTAAATCCCAGGTCCGCAGCAATGATCTCTTTGGAGTTTATGTACGGATAGTCATACCAAACGCGCAGAAGAAATTCATAGGCATAGCATAGTGATGCCACCACCTAGTAACTGGGCCAGGGCGAGCTGGATATTATTATTATTATTTATTTATTTACTAAAAACAGTTGCAGTGCACCCAAATCGATGCTAAACTAAAGTTATATTATTATCAACTAGCTGTACCCGCAGCTTCGCTCGCGTAGACAGAATAGTCTTATGCGCGTAAAATTATTTTATTTTTAACTAAGAAAAGTGAAGGAGGATCTATATTCGGCTTTTTATTTATCTTTAATTTTTTTTAAATTAAAATTATAATAATGTATCTCGCACCATCCTACATTGGGCCATCTATATAAAGATACAATTATTATAAGCTTTTAAGTATAAAACGCCACCACCATCAATCGAATGCCGGTACAAAATTTTGGCAGACTCAGGTTAAACAGTAACATTTTGGCCACACCTACTTTTAATTTTAGCCTGTTATGTAGGCAAGAAGTCCGGGCGCTGTCAAGGAGTTGAGGAATTTCATTTTGATCGCTAACGGTACTTACCTGTAAATGTGTGATTGAAATGGCCCAATCGCCCTTCTAGGTTAGGCCTATGTCCAGCAGTAGAATATAAAAAAAAGCTGATACCATTAAACAAATTATCTTGTAACTATAGGCTCATATCTTGGATATGAAGCACTCAATGGAAGGTGCATCTTGAAAGGATTACTCACGCTAACCACAGCTTTGACAGATTCTACCAAATATATAGAGGTAGGCTTCCACGGCTTGCTTTATCATCAGAGTTAGCTCTAAAAGTTTTTCCATTCCGCGTACATTTCTGGGCTGTTAGGTATTCCCGGCGGATGCCAGCGCCTGCTTCGGCGAAGTTGCCCAATCAAAGGATTCGAGATATTGAGAGTGCTTCTCCGAACCTACCCATTTAATCTCGTTTTGCCTGTTATTTTATAACGAATTCAATTTATCCTTCCTTCTGCTTGATTTTTATTTATTTGAAATTATTTGGTTAGGTATAAGATAGATTTTGTTTTATTCATTTTAGCTGTTTGCTCACTTGAAAATATTCAACTTTTTGTTCTGTTTGTTATATAGGTACCTTCTTATTTATATTTATCAATGCAACAACTGATACTTTTTTCGAGATTACAGGGTATGTCTCATAGTAAAACACTGTTTAAGGGTAATGGGGGTCATGATTTGAAGGGCAATGTTACCAGAGAAATTACTGGGTATGAAGAGATTTAACATCTAATATCTCAGGGTGACGAACGCAGTGCAGTGCGGCGCAGGATTGTGTTCGCAATTTCACAATTCTGGCACTGCTACTGTTAGTGGCAGGCGTGACGACACAGGCGAAATTCTTGCTCATCTCTTTACATACAGCGACGATGTTCAAATTTACTTGCAAAATGAAATTACATTATCACCGCCGCTGGTGGAACCTCATTGTTAAAAAGCAAAGGAATTGTTTTTTTTTTAAAATCTTTTTATTTTATATTTTATTGGGACTTTGGCCAACACTAGCATGTCAGTCCCATTATAACTAAGTTACATCTACATTACACTCATACATAATTATCAATTTTAATAAAAAAATATAAAGCCTTGCCTTGTCCGATAGGGGCAGGCCAGAATAGCATTCACCTACCCTCCAAGGATTAATCCGTATAGCTCTGCGACAGGGCTCATTCCGTCCACACACCATCAAGATGTGGTAAGTATCCTCTACGACTCCACAGTCTTCACAGTTAGGCGATGGGGCCTTGCCCGTGTTACGTATATCGACTGCAACTATGCAGGAATCGACAATCGCTGGAGCTGTACAGTTGGAACCCGAAGAAGTTAAATGGCCTTCTTTCGGCTTAGTACTATGGGTCTGCGTAACCCTGTATTAAAATATTAACTATGGGCTCGCTATTCGGTACTTGGTATAGCACGGGTCGCTAATAGGCTAGATGACTGGTTTTTTTTATTGTCCTATTAAAATGTGGCCCATAAATATAGCTGATTAATGAAAATATAATGAAAATCTGATCAAAAATAAGCAACTTATAAGCATTTTAATATCATGCTAGACAGAGAGGATAAACAGCAAATGGTGACGTCACTTCTCTGTACGCCATATAAATTCTATTCTGACAAGTAAGGCGTGACGTAATTTTTTGTTTTGTGGGAAAGGGACAGAGTTGTCTCTAACAAAAACTTTAAACGCTCATATTATCAGAACATTATTAACCGATTTAAATAATGTTTTCAATAAAAATACTATATTTACTTAAATTCTTTATCAAAGCTATTGGTTTCAACCAAATAAACATCAGTCATCTACCCTATTATCTTCTAATAGTTACAAATAATTAAATGGATCCCTGGATCCATGGATGGGACCTGGGTATATCCTTAAACTGCAACCAGACCCACCGGAGGACGGGCAGCAGCGTCCTCTTGGTTAACGGTGGCGACCATTCTGCGATCCTCAAGCCGCCTGCCAAGCGTGGGGATGGTAGCAACACCCCTCTATAAAGGGGGAGGCCTTCGTCCAGCTAGTCCAGCCAGTGGAAGTTTTATGGCTGACGACGAATTAAATGGATCTCAATATATCAACGATAGTCCTACATGTATAATTATTCGTAAATAGTTTAGTGTCAGTCATGTAATTTCAATATTTAGCTTTGCAAGCGGTTCGGGGAACCGTATTCGCAGCACATTCGACCGAGGAGTAATTACGGCGGCAAAGCGGGCCGACACGGCTTACTGCGAACTCTCATAATTAAAGCCTTTTACCACGATACTCGGAACGCTGATGCTACTGCTACATTTTAAAGAAAAAACTTAATTCGTCCGGATAACGAGTTTAGTAATAAATGTGGTTTGATATTCGGAAGTGCTTCCACTGTCTGGGTGTGCTAGAGGTGACAAGGCGAAGGCGCTGGACTAAAAAGTTATTTTTGAATGAGATTATCTTAGTTAGAGCACAGAATAAATAATAGTACTTCGGTTAGAGTACCTAATAACACTTAGGTGATAGTTTCATTCAATTCCAATTTCCGTTCAATGGTGAAGCCGAAAAACAATCAATGTGTGCGTGATTGTTACGTACAACTTAATTACTTTCTTTGACGCGCACAAACGTTTGAATGTTGCAAATATATATAAGTTTTCGCCATAAGTTGGGAAATTTAACAGATGGGAGTAAAGTTAGATAGTTTTGTCATCGTGAGGTAAACAGGTCGAGTACCGTACTCGGCTTATTAAGGCCTACTTAAAATGGCTTCATTTAGCTTGGGACAAGCCGTCTCGGGTTCTAAGCCTATTATTTCTATGAGGATACCAGTCAAAACTCTATTGAGGTTTTTTTTTTAATAAGCTCTTGGTTTTATTATCTACAACAAACTACAAAGACTACTTAGCCTACTACACAACAAAAAACAAAAGGATTGTATCCAGACCGATGAAAGTCTAGAGACAATCCAAATGCTCAAACTCACTACCAGTCGGCAGCGTACCCAGCATGCTGGCGGGATTGCCACGCTGGATGGCAATGCTTATGCGTTGGGCCAAATAAACGCCAGCATTTTGATCATGCATCGCGTCGACCAGGCGCTCGGATATATGTTTTTGAAAAGATGATGAGCTCCCGGTCCCCACGGACCCAATGTCTCAACACCAAACGGCTCAAATATGTAACCTCTGCCGAGGTTAGCATATTTGCGCCGCTTGTGCTGCTCCCTGCTGCTTATTTTTGTTAGGTACAATACAATAGCTTATATTAATAACACTAAAGTTACACGTCTAATTTCATTAAGCATGACATTAAAATAATCACTTTAAAATAATTATTAATCTATGTTTTTAAAGCTTAAACAGGAAGAAAAATTATGACCTCCGGCAGGACTCGAACCTGCATACGAGCAGTCGCTATGGGTTTCCGTCCCAACTGCTTTGCCAATTATTAATCTGTTATTTTAATGCCATGCCATGTTTTTTGTTTCGATATCTATTAAAATTAAGATTTTCATCACAACCACAATAAAGGTCGACACTGCGTTAGTAATTTAGTCAAGTAGCGAGTAATTTAGTGAGTAACTAATTGAGTCTGAACTACACAAATTTAGTCGAATATATTGGGATATAATTTAGTCAAGTCAATCGATTGTATACTTTTTTTTTTCGGGTGAATAGCACCGCCTTCACGGCACGCTCCGATGCTCATTGAGTGAGCGCGCGACTCACTTAACTTGTTTATTGTATACTCGACCGTAGTGCGAACGAGTAAAGTAGCAAATATTTTGTACTAAATCATGCGTCACTCGACTAGGTAAATTGCTAACATAGCCCGAACTAGGCTTAACTCAGGGTTATCTAGGTCTAGTACAGCTCCCCCCGGGGGTACTCGCCTTGTCGGGGCGGGGGGTTTAGTAGCTGTGGGCGGGGGACCACGGTGAAGCTAGGTGGTATTCGGAGGGGCTGGGCCACTCACTACACGGGCCTGAGGGATCGAGATAGGCCAGAGAGGCTAGAGCTCTCCATGCGCAAGGGCCACGGCAAGGGCTGGGCCCTTACATAGGGTCCGGACTTGGTCCGAACATGAGGGCTCTCCGCGAGTCCCTCTGATCAGCAGAGGGCACAGTGGAGAGCGAAGAGGGACGGCCGGGTGGTGGCCTCATCAAGGGCCGTACCGGGTGTGTCGTGGTGGGGCTGCGGGATGGGGACAGGCCAGAGAGGTCAGAGCTCCCCATTCCCAGCGGCCGAAGTGGCAGGCGGCGGGGCCACTCACCTGACCCGCCGCATGGAGGCCAGGGCGTTGGACGTGGGACCGTCCGGCGCCCATCTCGCTAGCATGGCCTCCGAGGTGGATGCACGATGTGTCTGGGTGTTCCGACACATCGTCATCGGTGCGGGAGGAGATTCGGCTCCCCGTGGTGGGCCCGAAAGGGCGGCGCCGTCGAGGTCGCGGATGAATGCGAGAGCGTACCCGTGACCTCGACAATAAGCGCAGTGTGGGAACACCGTTGGGTTTTTAGTCGGTAGGGGTGCCATCGAGTCTCACGCTGGCATCAAGTCCGACATAACCCTCCTGCGCCCTGGCAGGAGGGTAAGAGCATTTCCACAAATAAAAAAAAAAAAAAAAAAAGGTCTAGTACAGCTGCCAACAAAGTTTCTAATACGTATAAGTTATATGTTTATTTAATTAATTGAGAACAACCGAATTAGGAAAAAGAAGTGGTTTTCATTTTTTTGGCATTATAAGAACTGATTGAATGAATTGAGTCGAATTCGACATTAATATCATTGCATTAATATCGATAATAATATAAGCATTTTCCTCGTGAATTCGTGATGTTTTCATTAATTGAAAAGCCAATCTCTCTTTGTTTGAATTTTTATGAAAACTTCCTATCACAGTATCAAGTCGAGCCAACTCGAGATTATTTTTTGTTAACTCCGGCACTGGAGGCACAACCTTATTACTTGTCTTAATATATTTTAATCGTGCCGTTTTCTGGGTTATAAATAAACTTATAGTCGAATGTAACCGCCTGGTGGTTCTACAATTTTTGGGTTTTAGTGTGTCCTGGAACATTTAAGATTTCATTGCTTTAATAAAATGTAATTACAGGTCTCTAAGCATGTTTATATCGTTGTTGGAATCTTTCGTCACCAAACGAAAATATACAGGGTCAAGGACATTTATGTGGGGCACTTGAAGTATAATGAGCAAAAGTACCTAGTACATTCACCTATACAGGGTTTCGCGTATCGGTAATACAAAGCCAAAAAAGCTGATCCTGAATTCTATTAATGCTATTCCTGAAGAAGAATCTGCCAAAAAAAATGTCATTCCAAAAATCTGTACAAAATTACATTAGATCAATGTTCATCTTGCAGGATCTTATCTCTTCTCTCTCTCTCTCTCTCTCTCTCTCTCTCATGTCCATCCTCGACAAATTTTATGTATGGAACAGCTGTTTTTTTGCGAATTCAAGGTTGGCTCTAAATTGTCATTCAAATCAAACAATTAAGGCATCAGTGGTAATCGCTCTTACGTTGAACAATTTTTTTATGGTATCGAGTAAAATAGACAAAAGAGAAGCCGTCTTATACAGAACAAATAAGAACAAATAATAATACTACATCTAATAAAAATAATAGTAATATAGGTTCCTTCGGGCAATGGAGAGAGCTATGCTCGGAGTTACTTTGCGCGATAGAATCCGGAACGAGGATATTCACCAAAGAACCAAAGTAACCGACATAGCTCGCAAGGTTTGCAAGTTGAAGTGGCAATGGGCAGGCCACATCGCTCGAAGAACTGACAACCGATGTTATGGAGAAACTCAGAGTCACGCAACGGACAATGGAGAGAGCTATGCTCAGAGTTACTTTGCGCGATAGAATCCGGAACGAGGATATTCACCAAAGAACCAAAGTCACCGACATAGCTCGCAAGGTTTGCAAGTTGAAGTGGCAATGGGCAGGCCACATCGCACGAAGAACTGACAACCGATGTTAAGGAGAAACTCAGAGTCACGCAACGGACAATGGAGAGAGCTTTGCTCGGAGTTACTTTGCGCGATAAAATCTGGAACGAGGATATTCGCCAAAGAACCAAAGTCACCGACATAGCTCGCAGGGTTTGCAAGTTGAAGTGGCAATGGGCAGGCCACATCGCTCGAAGAACTGAAAACCGATGAGGAAGAAAGGTGAAGGTGAAGGTGGTGGGGAGTGGCGACCGCGAACCGGAAGACGCAGCGTAGGAAGGCCTCCCACTAGGTGGACCGACGACATTGTAAAATTCGCGGGCAACCGGTGGATGCTAATATATGGCAGGTTGTCGTACAGTGTGGCGGTCTAATTCAGCCGTAATTCTTCCGTTCAGCCAAAAATCATAAAAAAGTAAGGTTATAGCGCGGGTCAATGATATTATATATATATATATATATAGGGAGGGAGATATGTCATATAGCGCCCTAAAATGGCCCCGCGAAGACGGCCCTAAGGACTGTCTCACCTGTCTGCGCTCACTAAGCGAGACGCGTGCTATCCCTTTTGCTCTTATAAAAGTGCTATCTTCTTTCGCACTCCGACGTAACTCGTAAGCATGACGGCACGGGGGTCATTTTTAAACGTTGTTTTATTACGCGATGGCGCATCTTTCGTAATCTTTATCGCGGGTGCTTCTTGATTATTTGTGATTTCGTCTTTCCCTCGCCATCATACCCTCACTTTTAATTTCTTTGACCATTTAAGTATGAAATTATTACTTTTTCTGGGGACTACTATATTTCCAAATATTGCTATAGTATGTGCTATTTAATGTAAAAAAAAATTTGGAAATACTTTTTGATTTTCTGCATGAATTTTTATAACTCAAATTTCGATGTTTCTCGCGATCTACCCAGTTATGAAATATCGCAGTCGATGAAATTACTGATAAATTAAGATTACAATGGTGCAGCAAAATAATCATTTTGATCTTATCAAGTTTTAATACTTACCTAAAAATATATAGATTTTTATTGGAATTTTATGCCCAGTTTTATGAATGAAAATTCGAAAATTAAAACATTGAACTGACTTTCTTTTAATTTGAACCCTTGGTGAGATTATACGCAATTGCGGCGCAGCCTCTTCACCCTTACCTCACGTGAGATAGAAAATATTCGATATTACTGTACCATTCTTTCTTTTTATTTTCGAAAAAAAAGTTTCAATAGTCATGCGATTTTTTTTGCGGCCACATATGGGACACTCCGTAATAAATTTTTTTATATGCTGTATACTAATGAATACCTACTGTAGGGATAGGTATTATTTAATAGTTCACGTGAGATTTACAATTATGCCACCATCAGTTTAATTTAAATGAGATGTTAAACTAGACCTCTCCCCCCGTTTAGAGCTCATCTAATTAATGGATACCCTCTTAGTTCACTTTTCAATTTGTCTAGGATATAGGCCGTGGATAGAGTAAACAAGTACCTTCGTCGATCTAGAAGAAATCTGTTTACTCTTGTAGTCTAGCTTGGAAAAAGCCATAGAGGTAGGTAGTTCCCCTCTATGGAAAAAGCATAGTATTTTGGATTTCCTACAAAGAAAGAACGTCATATTTCAACCCAGGTCTTCAACAGAACGACTGTCCGTGAAAAACTCGATTTCAAGATGTCTCGATATCATGATCATTCCGAACCCACCCTACTCATTTCCATTACAACCTAGGTATGATTTTATGGAGCTGACTCCTCCAAGTTTTATAATATAACTATTATATAAATGAGATTTCAAACCAGCTGTGTCAAAATTTGAACAAAATTTGGCAAAAAAATTGTAATAAAGTGATGCTCTGCATCTCTTTCTTCTTCTTTGATAGGGCAGTATACAGGGTTAGTTCTAAACAGTTAGCATCCTTTTAATGGTATATTCTGTACATTAAAACAATCAACTTTTAATTTGAGGCCAAAATTTAAATTGCGAAAACAATATCAGCTGTTCCATACAAAAAGTTCATCGACCTTGGGCAAAATGTATGGAACAGCAATTTTTTTTTTTTTTTGAATTTCGATGATGGCCCCGTATAGTAAAAGTTGTTTGTTTTGATGTACAGAATATGCCCTTCAAAGGATGCTTAACTGATTAGAACTAACCCTGTATAATATCATTGACGTAGTTTTAATAATAAACTATTTACAAATCATAGTGGTTCTTTTCTTGTTTTCTTAGAGACGGCAACACGCTACGTATCTGGGAAGGCATACTTGTTGCTCTACTGGGAAATGCCATGCACAGCAATTAATATGTTTCCTAACAGGCGGTTATTACATGGAGAGTGTTCTTAGTAATGTTTTCCCGTGTTTTTCATGACTAACTCCGCAGAACGGTTTTTCCTTCTTTAGGAAATTATATACTTACTGCGTTTGTGTACTTAGTCGCATGACCGTGTTAGCGACGACGGGGCGGATGCAGGGAGTTCACGGGTGCAATTGCACCGTTGTTTGCGATTGATTGTGTGACAATGATAGGGTGCGGGTGCATGAATTCACGCCTGACGATCTATACCGCTGGATATCACTGCATATAACGAATTCACGCCTGACGCACTATACCGCCGGATATCACTGCATATAACGAATTCACGCCTGATGCACTATACCGCCGGATATCACTGCATAATAAATTCACGCCTGAGGGTCTATACCGCCGGATATCACTGCATATAACGAATTCACGCCTGATGCACTATACCGCCGGATATCACTGCATAATAAATTCACGCCTGACGCTCTATACCGCCGGATATCACTGCATATAACGAATTCACGCCTGATGCACTATACCGTCGGATATCACTGCATAATAAATTCACACCTGACGTTCTATACCGCCGGATATCGTTGCATATAACGAATTCACGCCTGACGCTCTGTACCGCCGGATATCACTGCATATACCGAAATCACGCCTGACGCTCTATACCGCTGGATATCACAGAAAACATAATATAATTACATACAGAAGATTCACTCCCATTGAAAACGGGTCTAAGCTTAGTTAAACCAATTAAAAACAACTTTTGCTCGCAAGATAAAATTGCCTATTTCATAAAGGCCAAGAGTAATAATAATATTAATTATTCATATTCCACGGAGAGCTGGGTTAACTTTCCTACTTTTAGCGCCTTTCGGCTTATTACTACCGTTTCGCGTAATCCCGCATTGTTATAGAAATTCAGCCCACACAGCGTGTTTAGGAACGATGTATTCCCTATTGTCCCTATTGTCCTCATTAGACCTACCACTCACACAAAACAACGTCCATGAAATTGATGAACTGACTAGAAATAGTCACGTCGACTATGAAATATTAAATTCTCAATCATAGCTTTGGCACTAGTGCTGTGGAACAAAGCTAGTGACGTTGAGAATTCAAAATTAAACGTTCCCATGTTTTAAAGCTTATAGTTGGCTTATAGGTACAGTAAGAAAAAATATGCCTTCTGGCAGGCCTTGAACCTGCATACGAGCAATCTCTGGGTAATAACCAAAGTGTGGAAACACGTTAATTTCAACGTCACCATTGACTGTTTCTAGTGGCCGAACACAATCAGCTATTTGCAGTTGCGTTGTGGTACCGACAAAAAGTCGACGTGGTTGCTTTGTCGCTAGCAGTTGCGATGTGGTTGCGTCTTGTGACACAGTTCGACTCTATGGCTTTCATAGAGCGCGCAGTCGTTGCGTCGAAGCAACGTTGTACTGCGATGTGGCCGGCGGCTATTTCACTGTGTAGCTGGTGGTTGCGTTGTGGTTGCGCTGTGGTTGCGCTGTGGTTGCGATGTGGTTGCTTTGTGGTTGCGATGTGGTCAGTATCAACCACGCGGTCGATGTAAATTCTACTATTCATTTTCAATACAAAATATGCGCCCGACCACGTGTTGAGGTTGTGGTGTGGTTGTGGTACTTGGGGTTGACTCGTTAACTTTTAAAGGCATATGACTTTTCCCATACGCGTGTGGCAGCTTCCTAAGCTGTAGAATACACAGAATACATGATAGTTACTTATGATAGCGCCCTGCGCCATAGAATAACTAATAGTAACCTGCTATCACATACATAATAGCAGATTACGTTAGAAGTTACTACTCGGTTAGCTAATATAAACAAATTTTATGTTTTGTAAGGAGTCCGCCCTAAGATGTGGTTCTGATTATACCAGCGACGGTGATAATGGAATGGACGGGCCCAGCGTTTGCAAATCGATCAAAATTAACAAGACAACACAATCAAGCATACCTAGCTAAAAGTATGCATATTACATTTGCCGGAAAATAGAGATAGCGAATCTAATTACTGCATGACAAAAAGAGAACACATGTACATGTATTAGAAGTTTGTATTGTCGTATCGTACGGCTCGCATGTCGCAAAGGCAGAGTATGACTGTTCCAAGTGGAGAGCCAGCGCACAACAAATAGTCTTCAAAATCCGTGCGCTGATTTCCCGTCCATTCATCTTATCATTGTCCACTGGATTAGACTTTGTTAAAAAAGGATAATATGCTAATTTATTTCCTCCCCTTCTGTCACGTGTGGCCTAGTGGTAAAAAAAACCCATACCTCCATGTATGCACTAGGCAGGAACTAGGCCAAAATGTCACACGCCTTTAACAAAAGTTAACTTTTTATATTATATTTAAATGCCAGTGTCACTTGGTTAGTGGGAACCGCACTGGTCACTGAGAAAAACTAAAGGGGCAAAAACGTTTCTAGCTAGGTACGCATAAAAGGACAATGTCCGATGTCTGGACAAGAAACGTAAGATTCCTGGTAGGAAGGAAGTCTCGGAATCCGCGATGCTTTGGAATAGTACATCCAGGAATGTAGGCTACCTAGAATAGAAGGAAAATTGTTTCAATATAATACAATAATTTATTGATAACACCAATGTTACACGTCTTTTTTTAAATAGGTAGGTATGTCAAAAAAACACTTAATAAAACTTTAAATTTCTATGCTTAGATACCTATTTAGAATGGGGTACATTCAAGTCTTATTTATCTACACTATAAATTAGGAAATTAGTTTTTCTTCCAATCAGAATCAGAATCATTTATTGACACGTTGAAACAAGTATAAAAGTGTCTTGTCAATTCACAATAATTTATATGAAAATATTTGCTGTGAAGAGGCAAACCTATTACTTACATTTTATTAAAATAATATAATCAGCCAGAAAAATAATATAATTAGTAATAAATAACTCTTGCTAACTAACTAATTAACGTGGTCTTTAACTGCTGGCCTTTGGGAGAAACTCGGAGAAACTCTGGTGAGGATTCTGGCGTGAAGCAATGACAATGGAAAGAGCTTTGCTCGGAGTTACTTTGCTTTGCGCTATAGAATCCGGAACAAGGATATTCGCCAAAAAACCAAAGTTGCCGACATAGTTTGCAAGTTGAAGTGGCGCAGGGCAGGCCACATCGCTGGAAGAACTGACAACCGATGGGGAAGTAAGGTTCTTGAGTGGCGACCGCGAACCGGAAGACGCAGCGTAGGAAGGCCTCCCACTAGGTGGACCGACGACATTGTAAAAGTCGCGGGCAACCGGTGGATGCAAATGGCAGGTTGTCGTACAGTGTGGCGGTCTAAGGGGGAGGCCTTCGTTCAACAGTGGACGTCTCCGGGCTGATGATGAGCATTGAATAATATAAAGTGCAATTCCATTCACTTTACGCAATATGGTCGTGAGCAAAAATAAGTATGTGGTGAAATGGAACGAAAGAATAAAAACCATGTAAGACACTTCCAATGCGGAATCCTGACCCCGACAAGTACCTACTTGGCAATTTTTCCTAATTAGTGTCTAGTATTATTATTTATTCTGTGTTAGTGCCTTGTTAGATAAAACCCAAGACCAAACCGTGAAAGCGCTAGCCGACTCTATCTGACTACTAAATCTGCATCACTATACAAAAATTGCTCCTGCTCCCAAGGCAACTGGGTTACACAACCTGGTACGTAATAATACGCTAAAAAACCGACTTCAATGTCGACTACCAGGATTACATCTTCATATTTTCCAGTAATTGTGATTTATAAACCAAACAACTGAACTGAAATAATTTCATAGGTTGAAAACACTACTACTAACACTGTACTTCTTAATAATTTGTCCGAAATAAAGTTTTTTTTTAATGTTATTTATCACCTCTGAAAACAAAAATACAAAAAAATATTCATTAAAATCAATCAATTGGCGGAGTAATCGCGTACGATCGGCGATAGAAACAAACGAAAAATACATACAGCCAAATTGAGAACCTCCTTTTTTGATGTCGGTTGAAAATAGAGAAAAAAATAAATCATCACGACTACGTTATTTATTTATTATATCGCGAGATGAGCATAAATACATTAAGCTTATCTTAGACCCTGGTGCGGGATCGCACATTCATGTGACGACGCTGTTGTTTTTTTTTTCCGGACATACGTCTACTAACGATGTTCTTTAAGACATGAGTTTTAAAACTGTACAATAAATTCCGAAAAACTTACGGGCCGGGGATCGAACTCACGACCACACGAAGGTGCGATGCGACTTTTCCCAACTTGGCGACCACTATTTTAATTATTGTTGATAAAAATACCTTCAATTGAGTTCTAATTACTCATTCCCACGACTATGGAATAGACAAAAACAAAATCAAAAAACTGTAATATGTCTCTATATTATGTCTAACCTAACCTCTAGTTCTCAGAAATTCGGTAAAAACAACTTAACTATAAATAATTAGCAACATGATAGACTTAGCCAACGATACAAAGAAAACGTACAATCCTGCCAACTTATTTTTAGAATCTCGTAGGGGAGGCACTATCGAATTTTCAGAACTACACTGCCTGTCATCTGTTGATATTTTATAGTTCTTTCATTTGCCCAACTCGACCTTATATACTGGTCGCGTCGTACAAGGTAGACACGTTACAATCACTCGCAAAAACAAGCACTCGTGAGGTCGATGAGACCGCATTTATAAAGAAAAACGGCATTGTAAACAATTTTCCAATGAATACGAGTAAGTAACAGTTACAGCTCAATTTAAATTGTAAAGGGCTTCGTTGAAGTGAGCGGCAGGTAGATTACTGTCATTTGATAGCTATTCTGACTATTCCGAACCCTTATTTGCATAGACAAAGACTTCGATGAACTCCGATACATAATTTTATTTTAATAGGCGTTATTTTTAACCGTCTTAAAAAAAGGAGGTTCTGTTTTTTTTCGGTGGTTTGTTTAAAAAAATGTTTGTTGCCTCAGAACTCCGTCATTTATTATCCGAATAATAATTCTTTTTTTATATTTATTTATTTTAAAGGACATTCAGATTGGTTTCATAGAAATTTCATCAAAATCGGTTCAGTAGTTTGTTTTTTAAATCAAATAAGTAACTGGAATAAATATGTCATCCAAGTGTTTTGAAGTGTTTTTTTTTCTTCTTGTTACGCGACGCGATAACAATCAGGACAGCTGGCAACGCTAGCTGACGCGCCGAATCAAACAAAGGGGTGTTTAAAAGATTATGCGTAAGTAATGGAGTATACGGAGTAATCGCGTAACAAACAAACAAACAAAAAAAATAACTTAGGGTCAACACGTACCACAACCACACCACATCGCAGCGGCAAAATGTGGTGATGCTGTGGCTACGTGTGAATAGTGTCGCTGCAGCTTTTTGCAGTTGCGTTGTGGTACCGACAAAATGTCGATGTGGTTGCGTTGTCACGCAGTTACGATGTGGTTGCGTAGTGTGCAGAGTGCAGACACAGTTTGACTCCGGCTTTCATAGAGCGCGCACTGTCGTTGCGTCGACGCAACGTTGTATCTGCGACGTGACCGGCAGCTATTTCACTGTGTAGCTGGTGATTGCGTTGTGGTTGCGATGTGGTCGGTATCAACCATGCGGTCGATGACGACGGCAAAATGTGGTATGTGAAAATTCTACTATTCATTTTCAATACAAAATATGCGCCCGCACCACGTGTTAACCCTAACAGTCAAATTGCGAACCTCCTTTATTAAGTTGGTTGAAAAAGCGGAATCATGAACGTATGATTTATGCCGCAGATGTATACCGCAGCGCCTACATAGTAGGCAGTGGTAGTAGTAGGGTAGTTTCAAATCACGACTCAAACGCTGGCTTATCGAGCAGACGTTCTACAGCTATAATGAATTTATTTCATTTAATAATACTATTAAGTAATTACCTTTGATGTCTTTTGATTTGACATAATAATGTATGTAATGTGTATCTTTGACATCTTTTTAACATTTGGCTAATTTAAATATTTGAAATTCTTTCAAAATAGTTTGACTAATTGAATAATTAATTGAAATGCAAATTTTTATGAATGTAACCAACCAATAAAATGATTATAATTATGATTATGAAAACATTATGATAACGTGAATATATCTTCTCTGATTTTTCTCTCCAGAAAAATGCGGGGAAAATATAAAATCGTGAGTAAAGCAACGGGATGCAGCTAGTATCTGTACATCATATAATTAGTGAAATACAGGTATCTAATCTTAATCCTATTTACATACGTATGAGTAGTAGCTGGAAATTATAACACGCCATCTCGGTTTCGAGAACTCGTACGATTATCGTGATTATTGCGAACGATTGTTTGTACAGTATAAGTAGATGATAAATAATCAGTAGATAATAAAAATACTACTTGACAGCATACACTAGACGTGTTAAATGTATGAAAAACCCGCCCAAGTGTGATGGAGGCGGATTCGTAAGCTATAGTACCTAGTACATTTTTTTTTCGAACATAACCGAACGATTTCCAATATAGAAGTTTAAAATTACCTATCTCTTAGTTTTTATATTACCTACTCACGAACGAATTATTAGTTCCAAGAGTTACCTACCTTACCTATTGAATGTGTTTTATCGGATCGCAACAAAGTAGGTTGCGCAAATTTGTATTCTACAAACGTTACTTTTTTCCTAGAAGAATTTCGCAGATGGAATAACCGCACTACACCTAGTTTCTACTAGAAATTGAGGCGTGGTGTTGCCAGCTACTTTAATTTTTTAGTAAGTATTTATTCAGTTAACTCTGTAAGTAACGTCTGTAATATACAGGGTTAGTCCTTATCAGTTAGCATCCTTTCAAGGGCACATTCTGTACATCAAAATAAACAAATTTTACTATCGGCCCAACTTGGAAATCGCGAAAAAATGATCAGCTGTTCCATACAAAAAGTTCATCGACCTTGGGCAAAATATATGGAATAACTGAATTTTTTTTCGTGAATTCAATGATGGCCCGATAGTAAAAGTTGTTTGTTTTGATGTACAGAACAGAATATGCCCTTAAAAAGGATGCTAACTGATTAGAAATAAAAAACGTAACCTGACAGAGGTCATTTAACTTTAAGCGACGTTTTAAGTATGGCCGTTATAGTGTTTGGCTTAGGAACTCAATTAAGATACTTGTATAAAGTTAAAATGTTTTAGATAGCAAAAAAGCAATAAATTAGCAACACCGATACGCAAATCAGGTCAGCGTTTTATTGTGCGCATTATTCCAAGAAAGCGCGTGCTCGCCGAAATTTCTTCAAGAGAAAAATGTAAAATGTCTGGGAGGTAAACATAAACATGCGTTTCTCGGCACGCGCCGGTTTATCGGCGTACTTCGCGAAATACATTTTGTTATATTTGTACATCAAACATTCAGAACATTCTTTTTAGAAAAAGTTTAGTTTTTCAAACATTCAAAAAATTCTTTCAGAAGAATGCCGCTCGTGTTTAAGCTTACAGTTTTTAGGGGGCGGCCGAGCTCGAAAAAGCGGCATCCTTTCATGGTTGATGTACTAACCAAAAATCCTGGATCTAGGTGTGTCCTCAAAGTCAAAGTCAAATCCTTAGTACACATTATGTATTATGTAAAACTAATATTAATAACATAATAACATAATGACCCAAATGAGGGTATGGCAATTAAGTGTGGAGCGGACCGATATGTTTTCTGCTTGATTGATTTATAAAGTTTTGTCGTCTAAAAAGTGTTTTAAGAAATAATAATAAAAAAACATTAACAAGGTTTTTAATTTAATCGCAAAACTATGTTCGTTTTCACTCTTTAATTCGTCAGGTTAAACGGCACCCAGAACCATGACGGATCCTCTCGGTTTACTTGGTTGACGATGTGAGCATTCTGCGATCTCAAGCCCGCTGCCAAGCGTAGGGCTTATGCAGGAGGCCTGCAATTAGCAGCGGACATCATCTGGCTGATAATGATACTTAATTACCACAAGTAACATTAAAAAAAAAAACCGACTTCAAATTAATATGGGACCACCTCGAGAGTATACCCTTTAAAATACATTTTTTTTTTAAGACTGACAAATCGGCGACATACTTTAAAAAATATTACATACATGCAGTCGAACATAGAACCTCCTTTTTTGAAGTCGGTTAAAAACCGTTTATTTGAATGGTGATTCCACTTTCACTGTTCGAACTGATTGATTGATAGATTAACTCTTTATTGTTCACACCAAGAATTACACAGAAATAATTTAATAAACTTAAATATTTGAACAAGTGGCGGCCTTATTGCTAAAAGCAATCTCTTCCAGGCAACCTTTGCAACTGCTAAACAATGGAATGCAATGCCCGAGTGGGTCTTTCCCGATAGTTATAATCTGGGTGTCTTCAAGTCGTGAGTGAATCGGTTTCTCCTAGGCAAGCATGGTCCACCGTAGACTGCATCTTCGTTTAACATAAGACGAGATGGTATTCAAACGCAAACCTAAAATTTAAACTATCACCAAGCCTAAGCTATCCTGTGTCTGCCTGTCTCTACATTCGACCGAGGACGTCCTGTAGCTATCTTCCGAAATTTAGGTAGGTACTTCGATCAATGGTGGTGGTCGATAGAGGAGTCGTAAAATCATCGACTTAATATATGTACACATATATAGAAATCATTACGTAAAATAGAGATGGTTAAATTATAATTTTATGCTTTGTTAAAGATCTACTTAGGGTGATGAAAAATAGCTAACAACCCCTGCTTCTATCTAATTGTGACCAAATAGATAAGTAAATATAAAAAACCCTGATATAATTCTATATTAAATTTTTACCAAGATGTAGCGTGGCTCAATAAAGAGTACATAATTATAATATCTCTATCTATCTCATAATAGTCATCTATTTAAATATAAAATATAACTTTTTTTAGGCATAAGCCTGTAGTTATACAACAAACTACAAAGACTACTTAGCCTACTACACAACAAAAAACAAAAGGAAAATATAACTAAGTTACCTATTTTCGTAAGTTTTGGGCTTCATCAGGAGTGAATCGGTCCCGAGTCTTTGGGCATATCTCTACAATGTCAAGTCTGTTACCTACCCTGATGTTACAGAATAGAATAACATAAACTATCAGCTGCTGTTTGCCGAAAAGTGAACTGAAACCGACCACGTGTGTAACATCTGTCGCTGGTACACTCGCCAACACAAGCATTACTCTACAAAATATGGGTCAGTCATGTGTCGCGTGACACGACACGAGGCATTGACACCACAGAATAAATAATAGTACCTACTACGTAGAAACAGGGCAGATTTAATCCAATAGAAAACGTGTCTAATCTGAGCGTAGATATACATACAACAATTTATTTATATAGAAACAGCAACAGTACACATATTAAATAATTTATAAATTTAAATCTTCATGACTAAAAAGGAGCGTCTATAATGTACAACATGATATTTGCCACGATAATGTACGGCATAATAATGCACAGCATGATAATTGGTGGTACATGTACATCGAATATCATGCTGTACAATCCATATCGTACAATACTGGCCGACCATTATCGGCTCGTGTCTATAAAGTACGGCCCTATATTCCACAGCCAATAATCCGAGCACATTTCTCATATTGACATTTTAAAAAAACCTGAACCTAACTGCTATACAAATAAGGAATTCGTGTACTTGTACATCAAATATCAGTCTGTACAAAATCGGGGTGTGCATTATTGAGCCGAGCCGATAATCTACGGCATGATATTGCACGGCATGATATTGCACAGCATGATATTCGATGTACATGTACACCAATTATCATGCTGTGCATTATTATGCCGTACAATATCATACCGTACATTATCTGTGTCGTACATTATTGCCTTCCCTTAAAAAGTTCGGATAAGTATAGGAGGTGTTTACAGCATTCAGAGAGTTGTATCTGGTAAGACATTAGTTGAGAATAAGAATACAAAGGACACACATGCACTGCGCAGTGTAGCACATACCTACTATACAGAATAACATTAATATATCAGTGTAGTAGTGCAGTATCAAGTTAACGAAAAACTATATACTTATTATTAGATAATATAACTTGACATTGGTTTCATTTATTTTACAACACATTTGCTCGAAAAATTCACTTACGAAGCCTACGAAGTACTCATATTATATAAATAAACAATAATATCTAGGAAATACCGAAACTACAACGACAAATCACCCGCCTTAAGTGAAATAAAATCGAACCTAATTAGCGCGTTGTTTCGGTACCACCTACTTACCTAGTTATTGTCTATACTATATTCTACAGGTACTGTATACTATACTGATGGTTAAGCATTGTGTGGCCGCAAGTACTTTGTCACGAAGAATAGTCACTTCGTAGAAGAGTGGCACATGTCACACGCGTCGAGTTCCGAGTAACCCTGATTATCTCTCCAACTAGCGCTGTGCGCCACAATGGAGATAAATCTATTAACTATAACATAAAGTACATACATCGATGACTATAACTCACATGATGCAATAGAAAGATTTTTTTACAAAGGTGTATTGTATTAGCGTATTTAACCTAATTTTATTCCATTGTCTCAAATTAGGTAGGTACCTATGTAGATACAGTTTCTAACGAAAGGCTGGAAAAACAAGTAAGTATACAAGTTTTTTATTCAATTCAAACATGCCCAAACAAAAATGTTTACAATTTTCCTTAAAAAAAAGAAACAAAATCGGTCTACAATATATTATTATAATACAGATATTATTTTAAAAATAAAAAAAATCGAACATAGAACCTCCATTGTTATTCAATTCAAACATGCCCAAACAAAAATATTTACAATTTTCCTTAAAAAAAAAGAAACAAAATCGGTCACAATATATTACAGATCTCGGTAATATAATCAAAGATTACAGATATTATATTTAAAAAAAAACGAACATAGAACCTCCTTCTTTTTTTATAAGTATCAGTTAAAAATAAACTTAACTTGGGACTGTGGTGTTTGGTTGAAGATTTCATTTAGAGGTTGCGATTATGTGTGAAATTGGCGACTGTGGTTTTCCATACAATAGGCGATTTTCTGACAGACAATAAAAAAAAACTAATCATTGTAGATGGCTCTGACTTTTCGCAGACCAGCTACAATTTGGCAGGTAGGTAGTTTATAGGTAGAAAACGTCAGCTAAGAACGGACTTTGCAACAGGGCTGAATTAAGGGGGTGGACGGGGGATATAATTTACATGGAAAGTTCTTTGTTTTTGAATTTAATACATATAGTGATGAAAATTGGTACCAATTTGGGTAGTTCATACATAATAAAATATAATCTTTTTTGACCGGGCTGACTTAAGGGGGTAAAACGCGGGGTGAAACGCATGGGAAGTACCTACTTGGTTTTTAAAGGTATAGTGATGACAACATTATAGGCAATTTTTTTATTATCATCTTCACCGTTTTTCTTCATCATGCGGGTGGAACCACGGGGCTCAGCTAATATTACATTACTTACGTACGTGTCGAATTGATAACCTTTTCCACCACTTTTTTTTTTGACCAGTACCCTTTCAGATTTTTTCATCGCTGATTCTCGTCCTGAGTACCCTAAACGGCAATAAATCGCCTACGTTGGGCATACTGAGGTACAGCCGCCGACGCTGCGCGACCGTGAATTTTATCGCCCGGCAATAAGGTTCATGGTCGCGCAGCGTCGGTGGCTGAACATGTCACATTCAGTACGGCCCTTGGGAATTTTTTGCTTACTTCGGACTTTGACACAGAAAAGCGAAAGAACAATTTCTGAGTTATCATTAGTACTTCATATATCTTTAAATACTTCCTGAGTTCATTTTTCTCTTCAGTGGGTTTTTTTGCCGTTGCGATGGTGGCCAAACGTTAATTATCTCTTACCACCACGACAACATCTTGTCAGGCGCATTATTTGTCGTTACCACAAAAAAAACTTTATAGCATCTGTTGTAAAATACCCGACTATCTCTCTCTTCATAACACTTTTGCGAACCTTTCAAATAAATTGTGTCGGTATTGATAAGGTTTCGCGGAAACTATTAACAGCGCTATAGTTCCAACTAGAACTTCAGCGTGAAGTTAAAGTATATATTACCGCAGTAATATTATTTATTCTGTGATATTACTGAGAGGTCGGCCTTTTTTATGCCATATAGGTTTGCGTTTGAGTGCCCTCTCGCGATGGAAATGGAACACGCTAACCTAGAGGAAACCCATTCAATCGCGTGAGATTATAACTATCGGGAAACCACTGAGGAGAAAAGTAAATAGAACGGAAATCGAACGTCTCACGGTAGCCGGTTACAAGCTTAGATGCACATAAACTTGTCACCAACTCGAATTTCGTTTGACAGTCACTCATGTCATCATCAACTCTACCGATTTTTTGTATAAAATGCCGTGTTGCTCTCATAACATGCCGTCTGTCTAGTAGAAATTGTAGTTTAAATAAAGCCGTCAAGGTACGAGTCTTCTTGCGACTCGGACAACGAGGGTTCCGTACCACCACATGTACTAGGTAATCCGCGATAGTAACGAATATTCTGTGAACATTACAACCGGCTATCTATTACGATTCACGAGATTATATAAAAGATCGCCAAGACAGATGGACACAGATAAACAGACACGGTAGGCGGCTTAATAATAGGGTAACAGTTGGATTCTCTTAAAGTACGAAACCCTAAAATAATTTCCACTTTCGTTCAAGATGCCAAATGCGAAATTTAAAAAAATATGTGTGGTGATAACCCAGACATCTTTCCAGACCGATAAAAATGGATAATACATAATTTGAGTACCTATTAAATGAGTTTAAGAAATAATATTTGCTAGGAATCATTATAAGCAAAATCAACTAAGTACTACTATAGGTGCTTGTAACTCTATAAGCTATAGTCTGTTATCCAGTGACGGTGGTAATGGAATGGACGGCTTGCAAATCTATCAAAATGAACAAGATAACACAATCAAGCATACCTAGCTAAAATGCATATTACATTTGCCGGAAAATAGAGATAGCGAATCTAATTGGTGCATGACAAAAAGAGAACACAAATCTACATATATTAGAAGTTTGTATTGTGTTATCGTACGACTCGCATGTCACAAAGGCAAATTATGACTGAAGTGAGTGGAGAGCCGGCGCTCACATATTGTCTTCAAAATCCGTGCGCTTATTTCCCGTCCATTCATCTTATCATTGTCGCTGTAGTTATCCAAGTTTTCTATTAGTCAGAGTGCAACACGTAGATCGCTGATAACCTGAATGTTAATACAATGCATGCATATAAATTATATCCAGGGTCAGCGCTGAGTCGGTGCTCGTAAGAACTCTTTCAAAGAAACTGGAATAACTGTGACAGGAATAATTTAAAGTAAACTACCGGCAGTGGCGGATTCACACATTTTCCGCCAAGCCTCTATCGATAACCCTAGTTCACAGTTATATTTATGTCAGTGAAATTGTAACTTATGATTTGTGCAGTATTTTCTCAATTATACCAACTTTTTCCCGTAATAGGCTAGATGACTGTTTTTTTTATAGTCGTATTAAAATGAGGCTCATAAATATAGCTGATTAATGAAAAGATAATGAAAATCTGATCTAAAATAAGCAACTTATAAGCATTTTAATATCATGCTAGACAGAGAGAAGAAACAGCAAATCGTGACGTCTTCGTTCTCAGTACGCCATATAAATTCTATTCTGACAAGTAAGGCGTGACGTCATTTTTTGTTTTGTGGGAAAGGGACAGAGTTGTCTCTTACAAAAACTTTAAACGCTCATATATCAGAACATTATTAACCGATTTAAATTATTTTTTCAATAAACACATACTATATTTACTTAAATTATTCATTAAAGCTATTGGTTTCAACGATATAAACATCAGTCATCTACCCTATTAGTATGATTGTGATCTAAGGGCTCGATGTGTCAGTTCCTAGAATATTTGTACAATTGTTGGCCCAAATTTGCCGCCCCTCTAATATGCCGCCCTAGGCTCCAGCCTACTCAGCCTGCTGGTAAATCCGCCACTGACTACCGGTTGTATTACCATGGATGATAAGAAACTAGGACAACAAAATAATGAATAGATAAGTTTAGTTCATACCAACACATGGACCATTCCACTTTAAAATAAGTAATTGTAAAGGTAACGGAGTTTGACCAAAACATTAAACCAAAACCAAAAGTAGCATAAAACTTTCTTAAAAGTTATTCGACACGAGTCTTATTAAACGCGGATTAGCCTCGGCACAGTTAATCCGTGTTTTATTTGCAATTCTATGGATAGGCAAGACGGATTAAATATTTCACTGTAAGTTTGAGTCTTCAGTCAACTGGACCCGCTTGCCAGTGGACCCGCGGGTCCACTCAACCTAGTCACATTTTGAATAGGTCGACTGGACCCACTGTCCAATTTCATTATTAGTACAGTCAGGGAGTAAAGCCGTATCTTTTAGTTTTATTTTTATGACTTAAAATATACCAATATTATTCACTTAGATATTTACATATATTTTTTTATACAATAATGTGACGAGACGAGCAAGACGTTCGCCTGGTGGTAAGCGTCACGCCTGCTAGTAACAGTAGCAGTGCCAGAATATTGAGTAGTTATATATGTGAAAGCTAAAAGCATTAACAAAGTTTGTTACAATCACAGTTTAGCATTATTGTGGCGATACGAGATTTAAATTGGTTTGTAGCTACTACTATTACTTTGAGGTTTATAGACTATATTTATGACATATTTCTATCAATGCCTACATATATATTATAACTACATATAAGTTTAATAGGTACCTATCTTAGGTAGGACACTTCTTGAATTTCGTACTAGATTAGAATTGAATTATGCTTACTTTCATTTTAATTAATTTATACCATCACAGAATTGGCCTAAGTAATTCATTTGTAACGTAGGTACTATAGAAAAGGTATAAGGAAAACATTTTTACAAACTTTCCTATTCGGCTTTACCCTAACCAACATTCTTGGAGCACAAAAAATAGACCATGATGTGAATGAACTTTAACTCTGACGTTTACCATGCCTCATGGCGGGGCCTCGGTTTGATTGATGGATAGGTAGATAAAAGTTACCTAATTTAACATTGTGTGGTCGGAGGTCAACACTCCAAGCGGTGATGTCTCCAGTTTTCCGTGACTCTAGCAGTAGAGTCACGGAACATATCGCCTTGGACGGAAGAACATACGTTTTATAAATTAGTGACAATGGCTCGAATGATTTCGTGGAAGTGCCAAGGTTGGAAGTTCTGGGAAGTGGCGGCACGACAAGTACGGAGCGAGTGCGGGCTGGAGTGTGCCCCCCTCGCTCGCTGCAGCGCAGCGGCAGCGGGCGCCGCGCTCGGCTCGGCAGCCGCCTCACCTCAGTACGGCTTGCGCACACTCGGGATCGACTCGCGGCCCGTCTCTCTGCCGAACTTTCACCTCCGCGATATCCTTATCTGTGATAAACCTTCAGTGAAATTGAATGAGCGCGCGTTTAGAAAGCGCTCGAGTCACGGCTCGCGGACGGACACCCGCCGGCGACGATCAGTTCTGCAAATTAATTTCTCCAGTGCAGTCTGTTTCTACGAAACTGCTTATAAAGAGTTTTACCGAGAAGCGAACGGCCGTAAAGTGGTTTTGAGGAAATATAAGTAATTACAAGTGGGACTTGTGTTTCCGTGTTGTGTGCTAAGGCGTTTACATTGGATCCCAACAAACCGATCGCACCTCCAATGGTGGTCAAACTACCAGGTGAGAAGTAGATCTAAGTAGCATTGATGCTTGATAAGACGACGACGACGACGTAGACTCCAAATAAAATAAAAAATGTGAAAAAATACCACTAAACATAACGTTGTCACATTGTTTACGGTTGAAGACCACGTGCAAGTGTAGCAAAAATAACAAGCTGAGGCGCCAGTTGTTATCATTATCACTGCCCGTGGCGGGGTCGTTCGTTGCCAATGATAATCACTGACGTCATGGCGCTCATTTAGTACACACTAGTGTCAGCTACTGCTATAAATAATCATGTGAAAATAATTTCGCATTTTAGCATGTTTAAATGTTAATTGTGTGAATATTCTAGGAAAAACTTCTTTTTTACAGATATAATTTTTTGGCGACTCCATTTTAGCACGATTGCGAAAATAACTGTTATAAAAATGCTATCATATCATTTCAATTTTGCTCTCGTAGTATGCCTATGTTAAACACGAGAAGCTAAAAGAGAAAGAGTTAGAAGCAAGAGTGCATTCGAGCTTCCGCAACATTCCAACTACGTTTACAATTTACATAACTTGTTAAATGTTTTCAGAGCCCTTATTTATGAAGCGTAATAATGCTAATGCTAATTAAGTCAACAATAGTAGAGACAAATATTTTAATATTATCTATACAATCACTATGGTCCGCGTTTCTAGGCTTACAAACACGTAGTTCAATCGTCGTATATTAAATTCGCTATTCAACTGAAATGGGCATGGATAAATGATTATGTCATCCATGTATACATTAATGTAATTTTATTTATGCTTAAGTAATAATAGTTATTGTCGACTGTGACTACCAAACTTAGATTGGTGATATAGTACAGCAATTAAAGCAGCCATAATCACAGATGTGAACGTATATTGTTATGATATTTTGTTTAGACTTTGCTAAGAATGCGTTTTCACTTATATTTGTTAAAATGTTATTTGTATGTCAAGTCTCGATTGTAGCATACCTGGCATGAGCTTGTATGTGAAGCTATGCGTATCAGTGGTAACCTTAGTATAGTTTAGATTTGATCGTTTTGTAACGAAATTTACATTGTATTGAAGAAGACACTAACTACCAGAGCAACATTATTTTATGAATATTATTAATTCAATTTATTTTTGCATCGCGTTGTTGCATGTTTATGCAGAATCGTGTCGGTTAGGTGCGCTAACAACACCAATCAGAGCCTGATCAGTTCTTTTGGAAACAATTATCGTTCCATCACGATACCTAACCCAACATTTCCTTAGAATACTAAACATTAAACAGAACATTAAATCAAGTATACTACTTCGAATCAATGACTACAAATAGGAATAAATGATTGCTAGAAAGGTAATCAGTTTGGCGAATCAACCTACATTTAGAAGTTCTTGGAAAGGAAAATTACGATAAGTAATAAAGAGATAAATATTGAAAGTTATAAGTAGCCTTCATTTATGAAGATATCGGATTTGTTTACCTTCAGATAACACATTTAAATAAGAAATAAAATGAAAGTGTTCAGAGTAAAAGGCTGGTTAAATGAACAAAACAATGTAAGCAAATTAATCCCGTGAACCACAGGGTGCCTTTGAAAGATGAAGTAATTTAAGATTTACATCAGACCTGTATATTTTTCAATATTCTCATGATAATCTGTTGAAATCGCCCCGCAATTAATAAGATTGCCGTGTGTGACATGGGTGAAAGTTGGAATTAACGACTCATTTGACCGATTCGTAATAAATTATAAAGATTTTGATAAATATAGTTATTAAAAAAAATTGCAAAATCATTCGTTAGGTATAGATAATAGTCAGTGTGTTTATACTGCAGATCCAAAATCTTTTTTTTTAAACCTATAATCGTACTACGCCTACACACAAAGCATTTCGATTCGAGAATGTGATCTGGAACCTGGACTCCAGCGGTTTTTCCTTCCCAATATAAACAATAAATAAAATCAAATATTTGAAATGTACAGTCCTAAATTGTTTAAATTCCTATGGCACCATCGTCCGATGCATCCGGATTGTCCTATGCCACGCATGAAACGCATGTCCGAAATCAAAAATAATAAGTAAACGTTTTTTGTGGAGATTAATCTCAAACATCGGTTTTAATCTTTAGCGGGTGCCATGTTATACAAATAACTGCCCACTGTAAGCTAACGTCATTGTCTAGAAGATTTACATAAAGAAGAACAGAAAGATGAGCTGTAACAGCCGTACGAGATTTTTCTGAAAGAGTCAACTGATCTTTTTAAAGAAGACTTAATAAAATTTGCATGGCACAAAACGCAATTTACGCTTCAATTAAGATCACTTCAATTGAATTCTCCAATCTTCAAGGAATCGCGCTTTCATCAAGACAATAGCGACAATCGCTTATTGTCTTCAGCTCCAGGACTTGCATCAAATCGATTACGAAGAACAACCGCCTTTGTTTATCCTCCAACGAGACAATGAGACTTTTTCTACCCATTTTAAGGCTACGTTAGATACAGTCCCATTGTTAGAAGTAACAGTGACGTAAATTAGATTCGTAGAAGCACTTCAAGCTCCATTGATAAAGTTTAATAGATTTATTAATTGCATACTTTATATTTATGTGTTTCAAAAACCACTAACTAACATAAAAGAGCATTTATTGCAATTAGGAATAGTGAGTGAGTTAGCTAAGGCACAGAATAAATAAGTAGCAAAGTACGCTGAGGCTAACTCGCTAGGCCAACAAGCAGAAAATTCAGAAAGAAGTTCGAACTAGTACACACAGTTTTAATTCAGAGGTGGTGTATTTATGAACTGTTTTAATTACCTACATAAAGTTTTCAGATTTAGAAAACTGTCTACCCCTTTCACTCAGATTCGAATAGGTATAGCAAGCACCAATACACAAACTAGTTGGATAGAAAGCGTCTCCACTTCTGCGAAGAATATTATATAACAGAAAAAACTAACACTACGCCAAAGCTATTCGTTTTTTACCCACATAGTCTGTATCGTTGTGTAATACAATGCTAATAGCATGATTTGCATCCCACACTAATGGGTATTACAACGTTTCTTGTGTATAAATCTAACCGCTACATTTGGAATAATATGATTGTATTAGTGAATACAATACACAATTTAATGTAATATTATATGTTACGAGATTCTTGGCTTACAATAATAATGACAACAATTAAGAATTTCTAAACATTATAATACGAAAACAATGTTGCTATTAGTGAAAACCTTTTTTCGCTTATTTGTTTATATTATTCTGTGTCCTAGCAAATGAGTTTGTGATAGCTGTTTGTTTTCCAAGAAATAAATAATACACTTAGCCCCATAAACATAATAAATAAACGGGGAGTAGTCTTGGAAGAGGTAATCTGCCTTTTGTATTTATCCTTCAAATAAAAAATTTAAAGAACGATAAAGACAAAAGACGGTTTAACCACCTGAAGCAAATCCACGTTTAATAATAAGACCCTTATAGTAATTATTAATATCCTAATCTAACTTATTGATATTATCAAAGCGAAAGAGTGACTGAAACATTTAATTGCCTCAATTTAAAAGTTTCATAATAGGGTTACTCAGACGGAAGAAACCTTGAGAGTGAAGTAAGATTTGAGTTATTTATTATTATTCATGCGCTTAACATTTAAGTATTTCCATGGAAAAAAAATCATGATCAGTTAAGTAAGTTCATGGACATGCCATAAACTTCGAATATTAGACTCGTAGCAACAATTGATATACCTATAGCAAATAAACAAAATGCAGATATTAGATGATATCTGATGAGTTAAAATTCATTTATTTTATATACGTACTATCAGATCATAAAATACAACGTGTATTATAGTGTTCCCAGAATATAATTATTGTAGTCCGAACACCATTACATAAGCACTATTTTTATGACGGACATTTGAAATGAAATGTAAATGCCGTTACTGAGAAGTTGATATGATGATAGGTGTACAGTTCGATGTAGAAGTTATACGACATTAGCTGTGGTTTGCAATTCCACTGTTACGATAATGAAGCTCTCTCTTTCATTCTTGTCACCACTCTTCTAATAGTGCTGAGTCCATTCTGATACTATGTACAGTTTTTAACATGACCACTTGCGTACACTATCTGAATTCTAAATAAGACATTATAAGTTAAAATATGAGTCCACATTTCATTTTGTACAAATAGGTACCTTTAGCTTTTATGGAGTGTAAGAAACTTACCTAAGATCAAAAATTTAAATATACAATTCAAACTACTACTAGACACAAATGATGCCGTAGTCATAGACACAGAAAAGCGAAGGCCCTACTTTTACTTCTCTCTTCAGTGTTCATAGACGAAAGATGATACAGTGTAGACATAATCATTTGTACGCGTGACGAAAAAAGAAATCGTTTTACTTGGGAGAGTGAGTACTAGGAAAATGCGAGTTGTCTCGAACGCGCGCCGCTTGGAACAAGGTGGGACGGCGCGGGCGCAGGTATGCGTGTTCTCAGAACGAACCACGTCCGTTTTTGCTCCTTTTTCGATTCGAGTTTACTGAGAATCGAATGGCCCGGTGGCGGGCCTACTCGGAACTCGTAATTAATCCTTGGAAGCCTCCGACCTGAGGGATGTTATGAGAAATCGCCACCATTATGTTATGACTAAATTTTTCATATATTTTTTGCATTGTCTCATTTTGAAAATTGTAGCTCTGGTTATTGTTCGGGTTCGGGGAAGGGTCGTTTCATGTCGTTAGGCTATAAAGCTTTAAGTAGTATTGTCCTCTGACCCCCGGCTTGTAGGAATTGCTGGCTGATGTGCTTCCGAGAATTGACTCGCAATTTTATCGGTCATTGGTACGATGATTAAATTGCTTCCGACGTATGATATTTTATTATATATATTATACTTCTTATTTACTCGTATAAGTAAAAGAAAAGTAGCTAGAATATGAAGATAGATTTGGAATAACAATTGCATTAGGTAAAGTGGAACTGTTGATTTCTTTGAAATATCAGTACCTAGTTCCCGTATAATGGAAAATTTAACCTTTTAAATTCTATTGGCTTCGTGGAATTCTAGATACTACAAAAGATTTCAGAACATAAACAAACAAATACAAAATATATTTTTGTTTTATAAGCCTTTGTCGGCATCGCATAAGGGCAAAATAAGTAACCATCGTTATAATCATCTTAAAAGGACCGAACACATTAAATTGCCGATTTGTGTCGCCCTGTTGTGGGCACATTTCCCCTTGTTGGGCTAGGACAGAAGACCGAAACAAAATGAGGCAAAAAGCAACTCGCTTCGCTTTCCCAGAACCTGGGCTAGTTTAAATTTCAATGGCAGACTACTGCGAACCACTGACAGTTTCGTCTAACGAACTGATTGAAATACCGCTTTGATGTCTGTCCTAGCTGATGGAAATGGAGGCTTTTGTTGAACGGATTAAGGGTCAGATTTTGATAGCGTCGTCTTCCTTTTGGTACCCCGCTGATGGTCTCAAATTTTTTCGGGTCGGCAAATTGAATGTCCGTGATTGCAAAAAAGGATCTTGTATTTACATTTTATCCGCAAATTCGCTTTCGTTCTGGAGGTTGAGCCTGTCAATTTGCTTTGATTTAAAAAAAAACGATTTGGAATGAAACAGAAACCTTTTTATGCGGCGTTTTTTAACTTTTATACCTTTTTTGTAGGGCATGTAGGTGAGTGTCGATAAACTGTAAAGTTAGCGAGCCATAAATAAGTTAATAAGGTGAAGGCAAACGATTAGGTCACCTCTGAGGACTACCACATCTATAATTATAGTAAGTAGGTGTAAATTGACGTGTAATTGCGTCACTTCACTTGGTAGTGAGTGTGGAGAGCCCACGCAAGCACCTTCTTTCTTATTTATAAGCATCATTAATAATGCTTACGTCTACCATTCGGAGATCCTTACTTATTTCCTTAGCTCTATAAAAGTGCGTAGATACTTTAATTATATGTAAGGAAAGTTTCTTAAGCGGTATATTATAATTGAGAGACACACTCTTAATGTATGTTATCCCCCATACAATAAACAGAAACCGCCGCCACCTCCCAGTCCCAAAGAGAGTTCAAAAGAAATCTGACATCAAAGGAGGAAATTTCTTTTCGAAAACTCTTTTCACAAGTTCACAGTAGGAAACCCCCTTTCACTCGGAATTGAGCCGGGATAAAAATAGTCACTCTCTTTCACGGATTACACAACATCTAATTGACTGGCCATAAATCGGAATCCATCGCCGTTTAACCACGTATAACGGAACGCATCTATTTTAAAAATCGAAACTGCTACGGGTCGACGTTCCGTTCCGGGAATCCGTCATAGCGTAGTGACTATTATGGTAAGCTGTGCCGAAGCATCGAACTAACCAACCCGTCCGGTCGGTAGAGTTCTGAGAACGCGCGAAGGTTGCTCAGCTAAACTCTTACATTGAATCCAAACGGTTATTGCCAA
The DNA here is from genome assembly GCA_905404285.2 of Erannis defoliaria. NCBI lineage: Eukaryota > Metazoa > Arthropoda > Insecta > Lepidoptera > Geometridae > Erannis > Erannis defoliaria. Next base: position 4,469,086 of record FR990076.1, read on the forward strand.
AGTCTTATGTGCTGACGGCATGCATTAGCGCTTTATAGCTATCAATTGAGGCCATTAAAAAATTCCAACAACTCGCGTTGTTAACTTTAACTACACCTCAAACTACAGTTAAAATCGCGCGTCCATCAGCAATAAGGTTGAATGTTGCAAGTTTTTTATCTGGGATCGGATAACTTTCTACTGAATTGTTAAGAAATCTCTGGGTAAACGAGTCTAGAAAGATCAGATTATGGTTGGCGCCGCGAGAAAGATGTCGAAGGGCACTGGAGGAGGATGAATGCTTTGAGATGCGCTTGCACGCTTCCAAGAAAAGACGCTTCTTGCACTTCCTCGTCCGCGATCGTATCTCAGCTTGAAGGCTTGTGTTCCGTAACTGTAGTGTGGCCAACTTTTCTGTGGATATGACCAAATTAGAGAGCTAGATTTCTCCGTGGCAGCTGTTTTCAATTCAAAAACACAACGGTACCTATTTATTCAACACTACGAATCACTTTATTATGAAAGAATGCGCTGGCATTCGACCTCACCTGATGGTAAGTAGTCTAAGATGTACCATGCTTGCCCATGAGGTGCCTATTCACTCTACGTCTTAGTCTTAAAGAAACTCAAGGAACTTAAACGGAACACCGAGGCAGGAAGAACTTTCCACTCCTTAGTAGTTCGTAAAACGAGTTTTGATATCGTTTCGAATTGAACTTTTGTTTTCATATTACAAATTTGATGTTAAATATTGTGTGTGTGTGTACCCAGCCAGGCCAATCATGCCCATTAAAAATATATTTCTCGCGGCGGCGCAGCGTCGTGTTTCAAGTTGCCTGAGCTCTTCCCTCAAATATGGTTGAGGAGAGCGATGGCTCTGCTTGAGGAATCTGGAGTGCTCGGTGTGTATATGCAAAGCTTGTCATAAATATTCCTTTCCTTTTGAAAATAATTATTTTAGTTGACAAAAGGCACGGACCCTGGAGCCCATGGTACTCAGCAAGTCATAAATAAAAAACTACGTAATTCTCACAAATTTGCATGCTTCAGGCCAGCAGTTGTGTATAAATACTAATACGTTAGCTCATCACAGATTAAATTATAATATACATAATTGCGTTGTCTCCAATGATTCACTTGAAAGCGTGAACCATTCAAGGCATTTCCTAAAGAGACGCACTGTGATGACTGTCCCTACTGTTTTTAAACACTCTATTTGGGACGTTCCAAAAATACTTGTCTCATCATACCATATTCAATATCATCCTTTGTATAAATCTTCGTACAATGCCAAATGCAGGCGACTATAAGTCTCTCGTCAATATATACCACGTTTTAAGATCAAATGAATATTTAGTTCAGTTTAATTATAGATAGCCTCGGAGATAGCCGTCAGAAATGTTTCCGAGAAACCTTGTTTAAGAATTCTAATAGGATTTTATTCCGAAACAGCGTTTAGGTAGTTACTTTTTAAGTGCTTTTGAAATTCCAGGTAATTTCAAAGCACATCATACCTTATTTGCTATCGTCTGTCATGCAGTAAATGAAGTTAATCATCCGTTTAAAATTTTTGCAGTTCTACGGAAAAGCTTTTAGCAAGTCGATGAGATGTGATTTGATACACAAAAGCAGACATAATAATTTTACTTTAGTATAATTTTTGAATATGTTTGTAAGAAGTGATTCCTTATTATGGTATTTCTACTATAAGTTAATTTCTTTTAATTTTTTTTTGTGTATTTATTATTGTGTCGCTATGTTTTGGTGTTCCAGGATTTCCATTCCATAGACATGATCATACCAGCCATAGAAAAAGATAGTACTATGTTTACAAGAAGTGTTTTGAAAATTATAAGTTTAAATAAATTTATATTACTAGTTTTTTAGTTTTTATACAATGAAATATTAAGATTGCTCGGTGTATTGTACTGCGACTTAAATTTTGCACGGTTACAATTGCACTTTTTGGAATTTTGGTAAATAGAAGCTACGCTCGAGGAACTTTTTGTGTTAAAGAAAATTGACTAGAAAAATATATTTAACAGTTATAAACAATTCAACCAAGTTCAATCTGTTGCAGATGTCCGTAGGATGCGGAGACCACTTGCCATCAGGTGAGTCTCATAAAATAAAGCAAAACTAAATCTAGAAAGAGAAGGGGAAGGCCAAGATAATCTAGAAGGTATAGGCCAAGTTAATCTACTTAGATAGAATAGACTAAGTTAATCTCGATTTCACCAAAGAAGTAGGTACACAGTTATATCTGCTATCTAACCGGAACCATACAATTTTCCCCGGGTTTGAAATGTAGTTTAAATTTGTCAAAGCCTCGATCATCGTCGAAAAGTAGCTAGCCTATCGGTATTTTATCGGATACATTTCGGAGAGTGTGCTTCGGATTTGCATGATCTTATTCCCCCCTGCTCATTCTTCTATCGGACGGCCAGAACCTCGAAAAACCGACACCGTTTTATGGCTGATATGCCAAAAACTCGTACGAAACGGTTTGATTCCACTTTCTTTATTCGAACTGCTAAACAGTGGAATGCGCTGCTTGAGTGGGTGTTTCCCGATAATTATATAATCTGGGTGTCTTCAAGTCGCGTTTGAATCGGTTTCTTCTAGGCAAGCGTGCACCATCGTAGACTGCATCTTCGTTTATCATCAGACGAGATGGCAGTCAAACGCAAGCCTATAAACATATTTAAAAAAATGACAATCCCGGTTATGAGCTTTTTACGTTCCAAATTTCACTCAAGTCTGTGGAGCTGTTAGTTATATACAGCTTATTACGTATTACTTACAAACTTTCACATTTTTGCGGCCTTACTTAAAAAAAATGTCAACCGCTAGTCACTGCTTAAGATGCTCTGCCATCTTCTCTCTGACGTGAAGTTACACGTGCTAGAAAAGGACAGAGAAGTTTAAGCAGTGACTAAGAGAATCGAGATTATTTTAGGTAAGGCTGATAATGTTTATCGAATTAAGTTGATGATATTAAAAATCATATCCAACACCAAACTTGCAAGATAATTATACCCGTAAAAAGAGTACACCTTAAATTTATAATTTGGCCATCGACATACATAGATATCATTGTATTTGCCTCTTTCTTTATTACTTTCAGTAATGTTGACATGGACCAAGATAAAATGAACAAAGAGATAAACGTCACGTAAAACCGGACTTTAGCCAGAATTTACTCTGCAACCATTGTTAGTTGTTACCTCCTTTCTCTCTGGTTTCCAAGTAGTGACAGTATTGTTACCACGTTGTTATCGTGTTCAGAGAAACGACAGCGCGTTCTCAGACTGGCGACAAATCAATAATTTTCGACTAAACTGCCTCGGTCGGGGTCGAGGCTTTATTGAATTTGTTACCGCTATAGAAAGTTTTGTTGTAGGTATTAATTACTACCTCGTGAACCATATTATAGTATGTTAAGTTATTAATTTCGTATAAGTACACATAACGTAACATATTAAAATATTTAAGTATGTTTGTTTCGTAAATATGGAATTAGTTAATTTTTTATCATCATCAGCCCGGAGACGTCCACTGCTGAACGAAGGCTTCCCCCTTAGACCGCCACACTGTACGACAACCTGCCATTTGCATCCACCGGTAATTTTTCATTATGGAATTATAATTGTCATGGATTTGCTTGACTTTGTTTAGCTCTACTTGGCATTTTAGTTTTGGTACCTATCAAACTTTAATGTCAATCATGTGTTGGCTGAACTAGGTGTTTCTTTTTGCAAAATGCTAAATCTCTACGCTGGATGTATGAATTCTAAACGATTCACTTAGATGGGCCTGATTATTCTGTATTCTGTGGATTTAGATGTTCTGTTCGTAGTAATATTATATTTTCTGTGGCTTTAGTAAGTGTTGATTTCTGCAGTAAAAATGTGGAGTGCTATAAGAAAGTACCTATCTAGTCCGATTTTCGTGACCCAACCTATATCTTGCTAGAAAGTCTTTGTGCTAGGGGTACAGTTCATGAGGTTAAGTTATTGTTTCGTGATCACAAGGTCGTGTGTAGAGTCGGCGTTAACCCGGCTCGCGGTGAGTCAGCCACCTGGAAGGCTAGGGCCAGGCTATTTCTAGAAATGCTGCGATAATTTTAACGACATGACACACCTGTTCTGGGTAGACGCCGCATTTATACATTCCGAAAATAAAGTGCGGTTTACATAGTCATCCTTGGTTGTTTCTAACTTTTGGACAAGAAGATTTTTGTACGAGAATCTAACATACCGAGCTTTATCTTTATGTATTTAATATTTATTACTATCTGGCCCAAAAGACGTAGTCTTATTTTAATTTCAATTGAAACCCATATAAAGGAAAAATTATGGGAAAAAATTACTTTTCGTTTTTCTAAAATCTTGTGTCAAAAGTTTTTTTTTGTTCATTCAAGTGACGAGACGAGCAAGACTTTCACTTGATGGTAAGCGTCATGACTGCACTAACAGTAGCAGTGCCAGAATTGAAAAGTGCAAACACAATCTTGCGCCGCACTGCACTGCGCTCATCACCCTGAGATATTAGATGTTAAATCTCTTCATACCCAGTAATTTAACCCAGTAATAAGTTTAAGACTAAAAAGAACTTTCGGTTTTTGTAAACAAACAATTTACAATTTTATTAAACTAATAATAAGGTAGGTACAGTCATTATAAATGTATGCTGCCGCTCGACTTGAATCATGAGATCTCGGGCTCAAATGTCGAGCCCGTACCAATGAGCTTATGCACAGATAACACGATACTAGTAAAAAAACATACCACTGGCTTTTTGATGAGGGAAAACGTCGTGAGGAACCCTACACAGAATACCTACGTCCAGAGAAGAAATCAACGGCGTATATGAACCCATCAACACGCGACTGGGCCAGCCACAGGTCATTAGCCAGGGTACCTGCAGGGTTTTTGGGGCCAGCGCATGCTGGATATGGCCCAATCAATCGCCTTTCGAGGGACATTAATTACAGGCTGATTATGCTATCTGTCTAAAACATAATTATTTAAAAACGTTTGCTCGCGCGAGATAAGTATCTCTAAATCACATAGCCTCCGATTATTTAAGATTAAGGAAGATACTCAAAACCTAAACTTTATTATATTTATTTATTTTAACTACACTTTGTTGATATAAAAATATATCACGGAGAAAAATATGTATATTCTATAGAAACGAATATTCACGTTTTTCTCAGGCAGTGAAAACCTTTAAACATCTCCGATAAGCTTATCGAGCTACTCTGGGGAAAATACAATATTATTTTCTGCGAACTCTATCATGTCAATTTAAGGTTTAAGAGTTAAACAGTAAATACCAAAACGTACACATATTCTCGATCGATACTATATAAACTGATATTTTCGAGAAAATAGGTACTCTCTCTAGATAATAAATGTGAAAGTAAAATCAATTTTTCCTTTGACAATTTTTATATATTTTATTCAATGACAGGCTTCTGTTTCGTCGCCAACGCCATTTTCCTTGATGTGCATTTAAAACCTTTAGCCTGGCTTGAAATTATATTTAAAGTGTTTAAGAGAACTTTCTAGGTAGAAGCACTAGAAGCACAGAAAAATAACATAAAAGTACTACGGGAATATAATATTAAACCGATAGTTGTTTGGAGGAAACTCGAAGTAGGAGAGCGATTTCAGGAAAGTGCTCTACTAATTTATCTTATGAGAGTGTGACCATGTATATTTAAGAATTAGATGACCCGGTGAACTTCGTAGGTATACCACCAAATTTTTTTTCGTAAAGCTCCACAGCATTGTGCCAAAAAAAATACTAAGCGGTTGATAAGTATGAGTCTTTTTCGAGTTTTTGCGAGACTAACCCACGGCAATTGTTTTGTTAAACATACAATGTGTAACAAAAAGGTTCAACAATACTGAAGTGTATGTATATAATATGTACTCATCATTATGAAGAACTTTTACTATGGGGCCAACCTTGAAAGAGCGAAAAAAATATCAGCTTTGAAATTGAACCTTTTTGTTACACACTGTATAGATTCTAGATAGATTTTATACAAACCATAATTTTTTGCAGTATACTTTTTACAATCGTAATAAAGGCATGTGACATTTTGTCCTAGTTCATACAAGGAGGTATGGGGAATTTGTACCACTAGGCCACCTGCCTGCGTAAGGGAGATGTCCTAAGCCTTTATGAGATGGTAAAGAAAAACATCGTGTTGAACTATGGTGGTACCATGGTGGCACTTTATAGAACCTAGTCGGCTGGCGAGTCTCCGGTCCACTGGACCCGCTCGTCAGTGGACCCACGGTTCCACTTGACCACATATTTTTCCTGTATTTTTATTGGTTAGCTGGACCCACAATCAAACTGTTAAAATCTATTGTTTAAAGCTACCAGTGGGTACAGTAGAGTGAAAAATTGGTTAGTTAAATCAAAATATAATAAAACGCAATTCAAGAGTCCGTCTGGAGGAGTACCACATCCTTGCCAGTTATTCAACCGCCAAGCAGCAGTGTGCAAGCATAACTGTGTTCCGGTTTGAAAGGTAAAGTTACCAGATAAATTACTGGGTATGAAGAGATTTAACATCTGAGATCTCAGGGTGATGAGCGCAGTACAGTTCACAATTCTGGCACTGCTACTGTTCGTGGCAGGCGTGACGCTTACCACCAGGCGAACGTCTTGCTCGTCTCGTCACATGATTGTGTAAAAATCTAATTGAATAATATTGGTATATTTTAAGTTATTAAAATTAAAACTAAAAGATACGGCTTTACTCCCTGACTGTACTAATAATGAAATTGGACAGTGGGTCCAGTCGACCTATTCAAAATGTGACTAGGTTGAGTTGAGTGGACCCACGGGTCCAGTTGGTATATGTCTTACGGTATAGTACTACAGTATATGTCTTGCGGTACAGTATAAGTTAGCAACCACTTATTACGTACAATAAACAAAACTACTTTTAGAATGAAATCATTTTATTCAATTAGTCATTGAGAACGGGTTTCCTGCAAATTCTTGATTTGCCTAATTTAAAACTTCCTACGTCAATTGCCTTCAATGACGCAATTTTATAATGTAGGCGTAAATAATTGTTTTATCTTTTCTTTTCCTTTTTAAGCTCTTATGTCGCTTCCTATAAGTCTATCAGCCTGTATTACCTAGTATTTACTTACTTCTATGCAGCCTCTATTTTGCTTGCACAGAAACATTAAATTTTAAATTTTCACGTCTTTCAAGCGTAAAATTCCGGTTCGGATCCGCTTTTCATCAGTAGTGTGTACTCATTACCTATATACAACGTAGGGTTTTTGCTTTTCGCTCTTCTTCTGTTTCCCCTTTTCTGCTATCACTGGATTCACTGGCACATAAAGAAAAAATCTAGTTATTTGAGAGAAAAAGATAAGGGTAAAACTCTAGGTTACTGCTATGTTTAATTGTTTACACTAAGTAGATTCAGGTGCACGTTCATAGCAACCGCTAAGTCTTGGAGGATTTTTAGCTCCTCAGTCACTGCACTAAGTATACAAAAACTTTGTGATACTACCTCGATGGTTGTTATAATAAGTAATAAGTACAGGTAGTATACAGTAGTAAAGTTTTATCCTTGTTTATTAGGCTAGGAGGTTCACGCATGTTTAGTAGGTTAGGAGGTTTAGACAATAAGTACGTACCTATAAAGTTTGGTAAAATGGTCTTGAAACGAACATAATAATAATAATAGTATAATAATATAATAGAAATAATAATTGTAACATAATAATAATAAGAACATAGATGTAGCTATTTATTACATAGCTTACTAATTCAGCTTTGTCCAATTTTTATCCCATGCAGGTAACGCGCCACGGGTTAAACCGCGGGGCACGGCCAGTAACTACAATATTTTTTATTTGTCAACTTTGCGTAGACATTTTATCCTGCTTTTATAATAACAAAATCAGGATAAACAGAAAAAAAGGTAGGCATGCTGTAGAGACGATTGTAATCGCCCTTATAAACAATTAAACAATGTGTATTGGACTGGCCCATATGAGGTCAACAGCAGGATTGGAATGCTAGAAGCGCGTTCGATTACGTCGTGATGAAACTCTCGTGACCCTCAATAAATAATATATGGTTAGGTAGTTAGGTTAGGTACGTATGTATGTCATCATGTGACGTCATATTTACAACAACGTAAGCTGTCGCTGACCGGAGTTCTGATGATAATGAAATGACCTTTATTCTTTCGCTAAACGATATCTTTGATTCTTGTTACTACCGAGTGATTTGGCACGAATTTTCGCGATTCGACCACATTTCTCGGTCTGTCACGTTTATCCTGACTATCACATCTATCAAGATCTCAAAAAAAGTTCCATGATAAATTGATTGATTAAGTATTGTCTCGCTTTCAAGGCAGGGAAAACGAAACAAAGTAATGGTAATGTTGAAGTGGTAGGCCACCTGAAGTTTTTAAATATGTACATACCTGAAGAAATTTAATTTACTTCATTTACTAAAGGCATTTTGAATCTTGAATCCTGAATCGCGACAACCGGTATTTTTTGTGAAATTGAAGCAGTATTACATTTTAACTCTCTCAAGGTAAAAATCATGTACAGGTCTTCTGGATCTACAGACTTATACATGTATAGATAGATGACCAATCCTGAAATCGAAGAAAAATCAAACGCTGTTTCATACATCTTATCGTGGGTGCACGTCGATTTTGGTATCATCAACAGCCGGAAGACGTCAACTGCTGGACGAAGGCCTCTCCCTTAAAGGCCTTCCCTTATGTTGCCAATATCCCCACGCTTGGCAGGCGGCTTGGGTATCGCAAAATGGTTACTACTGTTAACTGAGAAGACGCTGCTGCCCGTCCTCCGGTGGTTCTGGATGCAGTTTTAGGATATACCCAGGTCCATTTTGGTATAGGAACATAATATAGGAACAACCATTTTGTCGTGATATCTGAGTAATTGGTTCCATAGATAAAGTTGTTCACTCACTGAGTACATATGTTGTGATAGACTAGATAGACTGAGACTATGACTATGACTATATACCGAAATACAAAATATAGAATTCAAATCCTGGTAAATCTTACCATGCTATGTGCACAAATGCTTTAGTCGGCGGACCTCTGAAACTTAGAATAGGTACCTACTACTTTGCTCACATTTGTCACCTGCTAATTCAGTAGCCGGCTTAAAAGAAAGGATATTTCTTTTGATAAGTAGGTAGATATACAAGTATGTATGACTTATTATAGACTTTCTTGCGACAAAATCATCATTTATGTGAGTCAGTAAGATAAAATTGATGATAGATAACAATTACGAGAAGGCATTGTAGGTAGGCGCTTATATCGGAATCGGTAATCATAAATTAGTCATTTTACACGTGCTTTTTACAGTGCAATAGTTTCATGAACTTAGAAATACTGGAAATAGCAAGACGACTACTATGAGTAATGATAGATTGTGCTGATAGTATAGGTATCTCTTTAAATCTAATTATTTTATCTACTTACCTACTCATAACAGGCGCCGCCACTCTAAATTATTGTCATGTATCATTTTTGCTAAACTAAACTAAACCCAAATAAAACCGAAGCGGGAAGCGCATTCCAATAAATAGCATATTTTCCACAACCATTTTGTTTAATATCAGCTACAATTGAATCTATATTTACAAATAAGGCTCTTCAAACCGTTTATACACGGCTATTAACCCGTGATCAGCAGGATGTAACAAACAAGCCGGTTCATCACCCTCAATCATAGTGAGAAATATTTTTTGCCCCATCAATGCCCCCAATACACCAAGCTTCTACCGTTTCAGAGGAATAATATCCCCCCATTTACCTATCCATAAATATTCATCACATCGAAGAAAACAGCAGTCTTTTCTAAGAAGCGCTATTTCTAAGATGTTTTTGCTTCTAAAGTTATGCACCAGTGAGCTACAATCACTTCCAGAGCATAGACTCATTAATTACTTACTTACTATGGCAATAATGTACTTATAAGCATCGACAATGATAACATGAATGGACGGGAAATAAGCGTACGGATTTTGAAGTCTATATATTGAGCGCCGGCTCTCCACTCGCTTCAGTCATACTCTGCCTTTGCGACATCATCATCAGCCCGGAGACGTCCACTGCTTAACGAAGGCCTCCCCCTTAGACCGCTACACTGTACGACAACCTGCCATTTGCATCCACCGGTTGCCCGCGACTTTTACATGCGGGGTTTTTTTTGTTTGCGTCATGCGAGACCACAATACAAACTTCTAATACATGTACCTCTTTTTGTCGTGCAGTAATTAGATTCGCTATTTCTATTTTCCGGCAAATATAATATACATATTTTTGTTTTATTTATACGGGAATACTCACGTTTAATTAAATCTGATACCCCGACTATAGTTTCGATCACATCCGGTGACCTTTTTCAAAGAGTGAAAACAAAGCCCGACTCGCGTGTGGCTGCGTCCTGCTTAGCACTCAAAATAATAATAACAAAAATGCATACTTTTAGCTAGGTATGCTTGATTGTGTTGTCTTGTTAATTTTGATCGATTTGCAAGCGCTGGGCCCGTCCATTCCATTATCACCGTCGCTGCTTATAAGTATGTATATTGAACAGAAGTTTTAATTGTGTTATGCGGTAAGTGAAGTCTATTCCTACCGTGCGTCTATACGAGTAGAGTAACAATTTTAACACATTAAAGTTGTTCATAAGATGAAACAAAAAAATGCACGATAGGTATACTATGACTATCACATGTATTCATAAATTGCTATGGTATAGCTCCAGATGTATTGCTCGGTAAAAGTAGAAGACAATGGTAGATGACCACTTTTGGTAATTCCACTTATTATAATTTGATGTAGAGCCACATAATAGTACATTATGATACAAGTGTGCTATGTTGGTCATTACACTAGAGGCGGTATTATGCGCGCGAGCCGCAGACGAGCGCGATAAGGAAGCCGAGAGCGTAATGACTAACATAGCACAAGAGTTCCATACGACTGTTTTCATCACACTTGCGAGGAAAAAAACAAACATTTTTTGATAATAATCAACCACACAGCGAAAACGTCAACAAACATTTGCGCCTTTGCGGAAAATGGCGCTCAAACCAGCAATGCGCGCGCAGGTTGACATTTACTTCAGCGGCATAAGAACTCTTTGTTGGTATTACAAAAAAACTGTAAGTATTACCCGGCTATATTAAGAGTGTTTCGTATACATACGTCTAATTGCAGTCACGTACAAACTTGACTTTACCGGGTTATACCTATTATAGCACAAGTGCCGTAATGTAAAGTAAAAAGCACGCGTGCATAATAGCTTGGATTATGAGCCTAAAACCGATGTAATAAGATCCACTTTACGAGCAAGTGTGATGAAAAAAAAACTATAGTCTATAGACCACAAAGTGGGACGTCGTCGTCCATGTATGCCAGGAAGGTTAAAACATTATGTATGGTAGGTAATGTAGTATGTTTGTATACATTAATCATAGAAGGCATGTAATATAGTAAGTAATTTGTAAATTAAAGCATGTATTGCTTTACAAAAGGTAACATTAACAAAAAAACACAAATTGTAAGATTCTTGAATAAATAAAAACAATATAAAATCCAAAGAGCCTCTAAAAAAACCGGCTCTATTTCTATTCGCAAGTTATTGACATCAACAATGCAAATAGAACAGTACCTAGCTGTTTCTGCTTTTAATTGGTCCTTCGAGCCCAATACTGCTAAACTTAAGCTTTGCTATTTATTATTTCGTAAGTTTTTTACATGTTTAAATGCCTTTATACAATTTTCGAGAACTTATTGTCTAGACAAACCTGAAGTAGGTTTTTAGACAATAGAAATAAATATTGTTTGATAGATTTTTAAGAATCGATAAATAAATAAAAAATTAAAAACTGATTCCTAAATGATTTAACCTGAACACGTGATGATATACATAAATATAATATACATATTATATTTATTTATTATATAATATTATTATTATTATTTATTTATTTATTATATTATAACAAAGCAATACTAAACACCAATTCATCAACGGCATATTGCAGCTTGCAGCCCATAATTCATATTCCAATTAACATAATTAACAATTTTATTTTAAATCAATAAGGATATCTGGTTTCGCAGAAATATTTTTAATTTGTTTTGAGTAGTAAATGATAGAAGTGGTTACAAGGAAATAATTTAAGTTAAATATAAGTTTCATTTTGAAATAGAATTATAAGTATTTCTAAGAAGTTTTAGAACAGCTGTGTTAAGTAAGACACAATGACACAATGCGTGTGTCTTTTTATGCAATGGAGGATTTTAGTTCAGTGACGAGACGAGCCAGACGTAAACGTGGTGGTAAGCATCACGCCTGCCTATAACAGTAGCAGTGCCAGAATTGTGAAATTGGAAACAATACCCTGCGCTGCACTGCACTGCGAAGGTTCCCTCACGAAGTTATCCTTCACTGAAAAGCCAGTGTAATCAGCGGCCGCGGAAGTGGGGGGCAGACGGGGCCAAATGCCCCCCCCCTAAAATGAAACGGGGGGCGCTGCGCCCCCACCAATTTTAATACCTGGTAAGAAGGTTCCCCGTCATGGCGCTTCCGCGGTCCCTGAGTGATATAATTAAATCCGTACATAAACTCCAAAGAGCTCATTGGCACCAACCCAGGTTTGAATCCACAACCTCGTGATTCCGAATCTACCGGTCTTCCCATATTAGGCTATCACGGCTTTATAATTAGTCAAAATGATATTGAAAATAATATATTTTTGTGATTGGGGTATACTCGTACGGCCCCAGTCATTGATTGGTGCCCGATATTCACAACTATTGTGCGCATTTTTATCCCAGCACTTTTTAAAATTTTGCCAAAAAGTAGCAACACTCGAAATGTCAGTTTAGTCAGTTTAATTATGAATTCTACTATAAATACATTCGTAGTCATAAAAAAAGAGAGATTTGATACGCTCTAATGTCAAGCAAACATAATTGGACTAAAGTTAGTTTAGTTTAGTTTTAGTTTCATTATTCTAGTATAGTAGGTTTTGTAGTCTAATGTTAATACATTCTGTTTTGTATGTTCACTAAATAAATTAATAATTGGACTAAATCAACTAGGTACATACATGAACGAATCGGAAGAATTTTAAAGAAAAAATTAGTTTTAATGTATTACCGTGTGAGAAATAATTCCGTGGAACTTGTTTTTGGTTTTTGGACTATTTGTGCGTCTTTTGAAATCACAGGAAGGTTATTCTGTTTGTTTAGATAGATCTACGAGAATTGAACCTAACGTTATACACAAGCGCCTGCTTGATTGTGTCAATTAGATCCGTGGACCTAATGTGTGCCGTCCACATCAAAGCGCGCGTCCCTCATCTCTCCCATTTTACTAGATCTATGCCCGTAGTGGATATCTGTGAATCATTGTACTTTGTACTACCTACCTAACCTATCTACAGTAGGTACTTACCTACCTATATCTCCAACGTTAAGATAAATAGATGAAATTCTGTTACAATGAAGATACAAGTTCTGAGAACATTGCCGGTTGACATTTGAACGTGCAATTTAATTTATTTCGCTACTGTATACATTTATCTAATACTTATGTAAGCTTGTTTACTCCGCAATTCTTAGAAGTTATTAGCATGGCATGAATCCATATGAACGTGGAACAATACTCGTGCCTTGGCGAGTCATCATATTATATAATATATGTCAGATATTATATCTGGCATCAGTTTTATTGTCTGGGATTAGGTTTATATAACTCATATTTTTTTAAACCAAAGGAGCTGTCAAATTTTATAAAAATGCTGGCGGCAATGGTACCCTCAGCATCATAGTAGCAAACAGTCATGAAAAGAAAAGAGGAGGTGTGATATTAACGCAGGGCATTTTAAAAGGAGAATCGGAAGATGTCAGGGTTTTATTGTCCTCTAAAACTATAAACTTGTGATTTACTGAAATAATATATGTTTGATAAACCTTGCAAACTGTTTTATTTACAATAGATTTTCTTCGTATACTTATGATGATGATGATGAAAATTCATATCCGACTAGGGCGGCTAGGGCAGGTGATTTTGATTGTTATGGTTGGCAGTGGTTTGATAGTTCCATTGCTCTCAAGGCAGTGGGACAGATGTATTCGGGACCTCAGAAATACTGGGTTTTAATTTTTAGATTGGAATAACGCTTCTTTCGGAATTAACTATATTATACTCCGTAATAACGTACCTAATAATCGTAACCGCAAGCTAATCATGTAACTGTTCGGGATCGCGATTCGGATTGCGATTTGTCATAAAGGTCACTTGTCAGCTTGTCACTGTCCCGCCAAAACTCATTTTGACTCTGCAAGGCAGGACGAAACGCCAAAAGACCGTCGGATTTGCCTATCTTAATTGAAAAAAAGGAAAAAAAAAGAAAAAGGAAATCAATGCATTCGTTCGATAACGATAGCGAGAGAAATCCCTCCGTGATACCGTGAAGCTGTGACAGTGACAAGTGACATTTATGACAAATCGCGATCCCGAACAGTTACATGATTACCCTGCCGTTCTCCTTTTATAAAAAAACAGATCTAATACTTAATATAAGTACTTACTGGTTTCCATTGTACAAGCTTCGCTTAGTTTGGAGCTAGATGGCGCTGTGTGATAAATGTCCACCGATATTACTTTACGGCTTTAGTTAAAAACGCCGCTCAAACTTAGTCACTGCTTAAACTTCTCTGTCTTGTTCTTGCACGTGACACTTCACGTCAGAGAGAAGTTGACAGAGCATCTTAAGCAGTGATTAAGTTTGAGCGGCGTTTTTAAGTAAGACTGTTATTTATTCACATTAATCTTATAGGACGATCATAAAATTCATAGATATAGTTTAAAAAAAACTTATGAGGACTATGAGTAATATTTATATGAAAAGAAACATAACGCCAGGAGGAGCCACTGTACAAATCTCTACTTTTTAAAACGTTTATGGCTGGATTGTTCGCAGCGTGGTTATAGCAGTACATATTCGTTCTACTTTCCGTGTAAATCGTCTCTTCTTGGAAGTATTTCTACGATTACACGGCTAAACGGCCATTAAATTAAGCTTATTACATTCCGCTTGGCACGAGCGCTGAATTTTGTTTTCTAATTTAAAAGAGCGCGGTTTTACAGCGAAATTCAGCGAATTGGTTAATTTGTTTCTGCTCTCCTTACTTACCTACCTATTTATAGTTTTGTGAGGAAATATATATTTTTATTTCATCCTGAAATTATAGCTTTTAAAAATAAAAATATTTTTGTTTCATGAAAAATAATGAACAATAATGTTTTTACGTGATATGTACCTACATCGATATAAGTACTCATAATTATATTTATTGTTACTAAGGAAGTACCTAATACTACTTTGTAAGTACCTACCTACCTACTAAAATATAAACTATGGTCACTATTTTATTAATTTTGATTAATAAAACTAAAAGATTTGGCTTTACTCCGTGACTGTACTAGGACAGTGGGTGAGTCCAGTCGACCTACTCAGTCGAGTGATCCCGCGGGTCCATTTCGACTGGGTCCAGTTGACCGAAGACTCCTAATATATTACTATACAATTATATAGCCAAGTTAAAAATATTAAATAATTAGTACTAATACTGATGTTCTATCATTCTACCTACAAAATAATCTACCTGGTAGATTCTACCATGATTATTATAATAATACTGTCATAAAACAACATTATCATAAAACAACCTGTTGAACCTACCCTACTTTACAACAGAGAATTATAGAGAAACTAGGTACCTAGGTAGGTAGTTAGTTAGGTAGGCACAGTATTGGCGGTAAAATCGAACTCGGCGATCGCAAATATCGTAATTTTCCGCGAATCGCAGAATGTTCGCGGAACAAATTTTTGCTACGTGTTTGTGCTACTTGTTGGCTACTTGCAAGAAATCTTGTAAGCAGTCTGTTTACTAGAAGTTTTATTTGTTACCAGTTACTAATCAAAAATATTATAAGTGTCTTTGCAAAAAACATACCTAGTAGGTTGTCTTTATTTAAGTAGGTACCTATACATTTTACAGTTATCATAAACCTTGGATATCAATACTGTATAAGTACTTAATATTTTACTTATTTTGGTACCTACTGAACCATTTGTTTGATTGTGGTATATAGTGGTCGATTTGAAGGTTTAAGTTGACAGAACTAAACTTACTAAAGTACTGCTGTCCTTAGCTAACATGCCTAGTAAAAAAGTGACAGCAATATTATATTGAAAAGACTGTTCAATGCAAATACAAACATATTTTGTGAGTCGGCCAAAAGGAAGAACTAAAAAAAACTACGGATGGCAGTCATTTTCAATTAAAAAATACAATGGTGGCTCTATCGTCCAAACAACAAACAAAATTCGCACCCAAAAGCAACTAGCAAAGGAACGCTTTTGAAATACCTACCATCTGATAACGTGGGGATAAGTAGACAATATTTTATAAAAATAAATGCAGGCACAATACCTTCTATCTATGATAATTTGTTTTATAATTTTTTTTAAATTATAAATTATTTTAATTATAAATTTTTAAACAGAGATTGTGGTCGATTCTGGCGGTTTACGTTGACAGTAAGTTCTAAACTAACTAAAGTATTGCTGTCCTTAGCTAACATGCCTAGTAAAAAAGTGACAGCAATACTTTAGTTAGTTTAGAACTGTTAACGCCTTCAAAAGCCTTCAAAATCGACCACATTGTGATCGATTCTGGCGGTTTTAGTTGTCCTACTTATCCCCACGTTATCAGATGGTAGGTATTTCAAAAGCGTTCCTATTGCTACTTGCTATTGGGAGCGAATTTTGTTTGTTGTTTGGACGATAGAGCCACCATCGTATTTTTTTATTGGAAATGGCTGCCATCCGTAGTTTTTTTTAGTTCTTCCTATTGGCCGACTCACAAAATATGTGTGTATTTGCATTGAACAGTCTTTTCAATAGTCGACAGCTGCACCGAGCGAGTGGTTACGCGCCAATGACAGCCGCGCAAGCAGATGGTTGTGAAAGCTGCAAGCCGCAGGTACGGGGTTCCTAGAATGCCGAATATAATCGGTAAACGTTGAACTCGCTCTCCATGTAGGTGTACGTACTGCGTTCGAATACGAATTATATAAACACATGCGCAAAGACTCTCGTCTAGCATATTCACAGCGTTTGTAGTTGAAATACAATTTGATACCGATGAGTTATTAAAAGAGTGACGATGGTAGATTAAAATGATTATAGTATAATTATAAGGATAGAAATACTAATCTCAGAATCATCAATCGACAGAGAATACGAATCTGTTTATAAGCTAAATTTTTACGTAAGTATTATTTTCGGTCTTTACTTTGATTCTCATTACAATACAATACAACTTTATTGCACACCAGAAATATAGAACTACTTACAACTAATCAGGGTATATTATTTAGTATATTAGTTATAATGCGTTTCGAAACACAACCTTTTTAAAACTTAGTTGCAAATTTGGTCCACCTCCTCCTTTCCTTCATTGATGCGGAATCTATGAATCCTCACTGTTCCTGACAAAGTTGCTCTTTTAGAAACGAGGCAGTAGCCATAAAAAAAAAAGTTTGTTAAAAAAAGGGAATAGTGTTGAGCTATGCATTGCGGTCAATGTTCGATTTTTACATTGTTACCGTATTTAAAAAAATAACAAGGTAGCGTCAAAGAAAGTAAATTTCTCTGGGTAGCGTAGACAGCCAAAAGACGACCACTTCTAGACGAAGGCCTTCCCTTAATAGCGTCTAATCTAATAAAATGATAAGTGATTAACAATCTTGGCAGGTATCTCTAACATTTTTGAATATCATTTAATAACATATACACTTCTTAAAATAAAAAGTTAAATTTATAAGCAGTTATTTATTGTAGTGTGATATAAGGTGGCATCAACATAATTTAGAAGATAGGTAGATATTATAACGTTTGTATCATAGAGTTCTGATATCTGTGGTTTGTATTGTACAAGCCAGATATAAAAAATGAGCAATATTTATACATAACCTCCAGCTAGTACAAGTGGTGGCCTTATCACCAAAAGCGATCTCTTCCAGGCAAACAATAGCATAGTTAAAACTTAAAACATAATTATGACTTCTAATAAATTTATCAAAGAATATTAGATCGATGTGGTGTAGAGTGTAAGTAAATAATTATACTTGAGTATTATGATTATTTGGGATTAAAAACAATCTACTAACTTCATGAGTTCTCGGTGTAATTATGGCATAGCTAGACAGTCAGATTTAGTCAGAATATAAATAAATGAATCCTCCTTCTCGAATTAAACCTAAAACAATGCGAATGTAGTATTTGATAACTCATGTAGGTAGATAATAATAAAAGGTACCTATTCTTTGTAATGAGATAGCAAATATCGATGAATGAGTTCTCGGAAGCCAGTGAACGTTCGTATAATCGTAATCTATCGTAGGTACAAGCGAGTCTGCGAGCGCAGGCAGGCAGAGTGGTGGCTCAGTGTCAGTCAAGCTCAACGCGTGAGCTCAACCACTCGCTGCTCAGTCACTCACCCAGCTGACACTCGCTCGACACACAGTCGCTTATCCGCTGCGGGCCAGTACAGTTGTTATTTTGGTCGGATTTACTTACGCCTCGCCTCATCGAGCGAGACAGTGAAATAGCTGCCGCGATGCGAGTATATTATTTTAACGGAACGTTCTAAAATAATCACATTATTCGATAATTTTTTTAAACTTCTGAATACACAACAAACTCTACGATTGTGAGTTAAATAGTGTCCAAACTCTTAACTGAGTTTTGGCGGGAACACGGAAAAATCATGTCGTTGCATTCTATTATTTTCTTAAACTTGTGTTTTTTCGCGAATTAATGATTAAAAATGGTGGTGTTTTATTCATTGAGTGTTGAATTACATGCACGAGTGTGGGCAAGTGATATAATGTGGTGAAACATGTCTTTTCGTGTTGTTTTCAAAACTCCGTAGAAGCTCATAGTAAAGTCACCACAACTTTACTGGGGTATGACTTGGACTCGACTAGGACTAATTTCATGTGACTTACTGTGATTTCATGACTTATATGACTTGATGATAACAAATAAATGTAAAAATTCATAAACTTGACACTGGCAGAATGCACAACGTGCGATGCCAAAAACTAAGGAAAAAAAAAAAAAAAAACTCTTAACTGTCAGTGTCAGTGACGTCAGTGTCAAACAGCTTAAAAAAAACAAGTGCGTGGCCAAGCAGGTTATTTTGTTTTGTTCAGAATCTCGTGGATATTTATTTGCAGTCAACCAATTATGTACTTGTATTGAATTAAAACTGCTTCTAATCCAAATATTTATTCCTTTAACATGTCTTCCAAGTAAAATTGTGTAAACCGTGGCATCCAGAGATAGTGTGGGTGCAAACATCAGACCACCGGTCTGTAAACAAATGTGCGTGATAGAAAAGCAGGAGAAGCCAGTTTATTCCGTAAACATGACTCTCGCAGCAAGATTACCGACACACAGTAAGTTTCTGGACCTTGTATTTATAGGTTAATAACATGTCGCTGCAATATTTTTTGATCTCTTATACTGGTACATTTTTAATCGCTAGCCAAGCCAGCACTCGGCTACGCTTCCATAGTTACACTATACATATATGATTATATTATAAATGTATCACTAACTTAGCAAATTTTCTCTAGTTTTTATCTATTTACTACAGTGAAATAATCTTACCTTAATGTAAGTTGTATTTAAGTAGGTACCTACTTAAACTACACTTCTACATAATTTATCCTACAAGTATCTTTCACTTTACTAAGTAGGTTACTTGTATTTTTTTTTTAATAAGGTATACATAATGTCCTTCCCCATGCACTTAATGACTATCTGCACCTCGGATAATTATGATTCTAAATAATGGGTTGTTTATTAAATGTAGGGCTGTGCAAAGGTTTTACATAGAGCAGACTTAGAAGAGACTCACTGTTCGTATTTTTTTCATTCTACAACATTCTCCGAATGGTCTCTAAATAATAATAGGGTTTGATAACTTAAAAATATTTTTTTTACTTTTTTGTGGTTGTATATGAGAAGTGATCCAGCAAGCTTTTCTCCTTTTCTTTATGCATCATTTCCATCTATCCAATATTAAGATGTGTTGTATTAAGTTTAATATAGATGTTTTTTTTATTTCGGAGTCTAAATTAAGAAAACAAAAGCATGGCCATGGTCAACTCAGAGTTTTACTCATGTAGTAGATAGGTAGCAAATATTATCCCCAGTCGAGAAAAAAATTTAAACCTATAGAATGTTTTTATAAAAATATAAAAACAAATTTTACTGCAATTTGATGCTTCATCAAGTGGTCAAGTTATAAATTATGAATGGATTTATTGATACCTACCTAGAAAGATAAAAATTTCGAAACATTTTACTTGTTAATTGTATTATTATCTTAGAAACACATTTCAACGTGATAAGAATATTTATAGAGCAGCTACATTAAAACACATATAAGGAAAATGATAAGGCTTTGATTTATAGAATAACCTTTAAAAAAAAAAACTTTTAAATAGGTTCAATATTGCAACCAACTATGACAGTAAAAAAACAGGCACAAAAGCTGTGCTAAGCAGGACGCAGCTGCACGCGCGTCGGGCACTGTTTTCACTCTTTGAAAAAGGTCACCGGATGTGATCGAAACTATAGTCGAAGTATCCGATTTAATTAAACGTGAGTATTCCTGTATAAATAAAACAAAAAAACTATGACAGTAGTCTTTTATGATTGTGTTTTTCCACTGTTGGGTATTAGTGCGCCTTTTTAACTACTAATATATGAGCTAAAAAACTCGAGGCTATCCTGTTATTGGGACAGACACATCACGGAAAGAGAAATGATTCGCAGAAATGATATCTTTTTGTCAAAGAATAAAAACGCCTGGGTCGTGGGGGCACTGAATGTGACCAGGTTGGCATCCCCCCAGACTGCCTTAGGACAACTTCCAGCACTCAACCATCGCCTCTCTGAGTGTTTGGATCTGCAACCCGCTGGAAATTATTGGTTATAGTTTTTAAATTAAGAGTAATGTTTGAAAATATTTTAAAACCGCAGCTTCACATAAAAAATTTGTAACCACCCAATTATTTTCGCTCTACTCAAAGTGACCCTATCTGCAACAGCATTAAATGGATGATAGATTGTGCAGTACCTAATAAATATGCTAAAACATGGGAAAACTTTGTCTACTGTGCTATCATTATTTTATTATTCACTTATCAATTTGTAATTGTGTTAATTGCAATGACTGGACATTTAAAACTTTTTCCATAAAATCTATGGTCAAGATATTTAGGGGAGAAGGGTATACAAATGTAAACGGTACACATCTGGTGGTGATGAATACAGCTCATTACTACACTATGGATAAATGTGACTTATTGTCAAGCAAGGGCGGATCCCCCCTGGGATGGGTATAGGTTGACTACTGATAGCTTTTGTAGTTGTAATGGAATTGGAGCCTGACTGCTAACTAGACCTCGACTCGACTATATGCCCCCCCCTGACTTAAAAGCTGGATCCGCCCTTGTTGTCAAGTGGCAACAATGCTTGACCACAATTTGCATGTTATGTCACATGTAGCCTTCAAAATCTCATAAATTAATTAATAGTAGATCTTTGTAGCAGAATATAAGTAAAGCAGAATGTCAGTGTGGCACTTATCATTTCCATTTGGAAACCTGGTCTTATCCGGATGACTTGAATAAAATTGTTTTAAGTCAATGTATTCTGAAGTTGTTGCTTTAAGACACAATTAAATAAAAACATAATTTCACAACATCAACAAACATTGCAAACTCAAGAATCAACTCTATTATGTAGATATAGAATTTAATAACTCAAATTCAAATGTAAATAACCTACTTACCAACTTATATGTCACATTTTTCATAATCAGTTGTGATTCATATCAGCTATTAGTGTTCATTCACCTTTCCCTTTATTTGGCTTTATCTATTAGCTTTATTAGTTTATAGAGTAGTGCACTTAGACTGAGACATGAGGGGCGAGTATCAATATTTGTAACAATTTCAAGGTTGAAACTTACTTGAAATAGTCATGGTTGTGTTAAGATTGTTTATCTTCATATTATATTACAGCATGATTAAATTATACAAATACCTAGCTTAGTATACCTACTATTTATGTTTTAAGAAGTTCATGACAGAACAATAATACTATATTTGGCATTTTGGCTGGGTAAGCTTCGAATTAAAACAATCTTCATGGAGTCTGGTGCTATTGCCACCATTTTTCCAATGTCTGATATTGTATATCTATATATATAAAAGAAAGTCGTGTTAGTTACTCCACTTATAACTCAAGAACGGCTGAACCGATTTAGCTGAAAATTGGCAGGGAGGTAGTTTAGAGCCAGGAGAAGGACATAGGATACTTTTTATCCCGTTCGACAGCATAGTTTTTTTTTTATTTTTATTTTTTTTTTTTACAGAAATAATTATGAATGATTAATGTAGCTTTTTTTTTTACACCTACACATATTATTATAAACAAAAAAACTCAAAATAATTCACAACATACCGCTCAAAACAGTGTTAAATCGCCATTTTGTTTCGTTTTCTACAGGGTCTCGGCATTCGCTAGGGTTTTTATCGAGCGAATCGAAAACTAAGCGATAACGCTAGCCAAAAGTGCCGCTTGTATATATATATAAAGCCATACTAGGCACATAATGATTTTGGAAAGTTACCT
This sequence comes from Erannis defoliaria, assembly GCA_905404285.2. Lineage (NCBI taxonomy): Eukaryota > Metazoa > Arthropoda > Insecta > Lepidoptera > Geometridae > Erannis > Erannis defoliaria. The sequence goes on from FR990076.1 coordinate 4,491,925, forward strand.
AGATCGTTAACTTTATATAGTATGCATAATATTTAAACATGCCTCTGTTATATGTGCTATGAAAATAAATAAATAAATAGGGTCAAGAATACATAATCTGTCTTCCAATATTCAATAGAAACCGGACATACCATTTTTTTTTTTTTTATATACACGTATAAGGCAAGTGCAAATAATAACACTGGTCTGCGATGAATATTATATTTGATTTAAGACAGGCAATTTTATTTTCATTCAAAGTATGTAGGCAGTGCTTCACACGCATGATTCTTTATGATAATTCCCAGTTTCATGGAACTCACGGGGACCTATTAATAACTAATACCCAGATGTGAAGCAGAAATTGTGCTATTAGAATGTGGTAGGAAAATGAACCAAAATCCACCATCCATAAGCATTCATTCAGCATAACTGAAATTTCTAGTAATTTTGTTGTTTTTGCCCAAAAAATATCTTGAAGCTTGCGAGCTCAGTACACAGGATGCTGGTGAAACCCTCCATGTCGCGAAAGTAGACGCTTAGATGTACAATGTATAGCATGTGCATTCTTTGGTCCGGCAGGATTGGCTGAAGTTTTATTCTAGCTGCTGGTTAAAAGCCCGTTCCATACCACACTATCTTGTATCTCCTTTCGCCGATCGCCGGTCTGTCCAGAACTGACTACACATCCATCTGTTCGTTACGCAAGTTGTCTGCAATTGTTTTGTTCTCTTTATTGAGTTACCGTTCTGCGAGCGGTTCAGTCCTACCCTGCATTAGCCTTCATAATCAATCATAGCCAAGCAACCAACTGTCAAATACCGCCAAGCCGCAGTGGGCAAGCAAGTAGTGATGTTAAGAAGAGTAATGTTACCAGAGAAATTACTGCATCATGAAGAGATTTGACATAGCTAATACCTATCTCACTCAGGCTAGCGATCGCAGTGCAGTGCGGCGCAATATTTTGTTCGAAAATTCACAGTTCTGGCACTGCTACTGTTTCCTGACAGGCGTGATGCTTATCGCTAGGCAAACGCTCGACTCGCAACTCCATTGCATTAAAAAAACATTGAATTGTTCATTATGCACTCGCAAAATGCCTCTTATTTCAGTGTTTTTGTTTTATTTATACGGGAATACTCACGTTTAATTAAATCGGATACTCCGACTATAGTTTCGATCACATCCGGTGAACTTTTTCAAAGAGTGAAAACAGAGCCCGACGCGCGTGCAGCTGCGTCCTGATTAGCACACAATGTGTGTTATTTCAGTGTGTTACCCATAAAAAAAGATACATAAAGCTTATCATGATCTGTATTGTTACAGATGCGTGCGTGGAAGTTGGAGTGCCGTTGGGCGGATGGAATGCGGGTGTGACCTGCTGCCCGAACTGCCGGCACGAGCTGCGCCTGTCCCTGGGCAAGTGTCACGGAGCGCCCGCGCCGCACACGCCGCCGCCCTTCACGATAGCCGCCCTGCCGCAGTCGCCGGTCTATACCACGCCTTCCCCGCTCTTCCCGCCCTACAACGATGAGCTCAGGCGGCTAGCGGACACGCTCAGGGCGCTGAGGCTCTCCGGGTGGTACTACGGCAACTTGGATTGGCAGGTGAATTTCTTATTAATTACTAACTAGCTGCATTTTCGTCTCAATTTACTTTCTTTTTTTAATACAATCAAGTGACGAGACGAGCGTGACGTTCGCCTGGTGGTAGGCGTCACGCCTGCCACTAACAGTAGCAGTGCCAGAATTGTGAACCTGCAAACACAATCCTGCGCTGCACTGCACTGCACTGCGTCACCCTGAGATATTAGATGTTAAATCTCTTCATACCCAGTAATTTCTCTGGTAACATTGCCCTTCAAACCGGAACACAGTAATGCATACACACTACTGCTTGGCGTTTGAATAACTGGCAAAGGTGTGGTACTACCCCAGGCGGACTCTGCAGTAGAGTCCTACCACTACTGTATAACTTTTCATGTTTATTTTTTTATTGTATCATCAGCTTGAGTCAACCATCAGCAACTTTTTGCTAGGCGTAGATATGGTACGCGCTTGCCAAGAAGAAACCGATTTACTAGCAAATTGAACTCAGACTTAGGCAAAATGACTTGTATTTAAAAAAAAAAAAAAAAAATCGGGCTTCACCCATATTACATAAACAATTCAATCATCATAATATAAAATCAAAAATAAAAAGTCATTAAAATAATAATAATACACGTAAAGCAAAAATTGAGATTGATTGATTGATTTGAGCTTTTGAGATGCTTATTATTTTTTGTTTTACATTGAGTGGATGCCTTTTCCTTGATATTTATTTTAAGAAAATTGAGGAAGGATAATTTACACCAACAAGGAAAACGATAAATCCTAGCAAAATGACGTAATTACAGAAATTTTGTCACCAGGCAGGATGAGCCCACATTTAGTCAGTCAACTTAAACCTTCCTTATTATGTAATTATTTCTGATATAATCTCATACGTAAGTTTATATTATACCTATATTAACTCTGCAAATAAATTTTCCCACACTGAGGAATTTCTGTACTGTAATAAGTAATTAATAGGTAAGTAGTTATAACATAATAAAATAAGTAAGTATTTCTAAAGGAAAATGCTGTTAATCTTATTGAGTGTAATTACTAATTAATTTTAATTAGTTTTAATCGTAGCTTCATTGACAGTGAGATTTAGTTATCTTTTATGTAAATTATCTTTATAAATGATAAATTAGTGTTATTTGATATGATAATCGGCCTATTCTTATCTCACAAGAATCCGTTTTGCCTTCCTAGAAAGAAGTAAGCTGATTATTAGATATGTAGATATCTCTCAACCACGCTGATATTTATCCTTGTAGTCCAATGAACACACTACTTAATATTTCAACTGCAACAGTAAATGCTTAGAGCGTTACTAATGCCCGTTTTCACTATCAATACCTTAAAGAATGATGGCCAAATTTCATAAGGTCGTGGACCCGACCGATGATGTAGGTATAGTTAATAGATATGATTTATTAGTTAACTTACTCAGTTACTAATGTTGCAGTTTCACCCATGGCCACTTAACATATTACGTGACGATTAAATGTGAAAACAGTGAGAACCAAACTCGTTTGGGTACCCTAAACTTAGCTAAGGGATCACGAAATTTAGGGAATCGATGGTGAAAAACGAAGAAGAAGAAGTATATTTTTTCACACTCTAGTCCGTATAGTTTTTTAGATATGAATAAAGTTTTGGAAGCTTATAAACTAGATTAACATATCGGCTTTTTATCCTGACTATTTTACAGGAAAAATAGATTTAGGTTAGATGTAGAAATAGACAAGACTTTATTTGTGACAAAAACATAACATACGCAAAAACAAAAGAAATTCAGACAATTAAACACAACATATAAAGAAATAGTGTAGCGACGTGTATATGTATTATTAGTAGCGAAAGCAAAGTTCTGCTAGTGTATTATAGTCTGAATTGCGTTTAATCACGATCATTCTACTTTATCTATAACAAGGTATTTCTAGGAACTGCTCTTTTATTCAAATTCCCAGTAAACTTACAAAGCGCAAGAACCAGCAATCTATGTCAAGGCTTCTCCCATTCACCATCCAAGCACCAAGTTACACAATGTACTATGTTAACATTCTCGAGTAGCAGATTATTTCGTAGCAGCACTACTAAATTGTTGGTACCTACTGTTAAACGTAATAACTGTTATTTGTTTAGTTATCTAGGAACACTAGCATATGCTCCAAAAAAAACAACTACTAAAAGTTATTCTGCCTGTGGCACTCTGTCACCAATGGCACTCGGATATGACATTTAGGCCTAGTTGGTACAAGGAAGTTTGGGAAATGTCTTAGGGTATAGTTCGTTACTCTAAGGGAAATATATACCACTAGGCTATCTGCATATGGAAAACGTCCTAAGCCTTTATAAAATCATGGTCCACGTTTTAGCGGGACCTATATCAGCATTTTCAATCGTAATTTTCTCACTTTACATAACCTCAATACTCAATTTGTTTATTGCAGTTATAAAGGTTACATGCAGGTCTTTGATAACACATATTTATAGTAGCTACTTTATAACGACCCTGTAAAGGTATGGCAACCTTTTAGTGCTTACTTATTTTTAAATACTTCTTAAAATACTTGTTCTTAGTGCTAAGTTTGAGCTTGAATCTCCTCTTTTCCAGGGTGCGAGGAATCTGCTGAAAGATGCGAGTGTGGGCGCGTTTGTGATCCGCGACTCCGGTGACAGGAACTTTATATTCTCCCTCTCCGTGCAGACGGGGAAGGGCCCCACGTCAGTTCGGCTCCACTACGAACAGGGTTTCTTCAGGTAAGCGTCAATTATAAACACGAGCGTAGCTGTACCTTAGCTTTCGCACGGGGGACGGGGTCCAACTACGCTCAAAAACCAAACTTGACATGCGCAAGCGGGCCCTGTACGTCAAGACGTCTATATTTGACAAAAATATGGCTTAAAAACATATTTTTTATTAAGTATGTAGTTTTTCAAATCAATTATGCCGTGGCGGTCAGTAAAGTTTTTGCTGGGTATACTATACTGCGTAGACCCAGCGTAAAAGGTCTAATTTCTTACGTGCAGGCTTTCTCATTATGTATTCCTTCACCGAAACGCCTAACATCTTGCTATAATAACAAGAAATATAAAACGACTCTGTCATACTGTTTCAACCTAATGGCACTCAGCCATTCTCCGAATTATAATTGAGTTCATCACATTTTCCGAATACAAACGTTTCGAAAGAAACATTACACAATTCAAAACATTTCCGTGAATAAAGTAGAAAAAAAAACCAGCAATGAAAATTAACGGTAACTTGCATAACATTTACTCTGAACAATAGTCGACAAGAAACGAAATAAACAGACAAATTGAATTCGCCCACGCGACGTCACAGAATACACATAGTGCGCAGTAGCTGGTAACAAACTGTGGCGTTGCGTCAACAATTTCTCATCAGCTTGCGGTCGTCACGAGTAGTTTTGGATAATGCCCAAACAAGCACTTGGACTGAAAGGACAGACATTTCCCGTACGTCACCGGTAATAGAAACAGAACCCTTAGATGGGTACTGGTTCAGTATTCTCGTTAAAACGTCTTATTTTGAAGCACTTGGCGCCTGGGCTCCGGTAATTTTTCCTAGCAAGCCAAAAAAGCGATTGTTTTCAAAAAGTGACTCTAAAAGATCAGCTCTACTAGGATGGGTAACCGCTTACCCGCTTGGCATTAATTACCGCTCGCTACCATATTTTGTACTGATGGTTGCTTGATCAACGAATAAATAAAACTATAACAACAGAAGTGAGTCAGTGTGTTTTATTATTGTCTTAAAAAAGCTGACTAACAAAGCCAATCATCGAGAACAAAATTAAAACATTTGTATATTTAATGCATCTTCCAGCAACTAAAGCTATCAGTACCTTGTAGAGTACTAGCTAAGCTAAGCCTTAGTGGCCTTAGTACTCTAGTTGCCTTAGTGGTTACTGCTTTACAAAGAGTTTTGTTTAGTCATCATGTAATTTCCCAGAGAACCTATTGAGTAAAGTATACTAAAGTATAAAGCTGGCTTTTCACTATACCATTATAATATATAGCTCGAGATATAACTAAATATAGTTCGCCGTACTTTTAAATAGAACCGTTCACACTGAGGTGTAATAAAGGTATATTACATCTCTCTGAAGGCCAGTCGCGGGATATAATTTATATCTCGGACTATAATATATTTTATAGCGCGAAATATCGCTCATCGTACTTCACACTGAGATTTAAGATTATTATTACCTTTGTCAGTCACCAAGTCAGAGAATAGGTACTAGTACGCGGCCCGCCTTAGTCCCTCAAGTTACCTAGAATTGTAAACAGTCGAGTACACGAGTACATTCCACATTAATCAATGTTTCTTGTTAAGAGCTATAACGCTCGGCTCGGCATTATGTATGACATGATTCAGCTACCCACTTTATACATTGAGTACCTACCAACTTACTCTTGGTTACGTTTATTTATGTACAATAATTGTACTTACCCTATTAGTAATACGGTCACGGAATTTAAACCACAAATGGCTGGTAAGCGCGAAACCGAAGTCACTAGATATGCGTAGCGTCTGCTTGTATTACGTAAACGCAGGGGCTCGATTCTGAATCATACGCATGAGATTTCGTATTCGAATGTGACGTACTTCCGAACGAAAACTCATTTGTTTGGTACTACTCTGACATCTTGTTGGTTGCGTTTCCATTGACGCGGAGACGAGTGGAGCGGAGACAGACAGAAATAGAGCAATCCTAAAACGCACGTGTTCGTTCCTTCGATAAAATAACAACAGGATTTCGCACCACTCACGTCCCACTTGAAACTGTGACAAAACGCGTCGGTGCAGCAGTTTGCTTGTTATCCGTCTGTCGTTCGGGTCTTGCGGAACAGACACTTACACGTGTTTTTCGCCTTAGCTTAGAGTTGCAATTTAAGTAGCTTAAATATGCCTATATTTTTGTATTGCATCTAAGGCGTGCCTCCTCTTTTGATCTATGTTTTATTTATTCAATCCTGCACGTACCTCCTCTCCGCTCCGCTTATCTCCGCTTTAGCAAACGCAACCTTATGATGTAAACAGACCGGCGAATTTATATCGCGTCAAACGTTTGACCAAACCAACCAAACGAAAACTATAAGAAAAGTCGATCCTGATGAATTATAGTCATAATAATTTAATTTAATAATGTAACACAGGCTTAGATCTATTTACCGATAGACATAAAAACAACCACAATACATTAGCCAAGTAACGAAAAATGAACAACCAAATCCTTCTTCTATTTCAGGTTAGACTGCGACCGGCCACTAGCAAGGTACATGCCCCGGTTCCGCTGCGTGGTGGAACTAGTCCAGCACTACATCCAGAGTGCAGGACGACGCGCCATCGGAACCGTATGGGTCGACAGAGACGGCTGCCAGCACTCCCCAGTCTGCCTGAAAACACCGCTGAGGAAATCACCGCCCACCTTAATGCATAGCGCGAGACTGGCCATCCACAAAGCTTTAGACTCCAACCCTCTAACGCCGAAGCTATGGATCGCGCCCAAGCATAGACTTCTACCGCTACCCACAACTCTCATAGACTATCTCGGCGAATACCCATTCTCTGTCTAAATCTAAAGGTATGCCATAGTGAAGATATTAGCGTAAAGCATCACGGACTCGCGTCCTATTTCCTAGTGTTTTGCATATTATTAATCTTACATTTTGTACAAACGAATGCATTGTCTAGTACGGGTTGCTAGAAAGGGCCGGCTCCTAATTAACCCTAGTTTAATAGTTAAATTAACGTATTATTCTAAGTATTTTAATATGGGACTCAACTATGGTATTTAGTGAAATTTTTAATGCAGACATTTTGTTGAACCTGTTCTGTATATGTATATAGATGTTTTGAAAGACGCAAGACTGATTTCTTGGACGTTTTTGTAACGCTAACGAGGCGATTCTGGTGTTCTATTTCATGAACTAAACAGCTAGTTTTATAATATTTCGTTTTTCAATTGCTTCTTGTCATGAATACCTAATAGCAAAGTGACTTCAAGCAAAAAGACCCATTTGATACATGATCTATTAGCGAAACGACCTATGAGCTATATGCTCTATTATATTCATAGAATGCCTTATCTCTAAATCACAATTAATGTCACACGTACTGTTTTGGAGTTGCTGGATTTCGTTTAAGAAATAGCAAATCAGAATCGCATATACAATAGTTTAACGCTTCTATAAAATATTCAATTCTTAACCAAGCCTTATTATTGTTTACATAACTGTCTGCAACATAGAGAAGCATATTTAAATGCATAGCAATGTTTTCTCGACGTAACCACTGATATTATTTTAGCGAATCACTAATGCCTAATCTTGTCCATCGACTTAGAAATCATCACATTAACAATAGAACTATATAATTTATTTATTTCTCACTAAGATTTAGCGTGTATAGCAATATCGATCCACTAAGATAACACCAACCTTTTCATAATCGCTTATGGTGTAAGTTTTAAATCATTTGCTACAGTGTTAGGCGTCTTAGACAATTTGTTTGGACCATGGAGGATAGGGAGTTGTGATGAGGAACTTGCGGCCGAACCTGTGGATTTTGTAGACGGATTGTGTGACGTCACACTTATTTGGTCAGTCTGCTAGCGTTCGCCTCGCGTAACAGTCATTCGGGCTTACAAAACACACGTACGACTTTTAGTGTTTTTACTTAGTAAAAGTGAATATAAAATGAGTTGCTGTGTTTCTTCATGTAAAAACTATCGCGGCAAACATTCTGATGACATGAATGGCGTCTCATTTCATTCGTAAGTAATTTTATTTGTATTTTCTAACGTTCGTTTTAGAAAATATGTAATGTTTCTTGGTGTTTTTAACTAGTTCTAGAGATGCCGCCACTTTATTTAACGTTAACCATAAAAAAATACGTTTCAGAGCACTTTTTAAATTACATGAACTATTCTTGCTTAAATTTATTATTTTTATATAATGTGTTTTTGGTTTATTCCGGCTTTTAAACTAGTGGTTCTAGTTAAAACCTTTGTCTTTAGAATTTACGAAAGCGACATCTGACGAGAGAGTAAGAAACCTGGTGTTTATAAGAGTTCTCCACTTTTTTCGATAAAGCACTTCTCAAAAACTTATTCTGAATTCCGCTAGATGGTAGCTTCATGTGCGGACTCTAGCGCCCCTCCCGCGAGCCCTACACCTCTCCGCACGATCACGCGTCCTTCTATAGAAAAATCCTTTGATCGCGTCTCTGCTTCTATTACTCTGTGGTTTGGACCCACATACAAATTACACTATAGGCAAGTCGAACTAAGAAAAGCTGAATAAAAACAATTTAAGAATTAATATATTATTATTGTTTTTTTAAATTTTTTAACGTTATTTATAGCTGTGTAGTCATTGAGCTAATATCTATAGAGTCGCAAACGTCCAAAATAATTTCCGTGTCAAAACTTGGCGCACGCTGTGCAGTGCGCCGACTTTTTGAACGACTCGAACTACGATACGTTACAAGTGGTCAAGCATACATAAAACACTATACAAGAGAAATAACATCTAAATTCAAACAATTGTGAACTATGCACGTATCGGTATGTACAACGGCACTCGGACGTTTTTGATTGTTTTCACTTGGAGATTGTGACTCTTTAGATATTAGCTCAATGTGTGTAGTATAGAATATAGTCTGCTGATTGCCGATAAACCAAAGTGAAATATAAACGTTTGAAACTATACTTAACACTTCTGTGTCGGTTCTTTTAAAGATTTAATTCTTTCATAAGTGGATACATTACACACAAAAGGTGAATAAAATAATAACACCTATTGTCTAATCACAAATGAAACGTAATATACATTTTCAAATGCACTATAAGCGGTTACGGGAAAGGGCGTCTTTTCGTATCGAACTCTTTAGCTAAGATTTTTCTTTGTTCCTATCTGTTTGGTCTTTGATTTTTGTTTCGGGCTTCTACGATTGTGGTTAATTTTATTGTATATTAGTGCCAGCCAAACATTAATAAACCGTAAAATCGCTGTAAGTAAGCTGAATAGAAAATGTTTGAGGCTGAACATGTAAATATTGTCTTGTTTTTCTCTATTTATTTGTAAATTAGTTCTTGTATGGTGTCACGAGGCCATTTGATGGTGAGGTGTAATAAAATAGGTAGTTAGGTGTAGAAGGAGGTATTGGCTAGTGATGTTACTATTGTAGATTATTAAACATGTATGTACCTTGAATAATCTCAACTAGAATAATAATTAAGCTTCACACATTTAGTATGTATAAATGTTTATTATTTACAATTGTTTGGGTGTCAGCCTCAAAATAAGAAAGTTATTTAAAAGGTTCTGTGTATTGTTTCATTCAACAATTTAATTCGAAACAAAATTTATTTTTATACTATTTTGTAAAGGAAAGCACCGCGAATAAGATGTGTGACATAATATAATATTGTGTTAACGTTTGTAGACTAATGATAATGAATGGAAAGAACTGCTAATAATTTATACACAAAATATACATTCTGCCTTTACATTTGCATTTTATTTTCACCCAGATACAAATTTTATACAACTAGAGATGAGCAAGTCGCTGTTCCAATCATAAGCGTCACCTGAGGAATGACCATGGAGGATAGGGAGTTGCGATGAGGAACTTACGGCCGTGGACAGAATTTGCTGACGGAGAGTGTGACGCCACACTTATTTGATCAGTCTGCGAGCGACCGCTTCACGTAACAGTCATTCAGGCTTTCAAAACAGATGTACGACTTTGTGTTTTTACGCAGTAAAAGTGAAAAGAAAATGAGTGGCTGCGTTTTATCTTGCACTTATTATCGAGGCAAACATTCCGATGACATGATTGGCGTCTCATTTCATTCATAAGTAATTTTATTTGTGTTTTTTGTGGATTGTTTATGAAATATGTAACGTTTCTTGATGTTTTTAACTAGCTCCAGAGATGGCGCCACTACTGGTAAATCTAGCGTTTAAAAGAGTCCTCCATTTTGTCGATAAAGCACTTCTCAAAAAACTTATTCTAAATTCTGCTAGATGGCAGCACCATATGCGGAATTTACGACTCCTCCCGCCAACCCTACACCTCCCCGCACGATCACGCGTCCTTCTATGGAAAAATCCTTTGATCACATCTCTGCTTCTATTACTCTGTGGGAATGACGCACTACGTCGTTATGTACGCGACGCGTGTATATTCTTACCCTACTTAAAAAATTTGACATCTATGGCTGTGTCACGGTTGGCTTAGGCGAGAGTCGCAGTTCTATTCTTAGCCGGGCATACGTTTGAATATGAAACGATTTGTTTTTTTCTGGTGGTACCAAAACTGCAGTAGAACACATGAGGATTACAGATATTGTTCGTAATGCGCTATACTTACTTTTTACTATTAATAAATTAGGTTAAAGATCTTATAAACAAGACAACGATATAAATATTACACTATTGGACATTCTCACGAAACGACACACGACACCGTATGATACGGAGCTCCATACATTTCTATACACCACTTTCTCACACAACGACGTTTGTCGTGTTGTTCGGTATCGTCACAGTCACGGTGTCGTGTATCATCTCGTGAGAAAACGCACTTAGCCAAGTTTTCTTATGGTGCAAGATAAAAATATTGAACACTGGTAAATGCATAATGTGCGACGCCATAATCTTTATAGGGGCTTACGGCTTTAGCTTGCCCGAAGGACGAAAGAACAAAAAAAAATCGAGCTTGACTTTGATTTGATGGGGAAAAAGGCGGGAACCGTGAAAGTGGAAAGGCGCGTTTTTTAAAAGATTTGTTTAAATTAATTTTAACAAGGTAATACTTTTCCTTGTTTCGACAAACATGACGAAACGAAGAAAACGTAAGAAGGAGGATCTCCCTGCGTCGGAGGCGTTGCCTTCCTCGCTCTCCGAAGATGGGTCTTCGACGGACTCGGAGACAATGGGACCACCTAAGTTGAATAAAAAAATAGATAAGTATGAAATTTATAAGGTGCCAGGGTATTCCCGTAAATATCCTGAAGATTCGAAGAAAACAGAGTTCATTGTTTTTCTGCAGCATATGATGGAAAACACAGTTTTTACCGACAGGGATCGTATGTCTTTGTCCAAAGGCTTGCGCGAACATGGGGTCTCCGGTGTCATGCATCTAAAATCTATAAACAAGTACAAGGTGGGAATTACATTTGATGTACCCAATAATGCCAACACGTTCCTTAAAAATAGAAAACTTCTGGAACAATTGTCTTTCAAGGCAACCATACCCGCTGGTGATACTGAGGCAACTGGAGTTCTTACCTCCGTGCCTGTTGAAATGTCTAACAAACAGATTTTCTCCCTGATCGGCAGCTCTAAAAACGTAATACAAGTAAGGCGTTTTATGCGTAAAATAAGGAGCGATGGAGGTGCTATCACCTTTATTCCCACACAGACAGTAGCCGTAACTTTCGCCTCCACCAACTTGCCAGAACATATCTACTTAGATTCATGGCGCCACGAAGTACGTGCTTATATTCCTCCAGTGAAGCAGTGCTTGAAGTGTATGAAATACGGACACATCGCTAAATTCTGTAGAAACGCTGAAGTATGCTCAGTTTGTGCTGGAAGTCACAACTATAAAAACTGTCAGATTGACCCTGAAAAATCCAAATGTGTTAACTGTAACGGTAATCACATTGCCATCTCTGCTTCATGCCCCATTAAAAAGAAGAAAATTGAAGAAAATAAAGTAAAATCAGGGTCGCCTGCCTATTCAGAATTGTTCAACGAAAAATCATTCCCAAAATTGACTGCAAGAACAATTGACGTACAAGTCAACAATCTTATGAAATCAGAAACATTCATCAATATATTGGTCGAAACAATAATGAAAATTATCAACAACAAAGATGTTCCTATAAATTCGGGGTCCATTAAAGAGACTCTCCAAAAAACTCTCAGTAATAAACTCCCCCGTCCCCTATAATGGATTATTTGAATATTCTACAGTGGAACGCTCAGAGTCTAAATAGTAATAAGCACATATTTATCAATTACCTTTATACACATAACATACATATAGCAATAATATCAGAAACATGGTTTAAAGCACATCAAAATTTCTCTATCAGGCACTACAATGTAGAACGTAATGATTGTGGAAACGATCACAATGGTGTAGCCATTATTATTCACAAAAGTATTAATTATACGAAACTAAGCACACAATATGACAACTCTTTACAAAATATTTGTGTCAAAATTAATGTGAACAGTAAAGATATTAGTATATGCAGCATCTATTGTCCTAAAAATTCTAATCCAGTTTTCAACAAAACTAAGCTTGATGCACTGGTAAAATCGATTCCTAGTCCATTCTTGTTAGCAGGTGACTTCAATGCTCATCATACTTCTTACGGTTGCAATTCCGACTCCCCTCGTGGAAGGGATCTTTTGGAAGTTGTTGACAATAATAACTTGGTTCTACTTAATAATGGTCAAACAACAACAATTGGCTCATTGACATGGCGTCCAAATGCACTCGATCTTTCCTTGATTTCACCATCACTAGCACTTCATTGCGAATGGTCAGTTCTTGATCACCCTCTTGGTACAAGTTATCACCTTCCAGTAATTATTAAATTAGTGCTTGGGGGTGATAGCAATGATTCAGAACCAGATACTGGTAGTTGTAATGGTCAACATTTACCCGTCCACCCCAATTACAAGCGGGTGGATTGGAAAGTGTTTAGTGACTGTGTAGACACTCTGTTGGAAGGCTTCACGCCTAATTATTTGGATCCTCTAAATTCATATTCGCTGTTCTGTGGGTTCCTGCACGAAGCAGCAGTGAAATCTATTTCAGGTCACGTTAGCCCGAGTGGATCTGTGAACAATAATAATAATAATCAGTCGTCTTGTCCTCATCCTAGATCTCATAAAGGCTCTCTCCCGTGGTGGAATTCTAAGTGTGCAGAGGTAGTTTTGAATTTCAAAGAGGCATATTTAAAGTATAAAAATTACCCTACAGAAGAAAATTATTTGGATTTCAAAAGACTTCGTGCTGTTAAAAAACTAACCTTGAGGATAGAAAGGCAAAATGGGTGGAAGTCCCTCTGTGAAACTTTCAATAGATGTACTCCTATGTCCATCATTTGGAAATACATGCGTAAATTTAATAGAACATATGTCGCTAGCTATAACCAATCAGACTCATGGATAGCAGATTTTTTAAGAAAATATACTCCAGATTATGCACTTCAGAAATCCAATTTCCTTAACAATAGTACAAACTTAAATGCCACCAATAATTTTCTATGCAATCCATTCACACTCAATGAATTAATTTCTGCAATTTCATCTAGGAGAGATACTGCCTTTGGTCTTGATGGTATACCATATGCTCTTTTTAAACAGTTAAGCAAAAAGAGTTTACATATATTCTTAAAAATTTTGAACTTACTCTGGGAATCTAACAATATACCGCAAGACTGGAAAATGGATTGTCTAGTGCCTATCTTAAAGCCTAATAAGCCCAAGCTATGTCCTGATTCTTATCGCCCTATGGCGCTAACCTCGTGCGTAGGAAAGATTTTTGAACAATTGTTGAAACAAAGATTAGAGTTTTATGTAGAACAGAATGGTATCTTACCTTCTAATCAATTTGGCTTTCGCAGAAATCGCTCAGCTAGGGAGAGTATCTGTCAATTACAGCTTGACATACATAATTCTATGGTTGCGAATAATCATATGATTGCTGTTTTCTTTGACATAGCAGGTGCATTTAACAACTTGAATGTTGATATACTTTGCCATGAACTTCTATTGTTAGGACTTCCTGGAAAAATTGTTAATTGGTTAAAAAAATTCTTATCTAACAGAGAAGTTTTTGTTAAATATAATAGTCATTTATATGGTCCTAGACTTTCATCTAAAGGAGTCTGTCAGGGAGGAATTTTGTCACCCTTACTGTTTATTTTGTATATACGCTGTCTAAATATGATTCTAGGTACAAAAGTAAAAAATTTACAGTTTGCAGATGATTTGGTTGTATATACATCTGGTAACAATTTATCTCAATTGGCCAGCAATGTTAATGACGCGTTAGCAAAATTGAACAAGTACTTTTCATATCTCGATCTTGATGTCAATCCCTCAAAGTCTAAGGTGGTGGTTTTTGGGAAACGGTGCTTGTATATGCCTGTTGTATGTTATAATAATATTCCCCTGTCTGTAGTTTCTGAAGTAAAATTTCTGGGTATTTTATTCTCTAACAATTTATCGTGGAGTAATTACATAAAGCATATAATTGGTAAAGCTAACAGAGCTTTAAATGTTCTAAAATCCTTGGCTGGCTCGTATTGGGGCGCAGATCCTAAAGTACTACTAACTTTGTATAAATCGTTAGTGCGTAGCCACTTTGAGTATGGTTTCTTCTCCTTCGCTGCTGATACTAAACTTGTCAATAACCTAGATGTCTTCCAAAACAAGTGTCTAAGACTAATAACAGGGGCATTCATAAGCACTCCAATAAACGCTATGCAAATAGAATGCAATCTCCCACTTCTAGCAGTTCGTTTTAATTACTTAAAAGAAAGATTTATACTGAAACTTTACAGTGTATCTAATAACAGTCTTTTATCTAACCTGTCAAGTACCCCCTTCATATCAGCAACAAAACCATTTTATTTACTTCAGGATCTCAAAAAGTTTTTAGATTATCTTCGAAATTTGAAAATTTATCAATCTACTCGCATTCTACCCTGTTATCAGGGTTCCTATGACAGCAAATTTCCATCGATTAATATTGTCATAGACAACAAATTGTCTTCCAAAGTTACCTAAAAAAACTTCTCCACCGTTGATCCATTGTTCAACGGCCGATTAGCAAAATTCTTCACTCATAAAAGCATTTTAACGTTACGCGGTGGGTGAGCAATGACTCAACAGTTGTAAAATTTAACAGGCCGCCCGACCTGGTTTAACCGTGTTTCAAGCCTTGTCTATGGAATAAAATGGTGGATTTGATATTCGTGTTTGTTTGTGCTGTGAATTGACTTTTAAGTAAAATCGTGGATTTCGACGATCTGCTATCGAATTTTGGAAGAACTAGCGAGCTTAGAAGGCGTAGAAATAAACAACGGAAGCGGTTTAATCCACTACAAGTCTTAACTGACGAAGAATATAAGTTGCGATACAGATTCATTAGGACCAACATGGGCCGAATCATTGTTATTGTTAAAAATTACCAGCAGGTCGATGGATGTAGCGGAATCCCTATACAACCGCAAGTAGATTCAGGGAGACTGCGCATGCACGGCATGAACCAGCAGACTATTTGTCGTTTGGCTTGTAAAGTCGCAATAACCTTCCCTTCGAAAAGTTCACGCTTATTAAAAACGCCTTCAATCAAACATGGCTGAGGAGGCTAATGCAATCCAGAAGTTTGCGGCCTTAGAGGTATCGACTGCACGCTTATCAAAATAAGGTAGGTTAGCAGAAATGCCACGTCAGTTCAGTACTTTCATGCGATCTTGAGAATACATATTTTTTCCAGTAGACAACTATATATAGATGTTACTAATGTATGTTGAAAACATTCACAGGTTGTGTGCGATGCAGATAAAAAAAATCTATGATATTGTGTGTCACACGATGCAAGAATATATATGGAGAAAAAGCTCTATTAAGAAGAGGTTTGAGGACAACGAGTTTGTCGGAAAGATAATCAGTGATAGTGGTTATCCGTGTACCCCTCATCTAATCACACCAATACCGAGGTATTGACTGCACGCTTATCAAAATAAGGTAGGTTAGCAGAAATGCCACATCAACAGTTCAGTACTTTCATATGATCTTGAGAATACATATTTTTACCAGTAGACAACCTTATATAGATGTTTCTAATGTATATTGAAAACATTCACAGGTTGTGTGCGATGCAGATAAAAAAATCTATGATATTGTGTCACATGGTGCAAGAATATATATAGAGAAAGCTCTATTAAGAAGAGGTTTGAGCACAACGAGTTTGTTGGAAAGCTTATCAGTGATAGTGGTTATCCATGTACCCCTCATCTAATCGCACCAATACTGAGGCCCAGCACCAAAGAAGATCAACGATTTAACTATCACCATATACAAAAACACGATCATCACTTCTGCTGTACTGCATAACTTGGCAATTTCATTTAATGTAGAACAAGGTATGTTTTCTTTTACTAAATAAGCTTTTACAGAATAAGCAGTTACATTGCGGAACTGTATTGCGAGATCAATTAAAGGCTATAGGCATCATAATTATATGGGGACAAATACTTTTAGACCTTTATGTATATTATCATTGTATTGTACACAGCAGGCATTTTCTTGTTAGGTTAGCAAAGAAAGAATTAGTCAGAATTATCAGTTTTCAATTATGTGACATTCCAGAGTTCTAAAACGGAAAAAATACATTTGCCCTATCTGCTCTGCCTCATAAACAAATTTTTATTGTTTTCAGATGTAGCACTTGAAGAAGAAACTGGTGATGATATTGTGGATAACGCCATGAAAATGGATAGAAATATTTTATTGAAAACAATTTATAGTAACATTCAATAAAACAAATGTTTTAAACACATTATTACTTATTTTATATTATTTATTTTTATTTTTAAATATTCCTCCTATAACTAAAGACATCACTATATATTTTTTTGTGTATTTCTTCCTCATGGCTTCCTCAGGGCTTTTTCTCTTGAAGTTTTTGCAAGGAGCAAATAACTGGTGCTCATGGGTTTCATTACAGCACAGTAACATATTGGTTGGTCTTGCTGTTCAATTTCTTTTTTGGAACAGAAGGACCAGTTTTTTCCCTTGCTGATTGAGACATCTCAGGCAGGACATGAGCAAGCCTTGTCAAGGAAACTTGGCAAATTATGGGTTAGCATAGCTGCCAGCGTCTGAGTGGGTTCCAGCTGAAATAGTGAAAATATGGGTTACTTAACACATTATGCTGTAACGGCTGATAGATTAGGATAAGGGCGGGTTGCCATAATCACAACGCTTAGCAGTCAGCGTGGGGACCGCAGAATACTCACCACAGTTAACCGAGAGGATGTTGCTGCCCGTCCTCCGTTGTTTCTGGGTGCACTTTTAGGACACCCAGGTCCAGGCAGCTTTAATTACATGCTTTCGTGCTAGAGTCCCTGTTTTCTATAACATCGGCTTGCTCAAGCAGACTTAGCGTAAATATTCTTAGTCAGTTTCCACACAATAATAAAAGTAAACCTTGTTCAATCCAATTGATGGAGCGTGCTGATATTACTGTTTATAAACTTCTTCTTTCTCGAAACTAGGTAAATATACCCTTTATTTTGAAATAAAAATACAAAAGTATTCATAATTTTAAAAACTTGTTGATCGTATATGACACTGACAACAGAACTAACAGCAATCTGACATTTTCACAGTAAAAACAGATGAAAAAATTCGACTAAGGCTGCAATACACCTTCAGTTCCCTCCTTCCGTTCATCAGTTTGGTTATAGTCTGTGTCGAAGTTTCAAATTTCGTTGCTCTGTGGTTCGGTCATTTTTGTTTCAATTAAACTATGGCTAGTCAAGGATTTTGGGTGAAGAAAAGGAAACCATAGACAAACGATTTAAGAACCTCTCACCTGAGAGCTGCTTAAGCATTGACTAACGAGATTATTTTAGGTAAGGCCGGAAGTGAATAAAATGTTAGCAGAATGGACAGATTGTAAATTTATATACACAGATGGCTCTAAAAATGATAGTGCTGTTTCATTTGCCATTTTTGAACCATCCTCAAATATATGCGTGGGTCACAAAATTGACAAACATGCTAGTATCTTTACTGCAGAAGCTACAGCCATATTGAGTGCAATGAAGCATATTCAAAATCGTAATATGGGATGTAAAAAATGGTTAGTGGTAAGTGATAGCATGAGCGCCTTACAAAACTTAGCAAATAACAAATTACATGCTAACACTAACTACATAATTCTTCTTATCAAACAGGTGTGGATGGAATTGTCAAACCTAAATATAGATGTTAATTTTGCATGGGTACCCTCACATAAAGGTGTGGTAGGAAATGAAAAAGCAGATTATTTGGCTAACTTTATAGTTAAGTTTGCGAATCTTATTCCTGATCAAAGCAGCCAGAATCCTAATGTATTATTACCATTTACAGATGTCGTATGTTCTTTAAAACAACGGATGCATCAGATATGGGGTACACATTCTTATGAGCAAACTGAGTTGTTATGTAAAGGATCTTGGTATGCAGCTTTAGATGTGCAAGTCAACTCCACGCCATGGTTTTGTCAGAGTAATACTTTCCGTAGCAGAAGGTATTACTCTACAATTTGCCGCATGCGTTTCGGCCATTGTCGGTTGAACTATCATTTATATCGTCTGAGAATGGCCAGCTCTGCTTATTGTAAATATTGTTCGTCGCAAGAAATTGAATCTTTACACCATGTTTTCTTCGAATGCCCATCATTTGGCATTCAGCGCCTTGTGCTAATGGATGGGCTTCTTGAACTTTATGATGATATTGACTTGGTCCCGCGCTGCATTAAAGAGCTGCTTACGAACCCTTCAACTTTTTGCCATTTGTATAAATTTGTAATCAGTACTGTAAATGAAATCTAAATACATATAGGTATCAAATTATTGTAATGCTACAAAATATGCAATCGACAATCATTTTTATTTTGTACTCTGTCTGTTAAATACGTAAGACGAGGCGGTATGGCCTTAAAAGCTTTAGCCTGCCCAAAATGGGCGAATAAATAAAAAAAAAAATAATTGATTTGATGGTTTATCCAACAATGTGTCAATGTCAAAGATCACATATTTATTGATTTTTTGGATTGGAATTTGGAATTTAGATTTTTGTCATTTTTAATTGCTTTCTTGTCTTTTTCTGTTGAAAATAGTAATTTGTGTACTGATCAATTATTTTGCTATAAAAAAGTTGAACATGATATTGACTACTTGACTTTGAAAGTACAATGTATATAAAATATTTATAAAATTATGGCGATAACAAATGGTAACGGCGACCACGGAGGCGATTACGCTCCGTTGAAACAAATTCTCTCCGACTCTGAATCCGAAGATGACCACAAGTTAGAGCATATGCCTATCAAGAATACCGACAGTTGCACCAACTTGGATTTCAACAGCGGCCTGCAGTCACCTAAAAACTACAGTTTTAGTGATATGGATCAGTTCAACACTAACATGAATGTGGAAAGCACTATGGATGATGTTAGCTTTCTTAATTCTGATATGTCTACTAAAATGTCTTACGCGCACAAGGTCGGGTTTATAATTTCAATACTCATGTGCGTATTCACTGTTGTGATATTTCTATGGGGCATACCCTGCTCAGAAGCCGGCAGTTGCGCCACAGGTGAATGGCAAGATAAAACGACGAGCTGGGAGCTTCCCTACGATGAAATTGAACTTTCGGGGGCAGTGCAGGTTGTAGAAGGAGCGCTACCAAACACAAAGAATCTCATATTCATATACCGCGGGAACCATATGAAGCAAGAAAAGAAGAGTGATGACAATGTTAATGGGGTTATACTCATTGTTGGCAACTCTGGCAAAGTCGGCTGGTATACTCGAGAGAACAGAATCCCAACAGAAATAAACTGTCACCTGATTGATGTGAATAGAGACAAGCAAAAGGATTGTATCGTGTCAGGGTCAGAGGGCCTTTTAGCAGCATTGAATCCCCTTTCTGGCACATACTATTGGTACATTCATAAACAAGGAAAGGTGTTTAGTAATATAGCAGCAATCGACTTTCCTATAATAATGAAAGATATGGACAAAGACAAAGTAAATGACCTCCTCACTGTAGCAACAGTTCTTCCGAGTGCAAACCACAACTCTCTTATCATAATATCTGGTATGACAGGGAATATAATCGGTGAGCCGATGGCAGTAGAAGATTGTTTATCAGTGAAGCTTCTGACGGAATCAGATTCTATAACATACATTTGCAAAAATGGCACTTCAGAAGCTGTACGGCAAATCACATATCCAATACTGTACAGAAAACTTCTCAAATTGGATCAGTCAGCTCACACACCTACACAATTGCCTGCATCAAAAAGGATTAATCAGAGTTTGAAGAAAAGTATTGGAAATACTAGAGAAATATTCACTAATGGACCTGGAAAGCTGATAGTAGAAAATTCTGGGGAATGTCCTACGTCTTGCCGAGTAAACTTGAAATTGATTCTTGAAAGGAATGGAACTACCAATGTTAGCTGGGAGTACACAGCTAACCACGTCTTTGCTATGCGACCCAGCTCTTTTGCTTTCGCAAACTCAATACGAGGGTTTGTGCTGAAGTTATGACAGTGGAACAGTGCACACCTTGCAAAGGGTGCACAGAAAGTAAACGAAGTCAAATACAATGTACAAAACCAGAGTCCAAAGAACTCTTACGACATTTTCTATCAGCCCGCAATCAATGTGGCATCAATCTCATCATTTTTGAAGTATGAAGAGTTCACTGCACATGACATATCTGAGCGGATAGTGTTAGTGTCATTTGACAGACTCCAAACGCACAATGTTAATGTAAGTCAGACTGACATTGTCCAGATCTGTGTCCGTGGAACGATCGATCCACATGCTCCGTTGCCGATATGCCAACCAGATTTAGAGTACCAAGAGCAGTCCCTTATGATTGCGGATTTAGATGGAGACCAATCTCATGAGCTCATTTCATACTACAGCACGTTCGTGCCACCCGAATCGTATACACCAAAGAAAACTAATCCGTACGATAGTTGGCGCTTGACTTCAATAGTAAGAGTTATTCGGTTAGAATCTGAGCTGCCAAAATTATTTGTTGCAGATGTCTAAGAAGTTTTTTAAATTTTTTATGCTCTGTCATTTGCATATTCAATACAATATGTATGAACATCAAAATATTGAATCTGCTAGAAATCAAGAAAACATTAATCTCATTGCCAATTCAGCTATTAGCTTGCTGTAATTAGCTTCAAAAGCGAACTGTAGAAAAATCTAGTCATTAATATTATATCATTCATTAACTGTTAATACAAGCAGTTTGTTTATAATTTAAGTACTTAGTTTGTAACCTGTGTGCATGATATCAAAGGTATTGGTTTTCCTTGCCTAGTGTTCAGTGTTTAATCTTCGTATTAGGAATAAGTCATAGTGTTTTGTAATCAAGTCTGATTAATAGTATTTTTTCTGAATGTTAATCGAAATATTAATCTGTATTTTTGTCTAAACTGACAACTGCTCTCGGGTCTATATGATTACTTACTAGCCAGTAGGTTCTGAAAAATATTGTGTCTGGATATCATTATGCCAGTAGTGTTTATAGTCTAGCATTTCATTCCAATCAACCAGAGAAATTACTGGGAATGATGAGATTTAACATCTAATATCTCAAGATGATGAGCGCAGTTCAGTGCGGCGCAGGATTGTATTCGCAAGTTCACAATTGTGGCACTGGAACTGTTAGTGGCAGGCGAGACGCTTACCACCAGGTCAAGTCTTGCTCGTCTCGTCACTTGACCGTATAAAACAAAAAACACGGCTGGATTGCATTTGAAATAAAAAGAGCACAACTACTAACATCAAAATGCTGCTTAGCAGATTGTGGCCGGTACACCGTACACCATCAGGAGTACGAGATCATTTCCCATATTCTGAACCAATACGGAAAGGTTTCAATTTGAAACTACTCTCACAGTCTCCGTCTTCTACATTTAGAATTACGCATGTATACAGATTAGATTTAAATCTTTTCTTGACATTACTTGGATTCAGAATACGGGAAACGATTGCAAACTCCTGATGGCCTGATACTACATGATAACTGATAATAACAATGTGTTTTTTTTTTGTTAATACGATCAAGTGACGAGACGAGCAAGACTTTCACCTGGTGGTAAGCGTCACGCTTGCCACTAACAGTAGCAGTGCCAGAATTGTGAACTTGTGAACACAATCCTGCATCGCACTGCGCTCGTCACCCTGAGATATTAGATGTTAAATCTCTTCATTCCCAGTAATTTCTCTGGTAACATTGCCCTTCAAACCGGAACACATTCATGCTTGCACACTACTGCTTGGCGGTTGAATAACTGGCAAAGGTGGTGGTGGTGGTACTTCCCGAGGCGGGCTCTGCAGTAGAGTCCTACCACAACAAAAATGATGGTTTTAGTGAACCGGGCGCAAAATCCAGTCCAATCCAAAGAATATAGATATAGAACTAGCTATTATTTTATAATTGAGAGCCCCTTTTCAAAATAGTATTGGCACAAGATTTAGGCAATTTCAGCTGTAACATTTTAGTGCGATCGAGCTCCAGGTCACAGTAATTAATTACTAGGAAAATTATGTTCAGATTGGTGAAAAAAGTGCCTTAGCTGAGGGGCTAAATTTTGTTTGCTTTACATACAGAATTAAATGGTTATCAATGTTATTATAATAATACCTATTAAATCTAACTATAACGCAATATCGAACATGTTTTAAGCTAAACAAATAAATAGATTGAGAATTTCATGAATAGTTTTATTTCAGTTATTTCCGAAATAGATAGATATCTTAGTGGTAAGTAACATGGAAGATATTATAGAGCAAGTTCTCAAGCCCGCCAGACCTTAAAAAAATTTACCGACTTCAAAAAAGTAATAGGTTCTCTCAATTCGGTTATATACGATATATTTTTTTTATGTTTTCGACCTGAGATCTCTGTCATTTATAAACACATTTGGAACATTCTTTTGTTATATGAAATAATGAATACTTTCAGATTGGTCTCATAGAAATTTCATCTAAATCGGTTGAGTATTCTTATTCGAACAAGAATAATTGGTTCAGTAGTTTAGTATTTTTTTTGCGGCGGCATTATATTTATTGCATCGCCGTGCCCTGTAGATAGATAGATTAACTCTTTATTGCTCACACCAAAGAAACATACATACAAAGGATTAAAATTAAATACTAGCGCACTAATGGCGTCCTTATCGCTAAAAGCGATCTCTTCCAGGCAACCTTAGGATGTGCGTTAGAACGGGTGTGCTGTAAAGAAGAAATTCCTACAAATCATAAACATACAATCTAATACTAATACATAATATTATAATAAACTACTATAAAAAATATCATAATAAATATGATAATTTAAATAAATACAAATGAAAGTAGGGAAAATAAAAAACAACAAACAACATCAACGAGGTGGCACCTGCGACAAATAAAATGTCTTAACTTGCTCCTTGAACACGGCAAGTGAGGGAGGGAGGGCGCATGTCTTATAGACACGGGCAGTTGATTCCACAGCTGCACTGCCTGGAAAACAAACGACTTCCCATAAAAAATTTGCCTGTACGCCAATGCAACAAAAACAGATATCGATAACCATAACATTTCTTGTTTTTTGTCAACTAAATAGACGTCCGTTGGCGCTCAGGGCTCGCTCGTTAGCGCTTGTCATGCAAGCATTATCGTATTAAATACCAAATAGTTAAGTTACTAGACGTGTAATTTTGTAGCTGTGTAAATTAGGTATCTAATATTCTCTCTATAATTTATATTTTTGTTACTGTTCGTGTTGTATTAATTAGGTAATTGTATTTTAAGCTGTTTTTTATATACCTATATATTATTTGGTAGCATCATGCTACCAACTGAGCTATAAGGCATGTCTGTCTGTCTTCAGTTCAGAGCTGTAGGGTGTGGGTGCGATCCCCACCCAGGGCAAACAATTATGTGACCGAACTTAGATGTTTGGTCTGTGTCTGGGTGTAGTATGTATTATGTGTAAGTATTTACAAAAAAAAAAAGTATATAAGTATTCTATCAACTATCTGGTTTTCATATTACAAGCATTGCTTAGTTTGGGGCTAGATGGCGCTGTGTGAAAAATGTCCACCGATATTTTTTATTTATACTTATTTTAATTCGAAATAGTCTTGCGTTTGACCACATCCTTCCTGATGTTAAGCAACGATGCGCGGTCTAGGATGCAGTACGCTTACCTAGAAGGAACCTTCATTATCAGCGCGGAGACGTCCACTGCTGAACGAAGGCCTCCCCCTTAGATCGCCACACTGTACGACTACCTGCCATTTGCATCCACCGGTTGCCCGCGACTTTTACAATGTCGTCGGTCCACCTATATATATATATATATATATAGTGGGAGGCCTTCCTACGCTGCGTCTTCCGGTTCGCGGTCGCCACTCAAGAACCTTTCTTCCCCATCGGTTGTCAGTTCTTCGAGCGATGTGTCCTGCCCTGCGCCACTTCAACTTGCAAACCTAGCGAGCTATGTCGGTAACTTTGGATCTTTGGCGAATATTCTCATTCCGGATTCTATCGCGCAAAGTAACTCTGAGCATAGCTCTCTCCATTGCCCGAAGGAACCTATATTACTATTATTTTTATTAGATGTAGTATTATTATTTGTTGTTAATTATTTCTTATCTAAGTATTTAATCTAAAATAAAAATGTAGCGTCTAGGAGTAAGCATGTAAGCTGCATTTTGTGTAAAATAAGAATTATGGATTATTATTTCATTTTTATTTTTCATCCTTATTAAACTAATTAATTAAGGGTCAGAATACAGAGCGCTGTTATCTTGCTTGTTCCCTACATTTAATCATTTTCGAAGGTATCAATCCTTTGTATACAGTTATGAAACATAGCAATATAATAGGATAATAGCAATAATATATGAAAAATAGCAATATAATAGGTAAAATTGTCGAGCCTACAATTGGGATTTTATGTTTTGCCAAAATTGTGTCAAAATATTGATACTAAAGGGTCTTTCAACAAGGACGGGTCGATGTTAAAATTGAATAAAAGAAGATGTGTGTGAGACATTAACGAAATTTATTTTTTATTTGAAAGGCCCATTTATGCCATTATGGATGGAATATGACATCGTTCAAATGTCCGCCGCGGCTTCGTATGGTGGCACGAATCCGAGAGGTCCAATATTTAATGACACTGCTGCATAGATCCGGCTGAATCTGAGCGATGGCCTGCGTTATGTTGGCTTTCAGGGCAACAGTCGATTGTGGCTTATTGGCATAAACCTGCGACTTCAGAAAACCCCACAAGAAAAAGTCAAGCGGAGTCAAATCACACGATCTTGGTGGCCAATTCACGTCACCTCTGCGAGAGATAACCCTACCCTCAAACCGTTCATGCAGAATGTCCATTGTGTCGTTCGCTGTGTGGCAAGTAGCGCCATCTTGCTGGAACCACATGTCATTCACGTCCATATTGTTCAATTCAAGCCAAAAGAAATTGTTTATCATTGATCTGTAGCGCTCGCCGTTGACGGTGATGGCCTCGCCCACGTCGTTTTCGAAGAAGTACGGACCAATGACGCCGCCAGACCAAAATCCGCACCAAACAGTAACTTTTTGTGGATGCATTGCCACCTGGTGAACCTCATGTGGGTAGTGGTCATCCCATATACGGCAATTTTGCTTATTAACAAAACCATTCATCCAAAAATGTGTCTCGTCGCTAAAGATTATTTTTCGGCCGCAATGCGCGCAACGTTTGCATTAACGAACACTCATTTTGATAATAAAGTTTTATCATTTGCACATGCTGCTCAACCGTGTAACTTGCCATGGTGATTTGGTATCAGTGACTGAAGAAGAAAAAACAGATTTGACAGATGCCGCCACAGATTATTAACATCGACCCGCTCTATTTGAAAGACCCTTTAGTTGCGCTCGCGCATTACTACTCTCCAGATACCTAAACAGGTTTATTATTAAAAAAATTAGGCTTACTAAGGCAAATAATAAAGTCACACTCTCTCTCTCTTTCAATCCTGATAAATAACACTAATACTTTTTGTTTCAATTCGGGTTTATTTGCTCAGTCTAAAAACAAAAGTTAATTGCATATAATCGTCGTCACTAATTTACAAAATATAATGGTGATTATCATAAAGCATACGTTTATGCAGAGGTGCTATAGGTGTTCTGCTTCGACTTTATTTAAGTACATCTAATTGGTAGACATAAAACCAAAAATATAGCTATTAGGCTGCCAACAAGTCCACAACTTTAGTTGAAGGTATCCTTTGAAATCTTTTATGGTCTACCATATTGAGTTAACCCAAGTGTGGAAACAAATAATTTAATGAACATCTTGAATCCGTCTGTCGACGAAATGTTTAACTGTAAATATACATAGCATTGGAATGTTACATCATTAGATCCACGCTAATAGCTTTCATTAAATGAAAACCGTAAACAATGATAAATTTTGCACTGCTATTTTTAAACTACGTTTTACACTGTTTTTTTCCAGTTCTTTCATTGTGATTGCAACCATCAGAACGTTTGTAGCGGCAATTATTTATTATAGTTATTATTTACTTTACGTTTATTCCATTACTAACATTTGCATTCACAGCTTTGGTTTCCTTCATATTTTGGTCGTTCACTATGAGTAAGTGCACTAGCACACAGGACACGCGCCGCAGGCTGCGCGCAGCCACAAAACGCCGCAGCCTGAAGCTAGAAGCTTCTGAGAAGCGGAAGCGCGCGACAGCTTCATCTATCGCGTGCGGCGTTTGTGGCTATGGCGCGTGTCCCATGTGCGGGTAGGCTAAAGCTAACATTACATTTCAGATCAAATATTGATGCGATTATAGTACATTATGATACAAGTGTGCTATGTTGGTCATTACACTAGAGGCGGTATTATGCGCGCGAGCCGTAGGCGAGCGCGATAAGGAAGCCGAGAGTGTATTGAAACATAGCACAAGAGTTTCATACGACTGTTTTCGTCACACTTGCGAGGAAAAAACATTATTTTTTTGATAATAATCAACCACACAGCGAAAACGTCAACAAACATTTGCGGAAAATGGCGCCCAAATCAGTAATGCGCGCGCAGGTTGACATTTACTTCAGCGGCATAAGAACTCTTTGTTGGTATTACAAAAAACTGTAAGTATTACCCGGCTATATTAAGAGTGCTTCGTATGCGTACGTCTAATTGCAGTCACGTACAAACTTGACTTTACCGGGTTATACCTATTATAGCACCATGTGCCGTAATGTAAAGTAAAAAGCACACGTGCGTAATAGCTTGCATTATGAGCCTAAAACCGATGCAATAAGATCCACTTTACGAGCAAGTGTGATGAAAAGTTTATTTGTGCACTTAATACTTCGATAACAACTTAATTCACATAACAAGTATTTAAAAATGAAATTTTACAATTCACGACTACACGCCTAAGGGCCAGACATTTGTGATAAACTTAAAAATATATCTACATAATATAAAAGTTAAAAATGTGATTTCTTATTTTAACAAGCGCTATTTCCCGTCGGCTAGTACGAGATACATCACATTAAAATTGTTGGACGTTATTGAGCGCTTGTGAACACTTTGCACAATAAATGTAAAATAGAACGCATCATAAAAAACATTACACAGCCTTCAAAGGAATTATTAGCTGACTAATACACTTTTAATTTATATATACCGTAAAAA
This sequence comes from Erannis defoliaria, assembly GCA_905404285.2. Lineage (NCBI taxonomy): Eukaryota > Metazoa > Arthropoda > Insecta > Lepidoptera > Geometridae > Erannis > Erannis defoliaria. The sequence goes on from FR990076.1 coordinate 4,520,067, forward strand.
AAAATAGTATCCAATAGTTTAACTAACCAGAACTTAGATGACTATAAACACTTATGTTTCCTTATTACAATAACATCGATATAAACTTTATCACAATGTAATCAATCTCTACCTACGTGTATACTCTTTCGAGTCACTCTTACGAGTATTATGTTAATTGCTTTTTGAAAGCTCATATACAAAGTTTACGAACTTTGAAGTTGTTGAACTTTGTAAAAAACCTAGCAAAATAAATCCAATACAAATTAATACACATTAAATAAGCATGCCCAAGCCGCCTGCCAAGCGTGGGGATTATGGCAACCCTTCCCTATCAAAGGGGGGGGGGGGGGGGGTGTCTTCGTCCAGTAGTGGACGTATCCGGGCTGTAGATGAAGTATGAAGTAAGCATTAACGCTTTACAAGGTTATGTCAACAGTTCATGTAACATAGTAAAGAGGTAATTGCTTGTTCAAACGTATTTATTTGTATGGGATATAATTTAGAGGTGAGGCGTATATATTATACTGGACTTTAATACTAGGTTTCAGCAAAGGCGTCTCTGAACTAAGTATCAGCGTCATAAACACGTCTGGAGTATTTAGAAGTATCAGGAAATCGTATGCTCGCGCGTATCGCTCCTACTTGAAACTCGGTACTCTAAAGACTCCGATACTCTTGTAGTCACATCGCATCATACTTCTAATACTTCTTCACTGCATACGCGTATTGCGATGCCGATACGTGCTCGACATAAGCATGTGTGAGTGAGGTACGAATGACACTCGACTTTAAGACAGAAGAGGCGTATGGCCCAGTTGAAAGAGAACTTGAAAAAAAGAGGTGCATGGCAGCAACGAAAGAAAAAACACTTGGGAATTTGTGTACACCTATAACTTCACAGCCAAAAGCTGCACAGCGTCCCATGACTTATATAATTAGTGAAAACGCTATGTAGATTTACATATCTTTCGGAACAAACATTTGGCGCGCTCTAGGTGGAACTAATTGACACTTTGCATTCCCATTACTCGAAAACGTAGTAACCTAAACATGGCCGCTTGTCAAAAAAAGTGCTTAAAGTCGAGTTATTGTGGTCGATTTTCAAAGTATAAGCTGACAGTGTGGTCAATTCTGAAGGTTTAAGTTGACATAACTAACCTAACTAAAGTATTGCTGTCCTTAGCTAACATGCCTAGTAAAAAAGTGACAGCAATGTTTTAATTAGTTTAGAACTGTCAACTAAAACCGTCAGAATCGACCACAATACTAAACTAACTAAAGTATTGCTGTCCTTAGCTATCATGCCTAGTAAAAAAGTGACAGCAATATTTTAGCTAGTTTAGAACTGTCAACTAAAGCCTTCAAAATCGACCACATTATTTAAGCAATAAATAAAGGGCTTGTCCAGTAAACGTCAATGATTTATTCCTTATAACCCCTGCTATCCATTTCATACAATCGCTTGCAATAAAGGCGACAGTCTAAAATTGCAGTAGTGAAGATCCAGGTACTTTTTACCGGTTTTACCGATCGACAAACTTAACATTTGCCATTGACAAAATTAATTCCACGATGGAACGATTTTTCTTAAGGTGTATGGGAAGGAGAAAACGCATAAACAAGGTGTTTTTGGGAATGTTTTATGGCAAAAATAGAACATGTGAAGCTTTGAAATTAATATATCGTGTAACACATATCATGAAGTTTTATGTAGACCCCGACTACGAGATCCAAATGTTTAAAATTAGTTATAGTTAGCACTCTAAGCACTTGGAATTACTTCGAAGTACCATTATTTTAGAAGCTGGTATTTTCGGTATTCCAAATCGGTTTAGTACCAAACTCAGCCCAGTTATTCTCATAGTTTGTACTTTTCATAATAAGGATCACTTGTTTCGATCAGTAATTTAAAAAAAGGATTGTGAACGTAAACCCGATTTGCGCCTACTAAAACGTAACATTTATCGAACGTGTTTTGCTCGTAAAATAAGAACAGGCCCTACCATTGGCACTTTTGCAAGCGGTCTGTCAACGCCCCGTGAAAAATGCGTGACAAGGACACCGATGAGCTATCGGTGTCCTTGTCACGTCGCTTTGTCGCGACGTTGTCAGATTTTTCGTTCAGCGAGGCGTTATATGAATTACGGAATCGGGAATCGGTAGCTAGCTGCATTATTAACTAGTGGCCCGTCCCGGCTTCGCGCGGGTGCATTTTTTTATCGTACAAACCTTGTCATTCAATGTTATTAGTTAAAAAAACATTTTGATTTAGGTAAAAGTTTTCAAAACTACTAACACTTAGATAATAAGTGTCATAGAAACAATCGCAGTACCTACATTATAAATAAGCTTTCATAAAATGTATCACGTCACCAGTTAGTCAACCCACACGTACCAACACCACACCACATGACGATGGTCAATAGTAGTGAAGTAGTACCTATATTACTGAATTACGATATTGAACCTTATTCCGATTATTGAATACGATATTGTGAAAATTATTCCAAACAATATCGTGGTCGCTGGTCTAAAAAGTGGACCGTAACGAAATGGTCTATGTCGTCTTTCCTAAATAAGTAGGTACAAAACTGTCAGATTTGGAAACATGAACTAGTATCATTATTTAGCTTATTTAATCAGCTCGCTGTTATGACCTTGAGGTAAGTCTTGCGACTCGCTGATACTTTCACAATAAAACCAACGGCCGTGTGCTATTCGAGAAAAAAGTAAATTCAAAATCGCGACCAAATTCGAGCCCTGCTTTAGCCGCCATCTTTATTTTATGTGTGATCTGCGAATATCTCGAATATCTCGACCATCTTCAACTTTTCGAGAAAGATCATCGGACTAAAGTTGTTCATTATTAAATTCTCTACGTTTTATCTTTTGTTTTTTTTCGTACGATGAATTTTTCCCGAGTTATAAGTTATGTGTCGCAAAAGCCACCGGTGACCCAAGACAGAGCGGAGTTCGAAACAAATTTGTGAGCTGCAGGCCACCTTTACCGAACATTTAACTATAGCTTTTCGACAAAGATCATGGGGACTAAAGTTGTTCATTATTCAATTCTCTACATTTTATGGTTTCTGGCTACTGATAAATTAGTTGAAAAAGAATGAAAAAAAAACAAAGAGGACCATTACTAATGGTGTTTATTTATATTAACTCTTAAAAAAACATCAATTTGCTACTACTAAGATCTCATACAAACCTCTACAAATAACGATGACATTTATTATAGCAAGGCAGGCAGTAATATAGGTACTACTTCACCGAGACAGTTCGACTGGGGTGCGAGGATGACCGGAGGTGTGACCATCGATATTCATATCGGTCATCCCTATCGTACACTGACGGTATCGTTTGTGGCATAGTGAAATCAAACGCAGCACACACACACAGCAGTGCAGTGCACCGCAGTGTGCTGTGTGCTCTGTCGAACTGTTAAACTGCTTTGCGGCTAGATGACGCGCGGGTGATGGCTTATGGAATCAAACTAATGCACTCATTACTGGATAGATGGCGTGCCAGCTGCTAAATGCGCAATTTCATTTTGCCTTACCTTTCACCTTAATGTTATGTTTGATTGCTCGTCAAATACTTTTTTTTCGTCTAATAACATATTTGCCGAAAGATGAAATACCATTTCAGTCTTGTCAGTTTATTTTAGTTAGCAACAGAAATGACGCTCCATACCACAATAATCTGTTATAGTATAGACCTTAACTGAACTGAACTTAAGATCCAGGTTACAGTGGCCATTCTCGCACGCGCTTTAAATCGCAACTTTTTTGTATTTTGAAACATAACTCAAGCAAGTGTGTTCCTGCCTAGACCACATCATATTTTCATCAAATATACATATAAATATAATACAGTAAAAAAACTAGATTTTTTGGTTTTTCCGGTTTAATTAAATCGGACGCTCAACTACAGTTTCGATTACAATCGGTGATAGTTTCCAAGAATTGAAAACAAAGACAACCAGACTACAGTGTATTTAAAAAAAAACAACACGCGAGCGAGATAGAAGCATATTTTTATTATTCTAGATCTCAAATACGAATCGGATGTTACCTTAAAGGCGTTTATATCCAAACGTAGCTCTTTTAAATCTGTACAAAGCGTACGAAAGTCGGTATCTGAGTGCAAACTAGATAGCAGACCTTTTCTTATTATTCTAGATTTCAAATATGAATCTGATATTACCTTGAAGGCGTCTACACGTAGCTCTGTTGAATCTGTACAACGCGTACGAAGGTCGGTAACGGAATACGAACGATATAGCAGCCCTTTTTATTATTATTCTAGGCCTCAAATACGAATCGGGTGCTAGCTTAAAGGCGTTTATATCCAAACGTAGCTCTTTTGAATCTGTACAAAGCATACGAAGGTAAGTACCCGAGTGCGAGCGAGATAGCAGCGCTTATCTTATTATTCTAGACCTCAAATCCGAATCGGACGTTACCTTAAAATAAGAATAGTATGTTGCCTTAAAATAACGAATTGGATGTTACCTTAAAATAACGAATTGGATGTTACCTTAAAATAACGAATTGGATGGTACCTTAAAATAACGAATTGGATGTTACCTTAAAAGCGTCTATCTACACGTAGCTCTGTTGTATCTGTACAAAGTGTAAGAAGGTCGGTGGAGTGTGTCAGGGCACGACGACCTTCTGCGTGAGGCGCGAGTCGTCCGTGACGGAGTACTCGCGGAGCTCGACCAGCCCCTGCGCGGCGAGCTGCTGGGTCACGCTGTAGTCCTCGTTGTCGACCAGCTCGACCGTTATCTCGTCGTAGTCGCGCGCACTGCAACCAACAACAGTCGGTTCAATTTTAATTTTAAAATGTTATACTAAATTATTGTTCTCATTTACGTCTAGCATTTGTATACACCTACACATATGTTGTATGTTTGTGTGGCGGTCTAAGGGGGAGGCCTTCGTTCAGCAGTGGACGTCTCCGGGCTGATGATGATGATGATGATTTGTATACAGGGTTAGTCCTAATCAGTTAGCATCCTTTTAAGGGCATATTCTGTACATCAAAACAAACAACTTTTACTATAGGGCCAACACTGAAATCGCGAAAAAAATATCAGCTGTTCCATACAAAAAGTTCATCGACCTTGGCCAAAATGTATGGAACAGCTGTTTTTTTGCGGTTTCAATGTTGGCCTCATAGTAAAAGTTGTTGGGTTTGATGCACAGAATGTGCTTTTAAAAGGATGCTAACTGATTAGGAGTAACCCTGTATTTTTTTGGTAATAAAGTTATTTTTATCTTTTATCTTAACAAATAAAACCGTTAATCACCTTTTTTTTCTCACTTAGGTTTTGTAGTTTTCTATTGCAGAGTCCGCCTGGGAAAGCACCACACTTTGCCAGTTATCCAGCCGCCAAGCAGTTGTGTGGAAGCATTACTGTGTAATGTGTATCGGTTTGTAAAGTAATGTTACCAAATAAATTACTGGGCATAAAGAGATTTGACATCTAATAGAAACACCTGGTAGAAAGTACTAAAAGCTATGCTAAAAACATTAAGCTAATATCTAAAGAGGCACAATCTCTAAGTGAAAGTTTGAAACAAAAAACGTCCGAGTGCCGTTGTACATACCTATACGTGTATTATATAGTTCACAATTGTTCGAATTTAGACGTTATATCGCTTGTATAGTGTTCAATGTATGATTGAGCGCTTCTGTCTTATCGTAGTTCAAGACGTTCAAAAATTCGGCGCACTGTATGGCGTGCGTCGAATTTTGGCGCGGCCATTTTTTTTGCACGATTGTGACTCTTATAGTTATTAGCTCAATGGCTGAAAAGGAAAAAAAAAGCGATGACTGACACGACGTGGCAGTGCAGCGTCTTGTCCTGCGTCATGTGCGCGAGCGCACGCTTGGCCCGCGCCCAGCGCTGCGAGTCGTCGGTCGGCACGAACACGCCGGCGAGCACGCAGCGCACGCCCTGCGCCGGCAGCAGCGCGAACCGCGGCTCCAGCTCGCGGATCTGGTCCTCCTTTATCCACATCTCCGTGCCGTAGTCTATGTACTGCACCTGCGTATCCAACAATAGTATATTACAAGGGGCTAAAATATTCCTTTATAATGCACGCAATTTCGCGCCATGCCTTCTTTTTTAATTTCTTCTGTAACCGCAACGCAATGCACGGTATTCAACCAAAGCACCCCCGCCGTTTTTAGTACCATTTTCAAAAATAAAATGTACTTTTTATTTTTATTAAAAAGAACGAAGTCGAGTCTTTATATGAATAAAAACTTTTTCTTTTTTGTAGGCTCGTTGATGTATCTCTATGCCTATACAACGACTGTGAGATAACTTGTAGCTTATGCTAATTAACGCTGCGTTGTACAAATGTTTCTATTAATTATGACCATAAAGAACTTTAAAAATCTATCAAATCAGTAACTGCTGAACAGTGGGATGCGCTGCCCGAGTGGGTTTTCCTCGATAATTATAATCTGGGTGTCTTCAAGTCGCGAGTGAATCGGTTTCTTCTAGGCAAGCGTGCTCCATGGTCGGCTGCATCTTAGTTTATCTTCAGACGAAATGGCAGTCAAACGCAAGCCTATAAATAGTTACAAAAAGGCTCGATGCCCGAAGGCGTGGTTAGCGACTTACCTCGACGCTCTGATCGACGCGCGTGGCGATGAGGACGCAGGCGCGGTACCACATCCCGTCGGGCGGGTATATCGCCGCCACCATCTCGCCCGGCGCCGGCGCGAACTGCACGTACACACGATAAACGGGGACATTATTGTGAGTGGACGTTTTACTGATTTATTTTCTAGTGGTTCCTCATCATCATCATAATCAGCCTGTCATAGTCCACTGCTGGACATATGCCTCTCCCAAGGCACGCCACTCAGCCCGATCTTCAGCTATCCGCTTCCAACCACTGCCAGCTGTCCTACGTATATCGTCACTCCATCGAGTCTCAGGACGTCCTACCCTACGTTTGCCGATACGTGGCCTCCACTCTAGAACACGTCTACCCCAGCGGTTATCGGTTCTGCGACAGATATGACCAGCCCACTGCCATTTCAGTTTACTAATACGCTGAGCTATGTCGGTAACCTTTGTTCTCTGGCGAATTACTTCGTTCCGGATACGATCCCTCAGAGAAACACCGAGCATAGTGTGGGGTGCCTAATGTAATTCAATGTAGACTATTCAGTGCAATATGTTTAATAATATTTACAAGAGTAAAATAAAGAGAAAACTAAAATTATTTCATGCAAACTTTCGAATCGATAATAATGTCAAAAACCCTTTCTTCCTTCTGGTCAGCCCGCGAACTAAAGAAGGCGGCGCTGCGCCAACAAGGAGGCCGCACGCCGCATCACTCCCCCGCTGAGACCGGGTCACGGTCGATAGTAATCTGGGAAGTGTACTCTGCGACCACTCCTGGTTTTAGGAGCTGGTTCTGGTGACTTGGCAGCAGGCAACAATGAAACTTCTGAGTCTGTCTCCTTAACCATAAAAGCAGGCTTAATTCTGTCTACAGTCACCACGACTTCTCGGCCTTTCACGTCAATCTTGAAAGTTTTTGGTCCTCGCTCTAAAACTTTGTGGGGACCGGTGTATGGCGATTCCAAAGACCTCTTTGCTGGACCTCGACGAAGAAAAACAAAGTCCGATTTTTGGATGTCAGCGGGCATGTAAAACGTCTTTTTTCCGTGCCACGCAGCAGCGGTTGGCGAAAGTAACTTTACATGGTTGCGAAGCCTTGTGGTGAAGCTGGTGACGTCATCAGAATCCGGATCGTTGGCAGGTACAAAAAACTCTCCTGGGAGTCGTAGTGGCTCACCGTATACAAGTTCCGCCGCGGATGATTGAAGATCTACTTTCCAGGCGCTTCTAATTCCCAGGAGGACGAGCGGTAACACCTCAGTCCACTGAGCTTTGTTGTGGCACATGATCGAAGCCTTCAGTTGTCGATGAAGACGCTCCACCATGCCGTTTGCTGCTGGATGATATGCCGTCGTTGGACAGTGTTTGGCGCCAAGAAGCTTACAGATGGACTGGAAAATTTGTGACATGAACTGTGTCCCTCTGTCAGTTGTAATGCGCTGCGGGCAACCGAAGCGAGCGAGCCAGCCGGAGATGAATGCAGAAGCGCAGGTCTCGGCTGTGATGTCGGCCAGGGGGTACGCCTCAGGCCAACGAGTAAACCTGTCGACGACGGTGAGGCAATACCTGTAACCAGATGAATAAGGTAACGGCCCTACGATGTCCATATGAATATGAGAAAAGCGATCTGATGAAATCGAAAATGAAGTGAGAGGTGATGATGTATGACGGGTGACTTTGTTGCGTTGGCAGTCTGTGCATAGTTGTGCCCATTTTCTGCAGTCACGCCGAACTCCAGGCCATACGAAGCGCTCTGATATAAGCTTGCTGGAAGCTGCTGGACCTGGATGGCTCAAATTATGGAGGTTGTCAAATATCTGCCTGCGAAATCCCAGTGGTACATACGGCCTCGGGCTAGGCATTGACAGATCGCAATATAAGCTAGCCTCTGGAGTAGTGATCTTCTGAAACTTCAACGAAGAACCCTTGGTCATCAGATCTTTAAGCTCTGCGTCATTCTCTTGATCTTTTTCTAAAGCGTGATAATCTATAGTCTTGACGCTCTCAATGCGAGAAAAAGCGTCTGCTACTACATTTGACTTTCCAGAAATGTGGCGAATGTCTGTGCAGAATTGTGAGATGTAATCGAAGTAACGATATTGTCTCGGCGAGCAGTTGTCTCTTCTGGTGGTGAAAGCGAAAGTAATTGGTTTATGGTCGGTAAAAACGATAAAAGTCCTCGCCTCGACCATGTAACGAAAATAACGAATGCCTTCGTAAATTGCCAGCAACTCTCTGTCGTATGGGCTGTATTTTTTCTGCGCTGGCGTTAACTTGCGCGAGAAAAATCCGAGCGGCTCCCATTCTCCATTCCTCCGCTGCTGGAGGACAGATCCAATAGAAACGTCAGAAGCGTCGGTGAACAGAGCCAGTTCCGCTTGCATGTCTGGATGCGAAAGTAATGTAGCTTTGGCTAGGATTGTCTTACACTCCTCAAATGCATGTTGAAGTTCTGGTGTCATCTCTATAGGTGTATTTCCTTTGACATTAGGTCCAGAAAGAACTGCATTGAGTGGGCCTTGTATAGCTGCTGCGCCAGGCAAGAACTTCCTGTAGAAATTGAGCATTCCAAGGAATCTTCTGAGCTCTTTAGCGGTCCTTGGTATTGGAAAGTCCTGCACAGCCTTTACTTTCTCTGTTATAGGCCGTATCCCGTCTGAGGAAACATGATAACCCAGGAAGGTTAACTCATTTACGCCTAGAACAGTCTTAGCGGTGTTAATAAGCACTCCATATTTACGCAAACGTGCAAATAAAATTTCCAGGTGTTCCAGGTGCTGGGATTCGTTTTTTGAGAATATTAAAATGTCGTCCAAATACCCGAATGTAAATTCCAGCCCTTGCAGCACTTCATCAACAAAACGCTGGAAAGTTTGCGCAGCGTTGCGCAGACCAAATGTCATGACCGGAAATTCAAAAAGTCCAAAAGGCGTGGTGATGGCAGTCTTGGGAATATCCAGGTCTTCAACTGGGATCTGGTTATAGGCCTTCACCAAGTCAATTTTGGAATACACCCTCGATCCTGACAGCTGGTATGCAAAATCATGGAGGTGCCTGATCGGATATCTATCTGGAATCGTTCGGGCATTCAAGGCACGGTAGTCTCCACATGGTCGCCAGGAGTCGTCTTTCTTGCGGACCAGATGTAGAGGTGAAGACCAGGAACTTTCCGATCGGCGCGCTGTACCATTACGTAGCATTTCCTCATATTCCTTCTTGGCGATCTGAAGTCGATCCGGTGCCAAACGACGAGGTTTCGATGTTACAGGTGGTCCAGGCGTTGTGCGTATGTGATGCTTTGTGTTATGAAGCACTTCTGGTTGAGCTCCTGCAGGCCTTGTGATCTCACTGTAGCGACGTAACAGGTCGTGATATGTCGAATCTCCAGTGATAACTTTGACAGATAGAAGTTCTTTGTCGAGCTTGTGCGTCTGCGGCGCTTTAACAGAAAGACTCGTGATGTTGTCTATCAAGCGGTGGTAACGGCAGTCGACGAGCAAACCGTAAAAACTTAGGAAATCCACTCCTATGATGGGCTTCGAAACGTCGGCTACTACGAACTTCCACTTAAAATCACGACGAAGTCCAAAGTTCAGACTCAAATCGACACATCCATACGTAGATATTAGCGTGCCATTAGCTGCAAACAGCTCGTACTTGGATTTGCAGCGTTTTTCACGAAGAAGTGTCCGAGGATATGCGCAAACGTCAGAACCGGTGTCGATGAGAAACTGTTGCTTGGTAGTCTTATCCGTCATAAACAGGCGGCCTTTACAGGTATCGCAGTCATCTACCGCCGTTACTGACTGCCTGTCGAGTTTCCCGAAGTGTAGTCACATGGCTTGGTACATCTATTGGCCTTCGCACCAAACTTAAAATGATACCAGCATTGCGGAAATTTTCTGTAGCTGGATTGCGAACGCTGGCCAGAAGAAGAACGCCCACGGTTACCTTCATTGGCTCTGAAACGTGGTCTTAATCGGTCTGTTTGTGTTGCCAATTTCTCCACAAGCTTCGTAAGCGCTGCAACTTGCTGCTCTACGGCGCTCAAAGAAGACCCAGCTGAAGCAGCTGAAACGTGTTGTTGCGGAACAATGTCATTAACCTTATCAGCCAAATCTGCTAGCACGTCAAGAGGAGAAGTTGACTGGAAAGCAATGATAGATTGAAAATCCCAGAATGGCGGAATACGTACACCAACCCTAAAAAGTGCAGGCAGCGCCGGGTCATCGGCGCGTGCATCGGCGAACTCCATGGATACGATGAATTGTATCGTAACAAAAATTGTCTTATGAAAATTCACAAAATAAAATAGTTCACAGTAGTCACTCCACAAAAACATCATGGTAGGCCCCCATGACACGAATAATAATTAAAAGGGAAATGTTCTGGAAGGTCACCAATAATGTGGGGTGCCTAATGTAATTCAATGTAGACTATTCAGTGCAATATGTTTAATAATATTTACAAGAGTAAAATAAAGAGAAAACTAAAATTATTTCATGCAAACTTTCGAATCGATAATAATGTCAAAAACCCTTTCTTCCTTCTGGTCAGCCCGCGAACTAAAGAAGGCGGCGCTGCGCCAACAAGGAGGCCGCACGCCGCAATAGTGGTTCCCACCACTAGAATATAATTCATCTCTCAATCTCGACAATCACTCTATTGCAGTGTCCACCCGGAGAAGTACCACACAGTTTCCAGTTATTTAATCGCCAAGCAGACAAGCATTACTGTGTTCCGGTTTTAAGGGCGATGTTACCATAGAAATTACTGGGTATGAAGAGATTTAACATCTAATATCTCAAGGTGACGAGCGCAGTGCAGTGCGGTGCAGGATTGTGTTCGCAAGTTCACAATTCTGGCACTGCTACTGTTAGTGGCTGGCGTGACGCTTACCACCAGACTAACGTCTTGCTCGTCTCGTCACTTGATTTTATTTTTAAAAAAAGAGGTTTAGAGGCCCGAAATACTTTTCTTAAAAGCGTATCTCAAGAATAATAATAACATTTATTGACCACGTTTGAAAAGACACAAATTAACTTTAAAATATATATATTAATATATAGACTGGCTGGCGCTCGTACTAGTAATGACACTGTATTACGAGCGTCAGAGCCCTCCGTTTTTTTTGGACCAAGGAATTAGTTGTGTAGGTTACAAGGACAAGCTAACAATAAATTAAAAATTTAACCATATTGCTAGACAAATCAAATCTTTTCAGCAAACATATTTTGAATAAGTACAATTTATGTGGCCCCCTTAAATCAAGCGAAGGTGGCAAGTCTCATTAACCCCTTAATTTCGCGAGCTACATAAGCTGTACCCTCGAAAATGGAACACAGCAATGTTTACACAATACAGCTTCACGGTAAGCTCCTCGTTATGTTACCTGCAGCGGCTTGTAGCTCGCCCTGGTGGCCGCGCTGTTCATGTCCCGCGCGAGCGCTTTGAGCGACATCGGCGGGAGCACCACGCCGAACTCGGGCACCTCGACTATAACCAAAATAACCACACGTTACAATGGCGAAACAGGTGGACAAGTGGGCAAAGGTCTCGAACGGATTGGGTGCCCCTGAACCACTGAAGAGAGAAGTGAATAGAACGGAAATGTGACGGGCAGCGCTAGCCTGTATTAAGCGCAAATGCGCTTATTTGACAATAGGCATGATGACTACAATTTTTTTATTACCTGATAAAAAAGCTGATTATCAATAGAGCCTATCAACGAAAACAAAATAATTCAAAAATAAATAATTATTTTAATTTCAAGCTAGACAGAGAGCGCGCTATACTGAGCTATGACGTCAAGCCTCAGACGCGGCATACTAACACGTGCTTTGCGAGAAAGGGATAGAGCATCTCCTCTCTATCCCCACCTAAAACTTTAAACACTCATATCTCAGATTTATCAGTCAATACAATTTATTTCTTCAGTATGTGTAAATGTATTTAGTTATATTCATCACTAAGCCTGTTATTTGTCATAAATTAACATTAGGCCACACGCCTATTCTACCAATATACATGTTTTTAGATTGAGAATACTCAAAAAGACAATAGACACGTAGGAAACCAAACCACGTTGCTTCGTAATTAGATCAATTTTACTCTGTTACAAAACGACATTTCAGGGCGTTTTATTTCAATTGCGCGACCATTGATTGGCATTTTTACGTCGTAGTGACTATACAATTATGTGTGAAACTGGAGACAGCGGTTTTCCATACAATTGCTTTACAACATTGTTTTGACAGCCGTTCTACCTAAGCAGAGCCTTTCGCTTTTCTGTGCCCTGAACAGTCGACCCCGAGGTCGCCCCCGACTCGATGGCGCTACTCGGGAAGTTTAAAAAGATTGGACGGTGCTGGCACAAGATCGAGACAGCTGGGAGAAATTGGATGACCTTTGCCCAGCAGTGGGACAACATAGATTAAAAAAAAACGTAAATACATCCTTGAAACTGCTCTTGAAATTTTCGATTCAAAATCGTGCTAAAACAATTGGGAATCAGAGCTCTATTCTAAAATTATTACGGTTGTCTATAGTGCTATGATTAATTACGGGATATTTAACGTGATTATATTGTTCACCATTCGAGTCGAATCTCACCCAATCTCACGTGGTCAAGGCAAATATCACGTAATATTTCTTTTTAGCGCAAGACGCAGCTTAAAATTGCGAGAATACTGGCTAAATCAGAGCGCGATTCAAGTAGCAGATGATTTAACTGAAAATCCAACACAATCAAGCACAGAGTATTTACACTAAAATACGCATTTTGAAAAATCTCACGTGAGGGTCGAGCCCAAAACTCACATCTCGCCAACAGGGGAGGGGGAGTCGAAAAATCGCCTAAATCACCTCACGTAATTAATGGACGCCCCCTTAGTAAGAAATGTAGATGATGATGTGATGTAAACAAATATGTATTTAACACTGTTTTAAACTATCACGGTTGTTTACTAAAGTTCTATTATTATTACGGGATATTTTTGAAATATTTATTTATTGTTGTTGTTGCTGTTAGATTTGGGGGAAGCACTGGCTGCTGCACTACAGCTTAACGCTAAAGCAGCCAGGGATTTCACTTATTTTGTATTGTACCATTTTATAGACAATAAAGCATTTTGTATGTGGTGTGGTGGTGGTGATGTAGTGTGTGTACGCACCGGCCGGTGGATTCTCGTCGACTATGTTGACGTAGATGCGGTCGAAGTGCGGCACGGCGGTGACCAGCACCTTGATCCAGGAGCCGGGCGCGGGCAGCGGCACCGCCTTTATCTTACCCGCCACCTCCACGCGGTCCAGCGTCCACCCGTCTACAACACACAGTACATTTATTCGTCATCAGTCCGGAGACTAATAAACTCTTTGGAGTTTATGGACGGATATTATTACCACTGGCTTTTCGGTGAAGGAAAACATCGCATCGTGATGATACCTGCATAAGTCCAGGGGAGAAATTTAATGGCGTATGTGAATTCACCAACTCAACTGCCAGCGTGGTGAATATGGCCCATTCGCCCGTCGAGGTTAGGCCTACGTCCAACAGTGAACTTTAAAAAAAGTATGATAATGCAGCCCGGATACGTCCACTGCTGAACGAAGGCCTCCCCCTTAGACCGCCACACTGTACGACATCCTGGCATTTGCATCCACCGGTTGCCCGCGACTTTTACAATGTCGTCGGTCCACCTATATATATATACATATATATAGTGGGAGGCCGCGCCTACGCTGCGTAGGACGGGTTCGCGGTCGCTACTCAAGAACCTTTCTTCTCCATCGGTTATCAGTTCTTCGAGCGATGTGGCCTGCCCTGTGCCACTTCAACTTGCAAATCCTGCGAGCTATGTCGGCGACTTCGGTTCTGTGGTTAATATCCTCGTCCGAAATAACTGGAATAACAGAAATGTAACATTTATTACATTTCTGTTATTCCAGTATTCGGAATAACAGAATTGGATCTCTGGAGTCTGGACCTGGGTATATCCTTAAACTGCATCCAGTACCCCTGGAGGACGGGCAGCAGCGTCCTCTCGGTTGACGGTGCTACCATTCTGCTATCTCCAAGCCTGGGGAATATGGCAACCCACCGGACGATTATTATTACCGGACGTCTGGCGTACGCATTAAAAGCTTCACCCGAATATTCCCAACGTACGCACAAAGCGTTCTTTATTTACACAGTGAAAGTCTGTGTTTCCAGGAAAAGTAGATGGTTGCCATAAAATCCACAGTGAACCGGTTCTTTCTAGGTAAGCGTGTTTCATGATATACCGTATCATTGCTTAACATCACAGAATGTGGTCAAATGTAAACCTATTTGAACAATAAAGGCATTCAAAAAATAAGATTTACCGGGGTGTTTCATAATATGTTTCTTCGTACAGCGGGCCCCCTTGAAGCAAGTCTTGCTGGGATCGCCCTTGTAATGCTTGCAGATGTCCTCTTCGTCGCGGTTGTGGTAGCCCTGAAATAACAAAATCAAGGAAAATCCTAGTAAATAAGACCATGCAAATCCACGAGCACACTCCCCGAAATGTATCCGATTAAATATCGACAAGCTAACTTACAGTAACGGCCTCAACGGGGTCGTCATACTCTGGCGCGTCTAGATCGAGCTCGCTGTCGACCATCTCCGGCGGGCCGCGAGCCACGACTGGCGACTTTCTTGCCGGGGTCTTGTCTACTGGAATAGGATAACAAATACGCTTACATCATTTATTTATTTATTTATATACAATCTGTAACAAAAAGGTTCAACAATACTGAAGGGTATGTATGTACTCATCATTATGAACAACTTTTACTATGGGGCCAACGCTGAAATAGTGAAAAACAGATCAGCTGTTCCATACGAAAAGTTCATTGACCTTGGACAAAATGTATGGATCAGCTGTTTTTTTTCCGCGAATTCAGGGATGGTCCCGTAGTAAAAGTTGTTCATAATGATGAGCACATACCCTTCAGTATTGTTGTACTTTTTTGTTACACGTTGTATACACATTCCCTTGGGCGAGCATTACAGGTTGCCCCCAATCCACCCACCCACGGATCAATATCATACGACTACTGTAAAACTAAATATTTATAAATAAATAAAACCTACACGAAAAATCCTAAAAATAATAATACAATTTTATAAAAAATACATTAAACAGAATATTAAAAAAACCCTACTGAATTGGTTTCGTAACCCAGTTAGTAACAATATCAAAATGTATTATCATTAATCTGTTCGTTCTCGACAAGCTGTCTACGATGAACGTAGACAGCAGATTCGAATAATATCAGGCGAGTTAACGAATCGCAAGCTTAAATAATAACACATAATGCACGTTTGTATAATAATTCTAGACTTAAACGGTTGAAATAGTTATTTTAAGTTAAACCATTGAGACGAAAGAAACTCTCCTGACCAGTCCTGTACCAGATAATGCTTGCCTGCAGCGGTTTTAAACAAAGTTTAGGTCATCACTTCATTAGTGCTTATAGGATGCGCTTGCGCTTAGAAGAAATAAACGGCGTCCTGGACAAAGTAATTTTTACACAATTATACTACTTTATTTTCTAGAAAATCTTTTTGATTTTGATAAACTCTTTGTGTCCAAATTGGTAATCGTCGTTATAAATTGAAGCAAGATGCTATTTGAGGAATAAATATGCAATATTCTAATGTTCTGAAGTAGGTTTTTAGACAATAGAAAAAAAATTGTTTGTTAGATTTTAAGATTCGTTAAATAAATAAAAAGTGGATAAATATAAAAACATTTATACTTTTACTGAACGCACCTGGATCTGGGTATGTCCTAAAACTGCATCCAGAACCACCGGAGGACGGGCAGCAGCGTCCTCTTGGTTAACGGTGGTGAGCATTCTGCGATCTCCAAGCCGCCTGCCAAGCGTGGGGATTATGGCAGCCCCTATTAAGGGGGCGGCCTTCGTCTTGAAGTGGACGTCTTCCGGCTGACGATGAAGACACGCAAGCAAGTACCAGAAAAACCATATAAACCAGATAAATTACTGGGTATGAAGATATTTAACATCTAATATCTCAGGATAACGAGCGCAGTGCAGTGCGGCGCACGACTGTGTTCGCAAATTCACAATAGGCTAGATGACTGGTTTTTTTATTGTTGATGAAAATGAAAATCTGATCAGAAATAAGCAACTTTTAAAATTTTAATATCATGTTAGACAGAGAGGCGAATTAGCAAATCGTGACGTCACTTCTCTGTAGGCCATATAAATTCTATTCTGACAAGTAAGACGTGAAGTAATTTTATGTTTTGTGGGAAAGGGACAAAGGTGCTTCTAACAAAAGCTTTAAACGCTCATTATATCAGAACATTATTAACCAATTTAATTATTTTTTTCGATAAACATACTATATTTACTTAAATTATTCATCAAAGCTATTGGTTTCAAAGATATTAACATCAGTCATCTACCCTATTCTGGCACTGCTACCGTTAGTGGCAGGCATGACGCTTACCACCAGGCGAAAGTCATGCTCGTCTCGTTACTAGATAGTAAAAAAAAATGTTATGGTCAGTATACAGTATGTACTTACTAAGTACAGCCAACCCGCGTCGCACGAGGATGTCGTTCAACGTCTCGCCAGACGAGAGACTCACAATTACGCCGATTGATTCAGACTCACTGGAAACAAAATGCACATTCTAAACACCCAACAAAAAGCCCAAGTATTATAACTGCCGACGGGTTAACGCATAGCCTTAGACTTAGACAAAAGTTATTTATATTAGACAGCATTATTTTAAAATGTTGGTAGGGCTACCAACAACAACTGGGCAGTTGGGAGGTTATAATTATATATTTTAAAGTCTGGATTAAAGTCCTAGCAACTAGGTATCAAATATGAGTAAGTAAGTATAAACAATGTGTAACAAAAACGTAGAACAATACGAAGTGTATGTATGTACTCATCATTATGATAAAACTTTTACTACGGGGTCAACCTTGAAATTATGAAAACAAAAACTGTTCCATACATTTTGTCCAAGGTCAATGAACTTTTTGTATGGAACAGCTGTTTATTTCTTCACTATTGCATGGCAAAAGTTTTTCATAATAATAATAAAAACTATATATGAGCAATAAAAAAAATGCAAGATAGACATAAAATAACTTCTAAAATTTAAATGAACCCTGAGTCCCACACTAGGGGAGTCCTGTGTCGTTAGACTCAGTGCCTTCCATTTAGATTTGATTAATTAAGCTAAGAACATTATTTTATTCTTAAACAAAATACAAAATATAGTTATATTTGATAATTATATAATATAGTTTTCATCACACTTGCTCGTAAAGTGGGTCTTATTGCATCGGTTTTAGGCTCATAATCCAAGCTATTACACACGCGTGCTTTTTACTTTACATAACGGCACTTGTACTATAATAGGTATAACCCGGTAAAGTTAAGTTTGTACGTGACTGCAATTAGACGTATGTATACGAAGGACTCTTAATATAGCCGGGTAATACTTACAGTTTTTTTGTAATACCAACAAAGAGTTCTTATGCTGCTGAAGTAAATGTCAACCTGCGCGCGCATTGCTGGTTTGGGCGCCATTTTCCGCAAATGTTTGTTGATGTTTTCGCTGTGTGGTTGATTATTATCAAAAAAAAATTGTTTTTTCCTCGCAAGTGTGACGAAAACAGTCGTATGGAACTCTTGTGCTATTAGTCATTACGCTCTCGGCTTCCTTATCGCGCTCGCCTGCGGCTCGCCTCTAGTGTAATGACCAACATAGCACACTCGTATCATAATGTACTATTTTATAACATTGCAAAGTGGTTTTATATTTTATTTTAATTTAAGTTTTAAAGTACTTCTAAGGTAAGTATATTACAAAGTAGTTAGAAAAGTACAAAAGTCTCAAGGTACTTATTGTACTCTTTCTAGGGTGTATGTGAGAGTAAAGTAAGTGAAGCATGGATATGAAGAGTTAGTTTGTGTGTGTATGTGGGGATGTGTATTTATGTATGTGTAGGGGGTAATGATGACATAATTATGAGTACATACATACTCTGAAGAGAAGTATTATTCAACCTTTTTGTTATACGTTGTATAAGGATAGCTATTTTTGAGTATAGCATAGCGGGACTGATGCATAGTGGAACTAACCCGGAAGTATCAGTAAAAAAAAATGCTTAAAGATAAAGCGTTTTGGTAAATGGGACAAGATTTTGCTATGAGAATAAAAAGTAGATTCTTTACAAGGGGCTAAAAAAACCCATTATATACGAGGTAGTATTACGACCGAACTTTAGCGCGGGAGTAAAAGAAACCGAGTTATATAGCAGAGAGTAAAAGACTTACTTCTCGTCGACATAAAATGCGCACGAAGCGTTGAGATAGTCAGACATTAAGTTTTCGTACTTCTGCATCAAGCGCTCGTCATTGTAGTCTATCAGATTTATCTGAAAACAAATATATTTTTATTTTAATACTTTTACTTGTTAAGTTTTCTTTCAATATCCAAGCACAGCTTGAAATGTGGTAGACATTAGTAAATATATTATTTTAATTCAACATTAAATTACTGACAATAATTTACGATCCCTACAAAAATAAAACCAGGACATAAAACCATAAAAAATATTAGTTATTAGTTTAGTTAGGGATTAGTTCGAAATAATGTTTCTTTCGATCCGTTTCATCATCATCAGCTCTGGAGACGTCAACTGCTGAACGAAGTCCTCCCCTTAGACCGCCACACTGTACGACAATCTGCCATTTGCATCCACCGGTTGCCCGCGGTTTTACAATGTCCCCGGTCCACCTATATATATAGTGGGAGGCCTTACTACGCTGCGTCTTCCGGTTCGCGGTCGCCACTCAAGAACCTATCTTCCCCATCGGTTGTCAGTTCTTCGAGCGATGTGTCCTGCCCTGCGCCACTTCAACTTGCAAACCCTGCGAGCTATGTCGGTGA
Organism: Erannis defoliaria; assembly: GCA_905404285.2. Taxonomy (NCBI): domain Eukaryota; kingdom Metazoa; phylum Arthropoda; class Insecta; order Lepidoptera; family Geometridae; genus Erannis; species Erannis defoliaria. Next base: position 4,539,675 of record FR990076.1, read on the forward strand.
CTTTGGTTCTTTGGCGAATATCCTCGTTCCGGATTTTATCGCGTAAATTAACTCCGAGTATAGTTCTCTCCGTTGCCCGTTGTGTGACTCGGAGTTTCTCCAAAAGGCCAGCAGTTAAAGACCACGTTTCAGTTCCATATATTGTCATCACAGGCAACACAATCTGGTTAAAGACCCTTGATATGATCCGATCCGTTTACATGTATTATAAATAGAGCTTTAATTGGAATAAATTAGTTGTATCAGGACTTATATTCTGTCCATTACGAGGGCGGCACTGAAAATTTCGGGAATCAAGGAAGTGACACAACATTACTATTTAAAAATATATTTATTGCTTTTCGAAGTATTCTCCGCGAAATTTGACACATTTTTCCATACGATGGAACCAATCATTGAAGCAACCATTCCATTCGGAAGTTGGGGTCTCCAAAATGGCCGTTTTGTAGGCGTCCACAGCTTCTTCAGGTGATGAAAATCTCTGTCCACGCAATTTATTCTTTATTTTAGGGAAAGTATAGAAATCATTAGGGCTTAGGTCGGGGCTGTACGGCGGATGGTCCAATAATTCTATGTTTTCTTGCTCTAAAAACTCTTTTGTTCTGTGCGCGGTGTGAGAACTCGCATTGTCGTGATGGAGGATGATGCGGCGGTTGCAGTTCTCTTTACGGAGTTCAGAAACGACCTGTGGCAAACAAATGCTAGCATACAATTCTGCATTAACCGTTCTTTGTCCCTCAAGAGGAATAGTCGTAACATGGCCGGTTTTGGAGACAAACGTGGCCACCATTTTTTTTGCAACACTCCGTGAACGAACAATTTTTGTTGGCTTTAACTCATTTTCGAACACCCAAACTCGTGACTGGTTTTTTGTTTCGGGTTCGTACGCGTATATCCAGGATTCGTCACCTGATACGATGTTGTATACAGCATTTGAGGATCCTGCGTGGAATCTTTCGAGAGTTCTGACGCACCAAGTAACGCGAGCCGCTTTTTGCTCTTCACAGAGCGAATGCGGTATCCATCGGGAAAACAACTTTTTTACACCTAATTTTTCATGCAAGATTATTTGTATTTGACTCATGCCAATGTCTAAAGTTGCCTGAATTTCGCGGTATGTCACATGTCGATCTTCCTCAATCAGCTTACGCACAGCATCAACGTTTTCTTGGGTGACTGCAGTTTTTGGACGACCTTGACGGGGATCATCACTGAGCTTGACACGTCCACGTTGAAATTCAGCAAACCAGCGATAAATTGTGGTTTTGGATGGGGCTTTATCACCAAATGCAGAAATCATCCGGTCAACACACTGTTTTTGTGTTAAACCACTTCGAAAGTCATAATAAATCATCGCTCTTGAATTTTCTCGAGTCAATTCAATTTTCTCAACGACTAAACAAGTTTGACAAAACCTTGTGACAAGACCGAGAATATTTTTTTAAATAAATAAATGGTATTCGATTTTTAAAACCAAGGAGTTTTCAATTAAAAAGATTTTAATATGACAGAAACAGTGGAAATATTCCATTCCCGATACTTTTAGTGTAGCCCTCGTATGTTAATAACTTTATAAAAGTCGTCGTCAAATTTCTATAAGCTGCAAAAATCCGAGAAAGATTAGATTACTGGTTAGAACACATTATACACGCAGTTTGGGAGTCAACGCGCAACCTCATGCACAATACAAACTATCTGCTGAACACAGTGAACATATTTCCGTGTTTATTTAAAAAATCATACGGAGTGCGCTCGCCACCCGCATAGCTGCCCGTGGTTATGCGTACTCTGCAGGTTCGCGTTGCCATTTGCTTTACTGACTGTCTTATATATTATATATTTAATAATATCTATGTAATTAAAATTATTACTGGTGTCGATTCTGTTGCACCGCTCACTAAACTAAACTTAATTTGACAGGACGAAACCTGTTGGCATCCTTTTCTAACATATTGAAATGAAATGAGACGCGTATAATTTTAGTCCTGTCAGATTAGTTTAGTGAGCGGTGCAACATAATCGACACCAATGTTTACTTTAACTTAGTTTAAAGCTCTTTAACTTGGCTAACCTTTTACTTAAGAAGCTAAATATGGTTTCTGTGTGTATACATATTTTGAATTGCGATTCAGGTCATAATCTTAATGCTGTTATCATATTTATTCATGATTGTGATTTGTATTGTGTGCTTATAAAATAACAGCATCTGGTAAAGTCCTTTTTACTGAACTAGGGCGTGCCTTTGAACTGGACCATAACTTATTTTGACCCTTTGTTAGGGTCATAGCAAAGTACTGACCCCAGCGAGGTGGCAGTAGCGCGCGTAGGGCGGGCGCTGGCAGAAGATGGGCGATATCGTGCGCAGGCTCTGCGCGGAGGAGATGCGGATCTCGCCCGTGTCCACCAGGAACAGGCTCAGCTTGTCTGGGTCCTCCTACAATGTATGATGATAATAGAGCAAAAAGTTCCTCTCGAGACGAAGAGATAACGCTTTACCAATGCAGAGATATCCAGAACAAACAAACAAAGTTTAGAACAAACGCAACATATTTTTTATTTTTTTTTATATTATCAAGTGACGAGCCGCTGACCACAAGGCGAACGAATAAAAAAATAAATAAAAAGAAGATTTTTCTAAACTTTGTTTGTTTGTTCTGGATATCTGTGCCAAACAACTTGGTTTAGAGGACCACTGCATTGACGCTTATTACCTACTTTAGAAACTTACGTGTAGTAATAACCCAGATAACAAACACTACTTATAATTATGTTTATCACCGGGACTTAAGCGCGAAGTAATTACAAAATTACAAATTTTAAATTACAGTAATAACATAATTATGTGTTCAAATCGCGAAAGTTTAAAAGTTTCAAACACTACTTACTTGATAATCCTTTGTTTGTAAGCAGCATAAATTACCAGACAAATAAATTTCAATGAATCAGATTTTGGTTCAATCAAATAATAGAAAATTGCATATTCAATTATAGAAATATATGAAAACTGAAACTATCGGACGATATTTTTTCCTATGGAATAAGTCATTCCATACAAAAAACAAAAGATAAGTTGTTATTTTCAATAGCTTTTGTACGATTTATTTAAAATAAATAAATAAATATCGGTAGACATTTCACAAAGCGCCATCTAGCCCCAAACTAAGCAAAGCTAGTAATCTAGAGTAAAATAGGTTTCTTTTAGGTAATCGACAAACCGAGAGAGCACTTTATTTATTACTTTGCATTTGGAACTTTTGTCAAATTCAAGCCTATCCTACTAACTACTAATATTATAAATATCAAAATTTGTATGTTTGGATGTTTGTTACTCAATCAGGCAAAAAACTCCTGAACGGATTTGAATGACATTTATGAGGTATATATAGCTTGTTCCATGGAATAACGCTACTTTTATAGCAACAATCGCGAGTGACAACACGGCACACAGTTAGTTCCAAATAAATAAAATTGACAATGTTCGTTAGTTCGAAATGTTTCTCCGAAACGGGGCGGGTCGCATCGCAAAAGTATAAGTAGAATTGTCATTAAGCGCATTTACACTTAATGCCGACTAGCGCGGCCCGTCACATTTCCGTTCTATTCCCTTCTCTCTTCAGTGGTTCGAGCACATTATGCCGGGCCGCAGCGGGGCGAGTCGCATCGCAAACATCTGTACAGATCGCCTTCATATATTTTACATGATCCATCGCACATTATGCTGGGCCGCATCGCAACGCAAAATGCTTACATAGCACATTAGTAACGACGGATTTCAAGTACATACTTACATTTTATATGAACTATCGAACATTATGCCGGGGCGCAGCGGGACGCATTACACTCGGGAATATCCGTCGCGCAATAATCCGACCCGCTGCGCCCCGGCATAGTGTGCGAAGGTTTATGTAAAATGTATGAAAGCGATCTGCACAGATGTTTGCGATGCGACCCGCCCCACTGCGGACAGGCATAATGTGCTCATACCACTGAAGAGAGAAGTAAATAGAACGGAAATGTGACGGGTCGCGCTAGCCGACTTTAAGTGTAAATGCGCGTAATGACAATTCTACCAATATACATGTTTTTAAACTGAGAATACTCAAAAGGACAATTTAAATAGACGCGTAGGAAACCAAACCACATTGCATCGTAATTAGATCAATTTTAATCTGTTGCAAAATGGCATTTTACTTCAAATGCGCGAGCAACGATTGGCATTTTTTCGTCGTAGTTTCTATACAATTATGTGTGAAACTGGCGACAGCGATTTTCCATACAATTGCTTTACAACATTGTTTTGACAGCCGTTCTACCTAAGAAGTAGGGCTTTCGCTTTTCTGTGGCTCGAACCTTTAGTGTAACCTTCGATTACCTGATCCTCTTTTATATACAGAGCCCTGTAGTAGAACATGGCCTCCTCGTCGTGCACAACGCAATACGTAAGCGAGCGCGCCTGCTCGATGGTAAGCTCCGGCTTGCTCTTCTGGTAGTACTCCGTAATGTCGTGCATGAAGCTGGGGACAAAATATTTTTGGTGAAAGGTGAAGTTGACGCCATATACATATTATGTTAAGTGTAGCTCGTCACGTGGTCATGTTATAGACACTCTACCATAAGTATGAGGCCAAAAGAGCGTAATTATGTGAAAGAGTCGCGTTGTTTACGTCGAAAAATGGCAAATGGTGCTGGTGCCACCAATTTGATTTAAGATCTTACAGGTAACTTTTATTATGTCACTTGTTATTTGCCCCAGTAAATGAAAAATTGTATATTATGCAATTAGTGAATAAAGGACGGATTTAAAGCGAGGGCCTGGGATGAATCACGAGTTAGTGAAGGATTCTAACGACTCACGACGTCATGAATCACGACCGTAGGGATCACTTCCTACGGTCGTGATTCATGATGATTTTGAATCCTGAGCGACGCGAGTGATTCATGGCCCTCGATATCATCATCATCAACAGCCGGAAGTAGTCCACTGCTGGACGAAAGCCTCCCCTTTAGTAGGGAGGGGTTGCCATAATCCCTACGCTTGGCAGGCGGCTTGGGGATCGCAGAATGCTCACCACCGTTAACTAAGAGGACGCTGCTGCCCGTCCTCCGGCGGTTCTGGATGCAGTTTTAGGACATACCCAGGTCCTCGATATAAATCCATTTTATTCAAGAGTTGCATACTATACTTTATACCATGACCATATACGAGAAAAAGAAAGATTTAATTTTTGCGCAAGGAGGTTGTATAGCATTGAGATGGATGAATAGGTCGAATATCTTGGTGTGTACTAAATGTAAACACCAAAATAGTGATGAAAAGAGCTTTTTAATCACTGTTTTCAGTGAATAAAGTAAGCTTTTTAGAGGGGGAATGGTAGGTATATATATATATATATATATATATATATATATTACGATTGATTGACGGAAGCCTAAAGAATACTGGATATTCAACTCACTCAATTTTTCACTACATAAAATAATATTTAGTCACGTCGGCTTAGATTTGCATGTGTGTTGCTCTTTTTTTTTATCTTTGGTGTATTCTAAGCAAAAAAACTCAAAACTTACTCAGCGAATTCCTGACTGTCATCGGTGATGACCCAGAAGCAGGCGCCAGCTATGGCCGTGATGACGCCGTGGTACTCCCGGTCTACCTCCAGGATGGTCTGCGCGGGCAGGCTCAGCGATTCCGGAGACGGGGGCGAAGCCTCTGCAATCGATTACCATTGAGTGAAATATGAAAGACTAATTTTTATTTTTTGTGCAGCGTGTGTAATAAATAAACTTATAAATAAATCAGAGCTTGATGTTATATCATCATGAGCCTGGAAACGTCCACTGCTGAACAAAGACGGTGGCCGTACCACGAGCCGGCAGCGGCAGCGGCGACTGCGACCGCATCGGACGTATGTGTTTGTCCTTCGCGCTCGCCGGACGCGCAACTCTTGATAATCAATACAATCTATATACTAATACGCTTTAAAAAAATACAACAGACTTCAATTTCGACTACCTGGATGACATCTTCATATTTTCCAGATATTTAGATTTAATAACCAAACTACTGGACCGATTTCGATAAAATGTATATAGAAATAGAAATAGAAAATACTTTATTTGTGACAAAAACAAAATAAATTCAGACAATTAAACACAACATATCAAAAAAAAAAACCTAAACATATACACCTATCACTAGATTTTTGCCTTAAAAGCCATAGTCAACCGGCGCTGGTGTTCCGCTGGGACCGGCAGGTGACGTCGCGCACGATCGCATGTAGTATATACACGAGAACCACCACAACATAAACATGTATGGTATATGGGACCACCTCTGAAGTATACCAACCAAAAAAAAAAACAACAAAATCTATTCATAATTGGCGGAGTAAACGAGTAAAATACATATAAAAATAAAACATTCGGTAGAATTGAAAACCTCCTTTTTTGAAGTCGGTTGAAAGCGCTGTAAACTATAAAAACCACCGGTGGCTCGCGTGCTCCCCCGCCGCCTGCTTCTCCGCAAGTTGCGCCGCAGCGGGTCGTGTCACGCTCTGAATAACTTCTTATATTTGTTTTCATCGGTCGCAAACAGACCGCCACACTGTACGACAACTACCATTTGCACCCACCGGTGGTTACATGTATCATGTATCACAGTAAATGCATGTATGGTGTTAACAAAAAAAAAAAAAACAAATCTTTCATTATCTTTTAGTCATATAATAATAGGCTAGATGACTGTTTTTTTTATTGTCCTATTAAAATGTGGCCAATAAATATAGCTGATTAATGAAAAGAAAATGAAAATCTGATCAAAAATAAGCAACGTATAAGCATTTTAATATCACGCTAGACAGAGAGAAGAAACAGCAAATCGTGACGTCACTTCTCTGTACGCCATATAAATTATATTCTGACAAGTAAGGCGTGACGTCATTTTTTGTTTTGTGGGAAAGGGCCAGAGTTGTCTCTAACAAAAACTTTAAACGCTCATATATCAGAACATTCATAACCGTTTTTTTTTTCTTCAATAAACATACTATATTTACTTAAAATTCTTCATCAAAGCTATTGGTTTCAACGATATAAACATCAGTCATCTACCCTATTGTATGACCAAAAGATAATTCGCGATGCAATATTATTGTATCCTATCTGTTTTTTACCATTTCAGCTAGTACACAATGATTTGGGTCTATTTTTTGAAGCCACTGAACCTATAGGTATAATTTCTTGACCCACATGCTTCGTTTTGATCCCTGTTATTTTAAAGGTAGTTTTTTTGGTGCCTTGGCACATAGGACACAGCAATGCAATTACGCAGTCAAACGCGCGGTCAAACGCGCGCAAAACGCGCAATACGCGGTCAAAAAGTTTAGCATTTTATCTTTGTGGGATATAATGAATATAATAAACTTAACACCAACATTACCCGCAAGTGAATCACCGTTACCAATTTAATTATGCAGGTCAGAAAAACCATTAAACAGTCTAAAAACTTTTAAGTATGTGTTTATTGCATTTAATTAGGAATCTAATTGTTTTTATAATAGGATTCCATTTATACCAAACACTATTGTTAGACTTTTTATTTCACAAAAATTTTGTCTTTATTCTGATGTAATACTGTTTACCTTCAAGCTGTACACTAGCCATTTCTTCAGGGAGGGAACATTGGACTTCCTTCGTTGCCATCTCAGACTTTCTGCTTGGCACACTCTCCGAGGATGTTGAGGAACTAGAGAATGCTATCAGCACCTGTAAATATATCTTGCTCAGACATGCAGACTTGAACTTTTGAGTCCATCTTAAAGCAATATCATATTCTTCGAGGAGATCTCAAGTATCATGCTTATCATCATGTTGTATTGTTTGACAGTGACAAGATTGTATGCTAATATATATTAATAGTCCGAAGGGACTCGTCATCCATCAGCTAAAAGACGTTCACTGCTGGACGAAGACCTCCCCTCAATAGGGAAGGGTTGCCATAATCCCCACGCTTGCCAGTCGGCTGGGAATCGCAAAATGCTCACCACCGTTAACCGAGAGGATGCTGTTGCGTTCTCCAGCGGTTCTGGATGCAGTTTTAATATAAGGCTTTATTTTAAATTATAGTGGAATAGGTGTAGTGTGGTTAAAGAGTTGGGTTGCCTCGACATTCACGTGATGATGAAGGTTTTTTGATGCTGGTTTATGAACCTATTATTCATCATCATCATCAGCCCACTGCAGAACGAAGGCCTCCCCCTTAGACCGCCACACTGTACGACAACCTGCCATTTACATCCACCGGTTGCCCGCGACTTTTACAATGTCTTCGGTCCACCTAGTGGGAGGCCTTCCTACGCTGCGTCTTCCGGTTCGCGGTCGCCACTCAAGAACCTTTCTTCCCCATCGGTTGTCAGTTCTTCGAGCGATGTGGCCTGCCCACAGCCACTTCAACTTGCAAACCTTGCGAGCTATGTCGGTAACTTTGGGTCTCTGGCGAATATCCTCGTTCCGGATTTTATCGCGGAAAGGAACTCCGAGCACAGCTCTCTCCATTGCCCGTTGTGTGACTCTGAGTTTCCTAACCTCTGAGAACCTATCATTAAGTAAAATATAATATTTAAAAAAAAAAAAAAAATTGACCTGGGTACGTCCTAAAACTGCAGCCAGAACCACTGGTGGACGGGCAGCAGCGTCCTCTCTGTTCACGGTGGTGAGCATTCTGCGATCCCCAAGCCGCCTGCCAAGCGTGGGGATTATGGCAACACCTCCCTATTAAGGGGGAGGTAGCAGCAGTGTCCAGCAGTGGACGTTTTCTGGCTGATGGGATGATATAAATAAATAACTCACCTGTTCTGCCTTTGGCACTTTAATTCTCTTGGGTTTCTCTGGCGGACAGAGATTAGAGCAAGCACAAGAGGTTGACGGTGCAGGTTCGCTCAGAGCATCCATCAGATTATTTGCATTGAATGTGTACGATGTTGGCACAGGCAGTGCGATGATAGAGTTGTCTTGTACTGGTGTATGTTCTGAGCTGCTAATATCTTCTGTGAATATTGAAGGTCGTTTTTTTTAATACATTCTAGTAACAAGACGTTCGCATGGTGGTAACCGTCACGCCTGCCACTAACAGTAGCAGTGCCAGGATTGTGAACTTGCGAACACAATCCTGCTTCGCACTGCACTGAACTCGTCACCCAGAGATATTAGATGTTATATCTCTTCATACCCAGTAATTTCTCTGGTAACATTGCCCTTCATACCGGAACACAGTAAAGCTTCCACACTACTGTTTGGCGGTTGAATAACTGGCAAAGGTGTGGTACTTCCCCAGGCGGACCCTGCAGTAGAGTCCTACCACTACAAAAAGATTAAAGCCAGTGGTACAATTTCTGACACACTGAGCTGTAAAAACATCTCTTAAGTTTTTTTTTACGTTTTTTTCTTTTTTTCTTTTGTGCAATCCTGTATTGTAGCAGACATTGATATAATAGGAATAAAAAAAAAATACAACCGACTTGAACTCCGAATACCTGGATGACATCTTCATATTTTCTAGTAATTTTGATATAAAAACCAAACTACTGACCAGATTCTGATAAAATGTATATGGGACCCCCTATGAAGTATTACCTACTAAACTAAAAAATTATAATCAAAATCAGTTCACAATTGGCGGAGGAATTGCATAAAATACATACAAAAAAAATACTTTCAGACCCTTTGAGAACCTCTTTTTTTGAAGTCGGTTGAAAAACCCCTCTACTGCTAAGGCTTCACCTGCGTGACGCTTTTTCATCCAGTTATCGGAATAAAAAAACGTGCAATAAATGACGCATTAAATAATGCACTACATGGGGGCCACACTAGTCATTTGACTTAGAATATCGCCTAAAGTTTAACGACATTAATAATGCCACTAGCCCATTAGCGTGCTAACACCCGGCTATATCTGCGTACTGTGTCAAATGCCGCGCTAAACAATGACATTACACGCAGGTGAAGCCCTAGCATTATAGCGAAGGCAAATAACTTACCAATTTGCCCGAGGGCAAGATTGAAATCCGTAATAAGGTATGTGTATTCGTCCAGTTTTTTCATAAAGTTTAGAAACCTCTCCTTCAGTTCTGACGGCTCACAGTTGAGTTGAGAGACGAAACTATGAGCCTGGAAGCCGAAAACCCAAAAATAAGCGAGGCTGGGCCAAGTGGCGTGCCTCAGGAGAGGTCCAGTACCTAGCAGACAGGTGCAGAGCCCTGATGATAGGCTGATCATGATGTCTCATTCGTTAATTCAAATTGAAGGTATTCTTCAATTCAAGGTCTTCTCCCTACTCTGCTCTTTCCTAGTACAAATAGGTAGAAGAAAAAATTATACAACTCTTAAAAAAATATCAATGCAATAAATAATTGGAATAAATCACAAAATAAATGTCGAAATGTCAATGATTATATTAAAAAGTCATAATAACTGTTTTATGAACACATTATTTATGCAGTAGAAATACTTAGGTACGAGGGCGGCACTGAAAGTTTCGGGAATCAAGGAAGTGACACAACATTACTATTTAAAAATATATTTATTGCTTTTCGAAGTATTCTCCGCGAAATTTGACACATTTTTCCATACGATGGAACCAATCATTGAAGCAACCATTCCATTCGGAAGATGGGGTCTCCAAAATGGCCGTTTTGTAGGCGTCCACAGCTTCTTCAGGTGATGAAAATCTCTGTCCACGCAATTTATTCTTTATTTTAGGGAAAGTATAGAAATCATTAGGGCTTAGGTCGGGGCTGTACGGCGGATGGTCCAATAATTCTATGTTTTCTTGCTCTAAAAACTCTTTTGTTCTGTGCGCGGTGTGAGAACTCGCATTGTCGTGATGGAGGATGATGCGGCGGTTGCAGTTCTCTTTACGGAGTTCAGAAACGACCTGTGGCAAACAAATGCTAGCATACCATTCTGCATTAACCGTTCTTTGTCCCTCAAGAGGAATAGTCGTAACATGGCCGGTTTTGGAGACAAACGTGGCCACCATTTTTTTTGCAACACTCCGTGAACGAACAATTTTTGTTGGCTTTAACTCATTTTCGAACACCCAAACTCGTGACTGGTTTTTTGTTTCGGGTTCGTACGCGTATATCCAGGATTCGTCACCTGATACGATGTTGTATACAGCATTTGAGGATCCTGCGTGGAATCTTTCGAGAGTTCTGATGCACCAAGTAACGCGAGCCGCTTTTTGCTCTTCACAGAGCGACTGCGGTATCCATCGGAAAAACAACTTTTTTACACCTAATTTTTCATGCAAGATTATTTGTATTTGACTCATGCCAATGTCTAAAGTTGCCTGAATTTCGCGGTATGTCACATGTCGATCTTCCTCAATCAGCTTACGCACAGCATCAACGTTTTCTTGGGTGACTGCAGTTTTTGGACGACCTTGACGGGGATCATCACTGAGCTTGACACGTCCACGTTGAAATTCAGCAAACCAGCGATAAATTGTGGTTTTGGATGGGGCTTTATCACCAAATGCAGAAATCATCCGGTCAACACACTGTTTTTGTGTTAAACCACTTCGAAAGTCATAATAAATCATCGCTCTTGAATTTTCTCGAGTCAATTCCATTTTCTCAACGACTAAACAAGTTTGACAAAACCTTGTGACAAGACCGAGAATATTTTTTTAAATAAATAAATGGTATTCGATTTTTAAAACCAAGGAGTTTTCAATTAAAAAGATTTTAATATGACAGAAACAGTGGAAATATTCCATTCCCGATACTTTTAGTGTAGCCCTCGTACAAAGCTGATAGCTGTTAGGCTTTGTCAGTGAATTTTGTATTGCACTTGCTTTCTATACAAAATGAGTTACTTTGGTAAAAAGGCGCAGTGTAGTTTGAGACCCGCCATAAAGCCGACAGGCAATATAATTTTATATCATTAGCATATTACTACCCCAATAACTTATGCAAATTTTAAAGATGAGTAGTTGTAGTCTAGTAAGAGACCACTCAAGGTAAGGCAAGGTTGTGGAGTCAATCCCAAGCCCTTATCAATGAGTTCTTTAATTATTTAATATATGTGCTTGTCTTTTCATACCAGCAGCTCAGGAGGATATCATTGTGAGAAGCACAAGTCCTGAGAAGAAATTTAATGGCCTATGTGAATCCACTAACTGGCAACAGGGTCAGCACGGTGGATGTGCAATCCAAGTTTCCGGGACGAGGTCAACGTCACTTGGCAGTCCCACCATCGCATCCCGCAGTACGACAGCCCCGACTCCTCTCTGTCACCGAGGCTATAGTTAGCAGAGTGCTTAGGCCGTCTGTTTTCTGTACGCATACCTTGATGTGTTGACTCGGCCATTCAGAACCACCAAATAAATTTGTAAACAAGTCGTCTTGTCTTATTTATTAATTGTAGATAGGACTTAGACAATTAACTGTTTAAGTCCAATCGCTCTCCGTGGTTAAGTCAAAGTCCAGCAGTGGACTATTAAATGGCTAACTATCCTTGTGCTGGAAGAAGTATTTAAAAGGTCTTATGACATTATATTATGTGGTCTAACAGTGTGTGTGTTAGGCCACATGTATACTTAGAGTATTAGAATACCTTTATATTATATTATATTGGTAGTACCTAATAGAATAGCAGCAGTAGTACATCTACTAGGCCAAAATGTTAAGTGTAAATTCCAAACTTTAGACATGAAAGAATTGGAGCAGCTAGTTGGGCACGTTATCCTTGCTTCGTAATTCTCTGGCCTACCCTCTATACTTGGTATACGGCGACGTATAAAGTGAATTCAAGTTTACATACCTGCAATTTCAATTTTTTTATATCGCTGATGGCGCGGTCACATTTTTCATCAAATGTATTTATTCTGCCTTCCATCTCCGCTCGTCGGTGCATAGTCAGTGTAGCGAGGTCTACAAAGCTCCTGAAATGAAATATGACCTGGTTTTTAATAACAAACATGAGCCGCGAAATAGAAAGGTTTTTCGAAAGTTAAGCGACTTACATTTTGATTTCTTGAGCTCAGTCAAAGACGACGCACAGACGATTTAAAATATATTTAAGGAATAATAACAAGAAATATAATGTTTTTAGAAATTACTTCTCAAAACCTGTTTTTCATTTTTGGATTTTTAAATATTTCCAAACTATGTCAACACAACATGAGAAAAATGGAACGAATGACCGACCAACACCGGACATAGAGTACAAAATAGTACGAATGAAACACGACAGATAAAAAAACTTTTTCCTAACTTCCTTAGAAACCGCCATCTATGATTGTAGTGATTAATTAAAAATATAATGGTAATCGGCGTTAGATGCCAGTAAGCACTTGTAATAAACCCGCGACTACTCGTCACTAGATGTCGCTATCTACTTTTGAAGCCTTCCTCACATTGACGTAGCTTACTTTACCTCAGAAAAAAAAACCAAGAACTTGCTGGCTGGGGCAGTGCAAGTGGCAATGGGCATTTTGCTTATGTACATAAAAATCATAGAAACATAACATAAAAAATATAAACCAATTAAGAGGGAATTGGTTTGCGATTCTCCATATACGAGTGTATAGACCTATAGGTATAACCTACTTTGAAAATAGAAGGGGAGATTTATTTGCTTCTTGGATAATGCCTCTAGAGCAGTAAAAAAAACTATGTCTACTATAGATAAAGGCTTAGGACATTTCCCATACGCAGTGCCCTAGTGGTACAATTTTCCCATATCTCCTTGTATGAACTAGGCCAAAATGTCACAAGCCTTTTGTTCAAAAATCTTCTTGCATAGTAAGTTTAAAATTTAGTTTTTTTGGTGGGAACACGGATAAATCATCTCGTTGCAGTCTATTATTTTCTTAAACTTGTGTTTTTTCGCGAGTTAATGGTTAAAAATGGTGGTGTTTTATTCATTGAGTATTGAATAACATGCACGAGTGTGGGCAAGCGATATAATGTGGTACAAAAAAGGTAAGTTCGTATAGGCTATGAGTAGCCAGCCCTAGGGTCAGAGTTGTAATGAAGTGCAGTTTTAAAATAAAAGAAAGTATAGGTTATAAGAATTTTAATCTCTCTCTTGTTGTAAAACAGATGTCCTACCTAGTGTTTTAAAGAATTTGCCTATACTGATAATTTCCTATATGGAAGTGGTAACCTTACGGATCCCTAATATCGAAAGTCAAAAGAAGAATATTTTATTAGAGAAATCTAGCCACCATGAAGACTTCCGCAGTGGAGATTGCTTGAAGCTTCCAGAAGCCGACACGTTCACTGGAGAGCTTCTGTACCAGATGCAGACACAACCATGGGACACCAGATTTGCTTGTAGTTCTCGCAACCAGAAGTAGGCACGACGTAGGACACCAGGGTTGCTCGGAGTTTCAGCTCCCCGAAGCAGGAATACGGGTCTTGAGGCAGAGTCACGACATAGGACACCAGGGTTGCTCGGAGTTTCAGCTCCCCGAAGCAGGAATACGGGTCTTGGGGCAGAGTTCCCCAAGAACTGGAGCTGGCAACCGTCTAGGGAATCTGAAATAATTTGTGGTGAGAAAAGAAAAAGGAACAATGAAGGGCCTAAGGTTTGCCCAGTAAGAGATCAAATCGGACCAACTCGTCCAAAATTAAGACTGGGTTAAATTTAATCACAATAACCCTTAGGGCATAAGTATCATTGATCTCAGTAGTAGTTGTAGAATCAGAATCCAAAAACAGAATCCCGCACCAGGGATGGAAGTCTCCCTTATATACGGATTTTGAAAGTATTCTAGAGCCATTTCTAAAATTCTCTGCAGCCTGAAATTTTGTTCACAGAGCGGAGAGGTCCTATTAATAATATAAAAGACCTTACCCAAAAATACTCCATGTAGTCGAGATTTCCAGGCAAACCTCTTTTCACGAAACTACATGGAGACTACAGACGGTCAAATTTGACAACTGTCAAGATTGACAGCGCTTTGTTTACCTAATTTTAAACCAATATTCAAGTAAAACCAATAAGTTATTTCACAATCTAACTACACCAGATGAACCACAAAAATTCGCTCTCCAATCGATGTAAGTTTCATGCAGATCGAAGAGGTACCAGGAAAATTTATTATTTCCAAAATTAATCCGAAAACGTCGATCCCGGCACCAGAAGAGCATGAAAGATTCAGCATGCGGACCCAAAGAACGCCCGTATGCCGACAAACCAGGAAAACATTGGTTCCTAGCAGGAGAAATCGTGTGAACACGAAAGAAGGAAAATTATAACAACTTGCCCTAAACATACAAGGTAAAAGAAGGCACCTAACTTTCTACAAGGGCCTAATCTAAGACGAACATCATGCCTCAAAAACGAGATGTGAGAAACATTATCCAAATAAAGAAAAGTAATACATAAAAGTGTGTTATTCAAGCATGTTCAGCTATTAGGAAGCTAAACACAGGAATTACCTATAAAATAGTAAGTCAATAGGTACCCGTAAGGAAGCATATCCTTACAGAGTCAATGTGCCGCCCGAAGGCCTTTGACATGGCTGACGGTTGTTGTTATAGAAACTAGAACAAACAACCGGGACCAACAATTTAACGTGTCATCCGACCCACGGTAGCGCTCAGAAATAAATGCCACTCACGGTCACCCATCCGAAGACTGACCGGACCGTCCGTTGCTTAACATCGGTGATCGTTTAGAATTATCTAGACAAGCTACGCCACGTGGTGAAACATGTCTTTTAGTGTTGTTTTCAAAAGCTCATAGTAAAGTCTAGGGTCTCTAAAACTTTACTAGGGCATGACTTGGACTCGACTATGACTAATTTCGTGTGACGAACTGTGATTTCATGACATATTTGACTTGATTTTCGTAAAAAAAACTTGAAAATTCATAAACTTGACACTGGCAGAATGCACAACGGGCGATGCCAATAACTAAGAAGAAAAAAAAAACTTGTTATACCTATCACTATGTCTTCCTACATCTCGGTTTTAGGTACATAGGTAGGTAATATGTACTTGCCTTACTTGCTAAAGCAAATAGGGCGTGTTCATATTTTTTTTATATTCAGGTAGGTGGGTGAGGCATGGACATCTTGGCCTATTTCATACAAGAAGGTACGGGGAATTTGTACCACAAGGCCACCTGCGTATGGGAAATGTCCTAAGCCTTTATACAGGGTTAGTTCTAATCAAATAGCATCCTTCTAAGGGCATATTCTGTACATCAAAACAAACAACTTTTATTATGGGCCCAACATTGAAATCGCAAAATAAAAACGGCTGTTCTATACAAAAAGTTCATCGACCTTGGGCAAAATGTATGGAACTGCTGATATATTTTTTGCGATTTCAATGTTGGCTACATAATAAAAGTTGTTTGTTTTAATGTACAGAATATGCCCTTAGAACGATGCTAACTGATTAGAACTAACCCTGTATAGGTAACTTCCCCTCTTTTATAAAACTTTTTATGTATTGCTAAGCGCGTCAAGCGTGCATTACGCCTTGGAAGAGACCTATACTATAGGTATAGGTAGTACAGTAGTGGACTATGATAGTAATATTTGTCTATGATAGGCTGATTATGATGATGATGAGTTGCAATCAAAGATGAACAGGTATTTTTAACAGCAAAAGTGAAACTTAACGTTCCCAGAGCAGCCATGTTCATTAGTCGGACACCAGCCGCGAGTTACGCACTACGTTTCAATTAAAAAGGCCAGCAAACTAAACAAGAGCCGCATAATAAATTCAGCGCGCCCGCTCGCCACTAATTGGATTCTGAGGCTCGAGCAACCAATTAGAGCAAGAGAGGGACAACCTCTCGCCTCGTAGCAGGAAAATTATGAGTATGGGGGAGATAGAGATGTTTTCCCGGCGAGCGAATTCGAAATTAGAAGTATTTATCGTTCAGTTAACGCTTCTCGTTCATTCTTTCATTCCCGCTCGCGTTCGGTCGCTCGCGGGCGCCATCTCGCGGGGTATTATTACTGTCACGACCAAACGCGGGGCGTTTAACTCAATTTGAGGTAATACTGAGACAGATACTTACGCTGATCGATGCTAATAGCTTTTATTGATATAGTCTAGGTGTTATTAGTTTACCGAAGCGGGGCTAGGCGGTAAATTGCGCTGCTAATATCGCCATTTCTAGCGGTCGTGAGACCTTCAAATTGCAGGCTGTTAAGCGTTTTGAGTTATTTGATAATTCATAGGTGTTTGGTGCGGAATAATACGCCGTTTACGCACTTAGTTGCTTGACGGTTTGATAGGTAACGAGTGAAATCCACTTACA
The DNA here is from genome assembly GCA_905404285.2 of Erannis defoliaria. Classification (NCBI taxonomy): domain Eukaryota; kingdom Metazoa; phylum Arthropoda; class Insecta; order Lepidoptera; family Geometridae; genus Erannis; species Erannis defoliaria. The sequence continues at coordinate 4,556,961 of FR990076.1, forward strand.
CGTGAGCCATTTTGAGCTGGATTTCCGACAAGCACTCAAAATGGTTTGCGCATAGGCACCAAAGAGTCAAACTACACCTCTTTGTTTGTTTTTTGATTGTTGTGTATTATTTTCTATTCTCTTAATTTCACATAGTATTTTATTTAATTTTCTCAGTAACTTTCAACAGCGTCCTCTTGGTTAACGGTGGTGACCATTCTGCGATCCCCAAGCCGCCTGCCAAGCGTGGGGATTATGGCAACACCCCTCTGTAAAGGGGGAGGCCGGAGTTTTGGCGGGAACGCGAGAAAATCATGTCGATGCATTGTATTATTTTCCAAAACTTGTGTTTTTTCGAGTGTTAATGCATAAAAATGGTGGCATAAAAAAATTTATTCATTAAGTGCTGATTTACGAGCAAGAGTGTGGGCAAGTGATATAATGTAGTGAAACGTGTCTTTTCGTGTTGTTTTCAAAACTCGGAAGAAGCTTGTAGTAAAGTTGCCACAACTTTACTAGGGCATGATTAGACTTGACTGTGACTTAGTGTGTGTGACTTGGACTGTGACTACGACTCATTTAACTACAGAAAGAAGGATCGATGAAGAAATATGTATTCGGCTGAAGGACTAGTATCCATGGCCAGGAACTATTAAAAACAACAAAGGGGGAGGCCTTCGTCCAGCATTGGACGTTTTGTAGCTGACGACGACGACGTTAACGTAAGAGAAAACTCAATTTTCTATCGAATAGGAACGGTGTTTTGTTCAAACAAGAAGAACGAAAGTTTCCGGATCTAAAAATGTAGTTCAAACTTTGGTCCGTAAAATGTTATTTCAAATCTTACTTGGACCTTTAAAGGTAATTCAGAATCTTTATAATATGTAGGTAATTGTCAGAAACATTACCGATTGCGAATTGTCACTACTTATCTTCAAAAATATTGTGATAAAACGTGCGAACATTATGATAGCTCGCTCGTGCTAGCTGTTCCTCACGGTTTCACTCGCTTGGTGATGATGATAAAAAGTAGCCTATATGCATACCGAGTTTCATCTAAATCCTTTCAGCCATTTTGGCGTGAAGAGGTAACAAATACACACGCATACAATACACAGATAAGTTACACTACTGAAATGCCTAGAGAGGTACCTACTCGAATCTAAATTGATTAGTGTTTACTTGACTTAGCTTCTGCAAGCTACACCTATCGCGTCATGGATAGATACTTCAGGCCCGGTTGTAGCAAGGTACGTCCAGGCGAGTAAACGATATGCACTAAACGGTAGGCGCGAGCGCTTGAATTGCTAAATTTAGTTGGATTTCTATGTTTTGAAAAATATAAAAAATAAATAACGTAATCTTAAAAATCAAAAAGCTAAACAATACTATATTCTAAATTGTTCTTTCGTAGCTGACTACGAAAATCAATTACCAGAACGGACCAAACCATACATTTTACGTGGTTTCATAATGTATTTTCTTAGTTCTAGCTAATCGAAATGCCGATTTAGTGTCTGTCTACTTAGTTTTTTTTCTCTATCGAGCCAAACATTCGAATTCGCGTTTCTAAAAGACAAAGAGCTAAAATAAATAATCAATTTTAATTTTCAAAAAAATTGGTTCAATATCGGCCATTTTGGATTTTTCCCACATTAAATAAAGTTCGAAAAGGCTACAAGCCCCCCTTAACTATACAAGCCTCAGTTTAGATTACACTTTCGTACCTCTATGGCTTAAATTCATAAACGTTAGACGTAAAGTGTAAATTAACAATGTTAATATCGCCCATTAACTTATAAAGTAATCACGCGCAACATTTCTATTAGACATTAATCTAGGAGTGCTCTAACTATGTTTTAATTGCGGGCCGCAGGAATAGCGGACTTAATAATTGCTTACAGGCGCCCGCACTGACCCGTGCTGCGTTTGTGGAGGATAGTTTCTGGCGCTAGTAGAGTTCGCGCCACTGAAGAAGTACCGCAGGCGCGGCGGAGAAATCACGTTATATTATATACTTTTTTGACGAGGGAGCCAGGAGCGTAGGTTTTGAAGAAAACTGACGCTGCATAACATTTTTTTAGTTCTTGCATTTGACCAACATTACAAATAAGTTTTTTTTCTTATTTCTTGGCATCGCACGTTCTGCATTCTGCCAGTGTCAAGTTTATGAATTTTCAAGTATTTATATTAAAATCAAGTCAAATATGTCATGATATCACAGTCAGTCACACGAAATTAGTAATAGTCGAGTCCAAATCATGTCCTAGTAAAATTGTGGCCACTTTACTATGAGCTTCTACGGAGTTTTGAAAACAACACAAAAAGACATGTTTCACCACATTTATATCACTTGCCCACACTCGTGCATATAATTCAACACTCAATGAATAAAACACCACCATTTTTAATCATTAATTCGCGAAAAAACACAAGTTTGAGAAAATAATAGAATGCAACGACATGATTTTTCCGTGTTCCCTCCAAAACCCAACCTACAAATAAGTTTTTTTTTTTTTTTTTTTTCTTAGTTCTTGGCATCGCACGTTGTGCATTCTGCCAGTGTCAAGTTTATGATTTTTTCAAGTATTTATATGTAAATCAAGTCAAATATGTAATGATATCACAGTCAGTCACACGAAATTAGTCATAGTCGAGTCCAAGTCATGCCCTAGTAAAGTTGTGGCGACTTTACTATGAGCTTATACGGAGTTTTGAAAACAACACAAAAAGACATGTTTCACCACATTATATCACTTGCCCACACTCGTGCATGTAATTCAACACTCAGTGAATAAAACACCACCATTTTTAATCATTAATTCGCGAAAATACACAAGTTTAAGAAAATAATAGAATGCAACGACATGATTTTTCCGTGTTCCCGCCAAAACTCTACAAATAAGTTGGAGGGCTACAATTCAAATTTACCTCTTGAATATTGTAGAAAGGAGTTTCACAAGCTAGTTAAAACCTTTTCTTAGGCCATATTTTTTCACCTTCAAACCTACGGAGAAAAGTAATCACATAAAAGTTAAAACCTTTTCTTATGTAAGTAAGTACATCGGTTTTGTTCTTTCTTATTTTTTAGCTTCGCACCATATGTATTCTGCCAGTTTCAAGTATATGCATATTACAAGTTTTTGATAGTATCAGGAGAACTAAAATCATGGTCAAGTCCAAGTCATGCTCTAAAATTTCCTAAAACACCCAGCAGCGGCTGGGTGATTCTTTTACGGTTCCGTACCCAAGAAGAATCCACTTGTACCCTATTATTAAGCCACCTACCGTGGCCGTCTGTCTGTTTCTCTGTCTTTCCGGTCTTTACTGACCTATAATCTCGTGAATCGTAATAGATAGCCGGTTCAAATGTTCACTGAACATTCGTTACTATCGCGGATTACCTAGTACTTGTGGTGGTACGGGACCCTCGTTGTCCGAGTCGCAAGAACGAGTCAGACTTGACGGCTTTATTTTATTTGTTTATAGGCAAGTATTTGACCGCTAACTCGCCTGATATTACGCAAAAATGCGGTCTACTAAGGAACACGAATTGCCTATATAAGAAACCGATTCACTGGCGATTTGCACACACGTATTCACAACTCAATCGGAAAGGTTTCCGTTCGGACCCACATTCTTCGTCGCTGTCATACTGAATGTAGATGACTAGGACGGATAATGTGGATCGAATGGAAACCTTTCCGGTTGAGTTCTTGATTGTAGCAGCAATCAGTCAATCAATCAATCAATCAATCTGCAGATTGTATCTATCGGGAAAGACCCACTTGTAAATTCCACTATTTTGCGCTTCGTATAATAAAAGTGGAATCAAACCGTTGTGTTTTTGATGTCAACCATGAACGATGTCGCTTTTTCGAGCTAAAATTATGGAGACAGATTATCGCTATTAGCAACCCCATAAATATATACGTCGATACTCGAAGCTCGCCAATAATGTATTAAGTAATACAATTTCGAGCGCCGGCGCCTTCATATGTCCAGTGTCCATTGCCTCATCAATCGTTCCAGTAACTGTCCAATGACCAACACTCCTCCTTAGGGGCGTATTGACGACTCAGTCAGTGCGAGTGATCGTAATTAGGCTCAGAATTATCCCCGAGTGATATACGGGCTTAATTACCCGGTAATGGCGGCAACGTAACTTTACAATATCACCACGTAGCCTAATTACGACGTTGTTAAAACGTGCCGTACAACCAGCCAGATGGATCCACGACTTCAATCTCATCATCATCAGCCCGGAGACGTCCACTGATGAACGAAGGCCTCCACCTTGGACCGCCACAATGTACGACAACCTTCCATTTGCATCCACCGGCTGCCACTGACTTTCACAATGTCGTCGGTTCACTTAGTGGGAGGCCTACCTCTTCCTCTTCTGCGTCTTCCGGTACGTAGTCGCCACTCAAGATTCAAGAACTTCTCTTCCCATCGGTTATCAGTTCTTCGAGTGATGTGGCCTGCCCATACTTGAACTTGTAAACCCTGATGCAAAGTCGGAGACTTTGGTTCTTTGGCGAATATCCGCGATGACTTCTATCTACTACTAATAGAGTATTATATTTTCTTTGTATCTACTTATTCATTACGAATATTACATTCTAATACCAATGGTATTTCTTTTTAAACATATTTATTTTATATTCCTAACGAATATCACCTTTTAAAACGAATCTCAAACTAATTTATAGGTATTAGGTACAGTCAGTAATCAAACTTTTAAGTTTTATTCGTGTGTTTTTGTAAAGTGGGATTAGATGGGTTTGATCACGACATCAAACCCATCGCGGGTCATTCGAACACGACATTCGCCTGAGATATGGAACCAATGGCACCCTATGCTATGCCATGCTAAATAACACCCGATAACATAAACACCAGAACTGAAACGTAAGTGTACATTATTTATTGTAAATTAATTTTAAGAAATATCGTTGAAGTCTTTTACTTGAAAAAACGATTGGAGCTTTTTGTAGGTTTGACAAACATTTTTTTTGTTAGTTTAAAGTGATACTCAAAATATTTTTGAGTATTTTTCTCATAGAAACAATCACAAAAAGGTAGGTACTATGAGGACCAAGGTCTTTACAAAATATTTTTTTGTTTCTGGTTTTTGACTTTAACTAACGACACAGACATTTTTGTTTCATTTATATGGGAGTATTCCGTTTGATTAACTTGCATACTCGAACTACAATTTCTGTCACATCCGGTAATGTTTTTTAATGAGAGAAAACAGAACTGGACTAGCGCGCGGCCACATCCCTTACGAAACAGGTCAAAGATGTAGGAAACATCATCATCTCAGGATGACAAGCGCAGTGCAGTGCGGGCAGGGTTTTGTTCATCATCAACAGCCAGAAGACGTCCACTACTGGACGAAGATCTCCCCCTAAAAAAAAGTAAGTAAGTAAGTTCGTATAGGCTGAGTGGCCAGCCCTAGTGTCAAAATTAATGTGCCGCCCGAAGGCTTCTGACATGGCCGACGGTTGTTGTTATAGAAACTAGAATAAGCAACCGGGACCAACAATTTAACGTGTCATCCGATCCACGGTAGTGCTCAGAAATAAATGCCACTCACGATCACCCATCCGAAGACTGACCGGACCGTCCGTTGCTTAACATCGGTGATCGTTTAGAATCACCTAGACAAGCTACGCCACGAGCGCTTTATCTCCCCCTTAAAACGAGGTTTGCCATAATCCCCACGGTTGGCAGGCGGCTTGAGGATCGCAGAGCTCACCACCATTAACCGAGAAGAAGCTGCTGCCCGTCATTCGGTGGTTCTGGATGCAGTAAAACTGCAGACATACCCAAGTCCCAGGATTTTGTTCGTAAGTTCAATATTCTGGCACTGCTACTGTTATGGGCGGGTGTGACGCTTACCACCAGGCGAAGGTCTCTCACGTCTCCCCACTCAATTCAATAAAAAAAAACCTACTCAATAAGTACTAAATATACGGAACTTTTCCATAAAATAAAGCATAAGACGTTCAAACTCTTCAACAATCTCGAACTTCACCGCAAGATTTGAAAGAGTCATCAACTCGAGAAACCTACTTACTTTACAAAACCGCATGCAAAGCTATGGGCGGGGCAAACGTTATTACATGTCATACTGAGCGAGGCAAATATATAATTTGATATTGTTAGAGAGGGACAGGTAGTGCTGGCTTGATGGCTTCTATGCGCAAGAGTACAATGCCTTATTGTTTTCCCTTTGAAGCTGTTAACGCCTATTGTAGCCATGTATTTATGGAAGTGGGATGTTTGGATAGTCATGTAGCGCGGTTTTTCTCGCGACCTTTCTGTTTTTTGCTATTATTGATAAGAAGTAGTTGATTGAACATTTAAATATCAAGTTTTTTATTAAAAGGGCTGAGAAAACTCTTCTTTGTCTTTTCAAATCCAGGGCCTGTACGAATGATCGCCTTAGAGCTAATGTACGGATTTTCATATCGCCCATCACCCAGAAAACGTCCACTGCTGGACGAACCCCTCCCCCTTAATAGGGATAGGTGTTGCCATAATCCCCACGCTTCGCAGGCAGCTTGGGGATCGCAGAATGCTCACCACCGTTAACGGAGAGTTAACTGCAACCAGAACCCGTCTTCCGGTGGTTCTGGTTGCAGTTTTAGGACATACCCAGGTCCAAGGAATTTAAATTTAAAATTTAAAATGTTGGTTTTTATCTTTGCTCGCATATTTGCGTACTTACGCTGTTGCTGTTGCCCCTTCGAAAGTTTTGATTGATTTTTAAACGGATTCTTAAAGAGGCGGTTTAAAATAAAAATTTGGTGGTCTCGACTCTCGACAGACGTAGTGGCAAACTTTTATCATTGTAATATTGTGTAAAGGGCCCTGAATATTTTCGTATTAAGCCTGGCATGCCTACTATCCGCCATCTTGGGTTTTCTTCAAAATAGCGACACCCTTAAAATCTTTACGAATCGATAGCTGATATACTAATATGAACAAGATATGTTATGAAGCAAAATCTTCTCTAGCGTCACGTTTCCAAGATACGTACGCTTTTAAAGCGTTTTAACGGTTGCACTGGTGGCGCCGCCCGGTAAGTTGATTCAGAACTAAAATGAAGGAATAAATTGGCTCTTGAAATATTGGTCTTTTCACTGTCTATTTTGCGTCTATGAACATTCTCATAACTTACTTTTTGGATAAAATAACAATATTTGCATATCTGTTACATAAGCTTTGCCCACAAATTGCCATTGTGGCTCTCTCACTCACTCAACTCTAAAGACAAGATACTTAGTTTCACTGCAAGTACTGTTATTTACGAAAACATTACAACAGTACTTGGTCACAGTAAAATTAGTCAGAATTTCTTGATAATACACAATGTAGAGTTAGTTATTTAACATTGACATGGTTTCAAATAGTGAATGAATGTGTACATGCTAGATAAATGAGTGAACATTATGAGCTGTCAGTAGGACAGACTGTAAATTAATATGGGAACAAGCTGCTTGCGATTGACACTTGAAAGAATAACTAGGATGTCTATGGGTTACATAAGAGCATAGGACACATTTTTCATCACTTGGCCCATGCGTTAAATAAGGAAATGTCTTAAGTTTTTGTTCAAGGTATAATTACAAAGTAATATTATTTACTGCGTTTTGCGCAGGATATGGCTAATGACATCAGATGACAACATATTTTTTATATTGTGAGATCGCTGGCTGCTATCGTCTTGCTAGCTTAATTTGGCAGTTTTATAAGTTTTTTTTTACTAATGGTATAAATTTTGGCGAGCAGGCGTTGCATTTTAGTTTGGCAAAAAGAGTACAAATTGATTGGGGCGCCACTGGCGCAAATGGTTCTTCACAGTAACTGTAATACTTCAGAAGAAGATATAATTAATTAAAATTTTAATTATAATATAATTTTACTGGATTAATTCACCTGCTAACTATGCAAGGTGAAAAAGTTACCGTTGCCAGTTTTTTTTGCCAAGCATTTGCATGATATTATAGTATTAGGCAAACAGTTTCCTAGTCTCGTTAGGTACCCACTTCCTAATGTGTGGTCACCCCAGCAGCTAATCGTGATCATCCAAAGCGAGAACAGTTCTCACGAGCGGTTACACTCACTTGATTCAACTTTAATGGCGGCCTCGCGTGAAAGGAATTGATTTGACAATGTTGTGACTCTACCTTTTGGCGGTTTTGCCTTTGAGACTCGTGTACTTAAATGTAATTAGGTTAATATATAACAAGTTTATTTACTTACTCGTATTTAGCTGTGACGTCACTTCAGGGCAAAGGGGAGGCCTTCCCTCTTTTCTTATTCTGAATATAAGAATCACCTAATTTTTCAACTAAATGTTAAGCAAGTTAACTTGCTTCAAGGTTTAAGAGGAGAAAAAAAAATGATTTGGCTCCACCGTTGGAGCCTGGTGATGGAAAGTGGATTTGGAAAAAAACATCTTTAGATGCACCGCTGGATTTAAGATGCTGCTCAAAGACAAATTCGTAAAACGTCCTGCATTTCGTCGCGCATTTGCGACGTTGTTGTATAATGGATATTGCCAACTAGCAATTACACACTTGGAAAAAATACAGTGCATATTTAGGAGTTAACAAAAAAGACTTAATAATATTGTACAAAATCTATCAGCCATGTTGAAAAAAAAGCGCAAATAAAACACCAGATAAACCGTATTTCTCAATATTTTGAGCTACAAGTACTATACTTTTTGTAATTAGAAAAAAGGAAATTTACTAAAGTAAAGACATATCTATAATTTTTTTCTCTAATCAGCAGCGCGAGTACCGTTCAATGTCGCTAAATTTGACGTGTCGGTATAGCAGATTTACTTAGGAGTAAGTACTTATACCGATTTTTATCGAATTTTACCGATTTAAATGTCAAACATGACTATCGTCAAGAACGATACTCGCGCTGCTGGGTTTCTTTATTTTCAAACAAAATCATTCTGCGAAAATTTTTGACATTAAATTCAACTAACATCAAACGAATCGCGATATCGAACCCTATTTTGTTGCAATAAAAAAATAGCAAAAAGTTTGCTGTTGCAGCGCCTTAAGAGTCAAGGAATACCTATGAATCCACTGGCGTAGATTCAAGAGGAGAAAAAAATCGCTTTGGCACCACGGTGGAGCCTGGCAGTGGATCTAAAGAAGAGAACAGAGGTTCACTGTAAATGTTGTTCACAATCGGCTACTATCTACTACCGTTGAACGCGTTCAGCGTAACCTTGTATTTATTTATCACACTAAACAAGTCATGTTTATGTAGGAAAGCCAGTTAGAGTAAAAACCGTCATTAAGTAGCTATTATAACTTATTCTGTGTCCAATCTTGCAGGTGTCGGGCAATTTGAGGCGTCAGGCGTCAAGTGATTAAAAACGCGTTAGCGCCGACTTTGATACAGATTCGAAAACTGCCGGACGAGTAACTAGGAACGTCTTTTTTTGGTATTTACATTGGTATGAAATTCGATACATATAACTTTTATATACATGAAATTTATCCCAAGAAAAAAAATGTTATTCCTCGCCATTGACAAAAAGTATGGAACAGCAGATTTTCTCTCGATTCGGCTCCTTAGTTAGTAGGTACAAGTTGTTAACTATTATGAGTACAAACAGCGACAATGATAAGATATGGACGGGAAATAAGCGCACGTATTTTGAAGACTATAAATGTTGAGCGTCGGCTCTCCACTCGCTTCAGTCATACTCTGCCTTTGCGACATGCGAGCCGTACGATACGACAATAGAAACTTCTAATACGTGTACATATGTTCTCTTTTTGTCATGCAGTAATTAGATTCGCTATATCTATTTTCCGGCAAATGTAATATGCATACTTTTAGCTAGGTATGCTTGATTGTGTTGTCTTGTTAATTTTGATCGATTTGCAAGCGATCCATTCCATTATCACCGTCGCTGGTCGCTACTACAAAGAAGTTACTACTATAGCGTTTCTCATCACCTTTCGTATATGTATATGTAATGATGTAGGTACTTAGCCGAGTATTAGTAATTTTGTGAGCATGTATTGACTGTTAGTAGTATAGGTAATTGCCTAATAAGCTGATGAACTCAAAGTTAATCTAGTTTATGTTTATGAAAGTCATATTGTTTCAACTTTATCGCATACTATAAGCATCTGATTATGCTATACTCACTAATGATGTAGAGGTTTATTTTTGTGTAAAAGCATCTAACCTTAAGTACTGAAGCATCTAACATCTAACCTACCTAGTGATAAAATAAACGATATGTAACTGTTTTACCTGACCAGTGTAAAATAAGGTTTAAAATCTATTCGGCCAGTCTCTAAAGGCTTAGTTAAATTAATTAAACAGCGTAATAAAATTAGGATAAAACTCATTGGTTTTAACACGAATTTCAAAATTTGGAACTCGCCGCCATCTTGCAAATGGCCGCCATAAACGGTTTAATAGGATCTCATTGGACGGTAGCTAAATGAAACCAACTATTTAACGCTGCCTTTTTATTACACCAATTCTGTTGAACATTTTTACAATTTTATTGTCATTAAGTGTATTCAGAATATGTATATATGTACTTAAGTATAATAAACTTATAGTACCTGTGCAGTAAGTTTGATTGAATTTTTTGTTTTACTTTTTTTTTTTGTTTACTATTTTTTTGTTTGTTTGGTTTACTTTGTGTGGATAGAAACAAATTACAATTGTTAATTTTATTAGAAAGATATCAAACTTCACGTACCTATTGGTATACGGGACTGTACGACCATTCAATTTTCTTGCGATTAAAAACTAAACATCAAACTATCACATATAAAAATATTAATTTTAATTAATTATTAGGTAGACACTAAACTTCATAATCTAAATTTAATTATCTACTCTAGGTACAGGATCATAGACATACATAGTAAAATCATTGTACAGGTTACTTATCTATTTTTATAAATTTTACATATAAGTAATGCACCCCGAACTGTGATCTCGCGACTAATATTGTCGTTACATCTTATCATTGTCGCTGGTCGTTAAAAGCATTAGACCAAATTTGTTTACACACAAACACAAAAAATATGTTAAAATTATTTATTGCCAAGGCTGTACAGAAAACAAACTTGCGTCTTTTTTAAAGTCAATCATCATTTTTTAAAGTAGAGAGTAACAATGTAGAACATGGTATAATCTCTACTTGGAGGATCTAGCTTCAAACAATCTATAAGAACATAAACAAGCAAACTATTTTTAAAACGTAGAAATGATAAATTATAACACTGGCCGCGAGCTCATTCCCAGTTAAAAAGGTTCGAAAAAATTAAGCGTTCGAAATTTAATTTATTCAAAATTGAAACGTCACGGCACACAAAGGCGCGGGGTACAATGGCGGACGACCGCGGCGCGCGGCAAGAGTGTTAACACGAAAATTAAATGCTGATATCACAATTAATCAAGGGCCCATATTAATAATTGGCTATTCACGACGCCGTGAGGTGTCAAATTATATTGCTCAATTAACCGCTCGTAGAATAGGATAGGGCGTGTTTGTTGCCGTGTTTGTGAAGTACTTATTGCTCGTGGTAGGTAGGACGCTTTGTTAAAGTTGCTATGGCAAGTATATATCAATCACTTGTCTCACGGTTTTCCAGTTTTCTTACATTTTGCTGATGAAAAAATCGAAAACTACTGCCATGCCAAAAATTTCGTCAAAGTTGGTACGCTCGCTTAATTAGCTGTGAAAAAGTAACAAGCCGGCAGGAAGCGAGAGAGAGACGGAGTTGTTCACGTATTCATAATACTTAGGTATTACTGTTAATGATACAGTAAACTTAGGAATTTAATAGTTACCTCTGTAATGCTCTCCATAGAGTTTTTGTTTAGCGCCCCCTTGCGGCATAGGGCATAGGCTTTCATTACTTTTTACCTAAGTAACATCGAAATAATATCATGTGTAGTAAAGTTTTTATGCTTACCGTACTATAACTTCATGTCATTTTGCTGCTATAGCGTTAGGTATACAATATTTGGAATATTTTCATTCCCAACTTTACTCTTACTTAATACATAAATCAGAGTAAAAGGAAAAATACCAAATGATTTTCATAATTAGATGAAATTTGCCAAAATGTCGTCCGTTATACTGCCTAGATGGATAAAAAAATTACAAAGAGAAAGTAGTAACGGTAATTTTATTACCGAAAGTAGGATTAAAACTGCGTAAGCTTCAACTTATTATGGTTTTTGCGTATTAATTCACCTTTAAATATATTTGAAGCCATAAATTTAGCAAACTGTATCATTTTATTGCGGCTAACAAGGATTTTCATTTGAATTAGATGAAATCGTTAATCCTTTATATACATATTTGAACATTTACGACAATTTCTAACAAGTATGGTCGTATATCAGTCAATATCTCATTATTTATATGCTAAGTAAGTATATCTTTTCTTAAATCAACTGGATCACCGTTATCAAATAACAGGAATAACTTTAAATTAGTGTAAGTGAAAGCGTAGGTATACTACTTAGTCCATATTAGGCAGGATAACAGTGCCGTAGCTAGACCTGAATTTAAGGTAGGGCAGCTGTTGTTACAGGTAGGGCACTTCACAGTGCTTTGCATATTATTAGCTGATGGTATCTTAAAGTATCTTATATTTTAGGGCATTGGTATTTTAAGGTAGGGCATTGCCCCACAATTCCCCACCCTGGCTACGGCCCTGCAGAATAATAAAGTTTATCTGCAAGATGTTAAAAATAACAAAATTATTCAGCAATGCCCTGTTTTTTTTAGAAAATTATGAGAATATAAATTGGTAGCAAGGGCGGATCCAGGATTTATTTCTCGAAGGTGCACATGGGCTAAGTTCCCCCGTAGTGTTATCCTATGCTGTATTTGGGATCGATTCTTTTTCAACGATATAACAAGAATAACTATAAAAAATATTTTTTATATAGTTTTAATAATATTAAATTACATGTTTATTATGCAAAAAGATACAAGTGTTACAGTTCTTTGTTATATTTAAACCGTTTTTTTGACCGAAGGGGGCACGTGCCCCTTTGCCCTACCCCTGGATCCGCCCTTGGTTGGTAGGTTTTAGTTTGAATAGTGATAACTTTGAGTGATTAAGGTAAAGTAACTAAATTCAAGCTTAGCAACCGACACTCGGGGAGGCCTTCGTTCAGCAGTGGACGTCTCCGGGCTGATGATGAAACGACTTTCGCTTTGTTCTTTCTTTAATTTTATTTTTACGTAAATTCCCACCCTAAATAATTGTATAATTTAATATAAAATATACGGGGAATTAAGCAGAAAGCTTGACACTGTGAAAAACTTTTTCTATGGGATAGGTTCTGAAAACGCAAAAAAGTGCTGTATAATTATGTTAAATGCAAATTACAATTTTGTATATAACTATTCATAAACTGGAGTACCTACCTACTTTGTTTCGTAAGAACTAATTCAAACTTGAAAGCGGCGCGTTACACAGCCCAAAACATTTTAATAACAGCGTAATGTAACTATCCAATACAGTATATATTTTAATCTGCAGATGTCTGGCTTGGTTATGATATTGCCTCTGTTGATAGTGATGTGACAACTATCGATTAAAATATTAATATCGATTCAAAAATTTTAGAATTTAATATATGTACTATATAGTTATAACATATTTTTGTTATAATTATAGGTACTATACATTGCTACAAGATTATTTAGGTATTACCTATATAATCTTGTAGCATTCTTATAATTTTACTACATAATATTCTTTAGAGCAGAAAGAGCTAGAGGTTACTACAGGATACGTAGTCCACAGGCAGGGCAGCTTACTTTGTTTTATTATCTTTTATAAAGGTGTAAACCACACATTGTCTTCTTTATTATTCGTAGGTACTTAAATAATATAGGTTTGGAAGTTTACCCTATTATATATTATTTTGTTTTATTTAACGGGACGGGATTACTATAGCCGGGGTATCCACTTATCCAGCTGTGTCCAAACCACATCAGTTTTCATAGTCAAATTGTAAACCTATTTTATCATAAATTACATGCTTAAACATATAACATTAGTAAACCTATTTAAAAAACAAAGAACTACTTTATCGATATCGATAAGTGATATGAAAGAGTTGGCATCTCCAAAACAGCTATAGAGCCTTTAATTTATAGCGGAAATATTTTTTGGATTAGTCAAGAAATGAATTCATTTAGGAATCGCTTTACACGCGCCGAATGTAATTAATTCTAGCATATATGAGAAAATATAATATTTGTTTAATTTTGAAACGTGGTCGTTTTAATTGATGTTATTTCTTACTTAGATTATACATAATGTAGGTAACTTTCAGGGGTACCTACCTACTACTCGTAATAATAGTTTTTTATATGTTTTGGTACGCTTTGTCTTTTATCTCTAAGCGGTTTTCAAAACCAGCTGTGCGAAATTTTCATAGATTTCCCGGGTGTGGAATAACCCAAGAAATGTAAAAAATATAGATGATCATTATTTTCAAGTACCAAACATTTTTATGAAAATAGCGGCAAACCGTTAAGAAATTTTTTAATAAAAACATAACTCCTAAACTATGACTAATCGTAGAACATACATGGGGTATTTTCGTAAAGCCCTTGGTACGAGGAATATACAACATTTTTGGGTTGGCATCACAGTTCGGATCACCTGTATATTGAGTATCTAGCTACGCCTCGCGGTTTAACTCGCGTGATGGAAAACAGTGATGATAAAATGTAGCCTAGGTTATTCCAGGAAATAAGGTATCTCCATTCCGAGTTTCATCCAAATCCGTTCAGCAGTTTTGGTGTGAAGAGTCTACAAACATAAGTGCGCAACCGCACATACTTACTGACATAAAAAAAAAAAAAAAAAAAAAACTGTCGCATATATAATGTTAGTGTGGTAATACGAGGCTAGCATCATTTACACTTATTATCTGAATATTATAATGTCGACTTTTAGGGACCAAACCAGACATTTTAAAGAAAATAAAACGACTGTCCCATATAAAAACACAATGATGAATGAGTTAATTCCTTTTCGTTAGATAAGTAATGCTACTGCAATTCTGTGAAATACTACGTAACTTTTTATAGAATGTTTCAAGCGTTGCTGTAAAAAAGTTAACCTACGTAAGTACCAAATTCCTTATACAATGTGTAAACTCATTAGAAGGTTGAACAATACTGAAGGGTATGTAAGAAAGAAAGAAAGAAAGAAAGAAATGTAATTTATTTTGTAACATCATTGTAAGTATAGTATAACTTTAACATAATTACAGTCAAAGGGATGATGTCACAAAAATGGCTTCAACTCAGCATAGTGCTTTTTATCAAACAGCGCTGATCTTCCGTTGATGCCAATTCAAGTGATTTCACGAAAGGCAAGGTATGTATGTATGTAAGGATGTAAGGTATGTATGTAATCATCATTATGAACAACGTATACTATGGGGCCAACCAACAAATTGCGAAAAAAAATCTGCTTTTCCATACAACAAGTTCATTGGCCTTTGGACAAAGTGTAGGGAACAGACATTTTTTTCACGGTTTCAGTGTTGGCCCCCTACTAAAAGTTGTTCATAATGATGAGTAACATACCCTGTAATACTGTTCAACCTTTTTGTTACACAATATAATACGAATCAAGCGTTGCAGTAAAAAGTTATTAATTTCATAAAACGTTTTCTCAGCTTTAAATGTTTTAAAAACAATTTGATTGTTAATTATTATAGAGGCTTAAAAAGAAGAGTTCATTAAACAACGATCTCTCCCACCTTATTAATGTTGTAGTAATTATATTAGCGGCAGAATTAAACTTAAAAGTCATCATGACGCAGACGGTTCAGTGCCCAAAAAATTGTTTATTTCTTTTCCATGACAAGCGTTTAAAGGTGTTAACGAAATATTGTAAAAAAATAAGGGTATCATTCGTATCGTTGGCCATCTGGCTTGATTGTTCCGTTATGATACCTTTTTAGTAGCTTTATTATGTTTTTGTGTAATGAGATTTTGTCTGTTTTTTTATATTGGTGATCTCTATTTGTGTTTGGTCGTATCGTTTGGATTTTATTGCTGTAACCATGGACGAACGTATGGTATTCCCATTATGCTTTTTTGCAGTATCTTTGATCAACATTTTTTTCCATTCCTTATTTATTAGGTTTACGGAAGTAGGTAGGTATACTTGTATCTAGGTCAGATCCTTTTAACGTAGATCACGTAGATTATTCATATACTTTAAATATTTAGTAACAAATCTAAAAAGTAATTAAAATTTAAATAAAATCACTAATGCAAGGCTGTGAGGTTGTACAACCGGTGGATGCAAATGGCAGGTTGTCGTAGTCTAAGGGGGAAGCCTTCGTTCGAAAGTGGAAGTCTCAGGGCTGATGATGATGGCGATGATGAATGCAAGTTTATAATACTACAATACAATAGTTTATTGATAACACCAAAGTTACACGTTAAATTACGTGTCACAAAAATAATCACTTAATAAAATAATTATTATAAAATTACCTTAATATTAATCTCTTATTTTAAAATAAGCTTCTGTGTCATAAAACATATTCTCTTGTAACCTCACTCTCAGCTTGGTTTTAAAGAACGCGGTGGAAGGAGCATCCCGAATGGAAGCTGGTATGCGGTTGTAGACCGCAGGCCCCAAAATATATACACTGACCTCTCCGCCTTGACGAAATGATGCGACAGGGTAATCACATGTTTTTTTATTGATTTGTAAATCTAACGTGCTGTGAACGCCCCTACGTTGAAATGTTTCTAGATTTAAATAGGTGAACAGGGCTACCTGGTAAATGAGCCCACACGGCATGGGCAGTACTTATCTGAAGTTCCCTAAATAGCTCTACGCATGAGGCGTCCCGTCCTGAACTCTACATATAGCCCATATGGTTCGTTTCTGCATGACAAAGACTTACTCTACCAATTCAAAAACGATTAGTAATTAAAAAAATATTGGTGCCTGTCCATGCGGTGGAATCCCAAGATCTCTGGGTATGCCACGTTCAATTGCCAAAGAAATTCTCGTCGCGAGGAACGAGCCAGCTCTCATGTTACTAAAATTCAATCTATTAATTTAATAATTTTATTAATAATGTAAAATCGAACCCCTGTCAAGTTATCGATTTTTGAGATGATCCGTTTTTTGTAAGTACCTATCGATACAAAGTTCAAATAAAGCAACAAAACCTAAAGTCCGGCCACTGAGAGAATGCGTTTGGCGGCTACAGTAACATCGTTCTAATGCTGAATGCTAGATACTTTTGCTAGTTACTAGTTTTGCGATTATACTCGTAATACCTATACATTAGACAAGTGACATTAGCCGATTATAAGTACTACCTAAAACAAAATAATTAAATGTTTTAATTCAGCTTTAGACAATGTTATATCGTAGCTGTCAAACGCATTCTCTCAGTGGCCGGACTGCAGTTAAGAAATGTACACGGCAAGAGATTTTTTTACACCTTTAATATAATTAAGATAACAATCATGTCAACATAATCTCTACAGAAGCTGGACATGTTACTTTTTTATTGGTATGTGTGTAGATTTGAATTACCTTTATGGCTGGATTGCGTGTTTATCGATAGCTTTAAAGTTTTGGTCACTACCGTTTTACATATCATCTATCGTAATCTTGAAAATAATTCGAATTTAGAAAATATTTTTTTTTGAAGTCGGTAAGTCCCTCTAAACGAATGTGCCCTATTATTCCATCTTTGGATTCTGTTGTCAATATTTACTAGCAGTATTATATGGAAAAGTACCTAAATGGACAGACAGAAATACGAGAAATGAAAGACTGCATCAAAAATATATTTACTAATAACTAAGTTTAGATCTGATCTAAGTTTAGGCCAAAATGTCACATGCCTGCCTTTACACTTACAAAGTATGATTATTTTCGGTTTATTTATTTATGGGATTATAACTAGGTATATCCGGAATGAAATGAAGCCGAATATTCAGACTATAGTTTTGTTTTGATCACTTACAGTGGCTTTTTCAAGGCGTGAAGATTACATCTGTCAACTTGTGTCATCATAACGACAACATAAACACAACCACAAGATTTAAAAAAATATAAATCGTAGAGTTGGGGCACGGCGGGGGAATATCGATAACATTATTAATTAATTGAATATTCGATAGCCTCATTATGAATTTTAACGCGACACGCTAATGAGCTCGGGCACGTTACAATTTGTCTTCGTTATTCGACATCTACGCTTAGAATTTAATTAAATTGAATAATCTAACATGATTTACTGTAAATTGACTGGGAAATGTACGTCCTGATTGGTGCTTGGCCGCTTTTTGATTGGAGATGATTTTATCACATCACCTATAGGAATATTTTATTTAATTAAGATTTATAAGATTGGGAAATGATTATTAATTTAAAATTTAGTGAATATTGCTGCGTGATGGCAGAAATAAATTGCAAGAGAGCTGGCGAATTGATATAGTCATGAGTTTCATGATATCGCTAAGACAGTATAAGTTATAGTTGTAATAAACTGTTATAATAAATATTTGTGATAAGTATCAATATTTATAGGCTGACAATGATACCGCTAGTTATATTGTAAATAATACATTTTTAAGTGTAACAAAATAATTAGATTATTTTTGTGAATTATGGTAAAAAACCCTTCCCTATTAAGGGAGAGGCCTTCGTCCAGCAGTGGATGTCTTCTGGCTGATAACGAGGATAGTAAAAAATTCATCCAATAAAAGTACATATAAAATAGAGTAAGTCTAAGTACGTAAGTTTCGCGGCCGACTAACCTTCACAGTTGACTGGTCTGTCATACTAGTGCAAGTACCAGGGCAATGGTAGCGTTGATATTAGAAATATAAATATATATATATGGATTAAATACCTCTTGGTAAGGTATCTTGCACCTGGATATATCTTAACTAAAACTGCATCCAGAACCACCGTAGGACGTGCAGCAGCGTCCTCTTGGTTAACGGCATTCTGCTATCCCCAGGCCACCTATCAAGCGTGGGGATTATGGCAACACTTAATAAGGGAGAGGCCTTCGTCCAGCAGTGGACGTCTTCTGGCTGATGATGTGACTACCACAGAAGTACAGAAGAAGTAGAAGTACAGAAGAAGAAGTACAGAAGAAGTAGAAGTACAGAAGAAGAAGTACGTTCAGAAGATTCACTCCCATAGAAAAAGCATCTAAACATAGTTGAACCACAGTATATCTGTAACTACAATCATGCCATATTCAGTGCAAGCTAAGTTGTACCTACTCTATTTGTATATTATACAATACAAATAGTGTCGATATTTCACTGTAATGCAGAGGCGCGCGCGCAGCCGACGGGAGCCGCGTGACGTCACCGAGCAAGGCGCAACAGAAGAACTAGATACACTTTAATTGTAATACAAATAAAATACAAATTAGCTTGTGCTAAATATGACATTGTTGTATCTATAGGTCCTTCGTCCAGTAGTGGATGTTTTCGGGCTGTTGATGTGACGATAATGTGAAATCTTGTAAAAATGTACAGCAGAGTTACCTACGAGATAAATGTGCAATTTTGACTCGGACTCAATTTCAAATATTATTTTTTGTCCGTATCTACCGTCAACCAAGTTTAACATAGCCGAATAATATATGGACCTGGGTATGTCCTAAAACTGCAACCAGAACCACCGGAGGACGGGAGCAGCGTCCTCTCCGTTAACGGTGGTGAGCATTCTGAATTCCTCAAGCCGCCTGCCAAGCGTGGGGATTATGGCAACACCCCTTTATTAAGGGGGAGGCCTTCGTCCAGCAGTGGAGGTTTTATGGCTGATGACGACACGTGACGTGAATAATATATATATATTTTTATACAAGTTTGTAAATTAAATTCTATTTTTGTAAATTTCGCCTGTCTATGGACCTGTCTATCTGTAATCAAATCTGGCAAGTGAATTTTAGACCACATACCGATAACCCGATTGAGCTGAAATTAGGCATACCTACTTATGTGACTATAGTGACAGTGCAACAATTTGGTAACAACGAGCTGATTGATGAAGGTGTCAGAAGGTGGATAGTGGACCTCGAACGAGATTTTCTAAATTAATTTTATTGTCATATTCCGTTCTAAACACCACCATGACATGGCTGCTACACCCAGGGTATTTTTAAGTTTTAAGTTAAAAATACGTGGTATAAAAGCTTGCTTTGAAAAGCATTTTTTTAATTAAATTTGTTTAAAAATCTTCTGCAATATATCTACCATATACCATATACACACGGAAAGGTATGTTATTTATGTCCGTTCTCGTAATAATATATCCATGCTTGTGTTTGTGTGTGTGATGCGTGTCGATGTCGTCTACCGTCACACTAGAGTGTTAACATTGGGTTAGCCGTTTAGTTGTGAAAAGATAACAAACATATAGATAGATATAGGCACAAACAGACAGATCTACTTTCGCTTTTTGACCGAGCGAAATCTTTGCAACAACTGGCAGAATTGGCTTTAATCTGTCTTCTGTCTCTCTCTGTAAAAATACGACATGTCGTATACTCGCGTACAGTAGTAGATCTTTTTTAAATCTTGGTAAGCATTGGGTAATGAGAATTCGTTGGATTTTTGATTGGTATTTTCCCTAAAAAGAGTGGGAAGTTTGCCGCGGTTCCATTTACCGCTGATTTCGATTATAATTGGCTTTTATTACGCGGTTCTAAACAATAATTTCGAATTTTAACATAATTCGTTTAGAGGTTGTCAAGATATAAGATAGTGTAGTAATAGTTCTATAATTGCACAAAAGAACTCGCGAGATCTTCCGTTCGCAGAACTAGTAGTACATATAATATTATATTAGGTATAGTTTAGGATTAGGATAATGCGCGATGACCTGTCCACAGACAGGCAACGGACACGGTGCGGCCTGTACCCAAAATTCGTTACAACAAAACAAGTTATTTGTTTTGTTACATGACATCTCTAATTTATGGTAACACTTCAATCCTATTAATTTGAGGCGATTTTAACGACCCAGTCACAGATTAAGCTATAGTTGATTAGGCCCAAGTTTTGGATACGAGGTTGTAAATCAAGTTGCCTTCTAGCGCTCGCGCATGATAATAAAATATAAAGCCGAGAATTACCATATTTAAATATTTTAACACTTTATTGATTGTCGACTTTTTGTGAGCTCGTTTGGTCTGCGAAGTTATGAGTTTTGGAGGAAAATTGTTTAGGTACATACCTATAACGTGGAAGCAGTTTCCTCTTGTTTTAATTTTGATCTGGAATTGACAAATTTCAGCTTTACTTCTTACTAAGAATAATATTAGGTAGAAGCTTATAGTCACAATAGCCGCCTGTCAGTACCCGACCATCTAGTTCGTTTCCGTACTGGTAGCGTGCCTTTATTCTGCCCTGTGCCACCGCGCACAGTAGCGCGAGAACAGTCCCCCATCTGCCGAGCGCACCGTGACCTCTATGCACTTGTCTCCTCACAACCACAACTCGACATATTTGCCGACAAATGGACTGTGTTTAGCAAGAGTTCCTTGAAGTACAGCGAGGAAAACGCAACATTTTGAAAATTTATAATGTTGTCGTTGTTGCTACATTTTATCATTGTTTTGTTTATTTTTTATTGATTTTTCCTTTTGTATATTCTATTGTACATATTTTATATTTTATACATAGGTACCTAGTACCTATTATATTTTATTATTATAAGATTTATTATTAGTAAGTGGCGTTTTGGCATAAGCTGTTAAGTTAATGAACTATGTAAATAAAGATTTTGAATTTTTATTAACCACGTGGCCTAGTAGTGAATCGTTCACATAAGTAATTATTGCTTAAATATTAGGCCATAATATTCTATGCTTAAAATGTATTACTTACAGGAGCACAAAAGTTAAGTATGTAAAGTTTTTGCTAGTGGTGCTACACTACGATTTTATTTTTAGAAGAAAGGTATATAATGCGATTGGAGAAAGCGCTATACGCTGCTCTATAGGGATGTACGCAACGTAGAAGAATAGAGTCTACTATATCCAGCTCCAAGTATTTTTTGGGAACTAACTAGATTCTTAAAGATTTTTTGAGAATCAAACTGAACTCTAATAGGGCATAATCCCTAATTATTACTCTTTTCGATATGGGTATCAATAATAATAATTATGAACGTGAGTGTTGACTGTTGAGTACCTAATTAGCTAAAAGTTTGACGGATTTGCTATGAGACTTGATGTCCCATTCATGAGGTTCCACAGACAAAAAAAACACAGATAAATAAATATTTGGGGGACATTTATTACACACAGCGCCATCTAGCCCCATACTAAGCAAAGCAAAGGTATTATGGAAACCAGATAGCTGATGGCGTGGCGCCAGCGGCGCTCCGGATATGGCAAAATTAAGATTTTTTTGTAATTCATTGCTAATATTTATCTGCTATTGATGAGGGCGTTGTCAATAATAGACTCCAAGAAAAAATACTGGGTAGGTACTGTGCCTTGTTATACGAATCTATGCAGCCGTTGACAGCCTGAAAATAGATTGGTAGGTTCGATAGTTATTTACATTTTATATTGGACAGAGCTTCAATTAGCAAGGCAAAAGATTGCTGTACAAACTAGTATATGCAGATTCTCCCTGGTAATGCTATCTGCATAAACAAAACAAAAAAAAACAATAAAATGTATGAGATTGACATTTGACTATGGCCTCATCGACGATGCGCCACCTAGCGGAAAAAAAACGCAGTGTGGATCCGTATTATTTAGTTTTAGTCTTTGTCTTCTTAGATCAAATATTTTTTGCAGTTGTCTTAAATAGATTTCAGTTTCCTACAAATTCCTACATACAAACAACCTCTTAACTTCATTTATAAAGCCGTCAATTCGAAGGCATTTCAAGTTTAAAGTGGAAAGAGAAGAAAGAAGCAGACGGTCGTAACTTTAGAAAGGGAAATATTTAATAGCACGTCAAAAATCATCTCAGCATCATCAGCTTGGAGATGTCCACTGCTGGACGAATGCCTCCCCCTTAATACGGAGGGGTTACAAATACTTCACGCACATCCACATTTTTGTCATCATCATCACACACGTATATATTTAGACTGAAAAGAACAAAACCGTTCGTGTTAGTGTAGTCGTCGTCAGCCATAAAACATCCACTGCTGGACGAATGCCTCCCCTTTTATAGAGGGGTATTGACATAATCCCCACGCTTGGCAGGCGGCTTGGGGATCGCAGAATGGTCACCACCGTTAACCAAGAGGACGCTGCTGCCTGTCCTCCGATGGGTCTGGTTGCAGTTTAAGGATATACCCAGGTCCAGGTTAGTGTAGTAGTGTAACTATTTACAATAATAAATATTAGTGTAATACAGTGCAAGTGCTGACCTTGAAGAACACGCGATCAAAGTGACTTCCCCTTAATAGAGACAATAAGAAACGTGTTATTCGACACATACTTAGCAATACGAATACCTAGTAGCTTAAGCACAGAATAAATAATAGTACTACGTACAGAAAGTTCACTCCGCAAAGGAATTGAAATAAATAAGGACTCTATCTACTAGGCAATAAAGTAACAATTCAACTCGCACAGCGCTGCATACCGCTCGCTATATTCAGCTAGATATACCGCTCTCTTTCTATCACGTATGTGATGAAAATGTATATTTGGGTAGTTCATTCAAAGGAAGGGAAGTTGGGGGGAGTTAGTAGAGTCGGTCGAGTCGGTCGAGTCGGTAGAGTCGGTAGAAATGGTAGAGTTTGCTCGGAATGATTTAAAGTGGACAATTTTGGGAGCGGTCCGTATTTCTTCCGCACGCGGACGAAGTCGCGGAGGACCTCTAGTCTATTGTTTTTCCTTTTTTTTAATGAAATACAGGTTTGCACAGACTGCGAACTCGTCTTCCCCATTAGGCGATTCGGCATTAGGGATTGCAATCCCGCAAAACGGGATCCCGCTGGTTTTATTAATCTGCTGGATCCCGCGCCAACAAAGCGCAAATCCGCGGATCCCGCAAATAAAAAATTTGGCCTATGAATGTATCCTGACGGTTCATCCTACTACTGTAAAAGCAGAGAGAGCATTTTCAGCATCAGGATATATTTGCAGTTCACTCAGAAGCAGGCTCGGAGATTATAGACAATAGATGCCATTTGCTTTTTAAGAGCGTATTTTCAAAAGTTATCACCATAGGTTGATATCATTTGATGATTGTTGTGATTTGATTATTAATCATAATAAGACTGATTTATTAAAAACATAAAACTGTTGTTAGGAGTAAGGGTAAAATTAAACAAAACAATTAAACTATGCCAAACATTTAAAGATGAATCTAAGAAAACAGATTACTAATTACTTATACTTAATTAATGGAAAAGAAATAATTTATGTTGCTTAATGTAAGAAATGTTTAATAAAAGTTGATTATTACACAAAAATCTGTAGCTTCAATTTGATTTTATAACATAATTTCAAAGATGCGTAATCCCGCGTGATCCCGCGCGGGATTGAGTAATCCCGCGGATTGAGTGAGCTGCGGGATTGCAATCCCTAGTCGGCATGCAAACTAAAGACAGATTATAGAGTCAAAAATATGATATCTAAATGTTAAAAACCTAATACACAAACTTTAATGAGGCTTATAGAGCAAACATTTTATAACCTAAGTCCTTAATAAAAATTATATGGACTTTTTGCTGTACAATTAAATAGCCAATCCCTTTGGAAAAAACACTCTTCCCGACCTGGCCGGCCGGCGCGAGAACTAACATTAAATTATTATGATTTATGTGTTTTACCGAGGCCCTTAATTATACGCGAAGGTTTAACGAACAAAACCTAATGGTTGGTTATTCTTGGATTCCGAGTTAGTGTAATGCGAAATGTGAAGAATTGTTTTTCGTGCCTTTTACGGACTTGCGGTTAGAATAATTTGGGGCCTTCTGTTTCTGCTACGAACAAAGTAAAATACAAAAAACAAAAAAAATACAGCCTGGATGACATCTTCATATTTTCCAGACATTTTGATTTATTCCAGTAATTTTGATTTTAAAACCAAGCTACTGGACCGATTTCGATAAAATTTGTATGGGATCACCTCTGAAGTATCACCTACCAAACAAGTGTTGCTGTCCTTAGCTAACATGTCTAGTAAATAAGTGACAGCAATATTTTAATTAGTTTAGAACTGTCAACTAAAACCGCCAGAATCGACCACGTTGTCTTATTTTTCTATCGCAAATGATTTTCGAATCTTCCGAATAGACTTACATTATTGATATCTTATTCAGCTCACTGTATTAACCTCCTACCTCCTTCAGGTTCCTTCGTGAATCTTCCTTTTCCAATCTAATACACGGTAGAAAAACCAATTTCAGTATTTCTACAAATTACATACCACAAATGATTATATTATGTAAATGTACGTAGTAAGTAAAATGTGATAATAATAACCTTCTTGTCAATCCGATTCGCTACGCCTCGACCATGTGTAAATGTGTGTTTTGCTACGCACATGAAAACTTACTTTGATGATACGTATTTAAAACTTATTATTCAACGAACCTTTTAGTATAATATTTAGTTTCAAATTCAGACTTAAGATAAAACAAATAGGGTTTATTATTGAGTTATGCAGTAGGTTTTACAGATAGAAATCTCGTCCGTTGGTGATCGCACGTAATGACTCTGTCGGCAAAGAAGTCATTATTCATTTTTTAATACAGTGTTTTGTTGAAACGACATTTTCACTAGTAATCACGATTTGTACAGGCAATATATCAGGGTAACAAAAGGCACATTATTGCCTCGCCGTTGATGGTTTTCAATTTGATGTCTTAGCGTTGTATTATGTGCGATCACTCAATCAAAGAAAGTGTCCGAAATAATCATCATCATCATCATCATCAGCTCGAAAACGTCCACTGCTGAAAGAAGGCCTCCCCCTTAGACCGCACACTGTACGACAACCTGCCATTTGCGCGACTTTTACAATGTCGTCGGTCCACCTAGTGGGAGACCTTCCTACGCTGCGTCTTCCGGTTCGCGGTCGCCACTCAAGAACCTTTCTTCCCCATCGGTTGTCAGTTCTTCGAGCGATGTGGCCTGCCCATTGCCACTTCAACTTGCAAACCTTGCGAGCTACTCGTATGTCGGTGACTTTGGTTCTTTGGCGAATATCTTCGTTCCGGATTCTATCGCGCAAAGTAACTCCGAGCATAGCTCTTTCCATTGTCGGAAATAATAATCGATAATGGAGAACGCTTTTTTTAATCAAGCGTGAAGATTATTAACATGAATGAATGGTGATGTGATGATCACATGAATTCAGTCATCGAAATAATATTTTTAGTCAATATGAGTTTCGAAGTTACCTAACAACATTGCAATGGGCTGGGAGCAAGGACTATAAACAGGCTGTATAATCTGTGGTTGGGAGGCACATCGATTCGGCACGGCACCCGACAGGCGCCGGACCGACCGAAACACACTGCGCAGAATTAACTGGTGCGAGCGAGACGGGCGTCTCGAGAAATTTCTTACGGTGTGCTAGTACAAAATGTATGCACGGAGCGCCTTCGGGCGAAGCCGGACGGTTTTTCTTGTCGTATGCGCCCGGCCTTATCCTAAATCACACGTCACACTAATAGTATAAACGCGAAAGTTTGTCGGTATGTCTGTGT
Source organism: Erannis defoliaria (assembly GCA_905404285.2). Lineage (NCBI taxonomy): Eukaryota > Metazoa > Arthropoda > Insecta > Lepidoptera > Geometridae > Erannis > Erannis defoliaria. The sequence goes on from FR990076.1 coordinate 4,583,705, forward strand.
ATGTTAGTTACCCACAGATCAAGAGCTTACATTCTTTGTTGTTATAAATTGAATAAATTGAAGGGGTAACATCACGCCAAAACTGGTGAACAATTTTAATGAAACTCAGTGTGGAAATTATTCCCCGGAATAACATATATGCTACTTTTTACCACCTTTGTCACCATTTTTCATCATCATACGGGTAAAATCGCGGGGTGCAGCTAGTAAAAGTATAGGAAATTTCCCAGAAGCAGGTGGCCTAGTGGCCTAATCGAAAGCACCTAACTCTTGTCTCTGTTACCTTTTTACGATCAAACAGCTGGTCGATCCTGATGAATTAATGTTCTTATATTATATAATTTTATTAAATATATACTATACTATGATTATTTAATAATATTACCCGTGACTGGTTAGTCACGGGTTAATACGGTTGTCGGTTGTGTTACGAAACGAACTCCCAATCGTTAAGGCGGTTTAGGAAAACAAATAAAAAAAGTGCATTTCTTGAAATTACCACTTCTTCAAATGTCCACTTCTTGAAATAACTTCATGAAGTGACCATTTCTGGAAATAACCCCTTCTTGAAGTGACCAACTTTTTGAAATGACCACTTCTTGAAATAACCCCTTCTTGAAATAACCCCTTATTGAAATAACCACTTCTTGAATATTCCGGCGCAGTTGCATGCACCATGTTTATGTCTGCTCGTGAACATCGTGCATACAATTGCGCCGAAATGGTACTGGCAGGGAAAAATACCAAAAAAAAGTTATTTTCGCTTTCAAATATTGAAACTTCGCCATTGAGGGAATCGCTTATAATTTAAAACCATACAATGGCTTCACCAACACGCCTTCGAAGCTCACTCTTATTTCATGAACAAAAACTTGCAGCATTTAACTCCCCATACAATGTATGGAAACCGCAACATTTAATAATTTCCGACTGTACCACGTAACTTATGGCAGCATACTTTACAAGAAACCAACTTATTTATACCCTTCACGAAGTCACATACCAATCAAAACAAAACTCTATTGTTTCAGGAAAAGAGTGTTATTTTATATTTATTGCGGGTAGTTGTACATTTGTAGCGCACGTAAAGCAGCTGGAATAGCGACAGTGATGGCTCAATCAATGGAGATGCTGTGGGTGTTTTAGACATGTCGTCGAGAAAACAATTTGTTTTACAATGTACGCAGCCTATAGACGACTGGATCTGTGCGAGATCTTTATGCTGAAGGCAATAAAGGGTATTTTCATATTGGCACCTTCGTTCTATTTACTTTTTAATGGAGAATACGAATATGAATACTTATAGGTAAGTATCTTATTATTTTAACGTTATATGTATGTAAACAGAATTAAGTTTCATTACTACGTTAAAGATTTTTGTATCTTGTAGCTTGGCAAAAAAGAGTTAAAAGTTTGTCTCGCAAATATTTCTAAATATGACTAACTGAAGAATCGAAGATCGAAGAAGAAAGATGAATTCACCAGATAAATTTACTGTATTCACCCACAGAGAGAAAGAGACAATCGTCCAAGCCCACAGATGTGCTGTATTTTTTTCTTTCTTAGTTATCGGCATCGCACGTTGTGCATTCTGCCAGTGTTAAGTTCAAAATCAAGTCAAATATGTCATGAAATCACAGTCAGTCACACGAAATTAGTCATGGTCGAGTCCAAGTCATGCTCTAGTAAAGTTGTGGCGATATTTACTATGGGCTTTTACGGAGTTTTGACAACAACACTAAATTCATGTTTCACCACATTATATCACTTGCCCACACTAGCTTATTTCCCAAAATAACATATAAGTATCGTTATCATCGTCACCGATTTCATCATCATCACGTGGGTGAAACCGCGGGGCGCACCTAGTAGTATTATATAATATTATATAATCTGTGCCGAAACATAGTAACTGTTATTTCAACTGTGGGCGCGGCGTGCTTTGAACCGAGGTGCTAATGACGAGGCTTCCCGGGGCGCGCGCCCCGCTGTGCCCAGAATATGAGATCAACGCAGCCTCTACGTACTACATACTAGGTACGCGTCTTGATTGGAGGCTTTGGTAGCCGACAGGCCTTATAGTTCACAGCGGAGAGCACGGCTTGTGAAATGTAGTTTGCACTGAAACAAACATTAGAAGAGAAACGGAAAGTCAGAAACAGTAGAGAATGACAACGTCTGTCGTGATAGCCACAGAAAAGCGAAGGCCCTTCTTTACTTCTCTCTTCAGTGGTGATAGCTATAAAAACTATTATTGGCTCGGAGGAAGGATTCTGATTATTGGGGCATGCTCGAAGCTTATTGGGGGATGCTTGAAGTGTTGCAAAGAGATGGCGCTAGCTAGAACCATTTTGTATTGAAAATACAATTAAGTAAGTAAGTAAATAAATGCCACTCACGGTCACCCATCCGAAGACTGACCGGACCGTCCGTTGCTTAACATCGGTGATCGTTTAGAATCACCTAGAGAAGCTACGCCACGAGCGCTACGAAAATACAATTTTATAATGCGTAGTGGATTCTATAGAGGAATTTTGCAATTAAACACTTTTTATCTGTACCATAGATTAAGTATTGTTAATATACTTAATCTATGTCTGTACAGATAAATCAGTCATCATCATCAGCCCGGAGACGTCCACTGTTGAACGAAAGTTGTACAATATGGCGGTCTAAGACCCTTAGACCGCCATACTGTACGACAACCTGCTATTTGCAGCCACCGGTTGCCGGTTGCGACTTTTACAATGTCGTCGGTCCACCTAGTGGGAGGCTTTCCTACGCTGCGTCTTCCGATTCGTGGTCGCCACTCAAGAATCTAAATAAGAGGAAGATAAATTAGTACTCAATTAAACAGTTCTTTAAGTCTACAATAGGCTACCTTCTGTAATTGACTGTTAGACGAAAGTCACTCCAGCGTTTTCGCTCTTTTTGGTTGATATCAGTGCCGCTAAAGCCGCCATATTGGATTCCATAAATCAAACTTTAGCCTTTTTTTTGCTTTTACCTTAGTGCTGCCCAGTCGAGGCTAAGTTCCCGAATTTTGTGGAAATTTGCATGGGGATAAAATACTTATACTTTTTACTTAAGGGGGTTAAAGTCTTCGAATGTTTCTGGTTAATGCTATCATTGATATCACAGAATTGACCTAAGTACTCCTACTATTGCTACTACACCACTCTTCAACATGTCACTGCTCGGCGTAGACCTACCCTGGTGCGGAGTGAGTTAACATATTAGGTACATACTTACATCCGTTATGTTTGTTTTTCGGACGTTTATGCAGGTCCCACCCCACGATGTTTTTCTTTACAGTAAAGCTAGTGGCGTATTAATTTTTAAAATCAGTACTTAAGTTTCATATAACGTATTGCTACGGGTCCAAGCTCGAACCTTCAGGATTCCAAGACGAGTCAATTTCCAATGAGTTTAGGGACTCCAACACACTGGATCTAATGGACAGGTTACGTAAAGTATATTTTAGCATAATAAGAGACTGAATAAAATTAAATTTTAATTACAATAGTCCACAATTTTAGTAAATTTCAACGATAAACTAGCAACCCCATTTTCCATTTCCTAGGCTAGTCGTTAGATCTCCCGATAAGTTCTTTATTATCCTAGATGATTTTTTAACCTGCAGGTCGTTTTTCGCATTAGCAACACGTTTGATTTTGTGCACTTTGCAGGGAAATTGCAGCGAGGACAATAAATAGATTATTAAGGGTAATCATTGTTTTTTTTTCCTCCTAGGAGGGTTATGGCGACGCTCTTTGTGCATTTTCCAGTGTCAAGTATCTAAATATTTATCAAGTTTTCTATAAATTTCAAGTCAAGTTAGTTACAGGCAGTCACACTTAGTAAGTCACAGTCAAGTCCAGTCATGCCCTAGTAAAGTCGTGGCAACTTTACTACAAGCTCTATGGAGTATTGGAAACGGCTCGAAAAAAGCCACGTTTCACTTCATTATATCACTTAGCATTTAATGAATAATACGCCACTATTTGTATGCATTAAAACCCGAAAAAACACAAGTTCTGGAAAATAATACAATCTAAAACAACGACAAGAACCTAAATCGATATAATTATTTAGTAGTTATAGTAAAGATCGAAACAATTTGTAGTAGTGTTTGTTGTAGTATATACTGAGATCAATCTTCAACACTATTTTTAACTAGACCAACTTTTCCTCGAATATGGAAGGATCTGTACTAAAAACAACACATTTACAACAGCAACATTTTTTACTTAAAAAATATATTCCTTTTGTTTGCTAGCAAAGGGCCTAGCTCTAAGACAAACCTCAGCAAGGTTTAGTAGGTGCTAGTTACCAAAAACTGTAATAAATGTATCTGAGAATAAAAAATAAAATAAAAAAGTTATTGTTTATATTATCTAAAATTATTTATTTCACTTAGCACAAAATTTACCTAATAATATTACATAACAGGCGTATTCATAATGAAGTCATATCAAAGCTAAAACCTCCATAAAAAAAAATAAGAACAAAAAAAAAAACGCATCGCGATTTTTCTCACCAAACTGGTTCTCAGTAGATTTCCAATTTAGAACTGTTACTGGCTGAAAAAAAGCTCTTTTCACTTGAATGCGAGATTTATAACCCAAGTTTTGGGATACCGTAACTTTGGACGGATGAAAATTGTCAGCGGACGTTATTTACGGCCACCAATATATTTGAGGATATTTATTTATCTACAAATAAATAAAACAATGATAACTTGTGATGTTTTTTGAAGTATTTACTTGTCCATGTTTTATAATTTATGAATAGGCAATTATTTAGAGATATTAAATTGCTTGCTACATGTATTTATTGCAGAGTAAACCAACCTAAGTAATTATTTGAGCAGCACTAGGGTCGTAATGGCGGCGCTTCCGGTGCGGCCGCCATTAGTACCCATTTCCTACCAACTTCCGTTAGTTCAAAGCGCCATGCGGCTTTTACTAGCAACTGAAGGTGTTAAACTTACCTACTAGCTTAGCGAAACACATTTACAAGTCTATTATATTACGCCTCTTCTAATGCTAGGGCTTCACCTGCGTGGAACACCATTATTTAGCGCGGTATTTGATACAGTACGCAGATATGGCCAGGTGTTAGCGCGCTATTATGCTAGTGGCATTATTAACGTAGTTTTTTCTTCTTCTTAGTTTTTGGCTTCGCATTTTGTGCATTCAGCCAGTGTCAAGTATTATGCATTATTATGCATTTAGGAAGTTTAAATCACAGTCAAGTCACACGAAATTAGTCACAGTAGAGTCTAAGTCATGCCTTAGTAAAGTTGTGATGACTTTCCTATGGGCGTTTACGGAGTTTTGAAAACAACATGAAAAGACATGTTTCACCACATTATATTACTTGCCCACGCTAGCTTATTTCCCAAAATAACTTAAAAGTATCATCTGTATAGGCATCGCACGTTGTGCATTCTGCTAGAGTCAAGTATATGAATGTTCAAGTTTATGTAGTGTTATCAAGTCAAATATGTCATTAAATCACAGTTGGTCACACGAAATTAGTCACAGCCGAGTCTAAGTCATGCCCTAGTTAAGTTGTGGCGACTTTACTATAGGCGTTACTACTACTAGGCGTTTACGGAGTTTTGCTAACAACACAAAAATACATGTTTTACCACATTATACCACTTGCCCACACTCGTGCATGTAATTCAATACTTAATTAATAAAACACCACTATTTTTAATCATTAAATCGCAAAAAAATACACGTTTAAGAAAATAATAGAATGCAGTGACATGATTTTTCCGTGTTCCCGCCAAAAGTACATTACAGTTGTATGTCATTTTTAGGCAATAGTCAAAGTCAAATGATAGTGTGGCCACTACCTATGTAGCGCATAATTTATTGCACGTTCATTATTCCGATAATTGTACGTAAAGCGTCACGCAGGTGAAGCCCCAGCATAATAGTAAAACTTTGTCCCAATAGTATTAAAGATTTAATTATTCTATTTCATCAGTTTTATGTAAATGTAGAGCTAACTAATTCAGTCAAAAACATTAATGTTACACTCTTGTGCATTTTTTATAATATGAATAAGTCTCAACATTATTAGAACAAAATTATTTATTTAGCTGAATTAGGCTAGATTTAAAATTAAGATGGCGCCTTTAAATAACACTTTAAAATAATTTGTAAGGGTCTGATAAACACCTGCCTAGTTACCCAAAGCACCATTATAATCGAGTAGTTTTAAAAATTGTATAAGATACTTTTTTTTCTTGGAGGATCAAGGCTGGGAATATAATCAAAGTTTTTTATAAATAAAAATGTAATTTATGTATGAGTGAAAAAGGTTTTCACCCTAACCTAAAACTGTCGGGTCAAAATACCGACTCATCTTACCTTGGACTCATTTAACACGTTAATGGAGTTACCACAAACAAACAGTGGTAAGTGGCGGAAGCGGTGATGGAGCGGCCACGTGGCGATGCTTGGCCCATCGCTCGGAAGTGCTTCCGATTGCCAGCTCACTTTCACAAAGATACCCGATAAGGCCCAATGCTATGTTATAAAATATGAAACGTAGGTACAGGCGATACCGGTACTAAATGCTATACAAGGTGTTTCTGAAAGATGTGACCATATTGTAAGGTATGCATGTACTCATCAATATGAACAACTTTTACTATAGAACCAACCTTGAAATCGCGCAAAAAATATCGGCTGTTCCATACATTTTGTCAACTATTATTGAAATTGTTCTATGGAACAGCTGTGTTTTTAGCTGTTTCTGATTTGTCCCCATAGTTAAAGTTGTTCATAATTATGAGTACATACATACCTTTCAATATGGTCACATCTCTCAGAAACAACTTGTATTATACTAATAGCCTATAACTATACTAATAGCCTTTATTTAGCCGAGCAACTAAAGCCAGCGGTCTAAGCAACAACTGGCAAAATTTGTTTTCATGTCGGAATGTGGGTACTCGCGTACACAGGGGCCGTATTTTTGAATCGTACGCAAGAGTCGCGCAATAAGGCAATAAGGCTTTATTTTTCTGTTATAAGGCCCCAGGTCAGATCGTATTTTCAACGAAACTTGAGATAACGTAATATTTCAGTTTACCAATTTCATAGATTTTTTTGTTGATGGTAATTTCTGATTGGTATATTTCCCCCAAAAAAGGGGAAGTTTGCTGCGGTGCCATTTAGCCGCTGATTACATCCACATGACATGGAAGTTTGTGTTCGCGAAGTCTACAATATTACTGTTCGCTGAACTACTGTTAGTAAAAGCCAAGTATTCCATGGCAGAATCTCCATTAAGTTATCTTTCAGTACGATTCACTAGATGCCGCTAGTGTTATTTTTGTCGCACTAAAAGAATCGGGCGTGGCTACAAGGGGGCAATGGGTGGTATTGCCTCCAATATCCCGTATCCAGTACCTTATTTATCTTTAGTAAGTACGTGGATAGCGAAATTTCATCTATTTTAATGTTCTGTTCAGTCACTGAGATTTGAGCTCAAATATTTACTAAATGGACCTGGGTATGTCCTTAAACTGCAACCAGACCCACCGGAGGACGGGCAGCAACGTCTTCTTGGTTAACGGTGCTGAGCATTCTGCGATTCCCAAGCCGCTTGCCAAGCGTGGGGATTATGGCAACACCCCTCTATTGGGAGGCCTTCGTCCAGCAGTGGACGTCTTATGGCTGACGACGATTTGCCAAATTTGGCCCACCCCTCGGAATCCTGGATCTGCACCTGTGAAGAATCAAGACAAACGAAAAGTAAAACTCCTTGCCACAGTCCACTAACATTTTATTCCGATAGATCCCCATAAACCGAAACGAGAAAGCTTGCCCTTACAAAATGTAAATGCGGCAAATCAGAATTGGTCAAAGGGTAAGAGGCGCGAAATCATTGTCCATTTGCCGAACACAACAGGGTGTGACAGGTTTACCCAAACATACCCTATAACCTACAAAAACTACACCCGAAAAACTTCAAACTTTATCCTAGTAACATTAAGGGTTATAGTCGTTTAAACTAGACTAGGGTATGTTTTTTTGAGTGGTGTTTTTGTAGGGAGTATTCGAACACAATACGAAGTGTAATAAAATAAACAGGCCTCAATAATTTTTATTGTAAGAAGGGCTCGAATTATCATTTAGATGGGGTGGTTTCCGTCGATGGTGCAAAAGCCGACGTGTTGAGTTACGGATGGCTTTCCTTTAGGGGTTTCCGGGATTCCTGCGATTATACCTATAGTTTTTATTGACAGAACCGTGTTTTTCTGATAGAGCGTTTTTATTGCAGTGACAATATTTTTATGGAGGCCTTTGCTTATATTTATTTACCTTTTATATGAAGGCCTTCTAATACGTCATTTAAATTTAAACAAATGACTTTTATTAAAGGCATACCTATGCCATTATGGTCTAGTTCTTAAAATGAAGTATGTGGAATTCGTACCACAGCTATTTGGCCTACCTACGTATGGGAAAAATCCTAAGCCTTTATAAAGTGTTTTAAATTGGTGGGTACCGAAAAAAAACGAATCATTTTCTTACTATCTATTTTTCGGAAGTATTAATTTAATTTCGATGAGACTCTCTGTTCGAAGATGTAAGTACTTACCTAATTCGTAACTTTGCCAATTTAAGTAAACCTACCTATCTAAATAATTTCTCTAATTTGTGTAACATTCACAATAAAACTTTTATAATATTCTATAGTATAGTAATGTATAGTAGGTATAAAAAGTATTTGCCCTATTTGGGAATTTTTATAAGCATGATACTAGCAGCTCCCCGCGGTTTCGCGGAAACAATGATGATAAGAGCCTATATTTTATTTCGGGAAATAAGCTACCTTTATTCCGAGTTTCATCCAAATCCGTTCAGACGTTTTGGCGAAAACACCCTCATAAACTTTCACATTTTAATTTTAGACAATAGACAATACTTACTTTATTTGCAACAAAAAAACATAAATGCGATATAAATAATAATTCAGCCTTACTAATACTTATATTTTCAGGAGAGTGGGTAGAACAAAAAATAAATAAAAACAAACCGAAGATCAAATTTTTACCAATTTTTTATTTATGACTTTGTTGATGCAACTGCAACGTTCATCTTAATAATTAAAACATGCCCAGATTTTGATATTCATGACAAATATAATGCAAACATTAAATTTTAATCCCCATTTGGTGGACGAGTATTAACGAGCAAAGCCCCGCGAAGAAGCTATTCCCTTGAAACGCATTAGTCGACTGCGTGTTAGGGGTTGGGGGGCGCGCTCTGTCATGAGCGGAGCGATTTTGATGCTAGGTATGAGTTATAAGTTATTTGTAGTGGTAGAGGACTCTACTGCAGAGTCCGCCTGGGGAAGTACCACCCCTTTGCCAGTTATTCAACCGCCAAGCAGTAGTGTGCAAGCATTACTGTGTGCTGGTTTGAAGGGCAACGTTACCAGATAAATTACTGGGTATGAAGATATTTAAAATCTGATATCTCAGGGTGACCAGCGCAGTGCAGTGCGGCGCAGGATTGTATTCGCAAGTTCACAATTTTGGCACTGCTAGGTACTGTTAGTGGCAGGCTTGACGCTTACCACCAGGAGGAAGTCTTGCTTGTAATAATAATAATATCATCCATGCCGGTTTCAGCTACGGCGACCACTTCTGCGACTTAATCAGGTAATGAGCTTCGCTGGTGCGCTCGAATATGGCTAATGTAGCCAATTTTGGCAGTAAATGTGCGTACACAGTGCACGCATGTAAGAGTGCCATTTATGTAATTGTATAAAATGTTGGCAGGCGGTCTACTCTTCAGTTCATCTCGTTTTGCGTCCAAATCACACCTTCGGTCATTTTAGAACGTGTAACAAGCAAGTCCTCGCCAATTCGATAGATTATTTGCCAGGAAAGGAAAGGTAATTAGCAGATAAGTGTGTCTATGCGTTACCACACATACAACATTTGCTTTATAGATAAACTGAGAGTTAAAAAAAACACAATCAATTTAAAACGAACTGATAGTTTTCTGAAGAGAGGTTGATACTTAATTTTACCAATCAGGTGTACGGATTGCGAACCATGATCTTCCAAATCTTTAAGGTACTTATCTTTTTCAGGCATTCAATTGTTTCCCATACAAAATGATACTCTGCGTGTGTCGTTTTAATTTATAAAGCCTCGCTTCCCGCTCAGTTTGAAACCTCTGCCTACCAATCACAGCACCCGGGATATAAACGCCTTTGGCCGGGGGACGCCAAATGGAAAGAGAATCAGCACTGATAAATGATTCCAGTACAAATGTTATTTTGATCTTGCGATAGTGGCGATTTGTTTTGGGGTGCGCGCGATTACAATTCGCTTCGCGCCGGCCTTTACTGCTGCTCTTTTTGATTGCATTGCGTATTGTGTATTGGTTGTGTCAAATTGTAGTATGTTGGGGTGAATGCGTGATGTTGAGTAATTCCACTCATAGGCTTACCGTCATATGCATAAAACACTAAAACGTATTTTAAACCTATTTTAGCTAAAAAGTGTTTTGTCTTACGAATTGAGTTATATAAACTCAATTCGTAATTCTAAAGAAAGTGACAAAACACTTTTTAGCTAAAATAGTCAAAAGACGTCATCAGCCATAAGACGTTAACTGCCCTTAATAGACGGGTGTTGCCATAGTCCCCATGCTTGGCAGGCGGCTTGGGGATCGCAGAATACTCAGAGGTCACTGCTGACCGTCCTTCGGTGGTTCTGGTCGCAGTTTAAGGATATACCCAGGTCCGGTTAAAAAAGGTTTTAGTGTTTTATGCATAAGATGGTTAGAGTTTACTTTTTCATAAGAAATGAGATTAAAAACATTGAGTTGCGTGCTACGGTATACATCACGGATAGGAAAAGTTAGAGGAATAATAGAACCACTGCTGCTGGCCTAGAAAGTGAACTGTGATAAAGTATCCGCCCTTTTTATTCCCCAAAAAACTAGACATCCACTATATATTACTGAAAAGACCAGCCTCTGACTTTGACTTGTATAACAATATTTAGTTAAACGTAAAAATATTAAGACACATTGGCTAATGTACAAGGTATTCAACGCCAAAATCCTCCCAAAGGACAATAATAAAATCATAAGTAATTTTTTTCTTGGTGGCCAGTGCCACTTTCCTCAATTTTTTTCTGACCGTCTCATCCAACCTCCTTTAAGTAACACCGAATGCGATAATCACAGCGTGAAATCAAACGCCTTGAAAAGATGTTTGTTACTTGAAAGGCGAACAAACCGTCCGCTAATAAAATATTATTGACAAACGTTTCGATAGAGATATTTTATCACAATATAATGTAATGATTGGTGATGGCGCGATAGAGACGGCGTGTGATTGAATCGGGCGAACGATTAGCTCGGTGAACTGAGAGACGAGATTCGAGGTGAGGTTTGTGATTTTGGATACGGTTTTTCATTAAATGGTTAAGATTAAAGTTTTTTTTTAACTCTAATAAATAAGTATGTTTAGAAATAGATTATAGAGTCCGATAGCAATATTTTTGAGAAAACCTATCTTTCCTACCTATTTCTCGAGTTTTGGCGGGAACGCGGAAAAATATTTCGCTCTAAAACTCTGCAAATGCCTTTCTCTTAGGGAGGGGTTGCCATAATCCCCACGTTTGGCAGGCGGCATGGGGATCGTAGAATGTTCACCACCGTTAACCGAGAGGACGCTGCTGCCCGTCCTCCGGTGCATTATAATTACTTTTCAAACCATGTGCTTTAATCATTGATTTTTATATTATGAGTTCAATCAATGGTTTTAATTCTTCAAATTATGGTTTAGAATCTAGAATAGTTGGGTTTTGATTATTAATGCGCATGAGTGTAGACAAGGCAAGAGGTGTAACGTGATGGAACAAGTATTTTAGAGGTTTTTATAAAACCTCCTGTATGATACTTTGATGAACTTGCCAATATTTAGCTGAGATACATTTTCCTTGAGGCCGACAAGGTCCGAAGCTCGGGTGGCCAGATATTAGGGGCAGCCAAACACGGAATTACAAACAACGACACGATAGACAAGATACGAAATGGGGCGGTTTTGGTATATACTGCACGGCCTAGGACGGCTGACTGCTAATCCGATTTACATAAGACGACTCTGTTACTCGAGCATGACTTACTCGTAAACTTGACCATGACCTTTTTTGTGATTTTACTGTAATTAAGATATTTTTGACTCTATAGCACTCAAAACGTAAAAATATGTAACACTGACAAATGCACAACATGCGACGCTATATTCTTAGGAGGAAAGAAGAAAAATCCCGCCACTGCAACAAATCCGTCAGCACCCACACCAGTTTCCACGCAGTTTCTACGTAATTAACACCCCACAAATCGTTTATTATCTTAATTACGAACGTCCGATTCATTACGTATAACAATTTAGATTATCTTCGTACATCGGCGTCTGTTTAACACCTCACGATTAGCCGGCGCAGGCGGCGCACAAAGCCCGTCGTAAAACTCGACATGACGAAAAAATAGAATAAAAAAGCTGGGAGTATAATAAAGAGAGTTCGCTCAGTTTTAACGAAGAGGAAGAAATTTGTAAAGAAACAGCTCTCACGAAAACAGAGTTACGAACGCGGTTACCAGTTACTTCAATACAGTCAGTTTTGTATTCGGATATCATACAATTCATTTACTTAGTCATGAAAAATAGCGGTTTCAATACATGTTATGGTTCAGAAACCGAAGAATAATTGTGTCGACAATTTATACCTTTTCTCATTGACTAGGGATAAATCTTCCAAAGGTACTCGGCTACTTTGGGTGCCAACTATTTTGGGAAGGATTGGACCTACAAAACCTATAGATACTAGGAGGAACTCAAAATATAATGACGAAACATTTATTCATAAAAACAGACGCACAACCATAAAATACAAGCGAGAATTTACATATACAAATTAGATAAAAGGGACACCACCAGACACCACAATACCCCATACCGTACTGGAATCTCCAATTAATGCACCAATGCACGTATGAATAATAAAACAACACGCGAAATATGTATGTGGCAGCTCACACCTATACGGACGCATCGCTCATTTGTGTCGTTTGTGTCACGACTTATCAACTCCACTCACGTTCTCAAACTAAATAAAAGTAAAGACAACTCATGGTGCACGGTACAAGTGAAGTTCACAGTACTCAGCTCATATCATAGAATAACGAATAGTATTACATACACGCTCACAAACGGAAAATAAAGCTAAAACAAATGAAAACTAAGCTCGCACACGTATTCAATTTGGGTTCCGGTTGTCAAAGTTTACGTTATGTCTATTTTGTTTGAACTTACGTTACGAGTTCTAACTCTGTAGATTTTCCAATCGTCAGTTTCAAGGTGTGAAGCTGTCACGGGCGAAATGATGACTCCATTATTAGCCGGCTAAATAATAACGTGGCTCGTCCCGTCGGGTTCAGCTGATGAGTTAATCAGTTGAACATGGCGGGGTTATGTCGATCACGAGTAGGTAATTAATTAGGGTTGTGCTTCGCTGTTGGGGTTTTTTTCGAATTGTGTGAAGTTAAACTTAAATAAACCGTCGTAGCTTATAACGGACTTAACGCTAAATCCTAAACCTACGAATGAAAGGAAATGTAGGTATGTGTAGAATTCGAAAATAACATTTTACTAATTTATAGAGATAGATGGCCAAATTAAGAAAGTAAAAATGTTCGACGGGTGGCTGAAATATCGATACTTTATTACTTTTGTAGAGAAATATCGATTGGTTCCATTCAACTACAAGTAAGTCACATACGGCCTAATTTATGTAATGCATGATTTATCGAACAAAAAACCTTTTTATTTTTAAATCTCTAAAATTTATAAACATTCCTGAAAGTAACTAAATAACGAATACCTACGCAGTACTTATACATATTATATACAACTTTTTATTTTCCTGAATCAGGCTTTTACTAAGTAGTGACTCTTAGGCAGTCAAAGTCAGAAGTAATTTTTTTAATTCGCTCGTGGCTCCGCACGCCACGCATTCAGCCAGTACCATATTATTAAATGCAATATCTGATTTGACACGAACACTATAACAGTTTAAAACTGTTTTTACTCAATTATAAGCGGTTTAAGTGTTTAACTCGGTATCACGGATTTGCTTACAACTTGTTATTGAAAAATTGTATGGGCTAGAAAAGATTGTGTCTAAAAACTAACATTAAAATAGTTTTTTCTGTTATAAAAATGGGCTATTTGAAGACAAACCAGTTGAAGATTCAGGGTTGATGAGGCTGAACATTGAATCTCCAATTAATGGAAACCAATGCGGTGATAATATCCTGAACTCTTCGAGCTTATAGAATTGGAGGTAGCAAGCTAAGGCGTAGCCCTCTGCCAATATGGTCAGTGACCATAATAATTATACCCTTTTATGTGTTGTAGTCCCCAAGCCGCCTGCCAAGCGTGGGGATTATGGCAACACCCCTTTATAAAGGGGGAGGCCTTCGTCCAGCAGTGAACGTTTTATGGCTGACGACGATGTGTTGTGGACCTGGGTATGTCCTTAAACTGCAACCAGAACCACCGGAGGACGGGCAGCAGCGTCCTCTTGGTGTTGCGATGTACTGAGCATTCTGCGATCCCCAAGCCGCCTTCCAAGCGTGGGGATTATGGCAACATCCCTCTATTAAGGGGGAGCCTTTGTCCAGCAGTGAACGTTTTATGGTTGATGACAATGTGTTGTGATTTTGTTTTAGTACGTGTTCATACGAAAAGGAATTTGTTTTATTCATGTGAAAGTTTACTTGAAAGTGGCAGACTATTATGTAGGCCAGTGGCATCTCCAACGATATAAGCTCGACGCCTGGACTTTATTACTCACAGTCCTGAGTACTGCTACTGTGGTCATGGGCAGATGTTAATAACTCTTACAGTCATGTAAGGAAAACAGCTCATTCTCATTAAATAAAAAATGTGCAAATAAATTTCTATACCTTACTTTGTTTCAACAATTCACGTTTATACGGCCAATTACATTGAAAAAATATTGTAGTTGTGTATTGTAGAATGTATCTAGAATCTTGGAAGATTCTAAGCTTCGGACGCGGAAGTACCTTAAAATTAATTTTGAGAACGTACATATACATTAACTTGCGATATAGATTCTTAGTTTAAATAACTGTATAATTACGAAACCCACTGAAAAAAAGTGTTTTAATAATAATATTTTTGTTTTTGATGGAATAATAAAGTCCGAAAAGTCATGTAATTACCCAATAATTACCTAAAGTTTATGTTAATGGTTTGTTTTGGGTAAGTAAAATTTTAAACGTAGGTACTCGACACCCCCAGATTCTATTCTATATTGTATAATCTCTATCTATGCTCAATTATTAACCTACTATCACCTTTTGAACTGAAACACAGTAGTGTTTGCACACTATTGCCATACTTATACAGTTAATAATGCTGGCAAACTAAAGTGTGTATTTAAAGTATTTCCACTGGTGGCCTCTGAACATTTATCATATCACTACAGAGGGTGTTCATTGGAACGACGGTCATGTTCTAGGATATAATAGTAGTTATCATTATGAACAGCTTTTACGATAGGATCACCTCTCAAATAGCGAAAAATAACCAGCTGTTCCATACATTTCATCGAGAGAGGATGTAATTTTTCCATGGAACACCTGGTTGGTTATTTTACCCGATTTAATAGGTGATCCTATCGTAAAAGCTGTTCATAATGATAACTACTATTATATCCTAGAACATGCCCGACATTCAAACAAACACAGGCATAAATACAGGTATAAATAACATGAAAGAACTTACACCAGCATTTTAAAATCGGGGGATAAAATCGCAAACAGAATTTTAAAAATTAGATCAAAACCAGATTACAATTAATTAAAAAGAAAACTAAACAAAATTCAATTCTAAACCTAGTATTTTCTCGAAATATACAACCAATTAACGCTTGTTTGAAATATTAAGTTTCACTTATCAAAATTTATTAATTTTCGCATATAAATCACGAAACCGGACGGAGGTCGACCACTCCCGATACGTTCTGGTCAAACGAGTTAGGAATGGACTTGTTAAAGTTGTTAATTTGAAATTAAAGGTGTAGGATGATAGATTTGCTAATAAGTGGGCGCGTTCTTTTAATAATTTAACTCTTCTATAAATCTCCTCGATGCATAAAATAATACTACGAGTGGAATTATGTATTAATTAATATTATACATAAAGTTAATTTATCGAAAATGTACAACAATAAAGCATTAGTTTTTTTGATATTCATAAATTTTAGGGAATCCTTACGAAGGCATTTTTCATCTATTTATATAAATAAAAGTATGGTCAATATTTCTAACATCTCTAACATTTCTAACGTAAAAATAACATAATGCTTTAATTATTAAATAATATCATCATTATCATCAGCCCGGAGACGTCCACTGCTGAACGAAGGCCTCCCCCTTAGACCGCCACACTGTACGACAACCTGCCATTTGCACCCACCGGTTGCCCGCGACTTTTACAATGTCGTCGGTCCACCTAGTTAGAGGCCGCGCCTACGCTGCGTCTTCAGGTTCGCGGTCGCCACTCAAGAACCTTTCTTCCCCATCGATTGTCAGTTCTTCGAGCGATGTGGCCTGGCTATTGCCACTTCAACTTGCAAACCTTGCGAGCTATGTCGGTAGCTTTGGTTCTTAGGCGAATATCCTCGTTCCGAATTAAATAATATACTTACACAAAAATTCACCTAACGGGAACTCTAACTAGATGCTCAATTTTTAATAGTTCGAATATGTTCGACTTTCAAAGCCAATTTTGGAGTATCTACGAGTTAGACGAGTTAGTTACAGAATGTGTGCGAATTGTGTCATAGACTTTTGCAGTCGGTTTTTTTGTTTTTCTTTAATAAAATTTACCTTTTTGTTTACAGAACTTCATAACGAGGCAACAAATATTAATGTATCGTAGACTTAATGAAATAGCTACTCTTACATATAAGTTACTTTCTAATTTAAAAATTTCTAGTGAGACATCCAAATGTTATGTCACTCTATTCATGTTTATTACCTTATTTCGACTAATAATGTTATTAACACCCAATTCAATCGAACTTTTTCGATTCTCATTTGAAACGATAGCTCGTCATCAGTTTGGAAGCAATTTATGAACTTACTAAACGCACCGTGGGAAACATTGGTTTGTTTAATATTAACTTTTCAGTATGTCATAAAGTAAAGGATTCATAACCGTTGAGAATTAAAAAGAAATTAAGTAGAAACGTTTTTGAAAAAAGTGTTAACTGGCACCATTTAGGGATATTATGTACCGACATTACAAGCAAGTTGTCTAATTAAAAAGTCATTTAATTTAAAAAAAAGTAAATATATTATATATATTTTTTAAATAAAATTATGTAATATATTTTTTCTATGATTGTATTCATTATTTGGCCAAAGGTAAAAAAACCTTTGGCCAAATAATGAATACAATCAAACTTAACAAAAAAACAGTGCTATTGACTATGTATCTATTGGATAAAAATGCCTATTTGTTCTTTCCACAGCTACCTCGCAAATAATCTCTGGTAGAAACGCACCCCACTTTGAAGAAGCAAAAGATGTGTGTCTGGCAGCACGGAATGATGTGGTCTCTGCTTTTGACTGGATAAAGTCTTAAGGTATCTGCCTACCTACCCGACGGGAAACAGGCATGATTATGTATCTGTAAGTAAATATTTACTATACCGGATGTTAGTTTGACCACCGTTATCCTTCTAGGATATCATTGTACTCATCATTATGAACAACTTTTACAATGGGGCCAACCCTGAAATCACGAAAAAAATACAGCTGTTCCATACATTTTGTCCAAGATCGATGAACCTTTTTGTATGGTACAGCTGTTTTTTTTTCGTGAGTTCAGGGTTGGCCCCATAGTAAAAGTTGTTCATAATGGTGAGAACAATGATATCCTAGAAGGATAACGGTGTTCAAACTAACACCCTATATAACAAAAAAGTTTTTCTCCAAGAGGTCTTACTTATAATGACTAAATAGAAAAAAAAAACGCAAGACAATCTGGTAATTCAAGTGTAGGTCATTTAAAATCGGTGACCTTACAATCAATAAACGGCCAGGTAGGTAATTATAATTAGCGATAATCATCAAGAATATTGTAATTTTGCAAAGCCGCGGCAAAGTTCGACGGCAATCGTACAGTATCCGCCCACTTGGGCAGAATGCACTGTGGTGCCATAATGACTGACGCTTTTAATAAATTGTATTGTTGGGTTTTGTATGCAAATGTTTTTTTTTTTTTTTTTTTACCATATTGGACTGTAAAAACGAAAACGGTAAATTTCCTTTTTTACATCTGAATCGAATGAAACTTATGTATGATAAATTAGATATAAGTAGATACTTTTTAGTACCAGTTAAATCATATCATCATCATCATCGTCCACTGCTGAACGAAGGCCAAAGTTAAATCATATAGGATGAGTGAAACATATGCTTATATTAGTTTTTGTGGTGGGGTAGGATGAGTTGGGATGAAATTGGTAGAAACGTCAGATTATAAATATGGGACAAACCACCCGGCCAGCTTCTCTAAGGCGCATCGCATACATAGGTTGGCGCGCCTCTTCTAGCGATATAGACAATCAAATTAGTCAGCGCACACCACAGTCGGGCCAAGTACTATTATTTATTCTGTGGTAGGGCCTTCGCTTTTCTGTGGCGCACACTGCCAGATAAGAGTCGCGGCGCAGTCAAGACAGCGCGGCGCGGCGGCTTCGCGGCGTTGTCCCTTAGAAATAAGGTTACAATTTACAAAACTTGTATTCGCCCCGTCATGACGTACGCCTCCGTGGCGTTCGCTCATGCCTCCAGCATAGATCTAGAGAAACTCCAAGTCATACAAAATAGATTCATCCGCAGAGCAGTCGGTGCTAGCTGGTTCATGCGAAACTCCGACCTGCACTGCGATCTCGAACTCCCCTCCATCCGTCAGTACATTAAGTACGCTTCGCGCCGCTATTTCGATGCGACCCCCCCACCATCCCAATCCACTCATAGTCCAAGCCTCGAACTATACGACAGACACGACAGACCCACCCCCCTTCCGTAGACGCCCCAGACACGTCTTGGGCGACCCGGACGACCCCATAGCCGTCATCACCTCGGCGGCGCTGGGCTCGCCTGATCCGACCACTCCTAGCAACAAGAAGTATTCCGTCTTTGGTATAGGCGCCGGTTACCAAAGGCACACAAACACGCACCGACCTCGCCGGCGAGGTCGAGGACTCCCCAGATCTGTCAGAAGATCTGTTAGATTCTCTCCAAGTAGTCAACCAGATCAATCTACTAGGGCCCCAGGGCATACCCCTTCTGGGGTGCCAGGGCAAGTCTGACCCCACTCCCGGCGACGGCCAAGCCGAGGTTCGTACCGTCTGAGGTGCCCTTGAGCTAGTCGCCTTTAACCTAAACCTAGGCCGAGCGCCGTTTGCGCTTGCCTAAAGTCCGGTGACGCTGTAGATGCCATCTGAGGCCAACAGCATAGTCATTCAAAAAAAAAAAAAAAAAAAAAAAGGCTTCGCGGCGTGAGCACCTTCGCCTTGACTCTTCTACCACGCCAACACCGCCACTTGACTCCGCCTTGACACTGGCAAGCTTTTTGGTTTTCAGAAAAATCGGTCAGAATTACGGACACTAATTGGTTTATTGCGTTAATGTGTTCTTTCTATTATTATACCTTCTTAGGCTATAACAAAAAACATTCAATAATAATAATCCCAGAATAAAAGAATCTCAGTCATATTTATGAGCACAAACCCTTACCCGAGCCCACTGTGCGTAGCCAATTACTTAAAGCGTTTCATTTGGTGCCGCGGAGTGTGGCGGAGTGGTTATTGTGTGACCCCTCGCGATACCATCGCGCGTTCGATTCCGGTTCGGGAAATAAATTCTCCGAACATCGTGCTTTGGTAATAAAATAAATACTTATCTCTCAGCATTCAAACTTTGAAGTTGCCAGCTACAGACATCGCCTGTGGCTTTTCTGGATTCCTAAAGTAAGTATATAGGAACTTAAATAATTGTATTATGAAAACTGACGTGGTTTTGACACATTTTTTGTTCCATTTTTTGTTCAAAGGTGATGTGATCGAAACTACATATAGTCGGAGTATCCGATTTAATTAAACGTGAGTATTCCCATATAAATAAAACAAAAAATAACTTAAATAATATTAACTATTTGAGTTCCGTTTTTAGTTTTAATCTCATAAAAATAATTGAATCTCTTAGCATAATATCTACCTATTGGATCTGGGTACTATTCTACTATTGGACCTGGGTATGTCATTAAACTGCAACCAGACCCACCGGAGGACGGGCAGTAAGTAGCGTTTGGTTAACGGTGGTGAGCATTCTGCGATCCCCAAGCCGCTTGCCAAGCGTGGGGATTATGGCAACACCCCTCTATTGGGAGACCTTCGTCCAGAAGTGGACGTCTTCTGGCTGGGGGGGGGGGGGGGGTGACACAAATAATATTTAAATATTGTTTTTTTTGTATATTCTATGTTCTACTTATGGGTCTCGGTAACATGTTTTTTGGTTTTTACTTGGTGTAGCTACATCAAATACCGTCAGTCAATAACCCGTTCAGTCTTTTGACGTAAACTGCTAGGGTAGGCGTGTTCTAGAAGAGATATGTCAGCCAACAATTCACTGTCTTCTAGAGTGGAGACTACGAAAATCAGCAAACGTAACGTAGACATCCCCGAGAATAGATGGAGAGACAATATACGTAGGACAGTTTCCACCGAAGTTTAGGCTGAGAGGCGTTCCTTGAGAGAGGTTATGTTCAGCAGTGGACTATGATAAGCTATATAGAGGTGAAAAGTTAAGTGTTGCGCTCATTCTGCAACTCGTACCTTTGAAACCCTCTTTGAAACCCTGGCTACGCTCAGGATTCTATATTTCAATCCTAGAATCCTTCGCTTGCTCAGGTTTCAATACAAGTACTCGCGCCAAAAAAGAACTTTGCTCAACAAATAACTTTAGTTGAAAAAAAATCGGTCCATACATTTTGCTGCAAGTCGATGTTCATTTACTTGCGCACATTTTTGTTTATGCTGGTTTCACGCGCGTGAAGCGGTGATGATCATGGTAATGTGATGATGATAATATATGTTAGTCCGGGAAATAAGCTATCTCCATTCCGAATTTATTCAAATCCGTTCCGCCGTTTTGGCGTAAGGAGGTAACACATATAATATAAACATATTCCGACAAACTTTCTACTTTATAATGTTAGTGCGATTTAGTTGTGCTACGTGGTTTTAGCTGTAGCGACGATCTTCCAAGTTTATTTTTACTGGAATAAGATTACGGTAAAAAAAAGACAAACTAACAAACACACTTTCGTATTTGTAATATTATAGTGAATTCCTCTATCGTGGAAAGGTGGCCTGAAAAAAAAAAACATTTCCGCTGTAGACTTATTTACCTCAATATTAGTTTATTTTTGTGCTAAGTATTCTATTTATGTAATAATTTGGCGATTAAAGGCAATAAATTATCGGATATTCATTAGTGCAACAAAGTCAGAACGCGTAAACAGTTTTTTTCTACATATTTTTAAATTCCAATCCATTTACGTATTCTCGAGTCTTGTACTAAATTTACTTGTTTTACTCTGTCGATCGAACTGAATTTTTTTGATGAAACAATGAAACTTAGAACTACCAAATAATTTAAGAATGAAAATGATAGAAAATCTAACAGATCAGTTGTAATAAAAAGGCGGATTTTCACATTAGTTTAAAAAAATATTTCATCGCACTAGTCGTTAAAATTAACATCACGTTAGTTGTAAAAATGTACGCCATCTATCAGATTAGTCGTATAAATGTGCGTCATCTACCAGAATAGTTGTAAAAATATGCATCACTTACTAGAACAGTAGTAAAAATGTGTGTTATCTACATGATTAGTAGTAAAAATGTTCGTGGCCTTTCTGATAATTAATAAAAATGTGCGTCACCTATCACATTAGTTGTAAAAATGTGCGTCACCTATCACATTAGTTGTAAAAATGTGCGTCACCTATCACATTAGTTGTAAAAATGTGCATCACCTATCACATTAGTTGTAAAAATGTGCGTCACCTATCACATTAGTTGTAAAAATGTGCGTCACCTATCACATTAGTTGTAAAAATGTGCGTCACCTATCACATTAGTTGTAAAAATGTGCGTCACCTATCACATTAGTTGTAAAAATGTGCGTCACCTATCACATTAGTTGTAAAAATGTGCGTCACCTATCAGATTAGTTATAAAAATATGCATCACAACAATATAGTAAAACATTCCTACATCTTGCACAAGTCTTGTAACAAAGTCTTTTTAACAAAACACATTCAAAGTATTAAGTTAATGGGCTTCTTATTGTCGGAATGCGATTACCAAACGTGAAAAAACGTTAAGCCAGCTCCAGCCGATAACATTTGGATGGAAATGTCACCGTTAATACGTTCACCCGCTACTTGAAGGCTACTTGCTATTTTGTAAACGTTTATAGCTTTGTGAAATGAGCCCGAGTGAAATAAATTCGAGAGTCAGCGTTTACATGACTTAATTTATTTTAATGGTGTAAGTTTTGTCCTACCTATACGTTCAGCACAAATGTTTCTTGAGCACCATAAGGTAGTTAAGCATTTTTCCTACAGTCAAAATGATTATAAGAAAGAATTTAAGTACTAAAATCTGGTAATATTGTTTTTTTAGAAAATGCCTTCAAGTTTTTAATTTCAAAAGACAGGTTATAAAATTTTAACTAGATGAGCACATTTTAAAAGAGGGGTGAGTTTTTAGAAATTTTACCTTCAGGCGGCGCGGTGAATGGAATGACGTTACAACGCTTATTTTCCAACGATACTTACCCAACAAGTTGCAGTAGAGTAGCCACTTTATAAGCTTGCTGTTAAAAAATCGTCTCATGTCCCATGCCTAACAATTTTATCTCAATATTTTAATATGGTCTGAATCATTATCGAAAAAACAACACAAGCCAACTGACGTTCATGGTGAAACTATGAGTAAGTATAAAAACATATACTTTTAAAACAATCAGATACAGACACACCAATGTGTGTTATCTTCATCACGCCATGGCTAGGAATCGACCTCACAGCTAACAACTTACAACAAACTACAAAGACTACTTAGCCTACTACAAAAAACAAAAGGATTGTATCCAGACCGATGAAATTCTAGAGAAAGGTCTGTCTCGTTTTACAACTTACAATGCCACCTACCTAGTACCAACGGAGCTAAAGTATAAGGCCATCGATAAAGGCCCCGGACTTCCTAGTTATCATTGTAATCCAAAATATATAGAAAATTCAAAATCTTATAAAAAACTAGCGGTCGCCCGCGATTTCGTCCGCGTACGGAAGAAATTCAGCCCGCTCCCAAAATTCACCACTTTAAATCATCCCGAGCAATTCACGCCCCCCTTCCCCAACTCCCCCAACTCTGCCAACTCTACCGACTCTACCCACTCTACCAACTCCCCCCCCCCCCCCCCCGAACTTCCCTTCCTTTGAATGAACTACCCAAATATCAATTTTCATCACTATAACTTCAAATACAAACAACTTTCCATACAACATACCCCCCCCTTTCCGCCCCTTAAGTCGTCCCAGTCAAAAAAATATTTAAATAGCATTTTTTATTTTAAATGAACTATCCAAATCCAAATTTTCGTGACTAAAAGTCCAAAAACAAAGGACTTTCATACAAAGCCCCCCCCCCCCCCTCCCCCGTTTCCCCTCCCATGGGCGTCGAATTTCGAAAAATCCTTTCTTAGTACACCCCTCCGCATCGAGACGAATACACCCTCCAAATTTCAAGTCTGTACGACCAGCGGTTTGGGCTGTGCGTTGCCTGTCAGTCAGTCAGTCAGTCAGGACAGAGCCTTTTATTATATTAGGTAGAAGATAAATTTCAAGTAATTTGTAGAAACTGAAGTAAACAAGTGAAAGAAATACTTATACCTAGATTCAGAAAGAGCTGACATAGAGCTGTTAAAAGAATGCGCTGTTTCTTACCTATATATTATACTTTGTCAAGCTTTACTAACTAAAGGAGAGTCTGAAAACTAAATAGAAAACTTACTTTTATAAACTTAAAGCTCACTTAGGCAACCTCATATTAAAAAGGAAAAAGTTCCATCACTATCTCTGGAAACAATCTAAATAAGGCGTTATAAAACTACTTTTTAATAGTTTGTTAAGCGTTTCAGAGAGTAGTAACAACACAAGCTACTCTGATCGTAACAATGAAAAATAATAACCAGTTGTTGCCATGAAAGCTATGGACTTTTCATGTTGTGATATAAAACAGTATGATCATTATATTATTAGCAGCGTTTGCTATTTCACCCGCAATCCTATAGAGTTCGGTTTTTTTCGGGACAAAACATAGCCCGTGTAAATCCAGGGCATAAACTAATAAATTTCAACCATAATAAATTTCACACAAATCCGATCAATCGACCTATTATAGAATGAAGTGGGAATAAACACACAAACTGGCGCACACACCGGCATCACACTAATGTGATGTTATTGTGTAATATTTTTCTGTAGATTCTATTATAATTTCTTATTATGTACTCAATGCCCGGATGATTAGCTCCTTTGCACAGCTAATAAAGAAAAACAGCACCGTGAGTATCGTTCTATGTCGTAAAATTTGATGTGTCGGTATAGCAGCTTGAGAATATACCGATTTTTATCGAATCTTACTGATTTAAATGTAAAATATACGAAATAAATGTCAAATATATAACGATCGTCAAGAACGGTGCTCGTGCTGCAGATCAGCAAAGTAGTTCCACTTAACAAATTCTAAGATAACTCTGAATTATTCTTAGAATATGCATTTTTTTGTTAATTTATTCATTGATTGATTTATTAATTGATTTGAATATAAATATTACGCACCGCGCGCCCGACGCCCGCGCCGCCGCATATCTAAAACTGTTCCAAACCGAGGAGCTGCACCAGTCCGCACGCACTTCGAAAAGTCGTTGAACGTAAAGTGTTTTTTCTCGTACCCTTCTCGTTCATAACGACTCTAGACATAGTACACAATGAATAAATAAGTATAAGTAAGCAGGCATAAGTAAGTAGAAGCAATTGTAATTACATTGAAGTTAGCCGCGTCCCATATTCTTACCCGCAATTTTTCAATTCCTTAACTTAACCCTGGAGTAAAGAGTTCTGTATCCCTTCTCGTGATACGTAGAAATACTGCCATGTCTATTTCGAAAAGCCGGTTGAATTGGCAAAAACAGGAATAGGTACGGAGCTATATTCACACCTCATCATCAGCCCGGAGACGTCCACTGCTGAACGAAGGCCTCCCCCTTAGACCGCCACACTGTACGACAACCTGCCATTTGCATCCACCGGTTGCCCGCGACTTTTACAATGTCGCGTTTTGTTGTGTTGGTGTATTCACACATAAATACTAGTTAATTAAATGTTTAGTGTGATTATACGATTCGGAGTTCTTAAGCATAAGTATAAATACCTGACATAGGGCTCTCGCAAAGCACGACTTTGGCCTGACTTTTTTAAACCTTATTAAAATAAAGTAAATTGCAGAGTGTTATCTCGCCTCTCTCGCATCAATAAGACAATAGCAAGGCGTCAAAGAGTAATGGTAGTCAATAAATTAAACAATTTCGCGGCCCGTTCCCGCCGTTCGGCGTTTTACGAGTACAAATGGCGGGGAGGAGGCGATCGCCGATATGCGCGGGCGCAGCAAGCGCGTTCCACGGGTCTTATTTCAAAAACAATACTAAATACTTGTAATATGATTATAAATAGTGTTTTTACGATGTAAATTAATGTACTTGGTACAGTCTCACTGAATAGTTTTAAACGAAGATGCATTTCGCTTGTCTGTTTGTGCCCTTAGTTCTTCTTTACTTCACAACGGATTTTGGATCGCTGTTCACTACTGTTTAGTTTTTTCCTGAAGGTTTATATGTATAATACATGTTTGCATAATATATCTATGCAAAGCCGGGGCAGGTCGCTAGTAGTGAGATAAAGTACTGAGAGTGACAATCCAAAGCAAAAAGCAGCATATGTATAATAGGCTAGATGACTGTTTTTTTATTGTCCTATTAAAATGTGGCCCATAAATATAGCTGATTAATGAAAAGAAAATGAAAATCTGATCAAAAATAAGCAACTTATAAGCATTTAAATATCATGCTAGTTAGAGAGGCGAAACAGCAAATCGTGACGTCACTTCTCTGTACGCCATATAAATTCTATTCTGACAAGTAAGGCGTGACGTCATTTTTTGTTTTGTGGGAAAGGGCTGAGTTGTCTCTAACAAAAACTTTTAACGCTCATATATCAGAACATTATTAACCGACTTCAATTATTTTTTCAATAAACATACTATATTTACTTAAATTATTCATCAAAGCTATTGGTTTCAACGATTTAAACATCAGTCATCTACCCTAGTATAATTGACTACGGAAGTACATAATTATCTGTGCTATTATAGGTCTCTGAGTCTACAGAAACAAATTATAGTTTATGCGAATATTTATTTATGCTAAGATGAAAACTGTTGGTTCTCTGGCGAATTACTTCGTTTCCGATTTACAATCCCTTAAAAAAACGCTGAGTACCTATATCTCGAGGACTTTAAGCTTGTAAACCGATCCGACAGTGATCCACGCTTCGGCACCGTACAGGTTATGATTACGACATGACGCTCTTGTCTTATCGATCCCCAAGCCGCCTGCCAAGCTTGGGGATTATGACAACCCCTCCCTAATAAGGGGAAGGCCTTCGTCCAGCAGTGGACGTCTTCCGGCTGATGATGTGCTCTGGTTTTAAGAATTTGTAGGATGAGTGAAGAGAAGACTCGACTTGATTTCCTCTGTGCCTGCCCAGCCTCACAACATTGCTTTTACTTATTGTTGTGGTGTCGTAATAAAAAATATGTTTGGTTCAAGTATGAGCAAAATCCTTCGGTTGTGAATCGGAGTCACCAGGTACATACAAGTTTACTCCAAAGGTTTAACTGAAACCCAAGAGCAGTACTGCTTGTTAAAACATGTTTTTTCGACACACGAAAAAACGAATTCTAAATAAAAACTGAATCAAGAATCACAAAACGAGAAGTTAATAGAGTTATAACCCCTATAAAACTAATTTAGTCCAAATTACAGGGACCCTGTGCAAACATTGTAAAACCTAATCGATCTACAATAGCTTATGGATATTTTTATTAAGTTTTTATGGCCGTTGTAAAATATAATGGACTTCAATTTTATTGAAGACAGATCAGAAATTGATTACATGGTCATCATGAATTTTTAAAAGTATATTTTATGTGATAATAGTTAATCTGACGAAAGGAACGCTGTCGTGTCAGTAGGAGACTTTGTATATGACCAACAAATACAGCGGCACACAGAAACTTTGGGTTATTCACCAAGTGGACTTATAAAGTTGTGTTTAGGTTATTAGTTATAAATAAATAAAGTAGTCCTCAGAACTTGGCTTATATTTGCATCAAGTAGTGTCCTCTAGACTCTCGACTATTTAGCATGCAAGCCGTTGGTCGCCCCGGGTGTATTATCAACCCAATAAACTTAGATAATTTATAACCGGTGTGTAACAATGTGTGCTGTATCGGGCCAGTCATTTCTCAAATACGCGCCTTGCCCGTAGCGTCCGACAAATTAAATAGCTTCGGCCGACCGCGAAGTAGGTAGGAATAGTGCTGCCAGATTCAATTTGAAATATATATCTAGCCTTAATAGAGGTTACTTTTTGTGCCATTTGCGGAAGAGGCATTTGGACAGTGGAGGCTGCATGCTCTAAATATTTCGATTAATTTTTTGGGACCAAATGCTGGCATTATTTCGGCCAGAAAGTTATCCTCACAATCCAGTGGGTCACAATGCAGCCAGCATTTTGAGCATGTTGCCGGAAATTAAAGATCGTTTTTAATTTTAACTATAAGTAAGCATCTATTTTAGAAGCTTATAGATTTATTGGTCAAGGTAATTTTATGCTCGTTTACTTTATTATTTGAAAATGTAAGTTTGAAAGTTACCAAAAAAAAAAAAAAGTTGCTAGTTATATTTTTGTTCTTAAACAAGAAATACGTACAAATAAAGTTAGGTAGTCAAGTAAAGTTAGCAATATTATACTACTAGTTTATTATTATTATTATTTTTGACTATAACTATCTCTCAGATTCTTCGACCAAGAAAACAGGTCAGATCCATTGGTCCATCCCTCTTGATAATTAAAATAGGTTGGTATAAAAATAATGTAAGTATTTTCCACAGAAAAGCGAAAGCCACCCACCACTACTACTACTTCTTAGGTAGAACGGCTGTCAAAACAATAATGTAAAGCAATTGTATTGTATTGTAACCGCTGTCGCCAGTTTCACACATAATTGTATACGTCACTACGACGCAAACTTGCCAATCATTGGTCGCGCATTTGAAGTAAAACGCTCGAAATGCCATTTTGCAACAGATTAAAATTGATCTAATTACGATGCAATGTGGATTGGTTTCCTACGCGTCTATTTAAATTGTCGTTTTGATTATTCTCCGTTTAAAACATGTATATTGATAGAATTTACACTTAATGCCGGCTAGCGCGGCCCGTCACGTTTCCGTCCTATTCACTTCTATCTTCAGTGTTTTTTTTCTGTTTATATAATAATATATGATAAGTATAAATGAGCTAGGGTTTTTGGGCGGATTGGGGCGTTCTATAAAATATAATTATAGCTTCACCACTTGCACTTCTCTCAATTTCTTCTCAATTGCTAGCAGGTTTGCAGTAAGGAGTATATTTTAGCGTCTGCTTTATCTTGTTTGATGTGCCAGTCAATAATATTGTCTACGCATTACATTTAAAATATTGATATAAAATGTGAATTGGATGGTGTAGAACAAAAATGCGATTAAAGGTCCAACTAAATGTTAATGTGAAGTTAATCAACTTGATATAATGAAGTGCACTTTTAAATTATTCATATAAAGTCTTCCAAATACAGCGATTTTCTTTATTCCGGCAACACAGCACAAGGGAACAATGGCGGCACGTAAAGTTATTAAATGATAAAATTTTGTAATATTAAAATTGCTGAGATAGGCTCGTCGGAATGAACTGCGAAGTTTCAAGCTATAAAGGAAATTAAATTACATTGTTTATCGATAGAAACGCCGCGCCGGCCGGTGTAAGTTTAATAATAAATTGTTCAAGTCAAGAATCATAATAACATAAAATATGCCAAGATAGATAAAACCGAGACCACGATATTTTAGTCTTATTGACTAGGGAAAATATTTCAAGTTCGAAGGCAATGACCGCAAAAGCCTCTACAAAACAAATGTATTAAAAAGAATATTAAGTCTCTTAGAAGAAGTTAGGCAGTTGTTTAATATTATTTCCTACTAGTAATACTGCGTTCTCAATTTTCCATTGTTCCAAATTTAGTAACTATAAGAATCCTTATGACACGAAATATACTAGTCTATGAAGATTATTACCGCCTCAACAGATCAGAGAGGTCAATAAGTCAGTGTATATTTTGGCGCCCGCGATCTACAACTGTATACTAACTCTCATTCAGCATGCGCCTTTCGCGTGTCTCAACCAAGCTGAGAGCTTGGTTACAAGAGAATCAGTTTGATGACATCAATGATTATTTAAAAATACGTTTTTTAGCATTGTGAAGCTTAACCTGTAACTGTAATGTTATCAATAAATAATTTGTAATTGTTGTACGAGTACCTACTAATTCTTGTATAATTTGAAAGTTTTTTTTATGCTATGGAGTGACGAACGAGCGATAAGTTTGCTTAGTGGTAAGCAATACGCCTGCCCATAACAGTAACAGCGCCAGAATTGTGTACATGTAATTATATTAGATGTCAAATCTCAGAGTGTGTGTTTATTTCATTTCGCAATTTTATATTCATGTATCTTGCGTTGTCTCTGCAATGTGTCGTATTATTAAAACGATAGAGACAAACATGTATACCAAGTCGTGCGTACAAAATGATAACATCTAATAACATCACTCTACATTGGCACTTAGGACCTAATTACACTGATACGAAACTCATGTGAACATTTTAAACTGTATACACGATGTCGGGATAAGAAAGCCTTAATTTATCGTTAAAAGTCATCTCAGGTCATTAAACGAAATTAAGCAGTTAACTCAACATCAATGACATTAAAAACTTAATTAAATTACATCCCAAATCAATTTGTATCATCTGGGAAACGAATTTAATTATCCAAGACGTAAAATGCCAAACGCGTAATAAAAAAATAAAATGATTTGGATACCTGAGAGGTTCGTCCCGCACCTTGTGGCAAATTGAAAACGACGCGCTTGCTCTCCCAAGCCAAGCTAATAATAAATTCCCAAATAATAATAATTCATAAATAATAATCGTGGCAGAAACAAAATAAAAATATACACGTCGAAATAATAAAGGATTCGCCCGAGGATCGGAAGACACGGGTCGATATTTTGGATGAAAGAAGTTACAGGGTCGCATTGAGCTTGGATTTTGTTTTTGTTACGTCTGTGTATTGACATAAAGTGGAAAGTTCTGTAACCTCATTAAACAATAGGTATAGCACAATTAGCACTTGTCGTTGTTTTAGATGTTCTACGAATATCTCTACGAAAAGCGTAGAGCTTGTGTAGACCAAAAAAAGTTGTATTATTAACGGGATATTAAACAGCCGTTACTAAACAACCGTGATAGTTTAAAACAGTGTTTCAAAAAAAGTTTATTAACATACAATTGTCTTAATAACAAAAGCATAATCTATCAGAAAATCAAGCTTTATTTTCATTTGCTAAACTAGAAAGATATGTTCCGCCTGGACGTGATCAGAAGTTATGTTTATTTTCACTTGTAGTAATACAGTTGGCTATTTCCCCAAAGCAAACTAGGCTCATGTCTGTTCCACATTACTTTTATCACCCGAACAGGAGTTAGCAGGCTGTATGCTATAATCAGGCCTCGTAAAAGGCGCCTGTGTGAGCCGACCCAACTCACATAAAATTGTTTTTTTGACTCAGAGCTATAATTAGACGATACGTTACGTTTTTGTTTGGCCCACATTTCTCGGTCCTCTAATTTTTGTGTTTTTTGCCGCTCCTTTTGTAGTCGTTAATATGATTACACCGTTCGGATGATGGCTTCATACGTGTTTTAGATTATAACTTAATTTGCTCGGGTTACGTTATTTGTTTTTTTATTGTTGTCCAACTTCCTGAGAGTCTGTCGTGGGTTTTTTGCTGGCGGTCGTTAGGTAGAGGTGATTGAATGTGATGGTGGCCAAATTGTCGGGTGCGTTTCTAACTACGTCGGCGCATCGTCACGTATTGAGTTTGCTCTCGTATGTGTTTTGAAACTTTTAAATTGGTTTGTGAACTGGATGTTTTGTGTAACGTTCTCTCACGTATCGTGATACTTGTAGTTACGTATCTACTTGTACGTAGTCGTTTGTAGGTGTAAATTAATTTGTAATGAGGTGGTCGGTCGTGTCCAGAGATCCAGCTGAGATCACGACGCGATTGCTGGTGCATTATCATCATCATCAGCCCGGAGATGTCCACTGCTCAACAAAGGCCTAATAAAGGCCTTACACTCGGCGGTTGGCTGCGGCTTTCGCAATGTCGTCAGTCTACCTACTGGACCGACGACTATAGTTAGTAAAGGCACTCGTCTTAACTTGAAGACATTCAGTCAAAAGCTCTTCGTGGGCGCTCGTGGAAATTTGACAGGAACGGCTGATGCTTATACTTATCTACGTAGATGGCCTGGTACACACTTACGATACAAAAGAATCTTTAAAATTTTGTTAAAAATGAGTTTGCTAATTTATTAATTTAGTACGTAATTATCCGTTTTATATAAGGTCGTTACAACTTAAACTTTAAGCTTAAACTTCTCTGTATTGTTCTCGGACGTGACATTTTACGTCAGCGAGAAGTTGTCAGAGCATCTTAAACAGTGACTAAGGTTTAAGCGGCGTTTTATAGTAAAGCCGTAATATTATAAATGTGAGAGTTTAATACTTCAGGTTGTGACGGCTGAATGGATTTAAGTGAGATTTGGAATGGAGATAGCTTACAACTAGAATTTACACAAACTGGTACCCGTAGCAAGTTTTCGTATTTTGTATAAATATCCAGTTTCCCCATACAAAATACGTTTTCAAATTTGTAACCATCCAGCGGTTGCATCGCTGAGTTGCAGATTGCAACACGCGGCGCGAGGAGGCCGCCTTGACAGCTAAATTGCTTAATCGGACGCGCGACGTGCAAATTGCCGCGCCGAGCCGCCGCGCCGCGTAGCGGTCACGCAACGCGCAGTGTGACACCGCCCTTATTCACAACTTTATCAATTGCCGTTTGAACACTCAATTAGAGTGGAAAGTTGTATTATTTTGCGCTTTCTAAAAGTTTATTTATTTCATTCTGTAAATTAGAAACAGTAATTGGCAACGGTAACCAGGTAACCTGTTAAAAACAAACGTCTACTCCAACTTAGTTTATAGCTTCTAGCCTAGGCAGATAATATGTTTATAGGTTTTATAGGTAAAATCTGGCTAACTATGAATATATTGAAATTGTTTTTTTTTTATATAAGGTATTTCCATCAAATTCCATTGATTGACTGTGCGACCTACGCTAAGTTCCAACTTTTTTGATATTTTAATCCTTAATGACCGGTCATGATTATGACATGTATGTAGGTATAACGACAAGTTACAAGTAACTATTTCAAATCTACCCCAACACTTAGTACTTATTAGTATTAGGATATAAGTACATCAAACTTACTCTTATCTTAGCCACTTAATACGCGAACTGCTCTTGGCGAGTCTAAATCAATTTGATTAGACCATCATCGTAGCGCCGCAGTTGATAGGTAATTACACCGACCAGCCAAAAAAGACCTACGTCCTACGGCCCTACATTAAAAAAAATGTTTAGTACTTAGTCTAAGTCCGATTAATAACGACGTTCACCCATCAGTTTAGTCGATGAAAATTAAGTTTTATTATTAAAAACTTTTAACTGGACTTATTTACCAATTCTAACTGCGTGTGTATTACCCAGCTATTTCTAGTTCTTCTGAATTTCCGCGGAGTAATCCTATTTCACAATGCCACCGCGCTAAGTTTCATAAATATCGGCCAATTCAGCCATTTATCGAAAAAGGTAATAAACAGATATAGACAGAGATACAAGAAGTTCAAACAACTATTAAACACATAGAAAATAGGCTTTTGGGCGATCTTAAAATCCGACCATAGAGCAGCACCCTTATCATGGACGTTCGCGATTCCGATTGCGATAGCATGCCATCCTGCTCGTACCAACCCACTCGCGCCATGCGCCCTCCTGCTCGCGCACGCTCGCAATCAGAATCACGAACGTCCATGATAATGGTGCTGGTCACTGAAACTATACGAACTTTCGTTAAAGAATATCTACATATGAAACTTTTGTGACGGGAAAACACTGACACATAATAGGCGTCCACTTTAAATTATAATCTGAAAACATTGAGCTAATATCTATAAAGTCACAAACGTGCAAATAAAATGTCCCCACCAAAACTTTTTGAACGACTTGAACTACGATAACACACAAGCGCCCAAGCATACACCGAACACTATACAAGCGACATAAAGTCTAAATTCCAATAATTGTGAACTGTATAATGCACGTATATAATGGAGGTATACGTGCTTTATATAGTTCACAATTGTTCGAATTTAGACGTTATGTCGCTTGTATAGTGTTCGGTTCGTGTTGTATATACAACGGCACTCGGTCGTTTTTTGACTGTTTTCACTTAGAGATTGTGACTCTTTAGATATTAGCTCAATGTCTGGAAATAAAATACTGTTGTATACTGTATCTCTAGTGTATTTCCGCTGTACTATCACACCGAAATATATTTCATTATAAAAATCACGATTGTGAAACAGAAATCTTAAAAGCTAGAAAATACTCAAACTAACTCGATTACCGTCCAGGTATCTTTATAAAATGGTCGTTGGATCCGAACCGGGTTTGTATGATAATTTTTAAATCGGGCTTCGCGATGAAAAATTGATTTCGGCTGATACGCTTTTGATTATATGGTTGGCGGCCATTAGATACAATTATTTGGCCTCAGATTTGGTGAAATTGTTTCGAACAGTGAACGATTACGCATTATGAAGTTATTGGATACAATGAAGTAATTTGTTTCAATGATACCAGACGTGCTATTAGCTGGTTGTTTGGAGTTGTTTAAAAAGTAGGTATACACGCATTCTAAACATAATATAATTTATGTTTCTCTATGATCATACGTATTGGTAGCGTCATTTTAGGTCTGTTAATTAAAAATATAAAACTGTAATACGTTTATTTATGGTCATAAATAAAACTAAGGGCTTAGGACATTTCCCCTAAGTAGGAAGCCTAGCGGTACAAATTTCCCATAGGTACTCTTTGTATGAACTAGGCCAAAATGTCACATGCCTTTATTAAACAGTAGGTATTTAAGAGGACAGGCAGCAGCGCAGCGTCGGCGTCGCGTCGTCTCGGATAATGGTGGTGAGCATTCTGCGATCCCCAAGCCGCCTGCCAGGCGTAGGGATTATAGCAACCTAACCTAGCCTAGCCTATGTCCAGAAGTGGACTGTTAAAAAGACCGAGTATTCATTACAATATTTAAAAGTTATATTACGAGTCATCATCATCATCATCAGCCCGGAGACATCCACTGCTGAACGAAGGTCTCCCCCTTAGACCGCCACACTGCACGACAACCTGCCATTTGCATCTACCGGTTGCCCGCGACTTTTACAATGTCGTCGGTCCAGCTAGTGGGAGGCCTTCCTACGCTGCGTCTTCCGGTTTGCGGTCGCCACTCAAGAACCTTTCTTCCCCATCGGTTGTCAGTTCTTCGAGCGATGTGGCTTGCCCATTGCCACTTCACCTTGCAAACCTTGTGAGCTATGTCGGTAACTTATATTACGAGTACTTTTATTGAAATAAGAAGATGCACTCGACTCGCCCCACTCTTCAAGCTATCATTGTATATCTATTCTCATCTCTCCAACTCATATTCCATTCTACGTTTATCTCTAAGCGATCGCTTTGTATTCAGTATCGTAAGGTCCGCAATGTAAAACAGAGCCTAATAAATAACAATAAATATTAACAAGCCAACACAGTCACGGAATATGACAACGACAGATGTAAAACGTTGAAGTTACGGCAGACAAATCTATACCTATCAAAATCTATCACCAAATGTAACAACATTCCTCTGTCCACTAATTATTAACCAAATTCAAAAAAGGAGATCTATGTTCGACTGTATGTATGTTTTTTTTAAATATTATGTTAACCGATTTTTCCGTCAATTGTGGACTGATTTTGAAACATTTTTTTTATTTGAAAGTGTGTACATTCGTAGTGGTTCATATTAATTTGAAATCGGTTTTTTTTAAAGTTACTTGTTACTACTATTTTTCAAAACCTAAGCCTAAGGAAAGTATTGTGCCTGCGTAGTGCGTACGTCCTAAGAATAAATTCAGTAACGTGTGATTCCACCAAACCACAACTGGGTGAGCCTGATAGATATGGCCCAATCGCCCTAAATTTTACACCAAAAATGACTACCTACTACTACATACTAACGACTGCTGAATAATTAATATTACTATGTATTAAGACTTTAGAAACTAATTGTTAAAAATCCAGTCTCCAAATTCTACTTAATCTTTGTTAACTTTTTCTATAAATCTTTAATACAATAAAAATGGATTGAGAAACTAGAACTATCTAGAACTTAATTTTTTGTCACATATTTAACGTTTTTTTTTTACCGTTTAGAATATCATTAGCATATACGAATATAGTGTTTTGTCCTTGTTTTGCTTCGAGTTATCTCTCTGTGATATTCTCTCGACAACAAAGAATATATATTGCAGTATTTGCAGTGCAGTATAAATATTCTCCTAATTTACTCCGTCTATCCACAAAGATATTGCAATTCCGTTCATGATAAAACGCTTTAAAAAAAGAAACAACCGTATTGAATTTCGACTACCTGGATGACATCTTCATATTTTCTATATATTTCGATTTATTCCAGTAATTTTGATTTAAAAACCAAAATTTATATGAGACCATCTCTAAAATATCACCTACCAAACAAAAAAATAATCATCAAAATATATTCATAATTGACGGAGTAATCGCGTAACATACATACAAAAACAAAACATAGAGTCGAATTGGGAACCTCCTTTTATGAAGTCGGTTGAAAATGCAAATATAAGCAGCAATTCCAGTCAGTAGAAGTTAGAAGGCTTAAAATGCTTATTACAGGTTAATTGAGAAATACATATTGTATGTAAGCATTTGTATGTACAAACCTTTGATAAATAATATGTCTAGATAGAGTCTCGTACTGTTTATGAACGAAAAATGACAGGCCAACATTATTATACTAATGTGCGTGACAGCCATGTCTTACACTCGCGTTGCACCACTGTCGTTGTTATAGTGTGCGTGCATAAGAGGCTAACAGTTAACCGCTATTTTTTTTGACGCTATTCGGATCCATCAGTCTATCTAGACATATATTTTATCAAAGGTACAAACTTACTTACTTGGAAACTGAAACGAAAACTGATGAACGAAATTTTTTTTTGTGTTGCTATCGACAAATCTACTAAATAAACCTAAAACATATAAAGCGCTTTCAACATTTTTGAACTCTAAACAAAATAAGGGTTGTGAATTGTGAACGCTTGCAACCGTCAGATGAAGTAGTAGTGTCACTACGGTGGCTCAGTTCTCTTGTAAGCATCGGTCTTACAGGTGAGGGTGTTACTCGTTGGGAACAAACCTTAAAAACGCATTAAATGACATTAGTTAGTACTTCGAGCTTGATAATTTTTTGCGCTAAAGTTATATGGCAACGATTTTAAGAAGTTTTTCAATCTGTGATTTTATTCGTCTGTGAATAACTGACATATAGTAGTTAAGAATTAATGTAAACGCAGGTGACCTAGTAGTACAATTTTCCCATACCACCTCGTATGAACTAGGAAAATAATGTCACATGCCTTTTATGTCTGAGGCCTTCGGGCGGCAAAGGATATGTTCTTGGCTAGTTGCTTTACAAGTTTGGAGGTTATACATCAAAATATAACGAATTACGGAAAAATTACTCAACAATTCAGAAAAAAAGCAAAACATTTTACAATTAAAATAATATAGTAACGACAACAGATTGCAATTTTTTGCTCTCGGCTCTTGAAAATATGGCTCATACTCTGCTCTATGATATGGCTAAACCAGCGGGCTAAACACGTCATTGGATGAATTTTTCCAATCGCGATTTTTTTAATATGTTTATTCATGGCCTGGGATACAAGTCCTTCAGCCAGTCACGCCTTCCCAAACATTATACTAAATATATTTGCAATAGTGGCATCCTTTTCATTATTTGAATGCTATGCTTTTTAATGCCTCAGGAACAATTTAACTAAAACAGGGTCTCCCTTAATATGTAAAATATTGACACATCGCATATTATAATTAACTTTCTTCTTTACTAGGGCATGATTGGACTTGACCGTGACTTACTGTGTGTGACTTTTCCTGTGGCTAGGACTCATTTGACTGGAAAAAGTTACATCGATGAAGAAATATGTATGCGGCTGAAGGACTTGTATCCATGGCCAGGAATAACTAAAAAGAAAAGCCGGCGCTCGCGTCTCGGTGTCAAAATTGTCGGAACTAACTCGGCTGGGTATATAATCAAAGGCTCTGACACTATACTAACTTACTTACTTTAGTTAAGAATTTGCCGAACCGTCCAGTTCAGCCCAGTGGACACCTACCTTTAAGTAGGCTTGTAGTAAAATCAGAGAATATGTAATAATAGTACAGTAAAATGTAAGTGCATCTACTTAGTACCTACTATAAATATCTTGGCGCCATAATCTTGGATAATCTTCCACCTACGTTTTATAAACGTTAGAACACGACCAATCGCAGCGTCGGATACCACGAACCATACTGGCTGTAAATCTTTTAAAATTGTGATTTATACCAACTTTATATCGTCGTTTATCATTTGAAACAAGTGTTTATGAAATT
This sequence comes from Erannis defoliaria, assembly GCA_905404285.2. NCBI lineage: Eukaryota > Metazoa > Arthropoda > Insecta > Lepidoptera > Geometridae > Erannis > Erannis defoliaria. The sequence continues at coordinate 4,622,061 of FR990076.1, forward strand.
ATTGGAATGGAGTCAAATTGGTTGTAAGAGTTGTTAACTCTACAAACCGTTCGAATCTGTGTCAAGTTTAAAGGTTAATTATAATACGTATATTAAACATTTTATGCATAAAACATTAAACGTATTTTAAACCTAAAAGTGTTTTATGTTATCCATAAAACAATAAACGTATTTTAAAAAAGTTTTCTTTTTTAATTCGTAATTCCAAAGAAATTGACAAAACACTTTTTAACTAAAATAGGGTGAAAAGAGGTTTAGTAAAATTACCTATTAAAAGAAAGAAAGAAAGAAATGTAATTTATTTGAAAACTATTTTTTATATTTTAAATTGTTTTGTTGTAAATATCTTTCAAAGTGGACACTTACGTGTTACACTCAGCGACAATGATAAAATGAATGGACGGGAAATAAGCGCACGGATTTTGAAGACTAAGTATGTGTTGAGCACCAGCTCTCCTCTCGCGTCAGTCATACTCTGTCTTTGCGACATGCGAGCCGTACGATACGACAATACAAACTTCTAATACATGTACATGTGTTCTCTTTTTGTCATGCAGTAATTAGATTCACTATCTCTATTTTCTGGCAAATGTAATATGCATACTTTTAGCTATATAGGTATGTTTGATTGTGTTGACTTGTTAATTTTGAAGGATTTGCAAGCGCTGGGCCCGTCTATTCCTTTATCACTGTCGTTGGTTACACCTACACATTTATTTAGCGGTCCGGAAGACCTAACATCATGGAAGATTCACACCAATTCACACCGTGGTTCGGACCGCATATGGTGCGCTACCCGCAATTTTTGTATTTTTTTTGATACTCCAACTTTAGTTCCGGGCACAACCGGTGATCCTTTTCAAGGAGTGTCATTTCACGAGTGTGCGAAACACAAGATTGTGTTAAAACCACGCGAACTTGCCATTAATGAAACTAAGTATAACAGTTTACTAAATAATTTGTCTGGGAAGTGAATAGATGATAATATGTGAATAGTGTATAGTAAGCTAAGTTTCGTAAATATCGTGTCCCTAACAAAAGGCGGGGTAATCTCTTCATTACACGCCAGCGGCGCCACCTCACGTATACACACAGAATATGTAGTAGTGCTACATCGTGCTCCATTGCCATACATATCAGTGCTAGTAGGACCACGATTAGTTACAAGAAACATTGGACCCCGAAACAAAATAGTTACCTAGTAATATTTTATGTTAAGGTCTTATTAACTTTTCTTGTTCTAGTGCAAAAGATGAGAAACTTAGAATACAAGACTATGGACATACCACGGATGAAAAATATATCTAGGATCAAGACAACAAGACGAAAGTGTATCTTCTCGGAACTTCTTTTCTCCCACATACCTTTTAGTCCCCTCTTATCTTGTCTTTACGCAGTTTGCCTTCTGGGAACATATTTTTTAATCGTACGCAAAGTTGCACATGCGAGCGAAGCCTACTTTCGACAATATCGTTCGAAGGTTGGCTCTGTTGCATGCGCAACTTTGCGTACGATTCACAGTTAAAGCCCCAGCAGTGTTTAAGTCGTTCGCCTATCAATGCAAGCCACACACTCACCACAAGTCTTTATGGAATTCTTATTTCAATGCCACTATATTTTTGTTTCATTTTTAGAAGAGAAAGAGAAAGGTGATGGGTGCCTGCTCAAATGCTTAAGCATTCTATAATAATAATTTATAATAATTTATAATAATATTTTTTATAATAATTTGTTTATTTGAATACAGAAGCCACTTACATAAATGTATTCTATGGGACTGACCGAATAATTACGATATCATTACTTTCAGCTGTCTCTCTCATTTAGATTGACTTGAGAGCAAGAGGTGGGGAAGCAATTTATCACATGCAGTGAGTATTTGTTTTGGAGACGAGACCGTCTCGCTAAATAGATGGTTACCCTACCGTATAGCATTGAAGAAAAGAATGGAAAACGGCGAAAAATTGCTTCTTGTTAACTTGCGGCTGTGATCGTAGACGATATATGAAATTCAGATTGCCTGATATACTGACACGATTTATTTAAATCATATTTTACGTAACGGTACCAAAGTTTCTCACCTAGTTTTGGACATTTAGGAATACTTTTTTATCAGGGCATCATCGTTAATTTGGATTCATTGGGTATCTTTAAATCTGTTTCTACGGTAATTTATGTCACGTAGCAACAAAACAACACATACCTAGACGTGATTTTTATCATGGGTATAGATGTTATGGAGTTATGCAGGCCTAACATGCGCACCGCGAGAAAATTTTGTCGTGTCTTTATGTCGTGCGAAAACGAGACAAACTTATACAGATTCGTAGCCTTGTCCTGTTTTGTAGAATTGAGAAAATTTTCTCGCGGTGCGCATGTTAGGCCTGCTGTACATAATGCTATCAGAGAAATTAAATTACTGCTATTGTTATGAGCAGTCGTGACGCTTACCACCAGGCCAACGTCTCGCTAGACACGTCTACAAATTCCAAATAAAATATGCAATAAAAATGTATCTCCAAAAAAAGTGTTTAAGTATTCTATCAGCTATTTGTAGCACCTATATACCTATAAGCTTTGCTTAAGTTTAAGCTAGACGGCGCTTTGTGAAATATGTACCAGTATTTTTATATCAATAGTAATCACTGACTGTTCGTAGCGCTCGTGGCGTACGTAGCTCGTCTAGGTGATTCTAAACGATCACCGATGTTAAACAACGGACGGTCCGGTCCGTCTTCGGATGGGGGACCGTGAGTGGCATTTATTTCTGATAGCTACCGTGGGTCGGATGACACATTAAATTTTTGGTCCCGGTTGTTTGTTCTAGTTTCTATGACAATAACCGTCAGCCATGTCAGAGGCCTTCGGGCGGCACATTAACTCTGACACTAGGGCTGGCCACTCAGTCTATACGAACTTACTTACTTACTGACTGTTCACAATGCCGGGTAGAAGTCTCTCTCTCTCTCTCTCTCTCTCTCTTTCTCCACTCGTTTGTCGCAGCGGTAAGAGCTATCAAAATAAAATCTCGCTCTTAACGCGCGTTTTGCGAGCAGAACCACAGAAAAGCGAAGGCCCTACTCTTAGCTCTTCAGCGAGTAGAACACTCGCTCAGAGACTCTCATTTGGTTCAAACGCAATACGCATATCAGCAAGTGAGTGTTACTAGTGATAGCTTGTTGCACTCGCGCACTCGCACAGCGACACAACTATCCATACAACACACTCGCTAGCTCGCTAACTCGTTTAATAATTGCTACAGTGGATGAGACGTCGATGTTAGACTAGCTAGACTTTTCGTTAGACAGACTAGCTTTTCGTTAGTCTTCCGCGGTGGAACCTGTGCGTTATTTACCTATTACGAAAAATAATATTTTTTAATAAAGTTCCTATTGCCGTAGCAAGGAACTCATTATAAGATCGTGTTCGATAACTTCATTCTACTTCTTATAGCTTAAAATAATTTCCGACCGCTATAATTTCATGACTGAAACATTAGTTTTCCCGTACACATTTAATTTCCTGTACGAACTTAATTAACTTTGGGTTTTCCATGATTTTTGAGCAGTCACGAAGTGATTGGAAGGCGTGGTTTTTTGAAATATTTGTCGTGGTAAGAAAGCTTTGCGGGATTCCGACAGGCGGACCAAATGGTGCCCGAGAAACGGACAAAGACGTACAGGTAGACCACTAGCCCATTCACATAACATCACGTCAGAAGACGTCCACTGTTGGACGAAGGCCAAGTCCCTCCCTCTTAATAGGGTGGGACCACCAGCCCTTTGGTCAGATGATATTGTGAAGCATGTCGGAAAGCAATGGATGAAGCTCGCACAGCACCGGAGAGAGAGAGTCAGCCAGTCAGTCACCGTCAGCCATGTCAGAGACCTTCGGGCGGCACATTAACTCTGACACTAGGGCTGGCCACTCAGGCTATACGAACTTACTTACTTACTTAGCACCGGAGAGGATGGCGTGAGCGAGAGGAGCTCTAAACCCAGCAGTGGGTGGACAAGGACTAAATAGATAGATACATAGAACTACCGAATTGAGTAATTCTGCAGCATAAAATACCAATTAGGCACACCTTGGCAGACCATTTGTAATATCACCGTCTGGTACTGGCTTAGTTATCTAAAGTAAAATTCTTCGTGCACAAAATTAAAGAAATAATCAAACAGAAAAATTTATAAATAACTAGCTGATACCCGCTACTTCGTACGCGTATAGCTCGACCTCCGGCGTCGCTACTATGACCCGCCCCAGGAACACAAAATTTCAACCAAATCGGTTCAGCTGTTTACTCACCGTTTAAACCATCCCTGGACTACGACAAACATTAAAAAAACAAAATCAGCTAAATCGGCCCAGCCGTTCTCGAGTTTTAGCGAGACAAACGAACAGCAATTGATTTTTATGTGTATATATATAGATATATAGATATAGATAGAAGATAGAAAATTAACACTGTCAGTTGACATTCATCAAGCAGTAAAACACATACTCAAAGAAAAGGAAAAGTTTCAAGATAAAGCTAGTGGCACACTGGAGGTGGCGTGTCGCAGAACTGTCACAAGCGTCAACACAACACGCAACGCACACAAATTGTTTTCCTTGCTCAGGCGCGGATACAGGGGGGGGGCAATGGGTGCAATTGCCCCCCCCTGACGCCAACATCAAAATTTCTCATAGAGACTTGTTTACAAGAATCGTTATTAACTCATTGCTAACTTATATTATGTAGATTAAGTACATCGATCAATCAATGTTTATTGCTTGAAATTGCTGTTAAAAAAACATCGCGTGTTTTATTTTCACCTTTTCAAGGAGCACTTCGGCATTGCGTTCGCTTGTCAATCAGTGCGTTCTACCCGTTATGATCTACGGTGCTGAAACATGGGCACTCACAGTTGGATCGGTCCACAAGTTTAAAGTCGCTCAGCGAGCTATGGAAAGAGCTATGCTCGGTGTTTCTCTGAGGGATCGTATCCGGAACGAAGTAATTCGCCAGAGAACTAAGGTTACCGACATAGCTCAGCGTATTAGTAAACTGAAATGGCAGTGGGCTGGTCATATCTGTCGCAGAACCGATAACCGCTGGGGTAGACGTGTTCTAGAGTGGAGGCCACGTATCGGCAAACGTAGGGTAGGACGTCCTGAGACTCGATGGAGTGACGATATACGTAGAACAGCTGGCAGTGGTTGGAAGCGGATAGCTGAAGATCGGGCTGAGTGGCGTGCCTTGGGAGAGGCCTATCTCCAGCAGTGGACTATGACAGGCTGATTATGATGATGATGATGATACATTCGCTAGGGGCGCTTGTTTTTTCTCCACACAAAAAAAAAACAAGTATTGGAACGGGGTGCCCCTTGATACGCTGAAACTTGTTATTCCTAAAAAAATTGTTTGGCGGAAATTGTTCGGCATAAATTTGTTTTGCATAATGGTATCTTAGCAGAAAGGTTTCTTTGCAGTATATGTTTTTAGGCATACTTATTGTTTGGCCTTAAACTATTTAGCATGTTATTAGTTTGGCATTGATTTATTAGGCATAATATTGCTTGTCTTGTCATAAAAAGCACTGGGTTAGTTTTTTCACCCCGATTTGAGTTGGTTAGTTTTGTAATGTGTGACAGATCCGAATCAGAGCACCACGACTCCACCTAGTCTTGTGATCCCTACCTCTAGCGTATATAAAAAGCGTGGGAGCCCACCCGGAGTCAAATTTGAGTTGGTTAGGTTTGAAATGAGTGACAGTTCCGAATCAGAGCACCCCGACTCCACCTAGGCTTGTGGTACCTACCCCTAGAGTTTATATAAAAAGCGCGGGGAAGAAGCTCAAGGGAGGTCCTGAGGGGAGCAAGCCATACGTGTGGGTTAGGTTGATATTTTACGATGGAAATTGTATTTTTTTAAATATGTTTATGTTTTTTATTTATTAGGGATATTTGTAGTTACGCTTGTTTGATTTAGGCGATATATTTTTATGCTTTTTGATGATTATGGTGATAATTGTTATGCGTATAAACTTTATACGCAAGAATTTATGCGGCTTGCTTCTTATGCGTAATGACTTTTCTGCGTTAATTTGTAATGCTAATCGTCATTATGCCATTTGTTTTTCTGCGTTGGTATATGGACTCCCGTTTCATGGTTGATATTCCAAAAACACGCACAAAACGGTTTGATTCCACCCTTATTTTGCGAATTGCTCAACAGTAGAATCCGATTCATTCTTAGTCGCGAGTGAATCGGTTTCTTCTAGGCAAGCGTGCAAAACCGTAAACTGCATTCAGACGAGATAGCGGTCATTGCCATTGAAAGCCAATATTGAAATAAAATAGTATATTACTCACCTAGGGAGCAAAAGGAAAGAATGTCTGAGACCACATGTATATGTCTCCCGAGGCCAAGCCGAGGGTGACAAACATGAGATCTGAGGCTTCTTTACTTGCTCCCGTGGTGTGTATACGATTTTACGTGCTGCTGTGGGGAGGAAGTGGTTCCTTTCGCTCCGCGTAGCGGAGCTTAAGTAGCCACTTTAGCCCTGCAGGCACGAACAATACAAGTATTATCATAAAAGATTCTTCTTTTTTTAATTTAGAACGAATTTTCTGGAAGATAGATAATATCACACAAAATTGCCCCCCCCTCAACGAAATCCTGGATCCGCGCCTGTCCTTGCTCATTTGAATTTTTAAACACGGGGAGAGGATAATAGGTTTAAAGAAAATCATGAGTTGAGCTTTAACAAGCTCTGTATATTGTATAAGTTACATTTTTTGGCGCCATCTTTAATTCTACTTTTACTTTAAATTATGCTGTGTGGCGTACCTACAGCATGGATTTTAATGATGATTTCAATAATTTAACTAAGATCTTAGCCAAAAAGTCGAATACAACTTTATTGTAAACTGAAAATTAAAAGTAGGCTTTATTATTGTAGTTGATAATTATATAAATTCATAAGAATATAATTCTAAGAATAGAGATATACACTTATTCTGAAACACAAAATTCGTTTGTAGTGGCAAAGTAAAATTAGGACTGTCTAATTAAAGCATTGTCTTGTTTTAGGGTTCACAGATACACGTAAGTAAACGATTTGAGTGCGGTCATGATTTCAAACAAAAATACAAGCTTATCAATCTCCATATCAAATTACATTCTAACACTCTCAACCAAGCACCTTGTTGTGTTTTGGCAGCTCCACTTGAAAGTAGGCTAGTTGTATTTACCATCTTCGACCACACAGCCATTTCAACATTAGTAGAGCTGTGGCCAAACACCTACCCCTTTTGGCCTTGTCTCAGTAGTCTGATTAATTAATCCAATGATCGGACTGATTGTCAACCATAAAAATCGTTTGACTGGCAACATACATCTATAACATTTACATTACATACTAATGTTACAAATGCGTAAGTTTGTCGGTCCGTAGTTACGTACCTTGGTATGTGTATAGAATGTAGATGTAAGTATGTGTGTTCACGCCAAAACGGCTGAACGGATTAAGATGAAACTTGGATTAAGATAGCTTATTTCCCGGAATAACATATAGGCTACTTTTTATCATCATCGTCATCGTTTTTCATCATTTGACGGGTGAAATCTAGGTGCACAGCTAGTAAGAAAATAATTCGCATTTCTAACATTATTGTGATTTCCAAATCAGCCCGTAGACTGGCCGTGCGTAAGGGCCGTTCCACGCTATGCTAATGACGGCAGCATTGATACAAATCGGGCACCGACACGCGTTCCTAACGTAATCACTTAATTATTGAGCGACACCTTCCCTGCCTTTAGGGCTGCCAGAATAAGAATAACTTGAGTTGAGTACTGAGTACCGCCACGGAGTAGGCCTTGCCGAGAATTGCGAAAAAAAAACACAGCCGTCAGAGGCCTTCATCACGCAGTGGTCTAGCTGATGATCATCATCATCATCATCATCGGGCCGGAGATGTCCACTGTTGAACGAAGGCCCTTAGACCGCCACACTGTACGACAACCTGCCATTTGCATCCACCGGTTGTCCGCGACTTTTACAATGTCGCATGTCGTCGGTCCACCTCGTGGGAGGCCTTTCTACGCTGCGTCTTCCGGTTCGCGGTCGCCACTCAAGAACTTTCTTCCCCATCGTTGTGGTTGTAGCTGATGATGTGATGTGATAATAGGCGTGATGACTACTATTTTTTTATTACCTCATAAAAAAGCTGATCATCAATAGAGCCTATCAACGAAAACAAAATTTAAAATAATTCAATAATAAATAAGTTCTAAGTATTTTAATTTTAAGCTAGACAGAGAGCGCGCTATACTGAGCTATGACGTCAAGCCTCAGGCGCGGCATACAAATGCTATACTAACACGTGCTTTGCGAGAAAGGGATAGAGCATCCCCTCTCTATCCCCACCTAAAACTTTCAACGCTCATATCTCAGAGATTTATCAGCCAATACAATTTATTTTTTCAGTTTGTGTAATGTATTTAGTTATATTCATCACTAAGCCTGTTATTTGTTATAAATTAAACATTAGGCCACACGCCTATTGCACAAGTCAAATATAATACCATAAACTTTGCATTGTTCTTAATTTATAGCAGGCTGTTGATGTATAGTTTTGTAAATTAAATACATAATTAAAGTCGCTTTATCTATTCCTCTACTTCCCTCTCTACTATCCATTCCTACCTTATTTAACTATCCCTTAAAAAGGAGAATTAGATGTTATGGACAACTTTGTTTAAAATAGTCTGAGTAAATTAAATTTACATTGAATGCCAAGATCACAACCCTATGCCGCAGAACCAGCGTTAACCATACTACTTTTTATTATATCAATTTGTACCCATTGGAGGCACAATTTCGGCCTAATTCCTTTATAATTGCGGGATCGCCCTTTCAGCTTTCCACGATGTGAACTTAGCCTTATCAGATTGAGCGTTACGAGCATTAGGTAAAACGAAAAGTCGCTTTTTAATGGCGCATTTCGGGTGTGTAGTCGCGCCTTAATGTTTCTATTTTTGTTTTAATGATTTTATGGGGATTTCATTGCGGAATAATGTGTTTTCTTTTTGATCTATAGTGCAACTTTTTGTGTTGGTCTTCTGTATTTGTTTGGGAAAAAATACTTACATAAAATATTAAAATAAAAAAATGGTTTTCGTAGGTGTTTTAAGTAGAACCTTGTGTGATAAGCGTCATGTCATTTTCATGATATATTTTTTATGGAAACTTTATAAACAATTTTTTTTCTGCCATTCTAGGAAAAAACTTTACTTCAGATGAGCTGTGAAACCAGAAACAGCTGTCGATATTATAAAATTTTACTTAAAATGTTTGAGTTAGAGATGGAGCTAAATCTTTCAAGCACAGCAATCATAGCAGTATCGCAGTACGTTTAATTTATCTAAGTATCATTGTGTGATACAATCAAATTAAAATCCAAAAACTAGCAATTCCCCAAAACAGATTAGTTTCAGCCAAAGATGAATAACGGGCGATAACGTAACTAAATGAAAACTCGTTCTGTATACTGGATTGAATCATTTGGAAACCGACGCCTTCATTTGCATGCTCTGTAATTAGTATAATTCATGCCAGAGTACAGTCAGCCACAAAAGGAAGTATCGGGCTCAAATTAAGTTAAAAACAAAAGTATACGTAGCTGCTAATTATTTTTTAATCTTAAAGGCGAGGTTTTATTGTTAGGACAGTGCTTTAGGAAATCATTTTATTACTTGCCAATGAAATACAAACATAATAATATTAATTAAAATGTTATAAAAAATTCATAACCTTATATTAAGTATTTAAGAACTTCATTCATAAATACTTCTAAGGTTTTGATGTAATTATATAATATTTACTACTATAATTGAAGTCACTTCGTACTGGTCCTTTTTTATAAATCTTAAGCCTACATTTACTTACTATTTATTTAAATGTACTCTTACAGTATACCAGGTTTTATATCTTTGGATTAAGAGCTACGTCCAATTTTGATATTAGTATAGATTTGTTGAAAAAGCCTACTATTATTAAAAATATTAATTTAGATTTTAAATTAACTATAAAAATAATACGAATGATAGACATTTCTATCAGAGATCACCGTAAGAGTAAAATACTTTTGCAATTGGAATTGAAGGCTTAGATTAGACTAGGAATTGACGTTGACTGTACCTAAACATACAGTTATGCTTTTTGAGAACTTATTTCATACGATATCTTAACAAATAAGCCCATTCTTTTTCTATTTATTTTTACGCTCTGCTGATTTAACAATCCGGACTTGCACATTAAAAATAATCATCCGACGTAATTATACCATTACAAATATATAAAAGTATAATTATGTCGTACATCATAGTTAGTAATTCGTGAACACTGTATATAAATGTAAATAGGCAATAAGTAGGTGAAATCATCATCATGAGAAGTTTTTTTGAGGTGGAGAATGATATAAAGCAATAAGACATGTAGGTACTCGTAAGTAGATATTAAAAAAATTACGGTTTTTTTTGGATTGTCTACCATTCTATTGTGACGGTCCGCTTTCTATACTTATTTCCAACCCCTTTTTATTCAAAACGAAAAAAAATAAAAACGCGTCTTATTCATATCTTGAATGTATAGTTCTTAATATCCTACGTAAACATGTGTGATATTCTATGGTGGATATGGCTCAATGGCCCTTCAAGGCAGGCTTATGACCAGCAGTGGATTGTTAAAAGGCTGAAGTATGCATGAATAGTATGATCAGATAACAACGTTGTAGTGGTAGGACTCTACTGCAGAGTCCGCCTGGGGAAGTACCACACCTTTGCCAGTTATTCAACCGCCAAGCAGTAGTGTGCAAGCATTACTGTGTTCCGGTTTGAAGGGCAATGTTACCAGAGAAATTACTGGGTATGAAGAGATTTAACATCTAATATCTCAGGGTGACGAGCGCAGTGCAGTGTGGCGCAGGATTGTGTTAACAAGTTCACAATTCTGGCGCTGCTACTGTTAGTGGCAGGTGAGACGCTTACCACCAGGCGAACGCCTTGCTTGTCTCGTCACTTGATTATATATTTAAAAAAAAGATAACAACGTGGGTTACAATCCATTAGCGAGAAAGATGCTGCATCCTAACAGAAGTGTTTTTAACAACGTGATTTACACAATTACCTGGACCCTAGACTAAGAAACCCTGATGGGTCAGAATACCTACATAAGTGTGTAGTTTTTCTGGTCATCGTGAAAGCATAGATCTCTCTTCTCGACGGCTATGGACACTCTTTGGGTCTCTCTCGTCACGCGACTTTTTTATGCTAAGGAAGTCTCGTTACACCTTTGCGTAAAAAATGCTTCTAGAACGCCAGACCGGGCTTCAGATTACCAAATCTGAGCTTTGTTTAGCCCAAAAACCCAGCTTAATATAATCTGAAAAGCTATACAATACATTTTACAGGGCAGTGGGTCCAGACAAAACTAAAAAAAGGCAGAAAACTTCGACAAAGTTTCAAAGTAGGAAACGTCCAACCGTTAGTTAATTAGTTAGTGAAGTCTGTAATCTCTTGACCAACAAGACATTTCAAAGTAGCAGAAACAAAAAAGATCTATACTCCACAAAGGCTGATATGATAAGTTTGCATGGATGTACGTATTCAAATAGAAATATCTAGCATCTACTCTATATTGAAATAGAATTAAGTATGATTCAGTGGCAATGGGCAGGCCACATCGCTCGAAGAACTGACAACCGATGGGGAAGAAAGGTTCTTGAGTGGCGACCGCGAACCGGAAGACGCAGCGTAGGAAGGCCTCCCACTACATGGACGGACGACATTGTAAAAGTCGCGGGCAACCGGTGGATGCAAATGGCAGGTTGTCGTACAGTGTGGCGGTCTAAGGGGGAGGCCTTCGTTCAGCAGTGGACGTCTCCGGGCTGATGATGATGATTCTAGAGAAAATCATTTCCATATCGCAGAATCCGCGGTATTGTCCGCTTATTACAGGTATCAAGTTAAATCTATGCAATACCGAATATAGACATTAGAGCTAAACTACTAAGCCGTTTAATAAAATTACTGTAATCCTCTGGGTGTGCACATGATTCATAGGATCCAGTGCAGTTTCACTACCCGCGTTATCATTAGGCCGCAATACCACTACGACTTAGTTTCTAAAATAAATCACTCTAATACAACCACTAAAGTTGATGTTAACATTATAATTTCTAGCCTTCGTTACTCTACTGATAATTATGTATAAAATATCAGTGTGTATGTTCTGTATTAACGGTATCGACAAGCAAGTACTTACGCTTTTTCTGTAGAAAGACTAAGTATTCTTTATCTTACTTGATAGCTCTACAATAAATTATAGAAACTTACTTACAAAAAATATTATTAAAATAAAATAATTTTATCTTATTTGGACAACTAACAGCCTTCATATGGAGAAGGTAAAAACAGTATAATGAGTACAACTAGGCCAACAAAGGTTACCACTAATAGAATTATTATTATTATTTAAAAAGCGCTAATTTAGCGCTCGTGGCGTAGCTTGTCTAGGTGATTCTAAACGATCACCGATGTTAAGCAACGGATGGTCCGGTCAGTCTTCGGATGGGTGACCGTGAGTGGCATTTATTTCTGAGCGCTACCGTGGATCGGATGACACGTTAAATTTTTGGTCCCGGTTGTTTGTTCTAGTTTCTATAACAACAACCGTCAGCCATGTCAGAGGCCTTCGGACGGCACATTAACTCTGACACTAGGGCTGGCCACTCAGCCTATACGAACTTACTTACTTATTTAAAAAAATGCTGTCGTGTGACGAGATAAGTGAGACGTATGCCTGGTGGGAAGCACCACGTCTGCCTCTAACAGTAGCAGTGCCAGAATTATGAACTTGCGAATACAATCCTGCGCCGCACTGTACTGCGCTCGTCACCATGAGTAATTTCTCTGATCTGGGTTGGTGGATATATCATATACAATCTATAAACGCCTCCCAAAACGTAGTGTCGTCGATTCAACTAGTATTGTGCACTACATTCTCGTATTGCAATTCTCGTAATGTTTATTTAGCTTAACAAACGTTTTTAAGTGTAACTGGTTAAAACGTTAATGAACGTTAAATAAGTTTTTAAGAAACTAAAAATTTCTTTTTTTTCAATGCTTACTGTTATTATGAAGTTTCATTATTACCTCGTTAATAATTACCAAGTTTCGTTTCAACTCTTTAATTTTCAGGAAAACCTTAAAATTAAAACATCCCATTTCACCCGTCTGAATTAAAAAATTAAGTGAAAATCGATTTCTTATTTTCTTTAGTTCGCAGAGATTGATATAGTAGGTAGAGCAATGTTGAAATTGAATCTTACTAATAACAATGCAGTATACCTATATTGGGAGGTGGGTAGTGTCCTAAAACTGCACCCAGAACCACCGGAGGACGGGCAGCAGCATCCTCTTGGTTAACGGTGGTGTGCATTCTGCGATCCTCAAGCCACCTGCCAAGCATGGGGATATGGCAACCCCTCCCATTAAGTGAGAGGCCTTCGTTCAGCAGTGGACGTGCTCTGGCTGACGATGATACCTATATAGATCATATAAAAATATCAACGTAATTTTACTTTCGCATACAACATGTATGAGTAAAAACGCCATCGCGCCGACACAGACTCACGCGTTATTCATGCGAAGATAAATTACCCACGTGAAAGTATATCGTTCATGAAAGCACGTCTTAATCACACTTAATAGTGTTATATATACATAGCACTATTATAAGTATAATGTATACTTACTCTAAGAATCATAACGGCTTTATCAAGTCGTTTGCGGTCTTATTGTATTTCCGAGTTCAGTTTACCTTTTGTGCGATTATAGTTCGTTCGCACGCACTGTGTTACTTTATACCACCTTTAAACAGCTTTTGTTAGTTTATTATATTACTTTATTATGTGATGTTGCACAGTACATTGTTTTTTTTTGATACTTTATTTTCTATTATTTTTTGCTTAATACTATTACTTTAGCTGTATGACAAATTGGTTGTTGTACAAATATTAGACAATTCAGCTTTCGACATTTATATCACTTATTGAACTATTTATTCACAAGTTAATAAGTTCAATTTATAGAGTGAAGCGAAGCGAAGGTCTCTGAGTCTAACGGTTAGAGATTGTATTTTTAGAAAAGTTTAGTTTTTATTCAAATAATCAAGTCCAAATATGAACCAAATTAGTCAAGGGGCTCGGAAGATGTCTGGGTCGCGAGGACTGAGTTCGCTGCGAACTAATAGATATTAGGTTTTTGATGTTGACTCGAATAAGCGATCTATTGTTATTGTGCATTGTTTCGCTTGACGACTGTACCTTTACAATAAGAGTGAGCGAGAGCACCGATTATCAAAAATATTAGTTTCTTTAAATCTGGAAGGGATTTTAGGGGTCTTGTATAAATACTTAGCATTGGGAAAATGTAGCTAATCTCAGTGATGTGGAAGCTCAGCTTCCGTTCCACGAGTTTATCAGCGCTGCTAGAAGTAGCTATTACAGATTCGTCTCGGCCCCACCGGCAGATCCTTGCAGATTATTTACTAGGAAATGTGTTTTCTTTATCTTATTACGTGATCAGGTAGTTTTAACATTAGGGTGCGTGTACACGGTGCTAATTAATCGGCTAGGGAGCGGCCGTGGGCATGTTGTATACAAGATAACAAACAACTTTTGTTCTAGGACTATTATAAGTGTATGGAGCACCTGTTTTTTTTTTCGTGAATTTTTCAAAAATCGTTAATTGCAAGTTGCAGGGACCGCGGAAGTAATCCATGACGGGGAGGGGCAAACAGAGAAACCTTCTTTACCAGGTATTAAAATTGGAGGGGGCGTGGCCCCTCTGCTCCCCACTTCTGCGGCCGCTGGTAAGTTGTGTGTTATCTTGTATACAATATCCTCACAACCGCTACCTACCCGATTAAAAACCACCGTGTATAATAATTTAGTATCTGAATGAGTGGATGAGTCTGCGAGATTTTATTAGAATTGAGCTTACTATAGTAAGCTTACCTAAGTCCATTGCTAGAGATCAATAAGGCACGAAACGTCATGTCATGCCTTAGTACTTTACTACAACTTTGTTTCATGTGTTAACCCAGCAACTTCTTGTATCATTACTGTCCTCAGTAACTAACTTCATCATCAGCCCGGAGACGCCCACTGCTGAACGAAGGCCTCCCCTTTAGACCGCTACACTGTATGACAACCTGCGGTTGCCCGCGACTTAACAATGTCGTCGTTCCACCTAGTGGGAGGCCGCGCCTACAACAACAACTAACTTGTAAAAGATAAATTTAAGTGTTTCTGAACACATTCTAAAATATGTACTAATAAATGTGTCCTCTATACATTTTCAACGCACCTCAATATAATATATATTGATATACAGCAGTGCTTTACTAAAATGTTGTTTTTATTTGTTCAGTATTAAGAAAAACAGCAGTTTCTATGATTTATTTACAAGGCTGTGGAAATTGCTGCCATTTAGAAAGATTTCCTGAACAGTAGCAACACTTTCATACCCTAGTTCCTACAATATTAAAAATCTCAAGTTATAACGAGTTTGTATGTTTCGATGTTTGGGTGTGTTTCTCTCAATCACACAAACGACTAAACGTATTTGGATGAAATTTGGTATAAATAGAGACGCTTACACCTTGGAATAACACATAGACTAATTTCACAAGAACCGCGGGTGAAACCGCGGAGCACTGCTAGTAGTACTAAAATTATTAATTCTGTGTTGCACTGGGTTTACCTACTTGGTAGACCTGAAGGGTTTTCGGCAGTAATCGAGTCAAGCTCACCGTGACCAAATCTGAGTGCATTACACGGGTATCACATATCAAAGCTTGGCCGACTGCTGCAATTTCGGCCGGATAATTTGGCCACATTTAAAATTATTATAGTGGTCGGTCTGAGCATTCGTCATGGAATGGCATGTGTTGGTGCAAAACGTGTGAAGGTTTTAATTGTACTACAATAGCAATTACCTCTTTGGACATGTTTTTTTTATTATGACGGTTTATGGCGTAATCTCATGCCAAATAGTAGCCAAAGCCAATAGTAACCAATAGTAACCAACAGTAGCCACAGCCTTAACGTACCTACGGACGATAGAACCACCACTGATAATACCACTGGCTTTTTGGTGAAGGAAAACATCACTAACAAACCTGTAAACCCGGAGAAAAAAATCATTGGTGTATGTGAATCCACCAACCCGCTAATGGGCCAGCGTGGCAAATATAACCCAATCGCCTTTGGAAAGTAGGCCTTTGTCCAGCATTGGACTATTAACAGATTCATTATGCTACGTACTTACTTACTACGTATACATACCTACCAAGCTACACAAAGGACGTAAGACTTAGGAGTCCGTTTAATGATCTTTCATACAAAATGTTTAACAGAAAAGCGACGACGGCGAAAAAATAAATAGTAAGTAGTAAAGGGCGCCCCTTTCCACGTCCTTTCTTTATATTTTCTATGCATCCACGACGTTTCCGAGCCTTAGGTCGGTTGTCTAGCTTAGGCCAAATATTCATCAATATTTTGTTCTAGGATGAGAAAATAAAACGTTAGAAATGTGTTTTACGTGTGTTATATTTTGATTCAATAAATTACTCACATAACATATCTTTTTACAGCTTAGAGTAAACTAATGTTATAATCCATTTACAGATAAGTAACCATGTATCACCTCTCATTCATCTATAAATATTAATTAATTTAAATATATTTTTGTACCTAAGTATATTTGTTTCGGACTACAATAATGTACAATTAATATAATTCTACTTATTCTACAAGATAAGTCATGTGCAGTTCCATAGTAGTTTTTTATGTAAAGTGGGCATTTTTAAACCAATAACTTATTATTGAATATTTAAAATTAACAATCTGTGACGATATACTTATATTTTTATGTATAGAGAGATCTAAGAAGTTATATACTTAACGAAAAAAACATTAATTTGATGAATGGATCCATGGGTATATTTTAATAGGGTATGTAAAGTACTTGGACCTAGGTACCTATGTCCTTAAACTGCAACCAGAACCACCGGAGGACGGACAGCAGCGTCCTTTTGGTTAACGGTGGTGAGCATTCTGCGATCCCAAGTCGCCTGCCAAGCGTGGGGATCATGGCAACAGCCCTCTATTAAGGGGAGGCCTTCATCCAGCAGTGGACGGTTTGATGGCTGATGACGATGTAAATTAAAGATGTTATAAAACAAATATACAACCTAAGCTCCTGAATTACACCAGCCAAAGCATTTTATTCAAGTAATAGTAAGATTGAAGGAGTATTATGAGAAAACTAACACTCACGGCTGTAAGTTTTCTCATAATATAACGTAGGGATTCTATTCCGATAGGTATGAATTGGGTTATTAAAAATTTACGAACGGATTTAAAAACCTAACAACTAGATTCCGGTAAAGTAAAACATCGTAACGAACCCTGTATATTATTAAGCACAGATAAGAAATCAAATGGTATATGAGAATCTGACAGCCCGCAGTGGGTTAGAGTAGTGTTGCCCTATCACCCTTCTAGGCCTAGGAGCATTGAGCCGTAAAAGCTTTCTGAAACACACGACTGCTTTAGAGGGCCATTCAAAAGACGCTCGAATTGCTTAATGGCAAGTAACGCACAGCCCGCCTGCCAACTATATTGCTGAAGAACTTGCACGCCATACTGAGCCATAGCCCACTTGGAAAACCCTGAACCGATTGCGGTCCGAGGTATTAGGCCGAAGACGGGATAACATGGCAAAGTGGGGCTATATCAGAGATACCGACACCCAATGCCTCTGTGGTGTATGCACGCAGATGATGTCACATCTGCTGAAGGGCACGCTATACAGTGGCGTGCCCTGCAACCTGCTCCCTTAACGACCTACATAAAGCCACGGATAGTGCCATAGAGGTGGCCCAGTTTTGGTCAAAACACTTGATATAGATACGAAAATGTAACATTGACTCGAAAAGAAGAAGAAGCACTGAGATGTTAACGGCTGATGCAGCAAAAGTTATTTTTAAACCTTTATTATAATCTTTTAAAAGATAACTGGATCGTATAAATTACTGGTTGAACCTGGACACGATGAATGCGTGACTGAGTAAATGAGAGAGCAAGCAAATGAGACGCCTTTATCCAGCAGTGGTTAAAAAAGGCTGCACATTTTGATGAAGATGATAAAACCTTTTATATTTATATGTAGTAACTATTGAACAGATATTAGGTACTTTTTAAATTTATCATAAACAATATTTGCGGTCGAGTGTAAAGGACAATTTCATACAAATCCATACAATTTCACGTATCAGCGGCTGCAGACAATGCGCGCATGACCAATCAAAGTACACATTGTTACAATTACATATCCCAATTTTGAACTTTAGCACTTGTTCTTAAAGGCTAAAGTGGCACCCACGAGTTGAACTAAAAATGGCAGTTAAGTCAGCCATTTTGTTTGGCTAATTGGCGTTCTTATCGGCGTTATGCATTAAACGTTCATTAATATTGTTGTTTTACGACGAGATATTGTATTTCTTATGCCATTGGAGAGGGGTCAAATCTTACACTTACTGTTGGCCGGCGCAAAATTTAAAAAATTTAAATAAACATGGTAGCAAAATTACTGCAAAAAGTTTGTCAATATCAAGTTTTTATGGGTTTGTCTCCCGGAGCGTTGCCTCCACTGATACCGTCATCCGTTTCCCTCACAAACATAAATTTGTATTTTACCCACTGATCCCGGTATCGGTGGCCACAAGAAATAAAAAAAAAGAACTGATATCGGTGTACCAAGTACTTTTTTGTTTTATGTTATTTCCAAAAAGGACAGAATTCAGTTGTATAACAGTTGTAAAAGTAAGTAGGTGTATAAATTATCGATACATCTGAAGTAAGGGCACACTAATTAACTAGATAATGTGGTCGATTCTGGCGATTTTAGTTGACAGTTCTAAACTAACTAAAGTATTACTGTCCTTAGCTAACATGCCTAGTAAAAAAGTGACAGCAATACTTTAGTTAGTTTAGAACTGTCAACTAAAACCGCCAGAATCGACCACATTACTTACCTAGTTGCCGGTGTTTCTTGGTTCGATTTATTCAATCAATTAAACAAGTCTCAAGTGACATTAGACTGTGGTGGCATCGAAATAAAGTCGAAACATCTTTATTTATTTATATGCAAACATACCTGCATCACATTGAGAATATTAATGCCAAAACATTTTTTATTACTTAGTGATTCCTACCAGTATGTGTATTATGAGAATAAACCAAAGATACATAATCTAAATGAATTATAAAAAAAGAAAACATTTTGACTTAGTACTTATAAAGGACTTTATTATGAGGTGCTAAGTACAGAAATTAACCTAAATCTATAGAAAAATGACTGAGAAAGTATTCATTAGTAGGAAAAGGGGCAACGTCTGTAGAAATACGGCCCAATTAATGGATATATCCACGTTTTGATTTAATTCTGTTGAATTTCGACCCTAACGGTATTCGACACATTTTTTATTATTTAATTGACTTCGATTTCTATATTAATTTTAAGAGACCGTTACTTCTTTACCTTGAATTAAATTGTATTGTTTTAAATGAACTATTTTAAGGCAATTAATATTAATACTTTAATCAATGCCACTCGAGAAACATTGTAATATGTTTTGATATAAATAGGAAAATCTCTTTGACTAAAAACTAGGTTTGACTTCACTTTGTAAGTGTAATTTAGGTATTTTGACATTAATTTTAATTGCTATTAATGAATGTTTAATTATTATGTAATAGGAATATTAAACTATTTACTCATCAGGCATACAATAAACTGTAAGGAAATATATTTCAGTTAGTGGGTATGGACTGAAATATATTTGGTATGGTGAGAGTATGGATAGATGGCTATAGAGTTGCTCTTAAGTTATATACTGTCGACGGCATTTGACAGATAAAACAGAGTCATTTGCATGTTGTTATTTCATAAAGTTTACATGTCAATAATAAACTCTTACTCAAAGTGCCACATGTAAACTTTATGAGAGAGCTGAGCATATAAAAAAACCTTAATATAAGTAATGCGGTTCATGTAAATGATGATTATTTATTTTTGTGTAAGATAAATGACCTATAAAATATGATAATATATATGTTATTTATATTTTAGTATAGGCTTGCGTTTATTGACCACTTGCTCGGCTGATGTTAGGCGAAGATACTACAGTGGAGCACGGTAATAAATAATGAAAAAAAAAGAATAATGAAATAAAATCACGTAATTTACCCATTGATATTTTTGAAACGTGCTTTACATGCTTTTTGTGATGTATTTTTATAATGTAAACTTAATGTGAACTAAGTCTGAAAATCAATTATTTGAATTTGAATTTACTTTTGTGTTATCACTTGGTTGCAGCTAGCCGATTTATGACATTTATGGTTAATTGTGTCTCGGTCTTGGCTCGGCCGTCTACATTTTTAACATTCCACTATTAAACTAAAAAAATACTATGCCAATAAACAAATAAAAAAAATTAATTGCGTGCTTGTCTGGATTTTTTGAACGAAAATGATCGCGTACTGATTTTGTAATTAACTTCGTACAAAATTATGTATTTTCCGATAAACAGCATTTAGTTATTTCATAGTTAGTAGATAAAACTAGTCAGCCTCTAAACCTAAGTAATAATAAAATTTGAAATATACAAAGAAAATAAAATACGACATTATCAACAAATATATAAGGTTATTGCCCCAATCAAAAAGTAATATTAACATTTGGAAATAAATAGTGAGAATATGTACACTACTGACTAAATATATAATACAGCTACAACTAGTATTCACACAGATATGTAGTTATAATGGTACCTATTAAGTCTTTAAGCTGCTTAAGCATACTTATACGAGCGGATTACCACAAAAACGGTATTTGTATCTCTAGTACCATTGAACAGTAAAATTGTTGGAACTGAATCATGTAATTTCTGTGATCTGTTCTGTAAATACAAATGATGGTACACCTAACACTACTTTATGTTTTTAGTACCATCAATTGTACGCGTGACACTGCTCTGTATCGCTAGTAATAAAAACATAACTATTTATCGTTAGAATGGTGCCATTGTAGAAAAATGTGTTTGGATGATGTATAGTTTATTGTAACTAGCACTTTAAAAAACAATTATTTACGAAAAATCTCGATAAATATGAACAGTTCGAGCTGTTTTTAACGATCTCTACTTTGCTTCGGTGGATAACAACTATAAATTTAGGAGAAAATGCATGAGATTTCATTCCATGAAATTATAGAGTTTGTAGACATTAATTGAGATAGATAATTCAGTTTTCTATCGAAAACAAAGACAAATGCGGCGAGTCTTATAATAGTAGCTTATAATGAACGAAACTTACTGAATTTGCAAAAACAACGCAATACAAAGGTAAATTTTAGAAGATAGTACTCTGTTGACTAAGTATTTTGTTAATTGGTAAGATTATCACTGAATCAATACAATTGTCTGTGCAACTAAAATATAATTCAAGACCAAGAGAAATTCATCAGATTTGCCTTTTCAAAGCAAAATCAGCAAGTTTACGTAGGCAAAGGAACATTTCTTAAAATGCGTTAAAAAGTCACTGGTACACAAATATTCAGAGCCTCTGCGGTGGCACCAAGTCTCACGTGTTATTGAGTAAAGATTCTATGCTGAACGGGTTGTGCTTCCTCTCCTTCGAGAGGTTCTGTTGAGTCGCTGTGCTCGCACTCAGGTCTAAAGAGACCGCTCGTCCGGGATCGAAGTCAAATTTCTCGAATTTTCCATTCGCGGCTCCGAACTGCTGGTAGAAGGACGTTTGGGGGTCTGGGGTCGGGCTGTAGTGCCTCCCAGAATGACCGTCGGAGGTAGAACTGTCCGAGTTGTTGATTCCATCAGCGCCAGAAGGCGCTCGTAGACGCCCAGTTAGAGAAAAATCTTCTGGACCCGAATCGTGACAGGAATCTCCGCCGACCACGTCAATCATGCATTCTTCTCCGTCGCCATCTCCATCTGATTCCGAGTAGACGCCGTTATTCCTGTGCTGTGCCAAATATTCCGCTTTCAAAGCTTCCAGGTCGACCGCGATGCCTTTAGCCCGCAGCTTCCGCGCCTGCCGATCCAACGCTTTTGCCAGTTTCTTTCTTCTTCTCGCCCTGTGATTAAATCAAAGGGCCCAATTAGTATAGAACCTTGCAAAGCAGCTTAAATGGTTTTAGAATATGTATTGGTCGATTATTATAAAATAAAATGTATTTTTTTATTTTTGCTGCCTGAATTGTCCAAATTTTTTAATTTAAAAAATATATTAATTTGATTTATAAAATAAAAACTAAATAAAAAAGACTAAGTGAGTAAGATCTTAGTGGGAGCAACATACGACAACATAATGTGTTTATTAAAAGTGAAAATAAAGAAGATAGAAACTTTTTGTTGTGCACACTATATAGAAATAAAAATAACAACAATAGAAACAACAACCTTAGGAACTACTGCCACAAGTGGCGGCCTTATCGCTAACAGCTATATCTTCCAATGGTTAATGTATCAATGGTTGTATTATTATTGTGTGCTGATGTCACAGAATAAATTATTTTCTTTCTTCTTTCATTTCCAGGAAACCGTGGAAAGATAAGGCACCTAGATACTAGACCGTGGACTAGACTAGGTGCAATGCAAAGCACCCGGACAGGTGGGCAAAGGTATCTGCGGTATAGGTGCCCCTGAACAGTCGACCCCGAGGTCGCCTATTGGGACAGACCTTTGCTCAGCGCAACATAAGTTTAGTAAAAAAAAAAACGACCTAGTCACAATGGGACTGGCGTTTTAGTAGAACTTAAAGTAGTACTATATAAGTACTATATATTTTACAGTGTCTCGCTAGTCTTGTATTAGGTGTTGTAGGTAGGTTTCTAAATCATTGTTTTTAAGTTTACATGCTTGTGTTTGACTGCTCTCTCGTCTGATGCTAAACGAAGATGCAGTCTACGATAGAGCACGCTAGCCCAGAAAAAAACTGATTCACTCGCGACTTGAAGACACCTAGATTAGATTGTATTGTCTTTATTTTTGATGCTCATGAAGAACGATGACATCGAAAATGTAGCCGTGTGAGTCTTGTCTGTCTGTAATCGTATCTAGTTGTTGTTCAAATTAACGTATTTCTTCCCATGTTGGCCACGATAGACAGATTTTCTACGCAATGTTTTCGAAACTTAGAAGGTAGGTATTTATTTTGGTGAATTTTTGTTTCGGCAGTTTTATTAGCAAAATTACAATAAAATGATGTAGCAATCAAAGTATAATCAAGGCAAAAACTCTATGAATAAATAGAAACGTAATGATATTGAGGTCAAAGTGACCCAATCAATGTATGACAGAAGTCGGCGCCATAAAAGATAACGCATCCGACCGAAAAGTCCAAACATGTACAAATTATACACAGGTCACGTGAGTTATCGAGTTGTTATTTCAATAATATCGAACATGACATGATAATAAAGGTTTGCTTGAGCAGTTTGTACTGAAATAGGTAAAAGATCTGTAAATTATCAACTTACTTGCGTAACACAAAATACTTAAATTGAATTTTTGATTGCGAACACAAATACGTTTTACTGAATTTAATTGCTAAAAACTTGATAACACAAATATTTGCGTGTTTGATTTAACTTAAAGATAAACTTTATGGGTTTCATTACCGTTCTCAGTAATCAAACCCATAAATAGTAATATATTTCCGTTTCTATCACGGACACAATAACTTTTGTTGCTATAGTTCCGTGGAGCGCATCAATCTATCTATAACTATAAAAGGCTTTGTCCTGACTGACTGACTGACTGACTGACTGACTGACATATAGACAACGTACAGCCCAAACCGCTAAACGTAGAGACTTGAAATTTGGAGGGTATGTTTTTGGAGAGGTGTAAACGCCCACTAAGAAAGGATTTTTCGAAAATCAACCCCGAAGGGGGTTAAATGGGGTGTTAAAGTTTGTATGAAACTTTTTATTCTCTGGTTCGATTGATACAAAACTTGGTATACATATTCTATAACTATAAAAGGCTTTGTCCTGACTGACTGACTGACTGACTGACTGACTGACATATAGACAACGTACAGCCCAAACCGCTAAACGTAGAGACTTGAAATTTGGAGGGTATGTTTTTGGAGAGGTGTAAACGCCCACTAAGAAAGGATTTTTCGAAAATCAACCCCGAAGGGGGTTAAATGGGGTGTTAAAGTTTGTATGAAACTTTTTATTCTCTGGTTCGATTGATACAAAACTTGGTATACATATTCTACTATAAAAATAAGAAGATACGGGTGTCACAGTTTTTTCAAAATCAGCTCCCGTTAGTATAAAAAAAACAACTAAGTTTTAGTGATAGTACGTTTGTTTCTCCTTAACTTTGTAACGGCTGTACATATTAAAATGAAATTTGGTATAGGGATGGGGATAGATGTGGGGATGGGGATGGGGGTGGAGGTGGCGATGATACTGGGAACGGAGACGGGACGGAGATAGGAATGTTAATATTAAGATTACAATTGGTATCGGGATGGGCATGGGGATGGGGTGGGGATGGGGATGGGGTGGGGATGGGGATGGGGTGGGGATGGGTGGGGATTTGGTGGGGACAGGTGGGGATGGGATGTGGATGTGGATGAGGCTGGGAACGAGGATGGGCGTGTCCATATTAAGATGAAAGTTGAAATCGGGATGGGGGTGGGGATGGGATGGGGTGAGGATGGGGTTCGGGATGGGGATGAGGGAGGGAACGGGGATGGGGACGGGGATGGGCGTGTTTATATTAAAATGACATTTGGTACCGGGATGGGGATGGGGAAGGGGTCGCTTATAGGGATGAGGCTGGGAATGGGGACGGGGATGGGCGTATTTATTGGTCGGCTGAACAGATGGAGCTGCATTTTTGGATAGGTAGTTATAGCATAAGGTTCGGAAACGGACATAGGCTATTTTTTTGTAGGTCCACGCAGACGACTGTTTGACGGACATAATTATTATAGATACTGTACAGCCTAAGCTGCTAAATTAATTTTTAATTAATCTATAACTATAAAAGGCTTTGTCCTGACTGACTGACTGACTGACTGACTGACTGACATATAGACAACGTACAGCCCAAACCGCTAAACTTAGAGACTTGAAAGTTGGAGGGTATGTTTTTGGAGAGGTGTAAACGCCCACTAAGAAAGGATTTTTCAAAAATCAACCCCGAAGGGGGTTAAATGGGGTGTTAAAGTTTGTATGAAACTTTTTATTCTCTGGTTCGATTGATACAAAACTTGGTATACATATTCTACTATAAAAATAAGAAGATACGGGTGTCACAGTTTTTTCAAAATCAGCTCCCGTTAGTATAAAAAAAACAACTAAGTTTTAGTGATAGTACGTTTGTTTCTCCTTAACCTTGTAACGGCTGTACATATTAAAATGAAATTTGGTATAGGGATGGGGATAGATGTGGGGATGGGGGTGGGGGTGGCGATGATACTGGGAACGGAGACGGGACGGAGATAGGCATGTTAATATTAAGATTACAATTGGTATCGGGATGGGGATGGGGTGGGGATGGGGATGGGGTGGGGATGGGTGGGGATTTGGTGGGGACAGGTGGAGATGGGATGTGGATGTGGATGAGGCTGGGAACGGGGATGGGCGTATCCATATTAAGATGAAAGTTGAAATCGGGATGGGGGTGGGGATGGGATGGGGTGAGGATGGGGTTCGGGATGGGGGTGAGGGAGGGGACGGGGATGGGCGTGTTCATATTAAAATGACATTTGGTATCGGGATGGGGATGGGGAAGGGGCCGTTTATAGGGATGAGGCTGGGAATGGGGACGGGGATGGGCGTATTTATTGGTCGGCTGAACAGATGGAGCTGCATTTTTGGATAGGTAGTTATAGCATAAGGTTCGGAAACGGACATAGGCTATTTTTTTGTAGGTCCACGCAGACGACTGTTTGACGGACATAATTATTATAGACACTGTACAGCCTAAACTGCTAAATTAATTTTTAATATTTAATTTGGTCATCCTCAAGCAAACTTAAAGACTTGCAAGCGGCTTGGAAAAAATGCAATAATATACGTATTTTAGTGATTCAATTGAGTTGGGCCCCGATTTAACCGAATTCCAGTATTCAACATTACTACGCGGGCAAAGCCGCGGGCAAAAGCTAGTATAATATATGAAGCTTTAGAATAATCTTGATTCTCTACGCTACTTACAGATCTTTAACCTCAGCCTCTCTACAATGTTTCAAGCAACTACTCCTTAATTGTCGTATTACAAGCACAAGTAATATAATATGGGCAAGTAATATAATATGGTGAAGCATGTATTTCCGTGTTGTTTTCAAAACTCCGTGAAAGCTTATAGTAAAGTTGCCACAACTTTACTAGGGCATGTCTTAGACTCGAATTTGAATAATTTTGTGTATGAGTTTATGAGTTATTTGACTTGATACTTTCAAAACGTGAAGCATACATAACTAATAAACATTTGCCACTGGCAGAATGCACGAAGTGCAATAACGAAGAATAAAAAAAACTGATAGAATACAAATGAACGCAGAGGAGGGGTCCATTTTGTAAATTCCTCACCTCTCCCTGGCGCGCAGCTCATGTGGCGGGATGGGCTCCCCCGAGCAGGACTGAGGGTGTGCGTTGTGCGCTGGTCGTCCTGGACCCTTCTTCGTGTGCTCCTTTTTGCGCCACTTTGCCCGACGGTTTTGAAACCATACCTGGTAATAAAAGAATAGAACATATTAGATATCGTCAGAATAGCGGGTCAAACCGAGCAGATTAGCACAGGACTAAGGCCAGTGGCGGATTTACGAGCAGGCTGAGTAGGCTGGAGCCTAGGGCGGCATATTTTAGGGGCGGCAAATTGGGGGCAAATATTTATACTATAAAGACTATTTCTTTTGCTGTCTTAACCAAATCGAATCGTTGGGTTGTAAAAATAATCTAGGAACTGATCAATCCCCTAGTTCACAATCATGCTAATTACGGGAAAGGGATGGTATAATTCCGACAATAGTGCACAAATCATAAGTTACAATTTCACTGACAAAAAATATTATTGTGAACGCGAGATATATATGTCGCTACGACTCCGGGCGGCAAATTTTTAATAGCCTACTAGCGGCAAATGTGTAAATCCGCCACTGACTAAGGCAGATAGAGAGGAAAAAATAAGCAATGGGATTAAAAAGTCTGTAGATGATAACGATGGGGCGTAATCAATAGAGATCTATAAATATCTGTACGTTAACCCGTAGAGATATTTATAGATCCCTATTGAAAACGCTCCTTACGCTTCCACAAACAGTTGCAACAGTTCCCACAATGTTGCTTACCATCAGGCGCATGGTCTACTTGTGCCGTTCTTTTGAGAAACCATAAGATTAAAAAACTTTAGTACTGCATCCGCTTTTAGTATGCTACTGTTAGTCAGAGGCTTTACCCTCGAAGTGTGATTACTGGTCTGTTACCACCATTCTGGCCCCATATGTGTGGCTGGTCACATACGCCGTTTCCTTCTCAGAACATGTGGAGGTATACTCAATAATTTACTCCACCAAAAAGCCGGTAATGATAGTTTATGAGAATTTGAAATCGTTTGTTATTCTGAAATCGAACACGCAATTTAGAATCGCTAGGTTGGGATTCTGGATTGCGTTTTCTCCCAACTGTGAATGGGCTACCAGATACCAGTACCACGGCTTGTTTCTGAGCCAGTAGACGTTTTTACTGCACTACGAGTTCCACGTTTTACCACATTTCCAAGCGTAAGTACGCACTCATCAACAGCCAGAAGACGTCCACTGCAGGACGAAGGCTTAATTAATTAACCCACCCCTTAATAGGGGTGGGTTGCCATAATCTCCACGATTAACAGGCGGCTTAGGGGTTGGCAGAATGCTCACCACCGTGAACCAAGAGGACGCTGCTGCCCGTCTTCTAGTGGCTCTGGATGTAGTTTTAGGACATATCCAGGTAAAGTAAAACTGATCTTCTTTAATTAACTTTATATTTCGCGTTAAAAAAAACCGACAAATTCGCAGATAAAGTAGCAACAGAAACAGTTTTTCTAGGCGGTGGAGATAAATTAAACTTAAACAGTGATTAAACACTTCATCGGCTGCATAAAATTGTCGGGTCTCGCCGCAAAGGTAGTAAGTATGCAAAGTGCCTCATCGCAGAACTGAGACGCATTTTCATGGTAATCCCATTCGTGCGTACGCTTATATTACGCTTTGGATGAGACTCGCTTGCATTAAAAGGGAATCCATCCAGTCTGCGATACTCCATACAAATGTATTCCTCTATTTCCTTCCTAGATAATGCCTCTTAACCAATCATTTTTTTAATAAACTATATCTACTGTAGACATGTCTCTCCCGATCCGACCACTCCTAGCAACAGGAAGTATTCCGTTTTTGGTATAGACGCCGGTTACCAGAGGAACACAAACACACACCGACCTCGCCGGCGAGGTCGAGGACTCCCCAGATCAGTCAGAAGATCGGTTAGATTCTCTCCAAATAGTCAACCAGATCAACCTACTAGGGCCCCAGGGCACACCCCTTCTGGGGTGCCAGGGCAAGTCTGACCCCACTCCCGGCGACGGGCAAGCCGAGGTTCGTACCGTCTGAGGTGCCCTTGAGTTAGTCGCCAATAATCTACACTAGGCGTAGCGCCATTTGCACTTGCCTAAAGTCCAGTGACGCTGTAGAGGCCATCTGAGGCCAACAGCAAAAAAAAGACTTGTCTCTGTCATTTATTTTTTTCAACAAAATTGTTAAAATTGCAAGATAGTTCATACTCATACACCCTGATATAATACTTCTTAAAATACTATAAGTAGGTACTTATTCGAGTTAGAAATAGTTGGCAACCCCATGTAGTTCTGTAGGTACCTACACACACAGAGTAATAGAAGAAAGAAATAGAATATCCTTCCTCCATGCCTACATAACAACACGTAGAACGAAAGAAGCCTCTCGTAGCTAAATTACAATATGTAGGCTAATAATAATCATTATGAATGTTTATTGTTGACTGGTATTTATAAGATTACAATCCATTAGGATCAATTAGATATTATAGGAAATTAATTCAACGGCGATCGGAGCAGATGCTTACTAGGACGCCAGCTTTGAGTCCTAATCCTTTGGCTTTTACTATAATAAATATAATGACTAAATTATCTTAGTAGATGGGTAATTTTATTACATGATTTATCATATTTTTATTGTTGTCAGTAGAGTGATGACCATTGGATATACAGCGTGTTTCAAATAGTTGTAGTGCAACGATAATTAGTGTTGATTCACCCTGAAATGTTCTGTGTAAACTTCATACATTTGCATGTCTCGCCGGTCCTCTGGGAGAACTGAGTGAGCCCACATACAATGATGTAAGTATTGTTCTAATCATTTTACACATTTAAATATTGGTTTTACAATTGTTTCAGAGCTTTTACTAAATAACTTATATATTATTAACTGTTTTCAGAAGGTGCTCACTCAGTGCACACGCACACAAATTACCTTTGAAATACAATAAAATTAAATAATCATAAAATTGTGTCTAGAAAAAAGGCTCGAGTCTTGTTGTCAGATCTCTCTTTCTCTCTCGTTAGTTTAAAGGGTAGAATTTATGTAGTAAATATCTATTCAGCGCACCTTACGATAATAACATTACGAAGTTTTAGGGATTTGGGGACTCAATTTAATATAAAAATTAAAAAAAATGCGTTCTCAAAGCTAGTTACTTTGTTTGATAGATCAAAATCTACGAGCACTTTTTTTATTCGTATAATTAGTTTAAGTTTTCCTCCATCCTGCCTTATGTTGAGCAACGATGCGATCTACGTTGGAATGGAACACGCTTCCCATAAGAAACCCATTTCCTCTGGATTTGACGACATCCATATTGCAATTTTCGGGATCACAGACAGACTCTGGCAGAGTGCTCAATGTCCACAATATGCGAATATAAAATAAAATGGACTACACCCGTCCTAAACACCCTGTAGGATAGGATGGGATTTATTAAACCTACATTTTTTCTCCGATAAGTACCTACCTAGTTATATTGTTCTGAATAACTCCAAGACTTGCCACGTGTAAATAGCTGGTCATTAAATCGACCCTATCTCATAAAAACGTGCACTATACAGGTTAGTTCTAATCAGTTAGCATCCTTTTAAAGGAATATTCTGTACATCAGAACAAACAACTTTTACTATGGGGCCAACATTGAAATCGCGAAAAAAAACAGCTGTTCCATACAACAAGTTCATCGAATTTGGCCAAAATGTATGGAACAGCTGTTATTGTTTAGCGATTTCAATGTTGGCCCCATAGTAAAAGTTGTTAAAACCCTGTATACCATGTACCTATATTTTTGTCTGTATAGCATTACTCTATTCATCCGGGCTTCAAATATCTATCCCTAAAGAACGATTGAATAAAATAAATGGGAATGCCTTCCCATCAAGTACCATTCGGAGCGAAATACAAAGGTCATATTTACGAGGTACCCATTCCGTTTTACTGCAAAATGTATTAAAACTGGGATTAATAAGGATTAATTTAATAAAATGGGACTTAACGCCTTTTGCGGGCTCCGAAATGATCAGTCGTAATTGCGGACCATCAGATGTAATGTTCCAACAATTAGTGGAAGCCTTTTATTTATAGTTCGTGAATTAAATTGAAAGTTATCAGAGTTTGAGAACTCAATTAGCTCGGTTGCTACGAGTGGGCTGAAATTAGTTCATTGCTTTTTAATTAAATTTCACATTTGCGTTTTTAAGTATTACGAGTTTATACAACTTTTTAGAGTATTTTATTTTATTTTAATATAGGTATTTTAATACTAGGTACAAGAAGTATTTTTTCTAAAGTGTGATGTTGTATAAAGTGGGTAACAGAACTGTTTCATTTTAATCTCTCCCTCCCTCCCTATTAAGGGGGAAACCTTCGTCCAGCAGTGGATGCCTTCTGGCTAATGTGTCTGTGTTTCATTTTAGGAACCATTTATTTTACCAGTAGATACTTATTCTAATAGATTTAAATCGTCGTTTCTATATGTGTCACAGCCAAATTGCAGAATACGGCGTATTACATAACGGCTAGCCATTTTAAAAAAACAGCACCGTGTTATAAAGCGGTGATTAACGTATAGCCAAATTATATTACGGCTGAAAGTAAGGCCGCCGCATTGTATGCGTGCTTCGCGTTCTACGGCTAGCCATAATTTAATTGAACGGGTCATGATCCGCCGCTTTGGCAATCTTTAGTTCAAATTTCTGACACTTGCAGTCGCATATCGTTTTTTTATTTGGTTCAAACATTTTGTTTGCCTGCTACTGACTTACCAAGTACATTTATTAAAGCATACAATTATATTTTTTACTGAATACCATATTCTTTTGTTAATATGGTCATAGATTAAGTATACTAAACTTAATCTTAAAAAAAACTTAAAACTTAATGATATGGTAAGCATTTTGCTTTGTAGACAAGTTTATTACAATACGGCTAAGCATAGGCCACCGTATTGTAGAACGTATCGCAATGACAATTTGGCTAAACGTTGATTCGCCGTATTACAAAACGGCTCGGCTAGCCATTATGTAATACGGCAAATTCTACAATTCGGCTACGACATATGCATTACATTTCGTTCTAAAAATATGACAAAGTTCACACTCCAAGAACCTAGACATCGTTGTAGAACTTGGAGGATCTAGCTCTCTCTCTCTCTCTTATATAATCAAAAATGTGGAATCACGACTGAGATAAAAAAAATATCGTATCAAAACTTTGCTAGGGATTTCTAAAGATAATTTAAATACTACATAACAAAAAAATCTCTTCCTACAGAAACTTTACTATAGATATGTGTGTCTATTCATACAACTGTATTAATCATAACCAGCATACCTATTGTGTCGTATGTTAAGTAAATTAAAACACAATTTTATAATGCAGGTAATTAAGATGTCACGAAATAAATTCACAAAGCCGCATCAATTCACCGTATTAATGACCCAGGTAGGGGAAGGTAGGGTGTTTCGGCCCTCATTAGATGGGGGCGAACCCACAATGGATTGGAAACAGTACTCAAACTTGACTTTTGTTTCTTTAAGATCTTTGTTATTCGTACATGAAAAAAATGCAGCAGCGTTGTTTTCATTCTAGTATAGAACTATGACTGAATCAAAGGCTTAATGAGCGCTATTTTATAACCAACTGTGTCGTTTTTAGACTGTAAAAATCCACTGTAGATCAAGTCCACTGTAGATGTGCATATTATGTACGTCACTCGTTAAATTTTCTTACCTACTTCAAAAACATAAATAAGTCGTTTAATAGAGTAAATCATAGAGCATACTAACCAGCTGACTAGCTAACTCCAAGGTTACTAGGTATAACTATCATAAAATTATGAGCATTCTTCAGAGATTCTTAAGCCTATTATATGCTGATGTTATAAATTTTTGAATAAATGTTTTTGGGTTACTTTGCTTCGCTTCAAGAGAAGTAATAATTAAAAGAAAATGATAAATGAAAAAATGATGATTAATGAAAATGACCTACCCAATTTAACAAGTGTGTATTTATAAAAATTACGGCATTTTTGCATTTGCATTTGCAGAATGTAGAAATTGTTTTTTTTTACAACATGTTACAATTACTAATGAACATAATGCTCTAAATGTAATCTAACTTATCTATTAAACCGTTTAACCATTTAACTTATTTATTTAACCGTTCTTTTAAAGTTTACCATTACTATTTATAAGCTACAGGCTACAAAAGCCTCGGTCTCTAATTTGACGCATCGATTGATTGATTTTATTAGTATAAATAAAATTTCACTTGCAAAACGGGTGTTTCCTAAATTAATATATAAGAATATATATTTTTAATTAATTGATAAAACTGGTTGAAAGTTGAATCACTGAGTTGCAGTTCCAGAGCAGTTTATTAGAAGGGGGCGAGCCTCCGATGGCCATTACCAGCTCGGATTCTATTCCGTAATCAATGTGTTTCGATTACGAGGAAGAAAGGAGCGCTTTAATTAAAACGTTATCTATACCTCATGTGCTGCTTAGGTTTTATATGCAGCCAATATAATTATACTACCACACTTATTTATGTTTATCTACATCATTCTTCTGTGCGTATGTATATACCGGTGAACTCCTAAACGGCTGGGCCGATTTTAATGTTTTTATTTTGTTTTCAAGTGGGTATCTGCCTGGTTTAGATTCGCAAATGGACCCTTTAAGTGATGCTGCAATCAGATTCTAGGATAGCAGGCAGGACGTCTACCGTCGACGCCCGCTAGTTGAGTACAAATATCGCGTTGAATTTTTTACTGACCATGATATCCTTTTTTATTCAAACGTAGTAAAATACAGGGTAAAAGTAACATTGGAAAAGTCTAAAACAACATAATAAGTAGATACCCATAATTCTGATTTTAAGGAAAATTCCTACTATACTAGAACAAGCCAATCAATGTATTCCTTGTTAGCAAATCATCACTTTGTAAACATTTGTCTGCAACATTTCCACCCCTCGACAAATCTCCAAAAAACTGGTTTACAAAAATACGAAAACCGTTTGTGGAAATCGTTGCGCGTCCACAATTGACGCGTCGGCCTTACCCCTGGCTCCCCTTGTACTTAAGCTCGGTAAATGCTGGTAAATAAGGGGTCGTCTCGATGGTGTATACATGGACTTCTATTTTGGGCATGTCATTTCCCGGGATTTGGGAAGCGATTTCCGTTCCTGTCCCTTTGATCGGGTAGAGCATGAAGCGCTTTTTTTATACCAATCTGCGTTGGTATCAAAAGTGAGACGCGCTTGCAATTTTTGAAAAGAGAACTGGGGAAAAATATATTTATCTAGTGATAGTACCAACAATCGTTTTTTACAAGCTAGAAAAGTACGTACATAAGTAAGCTTATATAATTAATAGGTACATTACTTTCTTTATTATGCTCTATATATACATACATACAAACATTAAAAATACACCTTATTATTTTTTGAATATTTTTGTATGAAGTGATTCCACGTTTATGGGTTTTCTATGTTTTTTGTTTTTTTGGTTGGAAAATTTGGCATCTAAGGCAGAGACTTCTGTAGCTTAATTGGCAAAGCAGTTGGGACGGAAACCCATAGAGACTGCGTATGCAGGTTTGAGTTTTGCCGGAGGTCATAATTTTTCTACCTGTTTAAGCTTTAAAAACATAGTCACACCTTATTACATAATAACCCTATTTTTGTGGTTTTAGCATGTTGCACTTATCATTGCGCAGTACTATTATTTCGTCTGTGTCATTGCTTTATTAAGTTGTACATAAGTGTAGGTACTGGTTTAATATGTCCTGGTATGGACCTGTTTATGTCCTAAAACTGCATCCAGAACCACCGGAGAACGGGCAGCAGCGTCCTCTCGGTTAACGGTGGTGAGAATTCTGCGATCCCCTAGTAGACTACCAAGCGTGGGGATTATGGGGGGAGGCCTTCGTCCAGCATTGAACTTCTTCTGGCTGATGAGTACAGGTTTAATATTTTAACTAAATGCCAAAAAAAACCGGTGGCGGACCTGCATAATTTTTTGATTTTTATTATTGTTTTTATTGAATTTCAACTTAAAAAAAATACAATCGCAAATCACTTAAAGCACTATTCGCAACGATTAAGCTATCTCTTTTGTTTCATCCCAGAAATTGATATCGGATTGTGGTGAGATAGAGACGGATATAAATTTCATACGCTCCTGTCTCGTTGCTAGCTAAGCAATATTTTATTAGGGGTGTCGATAGTATGTGTCTTGCATAATTGCATTATTAATGTAACCAACCTTTTCCCAACTATAAGGTCCCATGAATTTGTTACCCGATTTCTTAATTTTTTTAGGTATGCTAACTATATTAGTCTAAAAATGTTGCCTGTATGTATCTAATCTAAACTTATATACACTTTATTTATTTATATACATCTTCGTGGTAAAATAAGTTGTATAAGTTTCCCGATAAGTTGTTCATATTTATAAATAGGTCTGTACAATCTGTACTTGCTGAAATAATTATATGTAGTGGCCTACTATCTCTTTCAAGACTTTAATAAAGTAGTTTAACCCATAGAAGCGTTAAGATAGCTATATAATAAAGCTTTTCCAGATAAAAGCTATGTACGATTCGTGCACCAGCTATCAGAATAACTCAATGGCGAGACACTGCATCTCATTAGCTCCGGTAATTACATCAAGGCAGTTTAATACGGAGCAAGTCTTGTTTGCCGCCGCGAAATTATTCATGTGCGATAATTCAACGCTTCAGGGGCAGCCCTACTAGGCTCGTGTCTATCTTTTACCGCTCCGTAAGCCTCCGGCGAAGTGGGCTCATGTCTGATATCTCACAGAGAGAGACACCAAACGGAAAACGTGAAAGAGCGATAGGGACGAAGGTGACTCCTTAAATTTTATATTCTATCCGCATTTTGTCGCCTAAGCGTTCCATTTAGTGTTCCATATTTAAGCCTCGCGCCATTCTTTTTTCTTCTCCACCGAGCGGGGAATGTAAGCCGATTTTCTTTTTTTTTCTTTACTTTTGGGGTGTACCGAGACGTAGGATGTGTGCGGAATACTGATGTGTGCGTGCAACCGCCGACGCCCTGTTAGGGAATGAAATTGGCATATAAATGTAAATTTTATGCTATGAATTTTAAAATGAAGTCGATACTTCCGCGCTTTCGGCGGAGAGCAGCTTTCGCAAGTTTGTGTCAGACGAGGATGAAATAAGATTAGAATAAGCTACTTTCGGTAAAAAATAAACTTTTTAACAACTGCGAGGAGCCATTGAAAAAAGTAAAGCGATGATTTGATTACTTGTCTCGTATATTTCATTTGTTTTCGATGAAAAAAATACTGCACTTTTTAGCTTTAAGTACTTCAATATTGTTTTAGGATATCTGAGACTTTTCTTAATTAATTACTAACAGTACCTACGAGTTCTTCGAAACAATAAAATAAATGCCTATCATATTTCTTTAAAATCTTGGATTTAAAGATCTACACCATACTTAATAGTTACGCTATTACAACCTATAAAGCAAAAGTGATTGCGAAACCGTGACATAAAAAGTATAGGTTCGCCGAGCGAACGAAAGAAAATAGAGAAATCAAAGGAGAGGAAAAAATCCACTTTACAGACGCAAACAAGTCACTTTAAGTTTATTGAGTTGTAATCGAATTGTGACGTCCCTGGCTGAGGCGCGCCGAGGTCGGAGCGGCGGAACCTACAGCCATCCTTATCTGACCCACCCATTTAAATCTATGCTATTCAATCTTGCCGTCTCGCTCGCGTCCCAGGGGTGCCTCTGAGATTGCAATCTTTTGATTTATACCAACTATTAGGAGCGTGCGGGATGCTCTGTCTCTCGAAACGAGATCCTTTGCGATAAACGTCTCATACAATCGACGTTAGTACTGATTATAGAAATGGATTAACTTATAACTTATCTTGGTTGTACTTTATGTAGATGGAACTCTTTGTTCTGACCGCAAAAGGCTTGGACTTGTCTGTCGGACCATTTTGTTATACTAAACAGTCTATCTTGCATGATGAAAGGACATGAAGTAAATGAAGTTAATGCATAATATTTTGTACAAAAAAAATGAGAAGAAGATGACTAGTTTTTTATCAAATAAAAACGATGGGAAAATAAATTAAAACACTGTTTCATGCATGCATATATAGTGGTGTTTATATTATATGTCATAGCATAATACTCCGATAGAGAGTGATTAATTAATCCACAGGGTTAAGCGAAACTGTAGTACCAAGACGAAAGCACTCTTCATCACTGTAAACGAGTTTTGGAGGGAACACGGTAAAATCATATTGTTGCATTCTATTATTTTCTGCAACTAGTGTTTTTCGCGATTTAATGATTAATAATGCTGGTGTTTTATTCAATGAGTGTTGAATTACATGCACGAGTGTGGGCAAGTGCTATAATGTGGTGAAACATGTCTTTTCGTGTTGTTTTCAAAACTCCGTAGAAGGTCATAGTAAAGTCGCCACAACTTTACTAGGGCATGACTTGGACTAGACTATGACTAATTTTGTGTGACTAACTGTGATTTCATGACATATTTGACTTGATTATTAAAATCTTGAAAATTCATAAACTTGACACTGGCAGAATGCACAACGTCCGATGCCAATAACTAATGAAAAAAAAAACACTGTAAACAAATTTTGCTATGAGACCAACCCTGACATCTATTTACGCGGATAGCCTTATACTAACTAGAAGTTAATACTTACTAGGAACTAAGCTCGCGATCCCCCATATCATGCAAGCCACTTGACCAATTCATATTCGACTTGATAATTATATGTATTATTGTTCTACTTGCTTATAAAATTTCAAAAATAATAGTCCAACGCACATTCCGCAAGTTATCGTCGAACAAACATAGTTAGAAATATACAAACGCTGACTTAACCCCTTAGACTCAGAGACCTTCGCTTCGCTTCGACAATAAGACCACAATATAAAATAACATGTGTACAAAAATAGAATATAAACTCTTACGAAAACTTACCTTACTTAAAAACCCTTTAAATTTCATACAAAAAAGCATAAAGTTCAACCGATTTGGACAGCTTACAAAGGTCTCCCAAAGAGCCAAAGAGGGTCTAACCAAAACTGTATTATCTCAAGACGTTTTGTAAAAGTTGTGTGGCCACAGCGCGGTCCCTGTAGGCCGCTTAGCCCGGGAGGTCCAGGAAAAATAAGGGATATCGTCCCTCATTTATATTGAATGGAAACCTTTGGCTATTTACTTAGCCTTATGTGGTACCGATTGCGAGGTTGGGATGAGTTCGCGTAAAACGTGCAAGTTATTTGCGCTCTGTTTCCATTGATTTTGTTGTGGTTTCATGTACTGGGATGAACAGCGCTCTCGTGATAGTAAAGGACGCCTGCCATTGACCACTATAACGCCAGAAATTCGAGAAAAAAACGAAGTCCAAGACATCATACACTGTATTAGGTTTACTTACTCTATGATACACTGACGCTCTTTACTCTGACACTTGGTTGTTTTTATTATTATTTTTTTTTTCTTAGTTCTTGGCATCGCACGTTGTGCATTCTGCCAGTGTCAAGTTTATGATTTTTTCAAGTATTTATATGAAAATCAAGTAAAATATGTCATGATATCACAGTCAGTCACACGAAATTAGTCATAGTCGAGTCCAAGTCATGCCCTAGTAAAGTTGTGGTGACTTTACTATGAGCTTCTACGGAGTTTTGAAAACTACACAAAAAGACATGTTTCACCACATTATATCACTTGCCCACACTCGAGCATGTAATTCAACACTCAATGAATAAAACACCACCATTTTTAATCATTAATTCGCGAAAAAACACAAGTTTAAGAAAATAATAGAATGCAACGACATGATTTTTCCGTGTTCCCGCCAAAACTCACACTTGGTTGATTGCATTTAATGGGAAGTTTTCTGACAGCTGTCAAAACGTAGTTCTACAGCTAAAGGATAGACGGTGCTGGCGAGATATGACCCACTATTTTTCGCATTTTTCTTGCGAAAAAGCAGTCACTCACCTTCACTGATTCATTTTACAGTTAAAAATAATTTACTTAAACAGTATAAACAGGTAGGTATCGAAGTAACGTAAGCACACATATTTTTTTTAAATACAATAAAATCTAAACTTTACTTATTTATTGTATAATACGTCATTTAATTAATTGGACTTGGGTATGTCCTAAAACCTGGACCTGGGTATGTCCTAAAACTGCATCCAGAACCACCGGAGGACGGGCAGCAGCGTCCTCTCAGTTAACGGTGGTAACCATTCTGCGATCCCCAAGCCGCCTGCCAAGCGTGGGGTGTTGCCATATGGCAACACCTTCCTTTAAAGGAGAGGCCTTAGTCCAGCAGTGGACGTCTTCCAGCTGTTGATGTGATGTCCTAAAACTGTATCCAGAACCACCGGAAGAAGGGCATCAGCGTCCTGGTGAGCATTCTGTGATCCCCAGGCCACCTGCCAAGCGTAGGGATTATGGCAACCCCTCTCTATTAAGGGCCTTCATCCTGCAGTGGACGTCTTCTAGCTGATGATGATGATGAACTAATTTAATTTATATAAATATTTACATAAGTAGGTATAACTTAGACTTTCCAATAAAACATTTATAGTAAGTACCTACTCGTACAGCCGGCAGTAAGTACAAATCTCCCATTAAATCTTACTCAATACAGCATCTCCGCATAAATAACCTTTAGAACCGCTGAGGAAATGAAGACATTATCCGTGAAGTCTCGTCCTTTCGTCTGCGCTAAATATATTATATTTAATAACCTATCCACGACGCACAAAGGGTTTTAATGCGGTGTTTGAGCACCATAACTAAATCGAATCGTCAACGGCAGACTGGAACGCTCATTTTCAAGTTTTTTTGATTTACGTTTCCTGCTTTCAATTTTGGATTGGCTATTTTCAATGTTTAATGGGACGGCTACAATTTTGGTTTGATGGCTTTATAGCAGCTAAACAGTTATACGTAGTTTAATAGCGGTAGCTACAAATAAACAGGGTTTCGCTTAAAAATATACGTTTAAATTATTATTTTACGAAGAATTTTAGCACATTTTTAAGTACCCGATCCAACTGACCCTGACATTATCAAGCTTACAATAGTAAAAATATACTCTCTCTTGTTTCAGTCATTCTCCTCAGCTTTTCTTCAGATGAAAGTAGAAGATCTTACAGCCATTCTGCACTTCTAGAGAACTAACTAAGTACCTAAGGAAACAATATCTTACAGCTACACTGTTCTCGTTAAGATCAAGTTATTTTTTAAATGCAAAGGACATGACGAGCCCCTGGTGGTAAGCATCACGCCTGCCCATAACAGTAGCAGTGCCAGATTTGTGAACTTGCGAACAAAAACCTGCGCCGCACTGCACTGCGCTCGTCACCCTGAGATATGAAATGTTAAATCTCTTCATACCCAGTAATTTATCTGGTAACATTGCCCTTCAAACCGAAACACAATAATGCTTGGACTCTACTGCTTGGCGCTTGAATAACTGGCAAAGGTGTGGTTCTTTCCCAGGCGGAATATGCAATTGAGTTCTACCTAACTCTACACAAGCAACAAGCTACAATTACATACAGCCTTTTTGTTCAATCTACTAAAAACAAGCTACAATAACATACAGCCTTTTTGTTCAATCTACTAAATACAAGCTACAATAACATACAGCCTTTTCGTTCAATCTACAATAACATACTGCCCTTTTGTTCAATCTACTAAAAACAAGCTACAATAACATACAGCCTTTTTGTTAAATCTACTAAATACAAGCTACAATAACATACAACCTTTTTGCTCTATCTACTAAAATAAGCTACGATAACTTACAGCCACTCTGCTCTCCTTGAGATCAAGCCGCATGGCCAGCGCTTCCCTCATGAACACATCGGGGTAATGCGAAGCAAGGAATGCTCGCTCCAGCTCTTCAAGCTGCCACGAGTTGAAATTGGTCCGCGATCGGCGCCGCTTGCCGCTGTCGCCGTCATCGTCACCGATTCCACCTGAGGAAGAAAAGGAATAAGAATCTGTCAATGTTGGCAACATTGGGAATAACAGTGTCAGCAGTCTACGTTTATCCGGGATTTAGGGACTTTTGCTCGAAACACGGAACGGAATAGGCGTATAAGGATTGATTAGGAGTTTTGGCGGGAACACGGAAAAATCATGTCGTTGCATTCTATTATTTTCTTAAACTTGTTACATAAAAATAGTGGTGTTTTATTCATTGAGTGTTGAATTACATGCACGAGTGTGGGAAGTGATTTAATGTGGTGAAACATGACATGTCTTTTCGTGTTGTTTTCAAAACTCCGTAGAAGCTAAAGATAGATAGTAAAGTCGCCACAACTTTACCAGGGCATGACTTGGACTCGACTATGACGAATTTCGTGTGAATAACTTTGATTTCTTGACATATTGGACTTGATTTTAATTAAAAAAACATGAAAATTCATAAACGTGACACTGGCAGAATGAACAACGTGCGATGCCATTAACTAAGAAAAAAAAGGATAAATACTGAGTTTCTGTATTGTTGCTTTTAAATTATGGTTTACCTGGATTGTAATTTTCAAGTATGCGTGTTTGTATAATTGAGTGAGTTATATGCTGGCGTCTTAATAACAATTTGATAGATTATTTATAAAAAAGTATTTTTATAGTTCTGGACAATTTAAGTTGGTAGATACAAAAAATACAAAAAAGTTATAAAAGCTAGATTGTGATACAATTTCGCTAGTGAAATACGAGTACGTAAAAACTAGGTACCAAAAACAGTCTGTTTTTAGTTTTTACGTCATTTAATTTTATTGTTCCTAATTTGCAGCAAATAGATAGGAGAGCGTAACAGTGAAAGTACGTGCCAATTTACTACTTGGCTGCCTCTT
The DNA here is from genome assembly GCA_905404285.2 of Erannis defoliaria. NCBI lineage: Eukaryota > Metazoa > Arthropoda > Insecta > Lepidoptera > Geometridae > Erannis > Erannis defoliaria. Next base: position 4,663,776 of record FR990076.1, read on the forward strand.
AATTATTTTTTATTGAATAGCAAAAAACAAAAATGCAACTATCGGTACAAAGTTTATTCACACACTGACGATCCAGCTCGTAAACTTGCACCGATTAAAACTTCACACGGCTCGGAATATAAATCATGGCATAATATCGGCCGACGTTAAATTAATAAAGTCGAACGTTCCAATCGCCGACTCTCGGATTGAAATGAATAAGACATAATCATAAAAGACACGGCGAACTCCATTCCAGACAATTCCTCGACAGTTAAAACAAAGCCCCGACCGGGGGCTCATAAAAAAGAGATAATCTCCAACAAACCGTCAGAACAAGTTTTTGAAAATAGAATATAATTTCTAATTTTCTCCCGGTGATTTTAATTAAAAATGGTCCCGGGAGAGCGAGACGGGTAGAGCGCTCCGAGTTAGGGGCTGGAAAGGGACGGCTATAAATTATCCGGTCGGTCCTCGGAGGGACTAAATAAATTAGAAGTGATTAAGAGGAACGCGCTTCTGTTGCGTTCAACGTATCGTTGTTTTGTTACATACAATTTGGTGAATTAAGTTTTTGAGGTTGATTAACTTATTGAACGATTTTATAATCCTGTTCTCGATGATAAAACTAATTGTTGCTACTGATTGTTTTGCTTAGCAATTAAAAATAATGGCCAACATTAAAATGTCGACAGTCATTTGTTGCATTTGACATTTATTTGTTTCTGAACGCTTGTTCGACAGCTAACGTGTCAAAAGTGGATAACCTTGTCTAAGATAAATCAATTATCCGCGAAATAAATCACTTCCCTAAACAATTCGAAGGCTAATTCAAACTTGTTATTATGATAGATACGTTACGCTGTCGCCTTAAGAGAAAAGGCTAAATTACAGAATGCGAGTGAGACGGCGTTATTGGTTTTAATTGCGGAGTGAAAAGGACGGTTGTAGTTATTGTATTAAAACAAACGACCGCCTTGGGCCCACAGACAACAGTTTTGGCGCGCTTTAATTTAGTCTGCTCAATGCTTTAATGTCGCCAGGGAGGGGGAGGGGGGATAACAGGGGATAAGTATCTATTTGAGGGTTGTATAGAGCGGTTAATAAATTCGTACAGATGATAATAATTTATGTGAAGGCCTAGTGCGAATAGCTACTTTCTTCTTTGAAATAAAAAGGATGGATAAAGGTTTATTGATAAGAATACTGGCCATTAAGTCCAATCTTGTCCTAGGGCAAGATTGGACTTTACTAGTAAAGCTGTGGCAACTATACTACAGACACGCTTCTTCAGAGTTTGTAGTATTTAGGTACCTATCGTTTCTGACACGTAAATGTACGTTCGCCATATTATATCACTTTCTTACACTCATGCTCATAATTCGGAATTTAATGAATAAAACGCCACCATTTGTATATATTAACATTATCTGCAAGTATTGGAAATTAACACAACGCGGTGACATGTTTTTTTCGCGTTCCCGCCAAAACTTCTAATGTTTCATTTTATATTTTCTTAGTATCCGATCGAGAAAATCGACCATAGACAATATTTCCATTTTATCCACAGACTATCTCACGACATCGCAGACCGAAATTAAATGTTTCTATTCAATAAATGCGATTTTATTTCGCAATGCCTTTTATTTTTCCATTACCGAAGGCAGTAAGGGGAAATTGAAATGACAAAGCTGGTATTTCTGGTATTTATGTATAATTTATGGGTTATATTGGCGAGATACGCATCTTTATTGTTGATTGTAGTTTTATGAGCCGACTACGTTGAGTTGATATTAGTTCGGCAGTTTTATCAAACTGCTCCAATGAATAGACTTTGATTGCTGTTAGTGGCCCCGTTTTATGTCGGCTTCCTTTATTTTCATTATGTTCCTGTGGTGGAGGACATAAAAGAAGATAGTTGAGTAGTTGAGTAAACATCTGATCTGAGTGACTGTTTTTACCACTAACAGGCCTTACTCCTACTGGTAAGACCAGGGTGTTTTATTTTCCCCGTGATTCTACATGTTCTGTGACAAAGTCAGCCCAAGCTAAGCAAAGCAATTTTAATTAAGCCTTAAAAGACTTTTCGGTTTTCAACTTGTTTTTCTCACGATGATAATGCATTTTTTACTCCGATTCTGTTAAATTTCCCAACATAAGGCGAAAACGTCTATTTATTTGCAACATGCTCCGAACGCTTGTGTGCGTGTCAAAGAAAGTAATTAAGTAATATTCATGCACACATTGATTGTTTTTCGTCTTCACCAGTGACCGGATTTTTAATGAAACTATCACTCTAAGTGTTATTACTCTAAGGATAAGGTATGAGATTATACTGTCCTTGGTCCTTGACATGAAGGAACAAAACGGCATTGTTACATTGGCGCTCATTACATAGAGACACGTTAATTTTGTAGATTATTCCTTAAGCTTAATGAGTACAGATCTGCATAAGTAGATAAGGGTCATCATCGTCAGCCAGAAGACGTCTACTGCTGAACGAAAGCCTTCCCTTTAAGCTACTACACTGTACACCATGCCATTTGCATCCATCCGTTATATTCGACCTTCTTCGTCCAGCAGTGGACGTCTTTTAGCTGATGATGAATAACAACAATAAAAATTAAACTCAAACATCCTACATACCAATGCAATTTAAAAAGATTAATGTAAACACAAAAAACAGCGCAAAAAGTCTGTCAGCACCCCAAATTAAAAATAAATTCTGTTATTAAAAATAAAGAACACTGATCACATTATGCAATAATTATGCAAATTGAATTATTTTTATATAAATTAGCCTCGCCGTCCGACCGCTGCGTAGCCTGTAAAATTAAATGACCTCATATTTTATTAATCGTAAAGTAAAGAGTGAATAGTCGGCAGGGGCCAGTCGCGAGTAAAAGTCTCTGTTACCAATCAAAATACTGGGCTCATCGCTCTGTAGGTGAGTAAGTAAGTAATTTCTTTATTCCAAGAATCAATTGCACCTCGATTTTCGCCACGGGCCGGACTCTAACTGCCGAATTTCACCGTTGTAAGCACCTTTAACCACATCACGTTGAATGCAACCGATCATTTCAGTCAGCGTTCACACTCGCAAGTGCGACGATTGTTTCTGGTAACCGATTAAAATAGTTTATTTTGTGAAATTGTGGGTTGTAAAAGCAGTAAATCCCGCGTAATATTGCCGGAGTTTGTAAATAATAAAGACAGTAATGTGGGTTTTCGGTACAAAGTAATAATTGTTTGGATCACGTCTATAATTCCTCACACCAACCACTCCGCCAAGACTACAACTGCTGGGAGGAAACCTATCCTCGAAGGGTGATTGGACGAAATTCCGCCACGATGCTGGTGTATGGTGTGCTTATTCAAAAACCTACTGACGAATCTTAATGGGCTACCAAGGCTTGTAACAAAGCAATGCTTTAGCTATTGCCAAAAAAGAAACTTTGTTGTGGTTGTTTTAATTTTTTTATGAATAATGTAGCTTTAGAGTAGGTAGTGCTAGAGACAAAATAAATATGCATACGAGATTAACTTCTTTCCTGATAGCTTGTATTATGTCTAACGCAGACCAATTTTGTATGGGCTAGAACTAGAACACTGTTACTATTAAAAAATAAAACAAAAACTTCAGACTCGTCAAGAAAATTTGCGTGAAGTTATTTAAAGTTGCCAGTTACGTAAACAGGTAGGTAATTGGTTAATTGGCATCGGACGGTTATGGGCGCATCGGCCCATTACCAATATGGAGACGGTGATAAATGACTTATTTTGGCCCGATGTTGAATTTACCTTGTTGATTAAATTATAGACTGAATGCACTCGTTAAAGTGACTTTATTATGGTTTTACGGGTCAGGTACAACTCTTTTAAGTGTAGAGTTCGTATTCGATTTTTGGGCCTTTTTGTGATACAAAGTAACTTATCGTCGTCAGCCATGAAACGTCCACTGCTGGACGAGCACCCTTTATAGAGGGGTGTTGCCATAATCCCCACGCTTGGCAGGCGGCTTGGGGATCGAAGGTAACTTATATCACTCTTCAATCCTTAATATTTATTTCTTACTCTGTTCCTGCGTCCAAAAAGATCAAACAGACGTTTGGCCACCCCCTGAGATAATTGATTGTGTAGCACGTCAATCTAGAAGAAATCTATTAAATTCTAGCTTTAAATTGGTCCATTATTCATATTTTATAGGATTTCGATTATTTTTCTAAAAAAATCGGGAAATTGCGTTTTCTACTATATATCTATATATCTACTATGCAGACATAGCAAAATTTCCTTTTTTTTAATATTATAATTACCTCCAAGGTTTTATTTGAATCTTTGCACAATTGGATGAACAAGCTGTATCCTATGATTTAAAATTCCTCAAGGACCAACTAGGTCTGAGAGTTGATCTGTAGGGCAGAAACGAATTTAAAAATGTTTCAGGGATAGGTTAGTATCATAATGTGTTAGTGTTTATTATGTTATCAAATTTCGTGATAATCTATCAAGTCTTTCAAATTTACTAGTTACCTTTATATTGCCTTGCCATCAAGTTTGATCTAGTTGTTTAGACATAAAAAGGAACAAAGTATTAAGTGACTTTTTCGTATTTATCATGTTAGCGTAACAGGTGATAAAGAATAGATTTACTCTAAGGCAAATTAAAAAGATACCTGAGAAATTACTAAAAAAAATCACTCACTTGCCACTTCAAAAGCGATCTGAAAACAAATACTCCAAACCTGAAGCTTCAGAAAATAATGAACAAGTTGAAAGTCCATAACGACCAGTTGTAACTGGCCAGAACTTGGTCACTATAATTTCGACTCAATCCCGGGAAATTAATTTCCAAAATCACCGGTCGAATAAAGTTATAATTTTAAACTAAATACCTGTTCGCAAGAACAGGGACACTTGTAGAGACGCAATTTTTGTAAATATTACTTTGTATGCTTAAAGTACTTGTAGTAAATCAAAGATAGAATAGGAGAATTAGTTATAGGCAATTCAAATCAACTCAGAATAATTTATTATCATAAAATCTACCATCAACAATTGAAACAACGCTACCCAATTATCCTAGTAAATGCCCATATTGCTCTAACTCACTGAGCTTCGGTCGCCTTTGTGTGGGTCATGAATCCTGAATTGACTTATTTTACACACCAATCTAAGCGTTGGTCGCGCTTGATTTGATTGTGTACTGTGTATCTTGAAACAATGATAATCTATAATTAATGTATTTAAAATATAAAAAACCGCTCTATATCTCTGCTTCCAAGCTATTGGAAGATAAACCAATTAAGTCAGTCTTTATGCGTGTGTCATGTGTCTTTACTTACTGCACTGGAAAAATTTACATGTCAATCCTTCTTAATTGATGATTTTAATTGTGTGATTACGTGATTACGTAATTCCATCTAGGTCCAGGGCGTCTTAATTATTACGCTACGTTTGCTGAATTTGTGGAGTCCACTCTAGAACACGTCTACCCTGTTATTGATTCTGCGATAGATATGACCAGCCCACTATGAGTTCTTCCCCTAATAGGTTACGCTTAGAGCTTGTAGACAAACTTGCAGTAGTTAAAAGCCGAAAGCTGAATATTAAGCTGAGAGGCGTGCCTTGTGAGAGGCTTATCTCCAGCAATGGACTATGATGATGATCTTTACTATACATAATTAAGAGAACTCTGCGTTAAAAAAACTCTATTTTATCAAAATTCTCTCATATTTTATGGATATCAAACCTTACTCCATCCCTGAGATTGCGATGAAGACATTGGCTTTAAAAGTGGGTTCATTATGTCGGTTCTGCGAAGTGCTCGGTCGTCCGCGTCGCAAATTGAATCCCTTTATGTCGCCTGATATACTGACTTTTATGCACCACTACGAGAGATGAGGAAAAATGTTATTCATTTCTGAGTATTAAATGTTATTTCAATTGGTTTGTGACTGCCATATGTTACTGGACTGGTTAGATTAACTAATTTATTTGGAAGTAATAAATAGATGTATGAGAAAAATAGGAAATTAGGTTATTTACCATAGGTTGCTTGATAAACAGCGGTAGCATACTTTTTTTTTAAAGTCATGATTTAGATTTCAGTATGTAAACAGTTATTTTCACAAAGAGGTAATGTTGCGCGTTTATGTCTTTTACGTGAAACTTTTATGAATTTTAGGAATTGTGTTAAAGGTGCTTGGTATAAAGTTTTGTGTGTTTACGTGCATGGTGCTCTGTTTTCACTCCTTGAGAAAGGACACATGATAGAATCTATAGTCAGAGTAGGTATTAGGCCTAATTAAACTTTAGCAATATCGTATCATGCTATGTATAAATAGAGAAAAAATTGTTCATAGTAAAACTGTTTGTAAAATCCAGATAAATCTCGGATAATCTGTTAATATTAATTTTGTTTACTATTTCAAATCACAATCGATTAACTATGTTTCGTTAACAATCACATTTATTGTAAGTATTTATTTAGTGAACATGATAGCAATTTTGTTGAAATCCAAGAATCAGGAATCTTGGCTGGGAATGGTATAAAATATTTCATTAACCTCAAAAACCTGGCCTATGCAAACCGGCATTACATAGAAATACTAGGTCTTTCTACGTTTAAAATGACTAAATCATTAGCTTTGCCGGTAACATATACTCATCACACCTTTAGATTGGCTTATTGTAAGTTCTTGCAATTTTTATCCATCTCCAATAATTACCAGCTACCGAACTAATGGCGGATTATTAAAGAAAATGTTGGAATTATTAGCAATATACATATCATTATGCAGGCATTAGCGCTTATTATGGGATGAAACAAGCAGAGACCCGGCATTTTTGCTAAATGTGATATTTGTATGCCACATGTTCCTCACATCTCTTGTTATTGGAACCTTGGCTTATATTTTATCCTATTACGATAATTATATCCAGTAATTAAGGCCCTTACATGCTTGTACATATTATAATCATAGTATTAAATATAACCATTTTTTTAATACTTTTACTGGTAAGCGTCACGCTTGCCACTAACAGTAGCAGTGCCAGATTTATGAACTAGCGAACACAATCCTGCACCGCACTGCACTGCGCTCGTCACCCTGAGATATTAGATGTTAAATCTCTTCATACCCAGTAAGTTTTCTGGTAAGATTGCCCTTCAAACCGGAACACAGTAATGCTTGCACACTACTGCTTGGCGGTTGAATAACTGGCAAAGGTGTGGTACTACCCCACGCGGACTCTGCAGTAGAGTCCTACCACTACAAAACCATCCACGTTTAAAATAACTATTAATTATATCATAGTATAGAAGCAGATTAGAAATCATGTAACTGCATTAAAAAAAAAACATTGAATTCATTATGAATTTTCAAGCAGCTTTAACATTACATTTTTCCAAAATTTTCTTTGGAACAGCAGATTTCTTTCTCGCAGATAACAAAACTCATTTAATCAAAGTTGTTTGTTATGCTATAGAGAAGCTGATTCTAAAACGTTGTTACGTAATTATCGATGACTTTTATAAGATCAATAATATTGTCCTTAGCTGACGTGTTATTAATATCGATTATATGTGTACCTTAACCGTGTAAAAATAGAAAGGTGATTTAAGACAAATTATTCAGAAATAATCGATTCATTTAACCAATATGTGACGGAGCAAATACTAAGACCTAAGTGGTCGTTAACTGCGACATCTTTTCCAACACAACTTAATAAACTAGTTAAACAATGTTGTATTACAATAAAGGCTACTAGAATCATAAATTGTACCGAGGTATTTAATTATAAACAGCTGAAGCAATTTATTTTACTGACGCCTAACAGCAAAACATCCAGTTAATCATCGATACATCGGTTTTAAAGTGTGTAAAGTACAAAATTAAAGAGCAAATACATAGTCTCTGAACCCCAACAATTTCTCACATAATGAGATGCTTATACGAACGTATCTTTAAAAAAATCTGAATAGAAAATTACTATTTTTCATGTGGTTCTCAACATGCATCGTAATATGTATTTCGTAGGTTCGCTCCGAACCGCCCCAGGCCTCGCCGCGTCCGAAGATTGAAACATGATAAATCGATCCTACTATAAAACACTGTACATTATACAGCCGTTTCGAACGCCAATTTTATGCTCGTGATAATAAAGGTGTAATAAAATTTTAATATTTTACGAAAACAATATTGATTGCCGTACGGATGGGGAGCCGATTTCGTGAAGCGATTGTTTGTAATTAGTCAAATAAAGTTATTAAATATTATAGTGTACATAATGTGATATATTATCTGTTGTAAAGGTAGGTTTATTCGTAAGATTTAATGTGGTTTTTATCTTTAATGGAGTTGGACACCTTGACGGTACTTTTCTGCACAAGTGGCGATTGCCAATAAAATTAAAATACGTTATTATTATTTATTTATTTTTATTTATAATTATCTTGGTTAGTTATGAGTCGTAAAATTAATTTACTGATCTATTTTTAGATATAGTGATGTGTTAAATGATCACGTAGATATTAATAAAAAAGCATTTTAGTTTACATTTTAATAAGAAAGCATTTTAGTTTACATTTTAATAAGAAAGCATTTTAGTTTACATTTTAATAAGAAAGCATTTTAGTTTACATTTTAATATCAAAGCATTTTAGTTTACATTTTACTAAGAAAGCATTTTAGTTTACATTTTAATAAGAAAGCATTTTAGTTTACATTTTAATAAGAAAGCATTCTACATTTGTTTTGTACAAAGTTATGCGAGTTCCTCAATTCCTCAATAGGTAGGCGTAAAATTTCAATTGACTTAAATTATTGTGTTTTTCTAAATATACCATTCACATGTAAAAAGGCAATTATTATTTAAAAAAAATTACTTACGCAATACAAAAATGTGTCAAAACAAAAGTTTTCATAGCAAAATTAAAAAAAAACACTGGTATTGCTTGTTTTTTTTTATACGTCAAGTGACAAGAAGAACGCTTGTAAACATATTGACATACCTAGATACTTTAAACATTATCTCTCAACAATACACGCATTTTCGATATTTAATGTCCTAGAGTTGCCAAATGAAAATGTATATTCAACCTTACACCGAACCATTATTTTGTCAAAGTTTCCATCTCAACTTAGTCCAAACAAACTGCACATCTGGCTGGCTACAGTCGCACCGCGATAATTATTAGGGGATTACTCCCAAGTGGATGTTATCTTCTTACGTTAATGTCGGGTGGAGCTGTCGATGGACAGTGGCAACATTATAGTGATGCACTTGTCGATTAAATTATCGATACGTCCGTTACATTGCTACCTTTGTGACGATAGACTTATATTGTCTTAAAAATGCATACGAGTATTTAATAATGTATATGTTTTTTCATTTTTCGATATTTTCGTTACATTGCTACCTTTGTGATGATAGAATTAAATCGACTTAAAAGTGTATCACTCACTCATCAGCCCCTAGACGTACACTGCTGGACGAAGGCCTCCACTTTAACAGGGAGGGTTAAAAGTGTATACGAGTATTTAATAATGGCAATGTTTTGACATTTTAATAATAGAGTGTGGAATACTATTTCTCAATTTTCTTACATTATACTTATAAGGGAGAGTCTAGACGTAAGACTTAACCGTCGTAAATAATTAGCCCTACGCCTAGCGCATTTATTAATAGGTAGCGCGTTGATGTCTTTTGCATTGCAGAATTTGTTTTTTTTTAATTTAATGCCTTAACGTCTCAATTGATATTATAATATTTTATGTTAGATGTTGAATAATTAATAAAACTCACTATACATAAAAATATATAATTATGCTTGTAAGTACCTTACAATATTATGTAGGCACTTAAGTGGTATTGGGTAACCCTTCATATTGTTTTTATCTATGAGAATAGTAATATTAGAGCTTTGAAGTATACCGTAACAGTTTAACTTAGTTACTTTAGTGGACAAAACTAATAATTGTGCGGTTTCACATGCAATTCTTGGAAAAAAAAAATTTAAAATGTTTCAATTCCTGGAAAAAAAACCCTATGTTTTATTACAAGGTATACGCTACTTCCTCGTCGAATTTCATCGAAATCCGTTCAGCCGTTTTAGCGTGAAGGAGTAACAAACATACACACACACCAACAAAGTGTCACACTTATATTATTATTAGTAAATCCTACTAATATTTTAAATGTCATGTGTATTTAGATATTTGTTACTCAATCACTCAAAAATCACTTAACGAATTCGGATGAATTTTAGTACAGATGTAGCTTATCAAACCTTAGAATAACATGCAGGCCTTTTTTTATATAAGGAATCACGGGTGAAATAGCAGGACCCTGCTAGTACCATATAAAATACCAGTTACAAGACAAAAGGCTTTGTGCAACATAGTTTAAGTTTCGACATCAATATCAATCATTATAGCGTCACAAAACCCAGAAAACTTTTCCACTTATCCTCCAACAAGCATGCATCATCGTATCGTAGTCGGCAGCACTATTTTTGCAAGTTGCTCTGCAGAACATTATCTGCGACTCCTAGGGGAGCAATATTTCAATGTTGGTACTGCGCTTGCGGGGAATGTTTGACAAACACTGACTATTGGATTGTATTTGGGTTGCGGTGAATTTTGGAGACTATCGTTGGTATTAATAGAAAAATAAATTAAATCACCCTTAGAATTTGGTAGTAACAGTGATGAATAATAAAACAAATATTGCGTGGACATTTTGACACAGCGCCATCTAGCCCCAAACTAAGCAAAGCTTGTACTTATAAGATAGCTGATACAATACTTAAAAACTATTTTTTTGTAAATACGTACAACACCCAGATACCAACAAGCATCTACGTTCGTCACAAAAATGCGTGTCCTGGCTGTATTCTAAATAAATATTGTTTAGAATAAAAAGCAGCATTAAAGCATTACGGATTAACTACGAAATAGTTATACTTATGTTTTATCCACACAATCACAAATTTAAAAGTACAAAAGACGGTTTACCTTATTTTTTCAAGTCTAATTGTATATGTTTGCTATAGCCAGAAGACACAACATAAAAGTTTGTTGTTTATCTAACTTTCCTTTAAAATTTATTATTAATTTTTTTACAGTTACAATTTTTATTTAAACCTCATCCAATGATTTTTCTAACAAGTGGAAAGTTGAGAGCAACCCTTGCAAACGTCAAGCGAACAAACCGCGCCGTTGACTTCTGATCTATCACCCCCTAGAGAGCTCTACACTCAGCTATAAGTACGACGGTACGTAATAACACGCAAAACACGGAGATTTCGAGGGGTTAAAAAGGATTTAAACTCATATGATTATTTAGTTTTCACTATTCCAATGTTAGTGGTAGGATTTCGTAGTGGTAGAACTCTACTACAGAGTCTGCCTTGGGAAGTACCACACCTTTGCCAGTTATTCAATCGCCAAGCAGTAGTGTGCAAGCATTACTGTGTTTCAGTTTGAAGGGCAATTATACCAGAAAAATTACTAGCGTTTGACAGGGGCTTTATTAAAACCCACACATTTACTACGTCTTTCTGTACATACTAGTACTCTAGTAAAATCAATGTAAGTATAACTTATGTTCATGATCATCATCGGCATCATTAACCCACCTTAGTCCGATGCTGGACATAGGCTGTAAGGGATGACAAACTGTAATTTAAATTTTTAGGTTAGACAATGTGATGAAATATAGAGTAGATCCCCGATCGCCGATCGAAAACGGCACCGTAAAAACAAGGCATTAATAGCGTAATATACCTTGCTTTGCGCTCTATCGCGTGTGACTGCGCCAATCGTGTGACGTGCTACGATGCTGAATTTTTTACACGCTCACAAATGTTTTACAACGATATTACAGGATGTGAACCTTATCATTATTAAAATGAAACAATATCCACTTCTGGAAATTTATACTAGCTGGAGAGGATTATATCTGTATAAGTAAGTATAAGCGCGAGGACACTTTTGAGGTTTGATTTCATTTCATTTATTTATTTCAATTTGGTACAGTTAGGTACACTTTTGAACGTCATATTTAACATAATAATAATAATTTACACAATAATAATTGTATTAAATAAAATGTCATGTTCTTTATAATATTATCAATCATCTTTTCAATGATTTTCATAGAGACTGTGTATCTATAGTATACTTGATCTAAGGTGCACATGCACATGTCATTTTATTATGGTAATTTTTTTTTGTGTATAAATAAAAACAAACTATTGGAAAAAAATACTTATAGATGGTAAAGACTAATCTGGTGAAACTAACCATAACATGTGTAGTTTCGAGCAAAACCTTAACATAATCCTCACCCTAAAGACTAGGCAACGCTTCGGAAATGCTTCTGGGGGTCCGAGGTAACCACCAACCACAGTTATGATTATATTTGAGTCTTCTTATCTATAGCCTGCCTGCTTGTTTTAAAGAGACTTATGGCTAAACTAGCTTTTCCAAAAAAAAGCATTTAAAAGTAAAATGTTGACCTAAACTAATAACGGTCCCCCAGACCCGCTAGTTAAAACATTGCACGCAGCAAGCGTGACGCTCGGGTTAATTTTATGCTACATTAATGCCGGGGGCTGCAGTCTTCTAATGGGGTTAGTTATGGTGCACGGGTCCCACAGACCCCGTGGATTAGCAATATGTTCAGGATGAAAGGATTAGCTGGTCATGTTGTGATAAGTCGACTCGCTTTTACAGGATTATCGGTTATCTGTGCTAGGATTTGTTTTCCGATTTGACAAGGTTTTTAAGATGCGTGCGAACGTCGATGAGATACATTTATTTAAGTTTAATAGTTGCATTTAACCACACCGTTGCTGTCTAAGGTGAAACATGGTAATTCAGGAACTGTATACGTACACTGATGTATAATCTTTGTATTTAAAGCTTAAGCAATAAGAAAAAATATGACCTCTGGCAGGACTCGAACCTGCATACGCGAGCTCTCTCTGGGTAAGCTTTAAAAACAGAAAAATCCAAAGAAGGAAACACTTCATACAAAAATATTCAATGTATAATCTTGATTTAAAAGCAGCGATATAATTGTGCTTTTCTAGGAACAGACTAACAAAGAGTTTTACAACCTCTGCATATAAAAAATGTGGAATTTATTAAGATCAATTATTTATATGTAAAGCTAATCAAAAGGTGCTATTGTATTTAGTATCAACAAAACTGGATAGCCAAGCGTGGATAATTTTTGTCTCTTACTAGAGGTCGCCCGCTTCGTCCGCGTACGGAAGAAATTCGGCCCGCTCCCAAAATTAACCACTTTAAATCATCCCGAGCAAATCCTGCGCTGCACTGCACTGCGCTCATCGCCCTGAGATATTAGATGTTAAATCTCTTCATACCCAGTAATTTCTTTGGCTTATTGATTATTTACTGTGGTCAGATACCTATTCATTAATGCTGTTTATACCCGATGTGTAACCCACACACATATCTTCCAAGCCTCTTGATCAATTTGGCTCATATTCGAATTTGATAATGTTATTTGCCCGAAGTACTAGCTTACAAAATTTCATAAAATCAGACCAATGGTTCTCAGTTATCGTCGACCAAATGTACATAAAACATACAGACGCTGGCTTGCCCCCTCATACTCAGAGACCTTCGCTTCGCCTCGGTCAATGAGTACTTTTACTTGTGGACACAGATATCACCTAAAAAGTTAAACCAAGTCTAGGGCACAGAATAGATAATTATAACTGACAAACTGTTTGTCTAGACAAACCTGAAGTAGGTTTTTAGACAATAAAAAAATATAGTTTGATAGATTTTAAGATTCGATAAATAAAAAAATATAAAAAATACTATAATAAGTAGTAAAGGTGTAACTCAGTAAATACGCAAAGCTTCCCATGGTGACTGTATTTCGCTTGTCTATACAGCCAACATTGAAATTGCGAATTTCGATTTCAATGTTGGGCCCATAGTAAAAATTGTTTGTTTTGATGTACAGAATATGCCCTTAAAAGGATGCTAACTGATTAGAACTAACCCTGTATAAAATTGCGCAACATTACATTACAATGCAGTACTTTATAATTACAATCTGTGGGTTGATATATTGTTATTAAACATACATCATTGAACTAAACCCAAAAACTGTGCACCTAAGTAAATATAATTTAACATATAAAAATCTTACCCTTCATATTTTTTACAAGTCATTCAGAAATTTATTCTGTTAATTTCATAGCACGCAATATTGGAGCATGAAATTACTTATTTGTTTTTTCTACGAAAAAAACGTGGGTGACATTTTTTAAGCGAGTCCCATGAAGAAACTTTTTATAAAAGCTCTAATCAATTCGTTTCGATCGTTGAAAAACAAAGGCGACTTTATGATTCCCGTAAGTATGCTAATTGAACGAATATATAAATTCATTGTTCATTGGTGAAATTTTATTGTGTAAAAAAACGATGAATATTTTTTTTTACTTAACTTACATTAATATACTTTTGATTAAGATAACAAGAATTTGGCATTGCACGTTAGGTCTATTTGCCAAAGCCAAGGAATTTAATATATTTTTTAATAAATATTATAACTCATATTCAAACTCGGTCTAATCATGTTCAAGTCTACCTAAGTCATGCCATAGTAAAGCATTGGAGATTTTACAAAAAGTACTTACTTGAAGTACCTACTATAATGTAATCTGTGACGATACAATATTTATTTATCACTTGCTTACACAATGAGCACTTTGAGTTTTGACTAGACTGTTTCACATGTAATAAGTAATGGGAAGTTTGAGTTTTGGCGGGAACACGGAATAATCATGTCGTTCCATTCTATTATTTTCTTTAGCTTGTGTTTTTTTGCGAATGAATGATTAAAAATGGTGGTGTTTTATTCATTGAGTGTTGAATTACGCGCACGAGTGTGGGCAAGTGATATAATGTGGTGGAGCATGTCTTTTCGTGTTGTTTCCAAAACTCCGTAGAAGCTCATAGTAAAGTCGCCACAACTTTACTAGGGCATGACTTGGACTCGACTATGACTAACTTCGTGTGACTGACTGTGATTTCATGCCATATTTAACTTGGTTTTAAGAAAAAAAACTTGAAAATTCATAAACTTGACACTGGCAGAATGCACAACGTGCGATGCCAAAAAAAAAAAAAAAAATACAAAAAATGGGAAGTTTTCTGACAGCTGTCAGAACGTAGTTCTACAGCCATAGGATAGATATGGCCCACTTTTTTTCGCATTTTTCTTGTGAAAAAGCAATTCAGTCACCTTCACTTCAGTTCGCGTTCTTTGATGAAGTGCCTTTCCAAGTTTTCTTGTATCATTATGTTGAAATTTTGATAAATTGTTATTGTTACGTTACGTTATTGTTATTATTTTTTGTTGATATTTATTGTTATTTTTATTGATAGTAATTAATTAATTATTGTTCACTCACTAATTTGCGTGGAATAACGAAAACGAAATACTATGGGCAAGTACTCTGTTAGACAAACAAAAACCACAAAAAACGCATGACAGATCTGATATAAATGAAATAAGGTTACTTTTTATGTTTTGACCTTTTTACTTTGCTTCATTCGTTCAAAATCTTCAGAACCAGAGAGGTAGATAGTTAAACTGTTCAAGGCTATGTCTCTTCATCACCGTCTAACGGATTTTTATTAACATTTTTTTTTAATTAGCTGTCAGAATATCGCCCATTGGATCGATACAACGCTAAACATCACTTACCTGTTATGCATAGGTACTTATAACACCCTAATGAATATATGATGTCGCTACTAAACGCATTGAAATTACAATATACGGCCTTCCAGTATTAAATCGGCATGAAACATTAATACCATAAACATAACTCACAGATCAAATTCACGTTACCTAATACCTGACCTATTCTAGCACCCAAGAGACCAATCGGATCCAAGACCCAATAACCACTAAACTATGCGACATATTGGCGGGAAATCACTCTACTCTCCCGCGACCAATTTCTAAGGGTAACCCCGACCAAACCCGGCACCGAGAAAAAGTAAACAAGTAAAAAGCGTGTCGAATTTGACAAATACGTGTTTTGGGGCACGCGTCGCACGATTTGACACGCATCATGCGACAAGATGCAACGAACATGTGCCCCTATTTATAGAGGTAATCAAACTTTATGTCGTCACCAGTTCAATCGTTTTCAAAGCGAAATTGACGGTAATTATCGGTGCCACGGTACGTTTCAGGTTTATGCTTCATAAAATAACCAGTTTCTTTTGTTTTTGTCTGCCATCTTTTAATAGACTTCAGGTAATGAGTAGAAACTAGTAAAAAGCTAAATCGACAAAGAGTAATTCCGTTTTCCATTATGTTTTATTACTTAACTTTGTCATAAATGAATTGTTGACGTAATAAAAATGATTTGAAAAGCACAGACGACAATGTGATATGATGTCTGAATTTACTAAGAACTCATATATCTCACTAATAAAAAATATGCGAGTTTATGGGTGTAAGTTGATTTTGTTTCCACTCAACTTGAGCAGGTTTCCCGGAAGAGTTTACAGTAGGTATCACGGTAGGGCCTTCGCTTTTCTGTGGTAGTTATCGCCTATCTATCTTTTTTCTACTGTTTTATTGTGCGTTACAGAGGTTGGTCATGAATTGAGTCAAAGTCCTGGGTTTGATTTTTAGTAGTTTGTTTGTTATGTTTGATGTTGAATTTGAATAATTATCTCTTCTGGATTGCGGTTTTATTTATCTGTGTTTAGTGAGTTATATGGCATCCCCGTAACCCCGTAAAATGGTTGAAAATCTTACAAAGTGCAAAGCGTTTGTTTATTTATATATCTTGATTAGCTTTCAAATTAAAAACTGCAGAAAGTTTGTCATAGTTCTTCCATGGTAACAATAACAATAAATGCAATGTGTTGTTTGTTGTTGTGTTGGTTGTGTACTCTTATTACAAAACGCTTCTCTCCTCGAATGACAAGAAAATGTGAACACATATTTTGAAAAGGAAAAGAAAAAATAAAAGGGGAAAAAGGAAGAGGAGAGAAAAAGCAGATCTGTCTTCCTGACCACAGCCTTTAAATATTTATATAAAGAGAAAAAAAGAATAACTAGCCATGGTTAGTAACCAACAGCTGTGCATCAAAAGTAGCTAAAAAAGCAACGTTTTATTTATAAAGGCGACGTCACCCTCTTGTGGGTGTGTGAGGAAATGGCCCCTGAAATTGGCCCGGCTCGGTTACAATTCGCGCACCTTGCGTCGACTTGACTAATAGCCCTTATTATGGACATTTTTGGGGCTTTTTGCCTTTATTATAGACGTTTTTGGGCTATGCTGCGTCACTTCTCGGGGTGAATGTTTTTTACGAGTTTTTGTAAAGGTGACAATGTTTTGTTTGCGCAAATTGTACAGTGGAGTAGGTATCTATTTGAAGTGTTACTTTTTGAAGCTTTTTTGTGTTTAGTTCAGAATCCAAATTTGATATTTAATGGCTATAAAAAAATGTTTAAAATTTAAATAACTAAATATTATTTTTGATTGTTCCTAATATGTTAAATATGGTTCTTTAAGGTGTTGATTGCTACGCTAACGCACCATTCTGAAGCATAGTTTATATTTGTGCCACTCTGTAAATTTATATTAGACTAACTGATATGACCAAAATTATCTACATTTTCTTATCCTTTCACGTCAATATATCGGAAAAGGATAGCAAGATGTTAAATATGTCAAATTTAATTTAGTTTTGAAATTGGAATAGTCTACCACTGGATGCAGGGAATTCCATTGGAATGGACTCCACTGTAGAGTTCCCCATACATCTCAAATCTAAATCCACGTAGAGCAATGTTTAACCAGCTCAGCTCCATTCTCGAGGGCTTGTAATTTATGCGTTGTTCCATTTCAGCCCAGTCTCCCCTCGCGCCCCTTATTGATGTACTTTTGACTAGTTCTGATTTCTGTTTATTATGCCATTTAGCCGTGTTTATATTGGGATCTTGGCTGATAGAAGGATTGCGTTTTTTTGGGGTTGGCATTTTGAATGGTATTATTATGTTTTGTTTGTGTTGTGTTGTTGTGTTAAGTTAAGCTACGTTTAGAAATGAACTTATGGACGAAAATTAAATTTGCATGCTTATATTTTTTTATTGAGAGCTTCATAATATTCTTCAATGGAGTAAAAACATGAAATTCAGAAAGAAATAGTTTTTTAATTTGAGGTAACTGAAGAGAGAGAGAGAGAGAGAGAGAGGTACATTTTGATTGCCTTGCAGTGTGGACTTTAGGTCCGATTAAGGTTGTTTCTGTGGCGGGTATTAACATTATGGGTATACTCGTAATATGTCTTTGTAAAGGTGTTGCTATTTTTAAATACAAACGTAATAATTCTTGAATGTAAATAGAAGCTAATGTTATTTTATATACTTAATGCGGTAAAACGTGTTATTTTTTTCCTAAACTTCATATTAACCTGATGAACAGAGGACTTAACCGTGATCTGATTCTTAAAGAGAAGCAAATCACAGCCACAGTTTCTCACAGTTAATCTGTGTTTGTTTTTGTTTTATTTATACGGGAATACTCACGTTTAATTAAATCGGATACTCCGACTATAGTTTCAATCACATTCGGTGACCTTTTTCAAAGAGTGAAAACAGAGCCCGACGCGCGTGCAGCTGCGTCCTGCTTAGCACTGGAGGTCACCGGATGTGATCGAAACTATAGTCGGAGTATCCGATTTAATTAAACGTGAGTATTCCCGTATAAATGAAACAAAAATGTGTCGAAACCACGTCAGTTTTCATAATAAAATCTGTGTTTGTCTTTCTTCGGCTTACTACCTTTCTGCGTAACCCTGTACGTAACAAGTAAGGTGTTATTTATTTTTTTACTTATTAGTTATTGGAGTTATTTTCACACAATTAACAAGTGATTATAAAAAAATTAAGATACGCGGACAACAGTTACAACAACAAGTGCATATAATAATGATTATTAATGAGAAATAGATAATAGTGACCCCAATAACAATTATTAACTGTTTACAAGTAACTGTTGTCGATCATTCAATGAACTAGGTATTTCTCATTATGTAGTCATTTATTTATTAAAAGAACAGCAATCAACATGAAAAATATGCTGCTAAATCAAAACATTTGTTATTTTGTTTAACAATGTTGTAAAAGTTTATACTTACCTATATGAAAATTATTTGTTATGTTGCTTAAAAGATAAAGGACATAGGGCCTTACTTAAAAACGCCTCTTAAAGATAAGTTAGTATTGCGTACTTCATTTGTATATTGACGTCCACTGTTGGACGTAGACCTCCCAAATTGGCTTCATTCGGTTTAATGTTTTGCCAAATGTACAAATTCGACAACTTTATTATTTTTTAATGTTAATCTAGATCATATTTCTTATTTGGCTATTGTTTCTAAAACGTTGGCGTATAATTTTCTTGATAGAAAAAAAAACGCCCGCGAAACGCAAAAAACAACCTCCATAAAAATTATTTTTATATATTTTTCCTTGAAAGACACATGAATAAAATGAGTAAAGGTTACGAGTAATACTTTAATATTTATCTTCCTATTGAACTCGTTTTTTTTTTCTTTCGTAATATTTTTATTGCATGTAATTATTTTCCAAAAAAAACTGTCAGAAACGTGGCGCAAGCGCGCCGGCTTCTCTTTTTTTATTATATATGTAATTAGACAGAGCATTGACGCGCGGAGGATCAGCTATTGTCAGCCTCTTAACAGGGAAGGGTTGCCATAATCCCTACGCCTGGTAGGTGGTTTGGGGATCTCAGAATGCTCTGAATACCGTTATCCAAGAAGACGCGCTGCTGCCCGTTCTCCGGTGGTTCTGGATGTAGTTTTAGGACATACCCAGGATCCATACAAATGTTACATAATCACATAAGCAGCCTAGGCTAGGTGCTAACTATATAGGTGGTGACCTATATTAATTGTGTTCTGGCTGCTTCACTTGAAAGCTTTATTTATTTATTCGTTTATTTTTAATAACACTGTCACTAAAAGTCACGTGAGATGTGGTCGACCACCTAACTTATAGACATTAAAAAATAACACAGTTCTATAATTATTTACGTGATATTTTACCGTGATTATGTTGTAAAATAAGTGCGCGATATTTCGGCGCAGTTGCATGCACCATGTTCACGGACAGACAAAAAATAAAGAAATAGATTAACTATGTGCAATGCTGAATGTGATTGTGTTTATAGATCATTAACTGAAAGGACTGTGTGTTATATTATTTTTTTAATTTATGTTTCGAATGTGTGTGTGAATAATTAATATAGGTACGATTTTTTGGCATTGTCTTTGCAAAAAATTGGATATTGGTTTAGATCAGCGTATCTCTGGCTGCTTATGGCGGCGTTGTAACTCCCGTTCACGATACAT
Organism: Erannis defoliaria; assembly: GCA_905404285.2. Taxonomy (NCBI): domain Eukaryota; kingdom Metazoa; phylum Arthropoda; class Insecta; order Lepidoptera; family Geometridae; genus Erannis; species Erannis defoliaria. The sequence continues at coordinate 4,684,214 of FR990076.1, forward strand.
ACTCGTATCTTGCCGACGGCATCCGACGGCAAGTTTTGTCCTTACATTAAAAATGCAGAATTGTGACAATAAGAGATTTTATTAACCGTAGTTTTTTATTCGTTATATGATTTAAAAAAAAGTTTTTTATTATACTTTACACGTATGAAGTATTCTTTTAATATTTACTTTTCATCGTCATCATCATTTTTCACCGCATGCCGATGATCAGGCAGATATGACTGTATCCCAAAAGGATGCAAAAAAAGTTGTAGACGTTTAAAATTAAAATTTGAATTCTTATACTAATTCCTGTTTAACAACTAAGCATCAACAAATTACTTATCTAAAATATTTTTTTTTTTTTGGATGTGGTTATACCTAGTTTTATTAGTTAACAGGGCCATTGGATTCTCTGAAAAATTATTCAATGTATTTAATTTATGTAAATATTAATTTAATCAATCGAAAATCGTTAAAAAACTTTGTGTCAAACTATCGGATTTCATGATTATAATGTAGTGTATTTAATTATTTTTGATTCAACGGATTTTTCATGTTAGAAACTTACATCATAAATATCGTAAGCAAGTTAATAATAACATAATTAATTATTAATCATAACTCTTATGAAAGGATAAATTAAATGTATTTTTTAAATGTAGTCGAGTAGATTAATAAAAATTAAAACCTATTTTGATGAGATAAACGGTTTGCGTTTGACTGCCATCTCGTCTGAAGTTAAGCGAAGATGCAGTATACGAAGAAACACACTTGCCTAGAAGAAACCTATTCACTCGCGATTCAAGATACACAGAATAATCATCAGTAATATACAGAGATATTTTACAAACAAACATATAATGTAGATAATAATCTAAATCTATCCTAACATCTGTAGTATCATAATCATACAATTACGATTCAAATCCTAACATTCCTAACTGATTAAAAATCCCATAAAAACATCTCAACCAGAGACATCTTAATAATTTCACACATTATCATACCAACAATTTATAGAGGTCCCAAAAAAACCTATTGATATTTCTATTACCCGAACAAAAAACCTATATCGAGCACAAAGCCGCAGCGACTTTTACATATTCTGTGACAAAGCGGCGGACTATGCGTCATCCACAAAACATTAAACATCCTAATTTCGTGAGTAACACTTCAGCTAGTGCCGACAAAGGTCGATAAAATCGGAGTATCGACATCGAGCAGCGGGCGAGAGCAAGCCGCGACTCGCGCCCAGCAGGCGGCCGCTCGGCCAACTAATAACTTACATTCGGATTACGCTCGTTAGCCTCTTAGCACCTTGCCCGACGTTTATTTTTTATTAATACAAAATTTATTCAAACCCGAACATATTTCGGGAATAATACCTCGAAAGCAATATGTTACGCCTAGAAGGATAAGTGTATCGACGGGGCACGTTAGTCTGTCATTATTTATTCCATTATTCGAGTGAGGCTTTGATCTTCTGGGGTCAGATATTATATTATATTAAGGGTTACGACGAGTTTTGGTACCTAGTTGTGTATTTGAGCCCAGCTTGAGAACATGCATTTTAATCACAAGAGTTAACCAAATCCTAACAAAAACCAATGTTGTAGCTTCATCATCTACACAAGCATAAATTACGATTAGAACAAAGCACCTCCTAATACTTCCTAAAACCACAGAAAACTTAATAGCTATAACTATGTCAATGGCGACATCACATGTAGCAACTGTTCAAAGATATTTAAGGCTAAAATAGGACATGACTGATAAATAGGCGACCATTTATTGCATTGGACAGTAACCTAAAACAATAAATGATCGCCATAACTGAAATCGGCGAGGAACGCATGAACATCACCATAAGTTTCGATAACTTTGCTATCATTTATTCTCATGTGTGTTCATTCTATGTGTCTCACTCAATGTTGTTTATTACACCAAGCAGTAGTGTACAAGCATTACTGTGTTCCGGTTTGAAAGGCAATGTTACCACATAAATTACTGGGTATGAAGAGATTTAACATCTAATATCTCAGGGTGGCGAGCGCAGAGCAGTGCGGCGCAGGATTGTGTTAGCAAATTCACAATTCTGGTACTGATACTGTTAGTGGCAGGCGTGACGCTTACCACCAGGCGAAAGGCTTGCTCGTCTCGTCATTGACAGTATAAAAATATATATAAAACTATATATATATTCTGTACCCTGCGATATTTTATTGTCTACTAGAGATCGCCCGCGACTCCGTCCGCGTACGGAAGAAATTCGCCCCGCTCCCATAATATCTTCCATACAGCTTTTACAAGGGTTATTATTATTTTTTTACTCCCCATATTCATCACTTTAGATCAACCCTAGCAATAATATTATTGTTTTTGTTTTAAAATTCAATCCATATACCAATAACATCACTTTAATTACCTTCAATACAAAGAACTTTCCACAGTTATGCTCAGTTTAAAACATGTATGTTTGTAGAATTGTCATTAAGCGCATTTGCACTTAATGCCGGCTAGCGCGGCCCGTCACATTTCCGTTCTATTCACTTCTCTCTTCAGTGGTTTCACCCAGCCTTTGATAACCTTTTTTAAGTCATTTTAGTCAAAAAGGATTGCAAATACCATATTTTTAATGAACTATTTTAATACTAACGTTCACTATAACATAAAACAAAGAACTTTCCATAGAAAATTTCAGCCCTCATTTTACCCTCTATGTCATCTATGTCAAAATATTGAAAACATCATATTTAATTTAAATTTAATTTAAATGAACTATCCAAATACCAATTTACATCACTATAACTTCAAAAAAAAAGTACCTACTTTCAAAACAATATTTGATCCCCCATTTCACCCCTGTCAAAATAATATTGAAACTGCATTTTTTTTAATGTACTACCAAATACACATTCACGACTAAAAGTTCAAAAACAAAGGAGTTTCATACAAAAGTTTTTACCCATTTTTACCCCCGTAGGGGCTGAATTTCAAAATATCCTGTCTTAGTATACCTATACGCATCAAGATAAATACACCCTCTAAAGAAGGATGGCATTTATCTATTATCTATACAAGTTCAGCCTAGTACAAAGAAGCCGCGTACATGAATGAAACTTGTACGAACTGATAGAGCAAATTAAATATATTTAAATTGTTAATTTGACCATTTTTCTAGAAGTATGGACAAAAAAGTAATTTCGAAGTAACATCTGTTAGGTTAGGCTTACGCCAAATTGGAATGAGTTTTAATCGCGCTCACAGCGCCAACAGCGCCATTTTGTACTTGACTCGACTTCTTGGTTTATCTGGACGCATTTTTTTTCCTTAGTTATTGGCATCGCACGTTGTGCATTCTGCCAGTGTCAAGTTTATTAATTTTCACATTTATTTGTTATCATCAAGTCAAATTAGTCATGAAATCACAGTAAGTCACACGAAATTAGTCATAATCGAGTCCAAGTCATACCCTGGTAAAGTTGTGGCGACTTTACTATGAGCTTCTATGGAGTTTTGAAAACAACACGAAAAGACATGTTTCACCACATTATATCACTTGTCCACACTCGTGCATGTAATTCAACACTCAATGAATAAAACACCACCATTTTTTATCATTAATTCGCGAAAAAACACAAGTTTAAGAAAATAATAGAATGCAACGACATGATTTCTCCGTGTTCCCGCCAAAACTCTCCTGGACGCATTTCGGAACGCGTTATAACGATGACATTGACAGAGACTAGACAGTTGGAACTAGGATGCAACCATAGAGTAAGTAAATACTACGTAATAACGTGTATGCGAACGAAAACAATATAATGAGAACGATTTATGTAGTGTGTGTTCGGATAATATACAAGTAATATCTAAAATAAATGCAACTAAGTTAGTTTTAATTCCCAGCTTTATAAATTATGCTTAATATTTTAAGAAAACCACAAAAATATCACATGACTTTCCACATATATGGGTAACATGAATGACATGTAATTTTATTTTCTGTATTCAGGCGAATTCTGCCATCCTTCTCTCAAGTCTGTACGACCAGCGGTTTAGGCTGTGCGTTGTCAGTCAGTCAGTCAGTCAAGAGGACAGGGATTCTTAAAGTATTAGAAGATTTTCCGGGGCAAAATGTACCTATCCTAATTTTCATTCCTACGATGCACTAATATTTATAACACAACTTACATCGATCAAACGTGTCTTTATATCGAGAAAGGATATCCAATAGGCAAAAGACACAATCATAATCAACCGCTTATTACCCAATTCTGATTAGAAAAAAGTCCTGTCACTGACCTAAATTGCCCACTGCTGAACTTAGGTTTCTCCCAATGTAAAGCATTTAAAATGTATGTAAATGTAATCTCTCATTATAATTATTTACAATTGACATATTTAAACATTACTATAATTTACAATTTCATCGTTAGTGAATAAGACTAAAAAGCACTATATATTGTACTTAGCATGTCATTCATATTATACGTTTTTAGGGTTCCTGAGCAAATAAGAACTAAACTATCTAATTGAGTGCTTTTATTTAATAACAAACAATTTGTGTACCAAAAATTAAATGGTGAATTTTGCGAGCAGGTCGAATTTCTTTTGTACGCGGACGAAGTCGCGGGCGACCTCTAGTATAAAATATATTATTGTGACATTATAGGTAATGTACATATATTCAGACTTGTATTTATAGGTTTTGTATTACTGGTTTTGTACTACTTACCTAAACATACTTAATTCTTGCTTCACCTATTTATTGAAAGTTCATAAGGCCAAAATCGAAAAAGGCCATACTTATTTCATCACACCTCTTTGAAATACGTGAAATTGTTATTATTGGATCAGAAAATAAATAAATGACCTTCTCGGCTAATTGACAATTTGTTATATGAACAGAGATATTGAATAATGTAGATACGAATATTTCAAGATAAATTTGGAGCTTCTGATGCTTCTGTCTGTATTGTGTTTAATTTAGAATTACGAATAAAAAAGCGAAGATTTTTAAACAATACAACTGTGCATTCTAATCTCACGACATCTCACGAATAAATCGACAGCAATGAATAAAAATTGAATTAGTGAGAAATTTTATAAAATCGTATTAAATTTTGATGTTTTAACTATCCAAAGGAAATATGATTATATTTCATAGTATGTAGACGTGTATTATAATTACCAAATTAATTAATTTGGTATGTAGGTTTTTTATTACTACTTATTAAGTATTTATTATGTTTTTTATCAATAAACACACAACCGGAAATTAGCAGCGCTTAAAAATATTTTTTAAGGTAGGTATGCCTATTTGATATAAATAAAAAAGATGTGCTAACCTAGAAAAACATTTTAGTAATGATTATAATAGTAACTATTTTGACTCCAATATGGTAATATCCTATTTGGCTCAAATTTTGTTATTATTACCAAAAAATCTATTTGACTCAAATATTATTATTATTATTACTCAAATACTCTGTTTGATTTAAATATTATTAAAATTCAAATATTCAATTACACACCAACGCTATTATTTATTTTATTTATTATTTATTAGATTATATAGGTACGTCTACATTTATTATTACCAAGACTTACATACATGTTTTCTATGTTCCGTATTTTACTATGTGATACAAATAAAAATCAGCAAAATGTAAATTCAATGCTATCTAAAATTATTACAATCTGTTTTGTATGTTATTCAAGAAATTCATTGAAATAATTTAATTTATTTAGCTACTGTTTTTGAATAATAAAAAGAAGCGTGTGAAGCTAAATTCAGTGCGATTTTGTGATGTTTTAGGTATTATTATAATATATCTTAATAGGGTTTTGTCCTGCATCATCAGCAAGATGTCCACTGCTGTAGGCCGAAGGCCTCTTCTTTAATATGCGGGGTAGCCATAATCCCCACGCTTGGCAGGCGGCTTGGGGATCGCAGAATGGTCACCTTTAACCGATAGGGCTTTGCTGCCCGTCCTCCGGTGGCGGTGGTTCTGGATTCAGTTTTTGGACATAGGTACCCAGAGGAATCACCCAAGTAGGAATTTGGGCTAGTGGCTACCAAAATAAACGTAATTAACACGTATTTTAGGTTCCTTATGCAGATCTACCTACTACTTATTCTAGGTAATTTATTTACCTACCTGTAATAGTTATGAGTACCTACCCAAAAAAAATATTATTATTTTAATAATATTTTTAGGTACATAATATTTTTTTAATTTATAAGATAGATCATAATTGATAATGATTTTTTATTAGGCATTGAAATATTTTTTTTACATTGCATTAGTGCCGTGCCTAACTTACATTTTACCGCCGCATACGCCGCACCTCATACGGCACAAGTTTAACAGTTTTAAAGCCGTTTAAGTACTTGTAAAGAAATCTTACTTGTTCGGTAATAGACGTAGTCGAGGGGTTACCGGCAAAGTCAAAATAAAAAAATATATTTTGTTCGCTTGTTTCATGACACGGCGTTTTCCTGATATATTTTTAAAAATAGGAACTTTAAACAACGGAAGCATTTAGCATGGTTGTTTACTCAATAAGTTTAAGCGGTGGAAACGGAGACTAAGTATTGCTATAAATACCTAGATTAATAATAATTATTCCACCAAAATCTAAGACCAATTCAAGAATTCATAAAAAAATAACAACTGCAATACTTAACTCCTTTTAAAACTTTTTATTTTTTTAGGTATTTTTCTTTTCATGTTTTAGACTTCTTTTTTACTCTCCGTATGTGCTTTTCAACGCAGCTCAAAAATATCCATGGGTATGTAATTATCTACTTTATGTCGAGTTTTCGTTTCGCTTATTAGAGTTTTTACATATTGCTTTTATGACGCCATGCCCACAAGCATTACATGTAGGTACGCCATTCATACATTTACCTATCCTACCTTTAAAAAGCAAGTATCTTTTGAACCGTGTTAGGAATGTTAAAATGTTCACATAACATTTTATTAATAGGCCACGCCACGCAAGCTGGACCTACCTTTACTACTTCCCCCGTCTTCATTGGAATCTTCACTGGGGGGTCCGTGAGGCGCTCTATTGGGTAGCGGGTGGGGCAGCCTCGGGCGCGCCAAGAACGGCGGCGGGACGCCAAAGAAGGGAAGGAACGGCGGCCAGGCCGGGCGCGGGGCCAGCTGCGCCGCCGCCGCTGCATACAGCTGCAGCGGGGCCGGCAGTCCGCCCTCCAGCACCATGCCAGGGCCCCAACCACCACCGCCCGATATCTTGACACAAACCCACGGCCTCACCGACGGCAACACGCATTATCAACTGTCATTTTGTTAACAATTACTCGTTGACACATTCATTAAATCCTTTCGAGTTTTTTTTATAAATCACTGACACTTTATTATATATTTTTTGCGTTGTTTATAACACTCGGGTGCAGTGTTTACGCGCGTGTGGCAAGTCGTGTGTCGGTCGCGCGCGAGCCAGGGCCGGCACTGAGATGGCGCGCCGGTCACTGGGCGGGGCGAGGTCCCCCTACCCCTACCACAACACAAATTAATTCTCCGCCTCCTTCATATTATAGATTTATTCCTCTGACGGTACGCGCGCGGCCGCTAAACGCTTTCCGACCTTATGGTCTGAAGTTAGAGACTGATATTGAATAACGAGTAATAAATTAAGGGCAGCCAAACATTGAATTAACGGCGGCGTAGACGACGGGTGTGGGTGAATTAAAATAAGCTTTATGCTTTGTTGATAGCGTTTATTATCGTTCGGAGATCGGTTTAACATAAGAGTTGTAAAGTTGCGGTCGGCATGGATGGCTAGCGGGGATGTCATAATCTTTTTTAGCCGCATGGCGCGCCGCTACAAAGAGACATGTAGAGATACTCTGAAGGAAGTTATGGAATTTCACCGCAGAATTAATGCGTTTTTGAATTTTCCTTGTGTAACATTTTAGTTGTAGGTGATACGTATGGCCGTAAACTTTATAGGAACAATAATTTTATGTCAATATCATTTTTAATTAAAACTGATTTTGATTGACCTGGACAGTTTTGAACTTTGGTATTTGACCTTAAACAAGAGAGCGCATTATTTTTTTATTACATAATATTGCTGTAGTTTATATATAAAACATTATTACAAGTCATTATTAATCCATCCAATGAATAGACAACTTAAAAGTAGCTCATTATTAACGTATGACAGGTGATTGACTAGTGGCGAGCAATCAACAACCAATTTCCCCATAAAGAGGGTAGTCCATTACTAGACTGATACAATAGTGTTGTTGCGTAAAACTAGATTACATCTCGGTCAGCAGCTAATGATGAAACAATAATCAATCATACAAAATTAACACGTTTCAGATTATATTTTCGACAGTGATGAATCATAAGCGACCGAAAGGCAATCAATTTCACAACCAATTCCATATTCCATTAAACAAAAAAGGTAATAACGTAATTGACATAAATAATAATAAAATATGTCAAGACAGCGTAACGAGCGCTCGGACGCGACATGACAGCTCTATCAGGAATCTCACACTGACTGTACCGGGCGGCCCGCCTCTCCTTTGTGGACATGCCGCCGCGCGCGCTGATTGGCTCCCGCTCGGGGAGGGGGGAAGTGGGAGGCGCGTGTTACAGGGGGGTGTCGGGAAAGCTTAGTGTTGCATGAATTTAATTAGTGTGAGGAGCACCTCGGGCGCATTAGGAGTCGCGATGGGCGAAGCAATAAAAGATATAAAGGAATGAGTATAAATTAAAAGTTAAATAGAGAGTGTGGTGTGTGCGAGCGAGAGGTGGCTTGGAAAGTAGCGCTGTCTGGCTCTGGCACAGGGTTCAGCCAGTCGTAATTGTTTGACGATCTTATTAGTATCAGTTAAATGTCGTAGTCTCTTTTTCTTTCGCGAATTTAATTACTTTTTTAATTAGAGCTTGGGTAATGAGAGTTTGTAGGACTCGTTTCGGTCCTTCACCTTTATGGTATGTTATTTTCGTTCTATTGTTTGACTATGCAGTTTTTTTTGTTTAGTATACTTACTTATATTGTTATACTTGTAATTTAGAGTCGTTTTTAAAGATATTTTTTTAGTTTTTTTTTTATATAATCTATGATAATGTTGTCCTTTGGAAGACAGTTATAAAAGTATGAATGTGATATATATATATATATACCTACTATTACCTGAGTACATTAAAAAAATCGACTATAACAAACATATTATTAATAATAATAAAAAATACTAAAAAAACTCTAGAAATCTCCTTTAGATAGATACAAATAGTTCCAACTTCCGTATTCCGGCGCATTCCGCCGCATCTATCACCAATTCCGTTCAACCGACATCACTAGACCAACTTATCTCTCTTTTTCTCCGACAAGTTTTTGAGTAGCGCTATCTCGTTTTAAGGAATTAAGAGTGCCATGCACGCTCGCGCAGTTACTTCTCATTACGACGCGAGCTCCGCGTTACGTATGCTCGTGAATGGCTAGCTTTAGTTGTTTTTATTGAGTTGTGTTGTTGCGGTTTCGAAGTTTTTTTTGTGTTTTAACTTATTTTAAGTTTTGATTTAAGATTGAAGTGGTTGTGTTATTGTATGGTAAAAGGTATTAGCTGGCAATTATAGTACTTACCTATTAAAAAGTCTAATTTATAGTAAATAGTTAAGTATTGGTTTTTGCGATTTGTTAATAGTTAAATTTATAATTTATCTATTTCACAAAAAAAGGAAGTAAGCTCATATCTATAAAGTACCTTAAATTGAATTGACAATAATTACGAGTGGTAAGTAGGTATGTAGAGGTACTAGGTACCCTAGAGATGTCCTGTGTCGCCAAATCTAGTGTCTTTCTTTCCTTAATTAGGTATACAAGAATGAATATAGAAATATATATAAAGTATAATATAATACCTACCCTTGTTGTAAATTTTATCAGTTTATTGTAATTTTTTTATAACTTTTCCATTTTTTTCTCGTGACTGTGTGATCATGTCGCTTTGTTTCGCGTCATCGCAGGAGACTTGTTGTTATATTGCGCTGTGCAATAAAAAAAAATGTTTCTCTATAAAAAACTCCTTGATTTGTTTTTCTTGAAATTGTTGAATGGCACAAGTATATAATAAGAAATATCACAACAACGAAATCTTTAATAATTTCTTGTACCTAAATGGTAGACCTTCATAAGAAACTGGATCAATTTTGTTAATCATGATGTAACGCAGTTAATACTGATATCTCAATATCATTAATAGATACGAAACGTTTTTTAGACACTAGAAAAATAAAGTTTTACCAAAATGTTTACTTTGCTGTATGAGGCAATAGGGTAGATGACTGATGTATAGATCGTTGAAACCAATAGCTTTGATGAATAATTTAAGTAAATATAGTATGTTAATTGAAAAAATAATTTAAATCGGTTATTAATGTTCTGATATATAAGCGTTTAAAGTTTTTGTTAGAGATAACTCTGTCCCTTTCCCACAAAACAAAAAATTACGTCACGCCTTACTTGTCAGAATACAATTTATATGGCGTACTGAGAGGTGACGTCACGATTTGCTGTTTTTTTTCAGATTTTCGTTTTTTTTTCATTAATCAGCTATATTTATGGACCACATTTTAAAAAGACAAAAAAAAACAGTCATCTGGCCTATTCTGGCACTGCTACTGTTAGTGGCAGGCGTGACGCTTACCACCAGGCGAACGTCTAGCTCGTCTCGACACTTGATTGTATAACAAATAATGAGGTATTTATTTATTTGTTGTGTTTTTTTCGTTTTTAATAATAATAAAATAAATAAGTAGCAAACAAGCAAGGGCCGATGGTAAGTAGTCACCGCCGCCTAATATTATACCTAACTAGTTCGGTAGAAACCCTGAATGGTAAGCCATACAGCTGATACATTCCAGTTTGTTTATATGTAACAACGGACTAATACTATATTTACGCCTTTGTCTCAATGTTTATTTGTTGCCATCATTGACCTGTTGTGTGATTAGATTTCATGTGACATTTATTTTTTCCAGTATACGTAGGTACACTTCAATTAAACTTAAGCATTTGGAGAACACACTAGATAATAAAATGTAGGTTTAGTCATTCAATTCTTACCATTAACTTATATGTTATGTATGACATTGGAACTTATTTTAAAATAAGAGATTATTATTTTATTATATTAAGTGATTATTTTTTGCGACATACCTACATAATGAAATTTGTAGTGTTACTTTGATGCTACCAATAAACGATTGTTTTGTATCAAACCTAAATATCTGAGTTTCCAATCGGTCCCTGCTCGCGTGCGTAAAAATCAATCGTCATTTTAATTTCCTCTTGTCTAAGTCAACCCGTCTGCTAATGCTTTATAAATATTGATATCGCAAGATGGATGGAGGGCACGAGCACGAACAATTGATTAAAAACTTAATAGAATTAGGGATGTACTAACGAGATATCGATACAACATCTTAGAAAAATCGATACTAAGCGAGCATCATGTTCGTCTCATTGCTTGTAATTATAATATTTAAACTTAACATTTATGAAATTAACATTTAACAGAATTAACATTTTGGTCTAAAAAAATATGGGAAAGTTTCCTCACTAGGCCAAACCCGCATGGAAAATTACCTTAGTTTTAATCGACACATAGACACTTAGCATCACTGACGTTAGATGCGTAGTGATCAAAAGTCTTGCCTGCCGACTGTATTTGTCTTTTTTAAGTGTTTTTTTTAAATTTAGAGTTGACTACCTTTAACATTTTTTTGTCTCGTGCTTAATATTATTATTTGTTCTACGCTGGCTATGCTATTTCGTTTATTCCCAGATGTTAAGCAACCTTTTAAGACGCGTAACGCGTTTTGACGTGTAACTTTGATGTTACCAATAATGGTAGGTGTAGGTACCTACTGTAAGCCATTCTTCTAGCGCGTCGTTTGCCTGCAATTTTGTTTTACTGAATACCAAAAGCACCACTTTTATCGTTTAGGTATATATTTTATTTTTATAAGCTCCAGTTAACATTAATAATACTGTGGTAATTTGTGATGTGTAAGTATTACACCAAATATTTTATTTTTATTAAAGTATTGTGAAGAAAAATTATGTTAATAAACTACAATACTGTTGATATTATTTTAAAGCAGGTACTATCGATCTATAAAACTATTTTCTAGAAATACCAATCACAATACGCATAAATCGCTTTAGCATATTTCTTGAAACAAAAACTCTTCATGTCGATAAAAAATATATCGGTAGCTTTCCAGCACTAACGTTCCAAAATCAAATCGTCGCCATGATTGATGGAGTGTCAGAGCGTGTGACGTCACGCCCCAGCTTCCTTCAACGGGTTAGGGCTTGCTAAATGGTTTTTTGCCCGTTGTTTAGTAAAGGTTGACCGGGCACGATCATTAGCGGCATAATCATAGTTCCCAGGACGGATATTATATTGGTTTAGGTCGAAGCAAATGGTGTTAAGATGAGATGGGAAAACTTTATGGGTTGAGTTCATAGGCTAGTTTTTATTCTATTATTTTTATTATGAAAATAATATTCGTGCATTAAAAATCAAATTAACCTATCCCCAAACAAAATGTTCAGAAATTGAAATTCAATTTTTGATTCGATTCTGATTTTTCCATTAAAAGATGATTTCCAGATGCTTTGACGTATCCAAAAAAACCGATTAAAAAGTTTCACAAAATCTTTACCTAAATGGTTTAAATTGTAAATCAGTCAGAGCTATGTGGTGGTTATTCCTATTCTTATGACATTTCTAACGAGACTCACAAAAATTGAGATAATCTCGAGCGCTCCAGAATTAGGGCGCTCTGATAAAGCCTTGGAGGAGTTCTGGTTGGTTAGTAAATTTATGCGGATGTAGCTTGAGAAGTATTGTGCGTACTAAGTTTCCTTTGCTTTTAACTTACCCATATACTAAGCCAAAAACAGAGGCACTACAATAATTTTGTAAGCATGTACCCATATGAATGAATACAATGTTACTACCGATCTGAAACTTCTTCCTGCTTTAGGTAAATAACTCACAACGAAATAAACTCAGGTCTAGAACAAATCTCATCTTCATTTTAAACAGAGCTCTACAATCCAGTAGCCTACAAAGAAACAAACCTAATTTAAAGCTCTCTGCCTTCACATCTAAACTTTAAGCACATAAGGCACTCGCGCGCAAAACTGCTACAAGGTACTTAAAACCCTTATGTAGATACAACCACTTAAAAGGTAATGGGTAGGGTTGGCACTCGTTCATGTTTGTCATAATAGGTTGAAATTTAATTTTACAGTTATTGATTAAATAAGTTAGAAGTTAGTAAAGTTAGTTAGGTAAGTTAAGTTGATTTAATTAGTAATTATATTTTAATTTTTTTGTTCTAGTAAATTGTATTATTTTTTAATTATTATTGTTTGTGATTATGTGATGTGACCTCTATGTCGAAATAAATGAAATTTGAATTTGAATTTGAATTGCAGGAAATAAGAGAGAATTTATTATTCTATTTAAAATTTTACACATAAATCTAAATCATTTATTATCAGTTGTGTTAGTTGTGTGTTACAAGTTGGTTTCATCAACGGGAATCAATAGCCGCCCTTTTTGGGCATATAATATTAAATTAAATCTATTACATAAAACAAAGTCGGGTTAGTGTCCCATTTATAACTCAAGACCGGCTGGACCGATTTTTATGATCTTTGATTTGTCCACCCCGAATAGCAGAATAACTAAAGCATCGAAAATAAAAGAAATGTTTTTTTGGCAGTACCAAGTTAGCCAGAGCGCCTAACATGCGCACCGCGAGAAAATTTTCTCGATTCTACAAAACAGGACAAGGCTACGAATCTGTATAAGTTTGTCTCGTTTTCGCACGACATAAAGACACGACAAAATTTTCTCGCGGTGCGCATGATAGCCCTGCAGGTCAGCTTGTTGACTTATAGTGAAACAAAAATGTTAGCAATAAGTTTGACAAATTATTACGTGATTCAGTTAATTTTCTAAATGTATGAGTATAGGTACTCAATATAAATAATTTTATATAGAAATAATAATAATTAAAAAATATTACATTTCTTTAAAGAAATACATTTACATTTTATAATTTTAGTTAGTTATTTAGTTTGGTTCCAATTTATTCTTTAGTTCAATAACAGGGGTATGTAATATTTTTATTTAGAAAAAGTTAGTGTGAGGCTGTGGTAGATGTCATATTCACAAACGAATTACATATGACAATATTCAAAAACCAATATTCTTGTTCCAATATTTAAGTTTATTTAATTATCTTTGTGTAATTCTTGGTGTGAACAATAAAGAGTTAATCAATCATTCAATATGACTTTACTTTTCAAAGTAGATACTTTATTCGAGCGTTTGTCCACTAACTGCTCTCATTTTTAAGAAACTAGGTGTTGTCAGCCCTACCCGCGGTCCTTAAGTGGTGGAGTCAAAAAGCGGGATTCATAATCTTGTTAGCGCTGAAATTTGCATTAATTAAGGCGAGGCCCTCGCTTACGTCTAAACTCCAGAGTAGGGGTGGGGGTGGGGGGAGATAATATTCAAATGGTACATGTAACGATGCGCCCTGAGACCGAGCCGCGCCGCCCGCAAGCAATATAGAAGGTACTGTCGATCGGAAAACGGTTTATGTTTATTCTAACAGGCTATCAACTTATATCAATTAAAATTTAAAACTCAAAAAAAATAAAAAATAAAAATCAGACATATAGATCCATATTAAAGATTAATTTATTATTGTCTATTATATGAATTAAAGTAACAGTTGTTTGTTTTTTCTTTCCAATATTAATATGGTGAACCAGTTGAGGAAACCAAGAGTTGAGTTGAGTTGAGTTGGAGTTGAGGTTACCTAATATCCATTAATAATCCATTTGCTTTAAAATAAGTAGCTTCAAACCAGAGGAATAGAATATATTTATATTCAACTACATCCACCATCATTAATCTAAGTGTTGTCAGGGCCAACTTCTTTCAAATTTGCCTACTCTGAAATTGAAACTCTCTGGATGTAACAGTAATTATTTAAAATATGAAGTTTTTTTAGAGTGTAATATGTATTTTATAGCTTATTTAAAACTTAGAAGTGATTTTGTTATATACGGTTTTCAATGGAAAAATAATCAAGAATCTGTTTTATGATTATTTTTATTCTTGATTTTCATGAACTTTGTTTTTGTTATATATATATTATTTTTTTCACTGCAGTGGCCGTGGTGACAAGCCTACCTGCCATAAAAATACAATTATAATACACTTAACGACACAAAGTGTTGACCTCCAATACCAGTGAACACCACTAGTAGTGGTTATGCTCTGTCTTTACGTTAGTCGTTTACGGGCTTATTGAAGAGAGAGTGTATATTTTTTATTCTAACAGGATTTTATTTTAGCATTTGTGTCGTCGCCAGTACATCTCAGGGAGCATCGAGGGTACGCTCGACAATTTCCTCGTCGGGTAATTCACTAGGATTTAATTTAAATTAGTTTTGGCTTGGCTTAATAGCTTCCCCCTCTTTGGGGTGGGAGACGTGGCTGTTTTCCAGGAGAGGTATTCTGGAACTCTATGTTTGTGGTCGAAGTTTGTGGGACTGTTTTGTATGTTATTTATTACGTTTCTAGGTTTCAGTTTTGTTCAGATAAGAAGAGACTACAACGTATACAAATACAAAATGCTTTATTTTCTTGGACATGGTACAAGTCGAATTCCTGCTCTTTAGCGTGAATTTGTAGTGCAGCGACCAGTGCTTCCCACAAAACAGCCACAACTGTAACAATAAATATAGATACCTATTTACATGCAATGACATAAAACAATTGTTTCAAAAAATTTAATACCAAGCTGTGTGCGTATGTTGTGTGCGTGTGGGGATGGTCTGTGTTGTTACGTGTGCGTTTGTGTAAAAGTATGTGCAAATGTTGTGCACTATAGGTACCTATGACTTTTTTACTAATGCAGAATACATTACTCTTCGCTACATACGTGTGACAGGTTTCAGGATGCTCATGTTGAAGTTTTGTTAATGGTTCACTCATTTAGTTGTGAAGAGGTAAATAAGCAGTGGTAGGACTCTACTGCTGGGTCCACCTGCTGTTAGTGGCAGGCGTGACGCTTACCACCAGGCGAACGTCTTGCTCGTCTCGTCAATTGATTGTAAAAAAATCACAAATGAACAGAAAGTAACTTGGAGAACTTAGCTCTTTTTAATGGAAAATCCACATTTACAAAGTCAAAACTTATACGGCCTTACTATAAAACGCCGTTTAAACTTAGGCACTGCTTAAACTTCTCTGTCTTGTTCTCGCACGTGACATTTCATGTCAGCGTGAAGTTGTCAGAGCATCTTAAAAAGTGACTAAGGTTTGAGCGGCGTTTTGTAGTAAGGCCGATAGACTTTTGCTTAATTAAACCTTAGCGGTTTTACTTGAAAACGCGTCTTAAACTTAATTATCGTTATTTAAGTTTGCGCACTTGTGTTATATACTGTTGCGTAGGCGTAGAAGTTAAATGACAATTCTTAAGTTAACCAGTGTGTACTCGTAAGATTCATTTTCATTAATCAAATTACATTAGATACGTAAGTCTCGTATGTATCCGTTTATTGTGCTCTTTACAAGCCCTTTACTTTCTTGGCAGACGGAGTAGCATAGCATTTCATCATGTCATCTAATTTGGACAATTTGTATAATTTATTCTAATTAACTACTATCCTATTTTTGCTAGCTCTACTTCACTAAGTCGTCATAATACCATGTAGATCAGCTAGAAGATATATAAACAAGTAAAAATATTAGTTGTATATCAGATTCAGATATTTATTGCTTCCATAGTGTACGATACACAGATATTGTCAAAAAGAAGTTTCATATGGACCCTGTCGGGCGCAGCAATAGTAGAAGAGAGGAGAACGACTTCATTTAACAATAAGATGCCTATTAAATACAGGTATTTTAGGAGGTTCGTCTTAAATTAATAATAAATTGTTTCAATAATACTAGTAATAATAAATTAATAACGCTTCGTAAATAATAAAACAAATTGAAATTGAAATTGTAAAAAAATCAAAATAAAAATAATCATTAGTTCGTATTATAATCTTTTAAAAAATCGTATTCGTATGGTTTTTATTTGTTACTAGATGGATCGGCGAACTATGTGCCAACTATTATTTTTCCCTAGTGCACCCATGTAGTGAAGCTAACGAAACATTTTTTAATTTACTGTCGCATTTGCTGTGTGTAAATAAGTATACCTACGCTTATTAGTTATGTACGTACTTACTAAAGTTATATACAGGCTGTTAGTTTGAACACCGTTATCCTTCTAGGATATTATTGTACCCATACATTTTGTCCATCGATGAACCTTTTTGTATGGAACAGCTGTTTTTTTTTCGTGATTTCAGGGTTGGCCCCATAGTAAAAGTAAAAGCGGCGGGAGCGTAAATGCAATTCCCAACGTTAAAAAAAATCCAAATAAATGGGCTTGACACATCCAATGGTACTTATATACTCGAAGACCACGACTATCTCTATGAGCTATCATGACATCATCGCTACAGTACCTACGCTATTATTAATATGATCCCAGAATACTGCCCGTCGCGTAGCGTCAGTAAATAGAGTGACGGCGTCCTCCTCACATACCTAATTATTTGCATGAGTTTAAGCCGCGCCATATTAGCGACGAGATCTCTTGTTAAACACCGCCTTTACGTTGGAACTCTCCAGCAATCAAAGAGATGTGACTGACTTAAAATAAACGCTGCGGGACAATCAGATGTAATTTGGGAGTCGAAATTATATGGAGTTCTGTCTCATTTTCATTCGAATAAGAATGTATTTGCTCATATCTATAAAAGTACGTTATATACAGGGTTAAGTGTACTACTAAGTAATTGTGAATACCTTTTACTATTGGTGATTATATTGTGATGTGTTGTGAACAAAATTTTACACCCTGAATTCGCAAAAAAAACAGCTATGTTAAGAAAAAAATCAGTCAGCCTGATGAAAACGTATGGAACAGTTAATTTGTTTTCGCAAATTCAGGGTTGGTAACATAGTAAAAGTTGTTCAAAATTATGAGTACAATGACCTCCTTTTCGTCTAGCAATACCGATCCGCGTCAACCTGTGTACCTTCATCCAATCCTACTTATAAGTCCGAAAGTTTGTCGATGCGTGTGTGTGTATGTGTGTATGTTTGTTACTCCTTCACGGCTGAACAAATTTAGATGAAATTTGGTATAAAGGTAGCCCATGCTCTTGATTAAAATAGCCACACTTTATCCCGACAAATTGAAGTGTTCTTGGGATGGCCAACGAGACTCGTAGAATGTTTCTTCACGCTGAAACGGCTGAACGAATTTAGATGAAATTTGATGTGAAGGTAGCTCATACTCTGCATTAAAACATAGGCTACATGCCATCTCAAAAATCGCGGGTTAAACCGCGGGGCGCAGCTAGTATTATATTAGATTAGCTGTTGTCTTGCATCCCGCCAAATTTACAGAGGTTGACATACTCGTCGTTATAAACAACTTTTACTATGGGACCAACACTGAAATTGCGAAAAACAAATTAACTATTCCATACATTTTGTCCAAGTTTAATGATCTTTTTGTATGGAACAGCTGTTTTTTTCGCCATTTCTTCGTTGACCCCATAGTAAAAGTTCTTCATAACGATCTCTGTATATAAATTTGGCGGGAAAGCAAAACAACAGCTTATATATATATAAAATATACTACCATCCAGACATAAAACTGATACGTTATAAATATTATAATACTTATACCCTTTGATAAACAATATGTCTAGATAGAGTCTCGTACTGTTTATGAACGAAAAATGACAGGGCAACATTATTACACTAGTGTGCGTGACAAAACAGGCGTGACAGCCATGTCTTACACTCGCGTTGCACCATTGTCGTTGTAATAGTGTGCGTGCATAAGAGGCTAACAGTTAACCGCTATTTTTTTCGACGCGTTTAGGATCCATCAGGCTATCTAGACATACAATTTATCCAAGCTTATACCTACCCAGTTGATAAAATGAACTATGATATCTCATCTTTATTTCTACGCGGATAGAATTAAAACAATCGACAATCCATAACCGCAGTAATAAACCAGCGAGAACTCGAGCAGTAAAACGTAATGACGCGGGGGGCGGCCCAGTTGACGAGTATCTATCGCCACGAGGCATGAGGCAGGAATGGCCTCTCGAGACAGCTTCCCTGACGTGCCATAACCTTAACTAGCGCAGCTGTCCGCGTGCCAACACGGTTGATCCGACTGCCGCGGTGGTAGAGTTGTAGTAATAGTAGTATTAAGTAAACATTAACCTATGGCCGCATTGAGCTAATATCTAAAGAGTCACAATCTCTAAGTTAAAACAGGCAAAAAACGTCCGAGTGCCGCTGTACCTATACGTGCATTATATAGTTCACAATTGTTCGTATTTAGAGTTTATGTCGCTTGTTTAGTGTTCAATGTGGTCGATTCTGGCGGTTTTAGTTGACAGTTCTAAACTAATTAAAATATTGCTGTCACTTTTTTTTTTACTTAGCTAAGTTAGTTTAGAGTTTTGAGTTAGTTTAGTTCTGTCAACTTAAACCTTTAGAATTGACCACAATATATGCTTGAGCGCTTTTGTCTTATCGTTCAAAAAGTCGGCGCACTGCATAGCGTGCGCCGAGTTTTGATGCGGACATCTTTATGCTTGTTTGCGACTCTATAGATATTAGCTCAATGTATGGCCGATAGCTTGTCAGTGAAGAAAACATCTTGAGGAAAACTGCATACGTCCGAAGAAATTCAATGGCGTAATCCGGGTTGGTTAATCCACTAACCCGCAACTAGCCGTGGTATATATGACCCAGTTGCCCATCGAGATTAGGCCAGCAGTGAAATGAAACATTATTAGAAATCAACAAAAGTTACTGAAGGCTTGTATTTTTCAAATTTGCCCCTCGTAAAATTAAATGCATTTGCATTTAGTCAAATTACTATAGTTAAAGCCCAAAAATGTAAATTTTTACAGAAGAACATTGATAAAAAAAATACCGAAACATTGTCTATTCTTCAGTTTTATGTCCTAATTACAGCACATAGACACATAAAAAATAAATGTCGTCGTCAGCCATAAAACGTCCACTGCTGGACGAATGCCTCCCCCTTAAAAGAGGGGTGTTGCCATAATCCCCACGCTTGGCAGGCGGCTTGGGGATCGCAGAATGGTCACCATCGTTAACCAAGAGGACGCTGCTGCCCATCTTCCGGTGGGTCTGGTTGCAGTTTAAAGACATACCCAGGTCCAGGTAAAAAATGTATTAATAGATAATAGTATTTTGGAGAACATTCTACGGTTGAAAAGTTATTTATTTCCATACTTTTCAAGTAATCTGAGAAAATCTTTAAAAATCGATGTTTGACACGCTCGAATCTAATAACGTAACGGCCATATTTTTGCTCCGCTAAATGTGACCCTACCTGATGCAGGTTTAGACTAATGATCGATCTCATAAAAAAATGTGCTTGAAACGTGGAATACCCGGCCTTGATCAGTTATGTTATACAGTAGTTTGTTCCCCAGGCAGAACCATTGTTACCCACGCTAGGTATTAATCTGTGATATGGCGTAACAATGCTCCTCTGGATAATGCAGTGGTCAAGTGCTTAGAGATCAACGGTAGTAGGTACAAGTGGAGTCAACAGCTGATATCTTTTCCGCGAAATTGTACTCATCGTTGCGAACAACTTTTAGTATGGGCCCAATCATACTAAAATTTGTTCACGATGATGATGACCTTGTTTCAGCTTAGTAATAGCGATATCCGTAGCGGTATCTGTAGGCCATGTGATACATAAAACAGAAACGATTTGTATAAAAATTACAAATAGTTGGCATACCTGATACATCTTTGCCTGGTACAAATTATGTCAGACGTGTTAAAACTAGAATTTAGTATAAAAGGACGTTTACGTGACATCATGTTTCGTCATAGACATACATAGTAGGGACGGGGGCCATTTTAAAATGTCGCCCATTCGTCGGTGTCAAAGAAACGCATTGACACCGATGCCGGCACAGTCTGCGACGCGCGTCCGACGTGATTACTTGAGTGCAAAATGCCAAACTGTTGAAAGGTTATACGAATTATATTACAAAGTGCAGATAAAAAGGTGGCGTTTCTTATGACCGGTAAGTCAAGATTTAAAGTTAAACTGAACTAGCTTTTACACAAAATTTTGATTTTTAGGTAATAGGTAAGTCGTATCTAGTTTCGTACAGTTTGCGCTTCTTCTTCCACGCGCTGCACGTAGTGACCGCGAAATCCGAAAGATTGAGTTGACATTTTATCAAATAAAATTAGTCTTACGAGTTCTTAAATCAGGCGTATCTAGATATAGAAATCTTTGATTTTCGTTGATAAAATACCTACATAGGTAAATAGATTCAATTTGTAGAATTAATTATTATGAATTATTTGTTTGTTTGTTGCGGTAAAATTTTGAGGCTTTTGATAAAAGAACAGCACATCAGAAATCAAGATTAGAATAGACGAATTAATTTGCAAATTTGCAATAAAAATTGTTTTGATTTTCTGTTACATTACTTTATGTAAATTATAGATTTTTCTGGAAAATTGCCGTAATGTGATGACATGTTTATTCACGTTCATGCCAAAACTTCCAAACTATCATTATTTTTGACACCAGCACAATCAGCTAAGTACCAAGCAACCACCCTTCAAGATAAACTTAAAACGTTAACGACAGTCTATTAAAGCATTAACGGCATTAACGATAACCAAAATAACCAAACGTAACGACAGGTGTCTAGTTAACAGCTTTTATTGGGCCTAGTGATGATAATGATAACAGTATTTCGATTACCGCTAAAAGAGCCGTAAACAATACGCTTGTCTGTCAAAGCGACACCACAACACATGTTTCAATTATTCTTATCAGATATTGTCCCGATGTCTATTTATAAAATAGAGGCAATGCCTTGCGCGTCCCTAAAATTTTATCTCGTTCAACCCGTGGTTACGCATGTTAAAATTTTTGTGGAGAATCTCTTTTTCTTTTTTTATGAAGACAAAATAACTTATTTCAAAATGTGTTTGAGCCTGTTAGTTTAGTCAGAAACATAAGTTGCAGGCCACACAAAAATGTCCCTATTCGACGGCATTTCTCTGTGGCCTGCGCCTAAGGAAATTTCGTTCGTATTCGTTTTTGTTCGTGCATAATATATACCCGAGCTAAATCCATTTGAATCCATGTGTGTCTATGCCCAAGGGTCACCCCACATACTTTTCAAATCACTATGTATTCTAACTACATAAAACATTAAACCTACTTACACCCAAAAAAAAACAAGCGGGGACAATCGTTAGAAGTAAAATTAAAACTTGCAATGCTGTAGAAACACATTATTTTATTGTCTCTATGCTTTTAAAAAAGAAAATATAAATTTAAATTTACTTGATGAAACACTACGTCATTTTATAAAGCCGCTTCTGTTCAGCGACACATCACACAAAAGTTTTTGATGTCCATTTAAAATATTATCTCTCTGCATTCAGCCGCAATCGAAACCGACTCTATAATTGTCACATCTGCCAAAATATTCTTTTCACAGTGGGGTCGAATGGACCCCACTCGCGTAGTCAAGGGTTAAAACCGGTAGTGTTGGCATGTTACTTTTCAATTTCAATTGTTGAGCAGTTGTAATGATTACACTTATTGATAACAATTCGAGTTGATGTCTGGATAAGTTTAGTTTAATGTAAGAGCTACTTACTATCTGAAACCAATGTCTCTAAATGTTATACCTGCCATTGCTTTTTATTGAGTACTAGAGGTACCCGCAACATCGTCGAAATTCAGCCCGATCCCAAATACTCGTATCTCCTATACCGCTGGGTTAATTACTAATCAAATTCACTCCTTAAAAAAACCTGAATTCACTCCCACCTATTCTTGTAGAAAAGAGCTAAAACACGATTGAAGAACATAGTTAATTAAATAACATCGAAAAATCAGGATAATGACGAAAAAATTCCGACCTCTTCAAACAAGAACCAAAGCAGATAAAGCATCGCAATCAATCTTAATAATCAGCCTATATAAACAATCTTGCGCATCTGATATTTTACCAACCTTTCATGGAACGGTGAAAAAATATCGCCCCGGAATCCTGGGAAAGTGGGAAATCATGAGTTATGGCCTCCTGCCGCCCGCCCACCACCCGATGTCATTAGCGCTCGTAAATATTCCCGCGAAACATAACGGGAAAATACTTTGGCGGAAAATCTGTTTCTTTAGGTGCATGGTTTTTAAATGGTTTTTCCTTTAAGGACAGAAATATTGGAAAAACTCTTGTTTGGAAGGTGATTTTGATTAGGGTTAATTTTGTAGCGCTCGCGGCGTAGCTTGTCTAGGTGATTCTAAACGATCACCGATGTTAAGCAACGGACGGTCCGGTCAGTCTTCGGATGGGTGATCGTGAGTGGCAATTATTTAGATGAGATTTAACATCTAATATCTCAAGGTGACGAGCGCAGTACAGTGCGGCGCAGGATTGTATTGGCAAGTTCTCAATTCTGGCACTGCTACTGTTATGGGCAGGCGTGACGCTTACCACCAGGCGAACGTCTTGCTCGTCTCGTCACTTGATTGAATAAAATAAAGGCAAGCCCTCGCTAATATGGGGGGGAGGTGGGCTTTGCTTTGTCCAGCAGTGGACGCCTTCCGGCTGATGATGATTATTATTTATGTCTACGTGTATTTTTATACGTTAGTTCTAATCTAATGTAATTTTTTTGGGATTTCTATGTTTGCCCCATAGTAAAAGTTGTTTGTTTTGAAGTACAAAATATGCCCTTAAAATGATTCTTAAACTGATTAGATCTAACCCTGTATAATGTGTACATAAGATATCATTCCAATACGTATTTCTTTCGCCGCAACAGCCTTTCTCGGTAGTGGTTTCTTCAACGAACGTCTGCTATATCTCTAGCTTCCCTTCGCTAAGTCGTTTCTCGCCCTGGTAAAACCATTACGGTGGCATTCTGGCTAATAACTAATACTGCGTTAACACCAAAACTTGCTTTAATATTAGAAGATTGTAGAATAGGTAGATAGATATACTGCTTGACTTGAAGAGCCAGACCAGGGGCCGTACCATGACCGCTTATTGCGGGACCGAATAGGCTAAGCTACCGACGCTGCGCGATCGCGAACCGTATTAACTAACCGAAAGAATTCACAGTTGCGCAGCGTCGGGAGCTGAACCTATTCGGTCCCGCAATAAGCGGTTCACGGTACGGCCCCTGAACAGTACTCGTATTAATATACTGTTTACGGTGACGAGTTGCTTGCGAATACTTATTTTCCTTCCTGCCTCTACGAAATCTCAAGATTTTCGAAATTATAACCTACTTTTCGGACAGTGTGCTTCGGATCTGCATGATTTGATTTGGTTTCCCCTTTGCGTTTGATATTCCAAAAACATGAACGGAACGGTATGATTCCACTTTTATTGTGCGAACTGCTAAAATGGAATGTGCTTACCGATTGGGTTTTTCTTGATAGATACAATCTGGTATTTTTAAGTCGCCAGAGAATCGGTTTCTTCTAGGCAAGTGTGCTCCATTGTAGACTGCATTTTCGCTTAACGTCATGCGAGTTAGTGGTCAACCCATACCCATGAAACCTTTAAACATACTTATATACATAACATATACAACAATGTGTAACAAAAAGTTCAACAATACTGAAGAGTATGTCTATATATATAATATATATACTCATCATTATAAAGTAAGTAAGTTCGTATAGGCTCGTGGCCAGCCCTGTAAGAGTGAAAATCCAAGTCGCTGAGCGCTAGGCCTACAAGAGTTATTCTTTTATGTGCTAGTTTGTAACGGAACCTTCCCCGTGGGGGCGGCAAGGGGACACTAAGTGGCTTTTCATTTTCCCCGCTCGCATCCCGGTCCTCGCATTTTTATTTATTTTTCATCGCCCCAGGGCTTGGCCCGATATTATATCGGCCATTTTGTTTATTTTTATTACGATATACGCTCAAATGCAGCTATTATTTTTTATAGAATGTGCACAATGAATATTGTAGGTGGTGGTTGTAACAATGCGGTTACATTTAAGCTGGATTACTTTACAAATTGAATGGGCTTTAGACGGTTTTATGTGGATTTGTTTTTATGATAACAACACCTTGTAACTTACAAGATGTTATTGTACAAGTGGTGATATAACTACAGCCAATAACAGACAGTAATTTTTTAACAATGCAAGAATTGTGATGTTGGTTACGTTTGGATCGTTTAGTAGATGAGCTGTCTATATTAGCTAAATGACCTGCTATCATAACGCTCTAAAAACAGTATATCATACTTCACACTCTTTGCTACAAAAATCTTGTCTTTGATACTAAAACCATGAACTTCTTATAAGAATTCAAAACTTTTGTTTGATACATAAGGTTGTGCCTCGACAACAGATAGTGCACAAATCAGCGAGGCATCCCAGTGTCCCGGTACAGAGGGACATAAAACTGAATTGAATAGCCCCGTGTCCCGCTGAGCTCAGCTTATGTCCCGTGTTTACTACTGGAATAGAACTACTGGACTTTGTATGCAATATGTAACAAGTTATTCTACATAGATATAATTAAATTCATTTGCATGCCAGAAATTAAAATAAAAGATACAAATAAGAACCATATGAGCTTGTGCCAATTGGACCCAATTGGACCTGGGTATGTCCTTAAACTGCAACCAGACCCACCGGAGAACGGGCAGCAGCGTCCTCTTGGTTAACGGTGGTGACCATTCTGCGATCCCCAAGCCGCCTGCCAAGCCTGGGGATTATGGCAACACCCCTCTATAAAGGGGGAGGCCAGCAGTGGACGTTTTATGGCTGACGACGAGCTTGTGCCATAAGTGGCGACCTTATCGCTGAAAGCCATCTCGTCCAGCTAGCCATAGGATGAAAAAGAATTCACAAATGAGTAGGAATAGATAATGAGTATAAAGGCTGAGGACATTTCCCATACGCAGGTGGCCTAGTGGTACAAATTTCCCATATTTCTTTGTATGAACTAGGACAAAATGTCACATGCCTTTATGTTTTATAACCAAAAGATGTTTTTCATTTTTTTATGAATGACTGATGCTGTTGGCCTCAGATGGCCAATACAGCGTCACCGGACTTTAGGCAAGCGCAAACGGCGCTCGGCCTAGGTTTAGGTTAAAGGCGACTAGCTCAAGGGCACCTCAGACGGTATGAACCTCGGCTTGGCCGTCGCCGGGAGCGGGGTCAGGCTGGCCCTGGCACCCCAGAAGGGGTATGCCCTGGGGCCCTAGTAGTTTGATCTGGTTGACTATTTGGAGAGAATCTAACCGATCTTCTGACAGATCTGGGGAGTCCTCAACCTCGCCGGCGAGATCGGTACGTGTTTGTGTGCCTCTGGTAACCGGCGCCTATACCAAAAACGATTACTTCCTGTTGCTAGGAGTGGTCGGATAGGGCGAGCCCAGCGCCGCCGAGGTGATGACGGTGATAGGGTCGTCCGGGTCGCCAAGGACGTGTCTGGGGCGTCTACGGAAGGGGGGTGGGTCTGTCGTGTCTGTCGTATAGTTCGAGGCTTGGACTATGAGTGGATTGGGATGGTGAGGGGCCGCATCGAAATAGCGGCGCGAAGCTTACTTAATGTACTGACGGATGGACACCAGCAGGCCTAACATGCGTACCGCGAGAACATTTTCTCGATTCTACAAAACAGGACAAGGCTACGAATCTGTATAAGTTTGTCTCGTTTTCGCACGACATAAAGACACGACAAAATTTTCTCGCGGTGCGCATGTTAGCCCTGCAGGAGATGCTATAAACACTTTTATTTATATACCGAATGATGAACTAAAAAGAAGCCAGTAGCCAGTTTTCTGTGCCAGTAGCACAGAAAATATATAAAAAATATTTATTAAAATATACATTATCCTGTTTAAATATACATTATCCGTCTCCATTTGCACCCGATAACTCTTAGTACAATATAATTTATGTACTACCGTATCGTTTACGTACTACCTATTTTTTGAGTTTCTGTGCTAGTAATACTAGATCATGGAGGATATTACTCTGTGTACTAGATACTACAGTAATAGATACTAATCATGTTTCTTATTTAATTTTAGTTTTAATTCAAAATTAGATTTAGTTGGCTTTTTTCTTACTGGATTCGGGTTACTTATTTGTTTCCTCTCTACGAGGATAAAAAGGAAACTTTCAGACCTAATTTCAAAGCTTCAAAATGAAAATTCTGCGGCCTCACTTGAAATCAGGTTATTCCAGGTTACTTTCTAGCTGAAGAAGGAGCTGAAAGCAAAGGGGGCTCAGTTTTTGGTTATACGATATCGAGCTCAGTATGGTAGAGTTTTAGGTTGCTTCATTGCTATACAAACCTATCCTGCCATTTTGTCATGTCAACGGCTATAATAGTAAGTGTAGTGAGTAGGTGAGTACAATACATCTCAAAGGTGCCAATGTAACCTTTTCTTGGTGTCGGCAAGTTTATTTTTATTTATTTGAAGACGACTAAACTTACAAAGAGTTCTAATGTATTTTTGTGTAGGAAGTGTTTAATGTGTTGAAGTTACAGATAGGAAGTAGAAATGAAAGTAATTTAGGGGTCAAGTGACTTTATTAACTACAGCAAAATACATACAATCGAATCTATATTGTATTAAGTGCCATGAAAGTGTTCAAACAATTCAATGTAAATGTATTTTTGTAAGTGCAAAAAGTATATTTTACCATTTAAAAAAAGTAAGATAATGTGGTCGTTTCTGGCGGTTTTAGTTGACAGTTCTTTCGCAAGAAGACCACGTTCCAGTTTTGAAGACCACGTTTTCGCTTAAGATCAGGCAAGTCAGCGATCAAACACAGGCTTGATCGTGTATAAAAAAATACACATCTCCAGTATCAATGATTCCCATTGTCGATGTTTCTGCTTACTCTACTTTCTATAATCGATACTCATTCCCACATGTACGTAGGGCGTTCATTATAAAGTGAGAATGAGGTAGAAACTCTTTGGAACCGAAAAATTAAATACTGGCTGGTAAAGCTGGAATATTGCAAAGGAATATTGATAAGATAAAAAAATAGGAAATAATGTTTAATATCTTTTGTTTAAAAAAATGGAAGTCTTTTGTTTGCAGTCTGTCGTAGCATGTTGTCGAAAATGGAAAAAATGGAATTGCGTGCGGTTATTAAGTATCTGTGCATGAAAAATTTCACTACGGAACTAACTAATCAAGACTTGCAATACTTTAGGAGCAAATGCACCACCTTATTCTACAGATGCTCGTTAGTGTGCCAAATTTAAACGTGGAAGAACATCCACCAAAGATGACCCTCGCCCGGGCCGCCCCGTAACGGTAAATGGTAAAAAAGTCGAGAACATTGTTATACCAGATCGTCGTTTCACGGTACGTTTTATAACCGATGAAACAAAGATTTTGACTGGTAGTGTGCATAGCATTTTACACGAACGTTTGGGGATGAAAAAGTATCCGCGCGCTGGGTCCCCAGAATGCTTAACGGTGCACAAAAACAAACCAGGCTGAACATTTCTCGAGCTTCATTGGAAATATTACAACAAGATCCTGGTCGTTTTTTGTCTCGATTCATAACAATGGATGAAACATGGCGTGAAGCCTTGCGTTTCAAGCATTACGATCTGGAAACAAAATTACAATCTATGACTTGGAAAATACCATCATCTCCAACTTCTAAGAAATTTAAGGCGAGTTGTTCCGCCGGATAGACCATGAGCTCTCTTTTCTGGGATAGTAAAGGGGTGGTCATGATAGAATAGCTCGACCATGGAGCTACTGTAACGGGCTTTTTGTATGCAGAACAAATAAAAAAAATGCGTAATGAAATACGCGAGAAACGCCGACGCAAACTAGCAAAAATTGTTTTGTTCCATCAAGATAATGCCCCGGCTCACAAGTCCGCCGTTGTTATGGCTACAATTCGTGATGCTGGCTACGAAATACTTGAGCATCCTCCATATTCATCCGACCTTACCCCTAGTGATTTCTATCTATTTCCGAGGTTGAAGGAGTCTCTGAGAAGACAGATGTTTGAAAATGATGAAAATGATGATGTTTGAGTAGTCGCTGCAGTACAGGAGTTTTTAGGTACTCAGGATGAAGAGTTTTTTAAGATAGGAATTTTAAGCTTAGAAAAAAGATATTCCAAGTGTATTACGCTAAAAGGCGACTATATCTAAAAATAAAATAACATTTAATAAAAGTTACCGGCAACATACTCATTCTCACTTTTTATTGAACGCCCCTCGTATTACAATGTTCTCACAAAAATACTATGATCGTATTACCGTCGTGTTGCGCAGAATCCCTTTGTCTAATTTACGATGCGCCGATACGAACCGCAGTATCTTGCGGATCAATCAGTAATTAAAGACCGAACGGTGCACCAACGCCACTATAGATGTACTTAAGGCCCGGTTGTAGCGAGGTACGTCCAGGCGAGTAAACGATAGGCGCGAGCGAGAACGAGCAGAAGCCGCGAACGTTTGACTTGCTAAATTTAGTAGGTTTTTCTTTGTTTTGAAAAATATAACAATATAGACAATAGACAATAGTTTATTCGTGGAAAAAGTATAAACAAAAAAGCAGTTACACAGAACACGGAAAATTAAAACATAAATAAAAAATTGTTTACCTTTTGCCACAAACCGGCCCCAACTCAGCAAGATGCAATATAACAAATATTGTAATTTTAAAAACAAATATTGTAACCATAAAAAAACCTATATATTCTATCTATGAGCACTATACATTTTACGTGGTTTCATAATGCATTTTCTTAGTTCTAGCTAATCGAAATACCGATTTAGACAAATATAGACAATAGACAATATTTTATTTGTAGAAAAAAAAACACATATTACATTATTTTTATTTTATTTTATTTAATGTCTACTTTGTTTTTTTTCTATGGAGCCAAAAATTCAATATCGCGTTTACTAGAAGACGAAGAGCTAAAATATATTATACATTTTAATAAAATATATTTTTTGGTTCAAAATCATAAATTTTGAATTTTTCCCACATTTAAAAAAAGGTCAAAATTGCTACAAGCCCGCCTTAAGTAGAAGTATTGTTATTTAAGAAGCCGCGGTGTAGACTAGGACGCCGTGGTAGATTAGGAAGTCTCGTAGTAGACTAGAAAACCGTGGTAGTTGGTACCTATAGTAAGCCATGGTAGCTTCGTTTTTGAAAATATTCGCCTTATAGCCGTGAGGTATGGGTTTGATCCCAGGCTCGGTGAAGGAAGTTCTTTCACTTATCGCTACCGATAGATTTAAGTGTTTTTCTACCTATCCGTCCTAGTAGGGATACCTTGGTAGGGATAGGTGTACCAGGCCGAAAACATCATGCGGGACCCGCTTGTTATACTTATTTGTACTGAGAATAAAATCGAGAGCGTTTCCACCGACATAAACTGGGCCCACGTGGTGAAGCATTGCCCAATCGCCCTTCAAAGGCTTCTAGGGTACACGTAAGTCTATGTGCAACAGTAGGATACCACAATAAAGGTCTTGCAGTCATAAAGTAAGTAAGTTCGTATAGGCTGAGTGGCCAGCCCTAGTGTCAGAGTTAATGTGCCACCCGAAGACCTCTGACATGGCTGACGGTTGTTGTCATAGAAACTAGAACAAACAACCGGGACCAACAGTTTAACGTGTCATCCGATCCACGGTAGCGCTCAGAAATAAATGCCACTCACGGTCACCCATCCGAAGACTGACCGGACCGTCCGTTGCTTAACATCGGTGATCGTTTAGAATCACCTAGACAAGCTACGCCACGAGCGCTACACTTGCAGTCATAGAGAACCTGGATATGGACCTGGGTTTGTCCTTAAACAGCAACCAGACCCACCGTAGGACGGGCAGCAGCGTCCTCTTGGTTAACGGTGGTGACCATTCTGCGATCCCCAAGCCGCCTGCCAAGCGTGGGGATTATGGAAACACCCCTCTGTAAAGGGGGAGGCCTTCGTCCAGCAGTGGACGTTTTATGGCTGACGACGAGTCATAGAGAAAATAATGACATAGGTTTGCTAGACGCACAGGCTTTTTATATAGTAGGCTAAACGTTAGACAAATACCATGAAGGGTGATTGGGCCTTCCACCCCGTGCGGGTTTTGCGAGTTCGACACAACATACGTCATTGAATTACTGCAAAAATCAAGTAGGATTATTCTATGGTTACATTACTGGTACTGCAGACAAGACCGCACTCAAAATATGTAGTCATTCGTTTACAGATAAATATAGAGAAGTCCGTTCTCAAAGTGGGAAATCATCAAATCAAACCCAAAGAAAACAAATAATCGTATGGTCGCTGCACCACTGCCTCCAGTCCCTAAGTGCTAATCCCGGTAAATCCTACAATGCAAACAACGGCACTCGCCACGCCACGCCACGCCACGTGTCGGCACGCGGCGCACCATTACCGACGCATTAAGGAGATATCTGCTGATATCAGGATGTATCAGGGGATATTACGATATATCCTCCACTATTAAAGGGCCGTTATCGTGTTATCTTTGGCAGATTATCTGCGGATTATTATGCAGTCTGGGAACCGCTATAGTTTCCGATTTGCATATTCATCTTATTGTACGTCTGGTATAGGCTGTGGTCAAGATGATGTCACTAGTGTCGATCTCTAAATCACCTCTTCTATATGTTCCCTTTATCCTTTCTATTCTAAGGTTGTCGGAAGAGATCGCTTTTAGAGATTAGGACGGCAACTGCTACACTGTAATAGGTGTAACTTCATTTTTCTGTTGCGATCATCTCTGTAAGCATTTCTAATTTCTTACAATAGGCTAGATGATTGTTTCTTTTATTGTTCTATTAAAATGTGGCCCATAAATATAGCTGATACTTCTGATCAAAAATAAGCAACTTATAAGCATTTTAATATCATGCTAGACAGAGAGGCGAATCAGCAAATCGTGACGTCACTTCTCAGTACGCCATATAAATTCTATTCTGACAAGTAAGGCGTGACGTAATTTTTTGTTTTGTGGGAAAGGGACAGAGTTGTCTCTAACAAAAACTTTAAACGCTTATATATCAGAACATTAATAACCGATTTAAATTATTTTTCCAATAAACATACTATATTTACTTAAATTCTTAATCAAAGCTATTGGTTTCAACGATATAAACATCAGTCATCTAAAGTTTATCTATATATCTACCCTCTTTGAATTTTGCAGTAGCTCTTTGAATTAATGCAACTTTTTTTCTCGACGCCGTTTGTAGCAGTTTATTATATAGCGACACGTCTAAGCCTTACATGCAGGGCTAACATGCGCACCGCGATAAAATTTTGTCATGTCTTTATGTCGTGCGAAAACGAGACAAACTTATACAGATTCGTAGCGTTGTCCTATTTTGTACAATCGAGAAATTTTCTCGCGGTGCGCATGTTAGGCGCTCTGCAGGGCTAACATGCGCACCGCGAGAAAATTTTGTCGTGTCTTTATGTCGTGCGAAAACGAGACAAACTTATACAGATTCGTAGCCTTGTTCTGTTTTGTAGAATCGAGAAAATTTTCTCGCGGTGCGCATGTTAGGCCCGCTGGTCTAAACACTTCGCATGCCATAGAGTAATGTCATCAATGTTAATCTAATGTGGAGGATTTAATCAAATAAAGAAGAGAATAAAGTCGCGAGCCATCGGTGGTGGATGCAAATGGCAGACTGTCGTACAGTATGGCGATCAAAGGGGGAGGCCTTCGTTCAGCAGTGGACGTCTTCTGCCTGATGATAAATTAAATAAATTCACAACTCAAAAATAGCCCTAAAATATCGTGTTTGTAAGAACAAAGACAACCCGATTTTATAACAAAAGTTTATCAGCGATTATATTTTTTTCTTTATATTAGGTATTTTTAACTAACATAAGTATTAGTAAAAACACATTTGATCCAAATGACTTGAAGAAATTGCGTTGTAAATCATAATCAAAAGCCAAAGAAGCCAATTTGCTGAATACAATAAAAACGACAATCATAACAGCACTTTAATAAGAAACATTGCTTCCGATCCCCACACCGTCAGAGGGGAGGACTCACTTATATATGAATCATTTCATTATAATGCTGTATTCAATCCGAGGCTCACTTCATGTTTGCAACGAGGGGAGAGTACAATACGTAAGGTACGGCAGATTTTTTTCCTTCTTAATTTGGCATCGCACTTGGTATAATATATCAATACAGTGTCAATAAGTTAATATAAAATAATAATGAGTCTTAGTCGCAGTCAAAGTCACACAAAGAAATGGTCAACTCCAAATAGTCAAGTCCTAGTGAATTAGTCCTCTCAAACTTTATAGAAGCTATTAGGGAGTTTTGGAAACAACACGAAAAGACATGGTCCAGAGCATTGTATGACGCGCCCACACTCTCGTACATAATCCGGCACTTTGAAAATAAAACGCTACTGTTTTAAACATGGATGCTCAAAAAATACAGGTTTTGGAAAATAATACAAGCTTTTTTCGCGTTCCCGCCAAACACCCCTGCGGCTGACTTATCTGTACCGTGTTCAAATGAGAGAACAAAATTTTTTGGTGGGCAGGTAGCTGTTAGTTTTGCTAGGAAAATAAAATAGTGGCTCCACCTTCGAATTCCACAGGTTTACAGAGAATTGTAGGTCTTTTGGTTCTGCATCCGCTGGGGTAAAAGCTGAGTGGTTCTATCTACACAACAATCTCCGGTTTTTTCCGGTCCAATTTCAGATTTCTGTTTCTTTGGTATTCTCCGAGAAAATGATAACTTTAAAAGCTGAGTGGTTCTACTTCTACAAAACAATCTCTGTTTTTTTTCGGTCATATTTCAGCTTTCTGTTTCTTTGGTATTCTCCGAGAAAATTATAACTTAATGCTATCTGTGGTAAGTAAGTGGTCTATGAATAAGCTCAATAAGTAAAGTAAAGAAGCATAGCATCTTTTTCTATTGTTGCTCATAAATGCCAATCTGAACTTCAACTGTCCTGTGCATGTATTGCATTATCTAGAACTAACAATATAAAATATCTCGGAGTACAGATTGACAGTACTTTTAATTGGCAACCACAAATAGAAAATATATCTAATAGAGCGAGGCGCCTTATATATATTTTCAAGAAACTAAGATCATCTGCTGACCTTGACACACTTAAACTTGTATATTTCTCTCTGGCTCAGTCTATAATGACATACTGTGATGTGGTCTGGGGTGGCGCTTGCTCGGAAACTCTCATCAGATTAGAAAGAGCACAAAGATCCATCCTAAAAGTGATGACCAAGAAACCCATTAGATATCCGACTAATATCCTATATCAGGACGTCAATGTGCTAACTGTTAGGCAGCTGATTATTTATCACGTCATAATGCGTAAACACAAACAATTACCTTTCGATCCGGAAAAAGTTTCCAGAAAACAAAAAAGAATTTGTTCAATATTGCCTCATCGCACTAAATCTGCTAGCAGACATTACACCCACCTGTCTAACCACCTCTATAATGTCATTAATAAAGAACTTCACATCTATTCTCTCCCTCTGAAGAAATTAAAATTACTAGTTGGGAAGTGGCTTCAAAAACTATCTTACAGCGACACAGAAAATTTATTAAATTTCCCGATTTAAAGTAAATAGTTATCCTTTCCGTTTGTCCCTTATAATTCTGTAATTATCATCTATAATTTTGTTATTATATAAATGGCAAAACAATTCTGCGAATCTCGATTTTTCCTCATAGACGATAATGATTAACTACGTATAAACAAACAACCTTACATCCCAATATATATATTTTTTTACTATTTTTTTCCCACACACTCTTTCATTTACAACTCACCCTCAACACTCACACATAAACACTACCACACATACATACAATCACTCTCACACTACACGCGCCACCATTAAGTTTATTGCACTCCCTGCTTGTAACAATATACAAGTAGGTACCATGTTTAATAACTTAAATAATAAATAAATAAAATTATATAATTTGTATTTTAGTTCTGCATAGATTAAATTTTGAAATTTATAGTTTTAAATTTATTGTTAGCTTGTCCTTGTAACGTACACAAGTAATACCATAATACCATGGTCAAAAAAAAAACGGAGGGCTCTGACGCTCGTAATACAGTTTCATTACTAGTGCGAGCGCCAGCCAGTCCCATAGACATTATAAGATACCTACTTAGATAAGATTCTTGAATGTACATATTTTTAAGTTAAATTGTGTCTTTTACCAAACGTAGTCAATAAATTTTATTATTATCTCTTTATTTAATTTTATTCACGGGTCTAGCCCGGACCTTTGAGAGGCATTGGTGGGGCCGAAACCAACACCAAGAGGCCCTGTTGAGTACAAAATACAATTACTATAGAATGTGTATAAAATGGAATGTAAAACTATTGTACAGTATAGGATAAAAAACAAAAAACAGGGCTATTGAGGTGAACAATTTGTGGGTAGTTGTACTGATCTATGGGATGAGAAACGGCACCTGCCTTATCCTGTCTCATTTCAAAATATATTTAGGCAGGTGATGACTTGCCACCCACTAAATGGGCCCCCCATAGAGGCTGCCGCATCTTGGCACCGGAGGGGCAACATTGGCGTGGGTGGCTTAGGGTGTCGAGAGGTGTGCTGCACTTTCACTAAGAGCTACTCGCGGCGTTATGCCCTTTAACACTTCCACCCTGGAGCTTAGGTTCTTAGCTCTTGCGGTTTCCACCCCCAGACGGCCGGTTAAGGCAAGCCAGGGGTCAGGGTCTCTGGGGTTTTAGACCCATGGAATCGGGGTACGCGGTGTCGCCACTCACCGACGGCTCGCCATAAAGCCGCCCCTGCGTTTATTATTATTATTATTATATAGGTTTTATTTCTAAAATGATTATTATTTCTAAAATAATTATTATTTCTAAATAATAGTATCCGATTTAATTAAACGTGAGTATTCCCGTATAAATAAAACAAAAATTTCTAAAATAATTATAATTTCTAAAATAATTATAATTTCTAAAATAATTATTATTTCTAAAATAATAATAATTCTTGTAAAATAAAAAATAGGCTATACATCGGACCCCTAAAGCTAAAAATAGGTACAGCAAGACGAAAGTAAGCCCCATGTCGAGGAGACGATAACTGACACTAAATACCATAGACCATGACTGCTTTGCTCTATGATCTATGGACCAGAGAATAGTGCATGTTTATCTATGAATCAACGTGCGTATCCATCAAAAAGAGGGCGCAAACTCTCGCCAAACAGTAACCTAACCTCAAACCCAAGTCTAACCAAAGGAAATTAAACCTTTTTGCATTGCAATTAGAGCTTTAAAAACACAAACGGTTCTAAATTAATTATTCAAATAATATAGAGCGTATTGTCAGACAGCTAAGATTGAAAATAGGACGAGAGTTGCATAAAATGCGTAAGTTGCGTTGAGGGGAGACTGGGTTTATGGGAACAGCAAATTCGGCACGTGTCATCCGATGGAATTAGCTGTAATACTTGCATTAATAAAGTGTGAAATTGCCACCGACGGTGTTTGTTATAATAATTCTCTATTATGTTTTTGAGCGGTTTCCCCTGGGTGGTGGAACGTGGCCGAATTAGATTGCTTTGTGGAATTATTGTTTGATGTTGTTAATAGGGTAGTCAATCTGGTTAATTAATTGGTTTTCTATACTACAAAATAGTACAGTGCAGCTGAAATCTCCAAAGCTTAACTAAATATCAATTTATTTATATATTTTAAATAAAATGTCAATTTATTTCTAGTGTATTTCCACTCAAATACACGCGGATTTGAGGGGAAATACACTAGAAATAAATAGCTATACCAATTTTGGTCAAAATGGACTTCCGCAAAGTAACGCCTGAATCAATCACATAACATGGCAATACTAACGCTCGTGGCGTAGCATGTCTAGGTGATTCTAAACGATCACCGATGTTAAGCAACGGACGGTCCGGTCAGTCTTCGGATGGGTGACCATGAGAATGGCATTTATTTCTGAGTGCTACCGTGGGTCGGATGACACGTTA
Organism: Erannis defoliaria; assembly: GCA_905404285.2. Taxonomy (NCBI): domain Eukaryota; kingdom Metazoa; phylum Arthropoda; class Insecta; order Lepidoptera; family Geometridae; genus Erannis; species Erannis defoliaria. The sequence goes on from FR990076.1 coordinate 4,721,451, forward strand.
AATTGTTGGTCCCGGTTGTTTGTTCTAGTTTCTATAACAACAACCGTCAGCCATGTCAGAGGCCTTCGGGCGGCACATTAACTCTGACACTAGGGCTGGCCACTCAGCCTATACGAACTTACTTACTTACTAATTACATAATTTTTTTCTTATTAAAATTTCAGTTAATGAAATTAAATTATTATTAAGAACTCCATATAATTAAAAATAAATAAAAGAAGTATATAGAAGTAAGTTATTTATATATGTATATTATGAAAAATTCAAATAATAATACCTAAAAATATAAATGCAGTATAACTATGCACTGCATTATTAGCGCATACGCATAACATTAATTTATAACTCTGCTACGCTACAAGCTTCAAGCAATGAGAGGTTTTCTGACAGCTGTCAAAACGTAGTTTTACAGCCAGAGGATAGACGGGGCCGGCGAGATATGGCCCACTATTTTCGCTTTTTCTTGAAAAAAAGCATTTCACTCACCTTTACTGCTTCACTTTAAATATAACGTAGTGTTAAATTCTCTTTGACTTTACAGTTCGCGTTCGTTTCCAAGTTTTCTTGTATTATTTTATTGAAATTCTGATAAATTGTTATTGTTAAGTTACGTTATTGTTATTATATTGTATTTTATTGATAGTAATTAATTTTTTAATTAGGCGCACTCACTCATTTGCGTGGAACAACGAAAGATTAAAAAATACTATCGGAAGTACTTTGTAAGACAAAGAATAACCACAAAAACGCATGACAGATCTGATATAAATGAAATAAGGTAACTTTTTTATTTTTGACCTTTTTACTTTGCTTCATTCGTTCAAAATCTTTAAAATCATAGACAAGAAAGTGAAACTGTTCAGGGCCATGTCTCTTCATTGCCATCGAACGGATTTTTGTGAACTATATTATTTTTTAATTGGCTGTCAGAAAATCGCCCATTGTCCGATGGCTACGAGTGCTACGAGCGCTACGAGTGCTACGAACAAAACGTGTTCTGCGTTTAGTTCAAACATTGAGAAAGATTGTCTGAGAACCATTCCGGACACCCCTGGAGGTGCCACGGGAACTTTGATTCGGACCCATGGCACCCCCAGGTCCATTAACGCAGTGCTTTTTCAAAACAGCATTTTTTTTCGAAATTCTAAAAAAAAACTAACTACTAAAGTACTACAGCCAATTTTGAAGGTTTTAGTTGACATTACAGATAGTTGGCATGTACAGCGTGTTTGGCTTCATAGTGAAAGTTGCTCATAATGATGAGTTTAATACATATCCTTCTCTATTATTACACTTTTTTATTACACGTTGTATACTGGGGACCCGGCAGATGTTAAATCCAAACTATCCCACTTACACATACAGAAAACATTTCATGGTAAAATCGGTCTATAGTGCATGTAAAATAATTCTTCTTTCGTAGCTGACTACGAAAATCAACTACGAAAACGGACCAAACCAAAATATGTTGTCCTGCCAAAAAAACACCACCTATCGAGTCTATTTCTGAATCAAGGGTTACTTAAAAAAATACATTTCAATCGGTGCCGCCGTTTAAGAGGAGTTCAGTGATAAACACACGAACAGGAGAATTATCTAAAGGTCTAAAGAGCAGAGAAGAAGAAGTAAGATGATCAAATGCGGAAATGATTTTTTTTAATGGAAACCTTAGTTGTTTCGTAATATATGTACTTAAGTACTATAGGTAATGGCTCCCTCATTCAACTTTACAGATAAGTAGCTGGTCACACTCTACTACTCCTTAACTAATTGGACCACTTTTTGTACTTGAAAAGCGTCCGCTTAGGTACAACCCGACCAACTTACACGCTCTGTTGTCAGATTATAAAACTAAAATTTTGTTCCGATGGTTGTCAGCTTCGTTCAGGAAATACGGTAGTCACTCCCTCGGCCAACTTTCGGGTGCGCTGGTTGCTTGGTATCGTACAAACGATTGTATTTAATCCGTGGTTTTGGTCCCAGCGTTTTATTGATTGCGCCGACCACTCATCCGCGACGCCTGCCACTGGATAAACAAGGAAAAAATAATAAAATAAAGATGGCGTAGCAACGCCCCCTGCGGAGCCGCTACCGTTTCCAAATGTCATTCCGATAGAGAGGTGGTTGTCGATATTCGATATCGATATAATTATATCGGTCAACGCTGCGTACGTAGGATGACCTAAAACCTAATACTCGAAGTGGTGAAGGCTTAGGGTCGAGGTAAGGGGGACCAAGATGAGAGACATGCATGTGGACATAGAGAGGTATGATCTAAGGAGGTTGAACTTCTGATGATAATATTCATGAACAATAAAATATAAGAGTTCATGTTTTGCCGAGTCTACGCATAGTATAGTATTTTGAAATAATTATAAGCTGTGTTTGGACTTAAACTATCTAACTCATAATATACATGTGTTTTTTTTAATGATTGTCTTGCTAGGTGTTTGACTGCAGCTACTCTGATCTATGGTAATTGGTCAAAGACGGTTAACACACCTAGTCTAGAATGGAATGTGTTCTTAAAGGTAATTCTCCATTCTAACTTTACTAAATACATTATCTTCGTGTCGACATTAAATTTAACCCCATCTCTACCAACCGATTTTCCACAGTTAACGCTGGAAGCAAATCGATCGAACCGTTTTTTTCAGACAATCGTCAATCAATTCTAGCTTTGGTGATATCGACTTATTCAATTTCTGGGCCATTCTCATTTGTCGTGGTTTGGTCATTCCCGTCATCGATTTTTTTATCGATTTCCGATAGCTTGGGCCGATTTGTTACGCGCATTCCTAAGTTTTCAAAACATTTTGAAGAATTTTCTCGGATCAGGTGAATCGAATGGGTCGTGCTATCTGATAAGTCGGCGAAGTCTCGGTCACGGTACGACAGTTTCTTATTCTGTGACAATTGCAGCAATTGCATATCGATTCAAGGTCGCATGATTTACCTCCAGTTTCTTTGATGCAATACCTTCGTGCGATTTTTTTCTAAAGAAAATGTGGCTTGAACAGATTCGTTCTCATCTTTTTTCTGTAGATGGATATCTATATCGTCAATACAATCGAAAAGCGGTCGATAGGGCTGAGCAGTGCCGTAGCTAGAAACAGAATTTAAGGTAGGGCAGCTGTTGTTACAGGTAGAGCGCTTCACAGTACTTTGCCTATTTTAAAGTAGGGCATTGGTATTTTAAGGTAGAGCATTGCCCCTCAATTCTCCCCCACCCCTGGCTACGGCCCTGGGGCTGGTCGCGAGCCTTGAAAAGGGCCTGTATATCGAACAGTAGCTGATTATGAGTATAAAAAAAATTATACTAGGCGTTTGAGCTCATCTTTCCTGATATTAAAAATATATGTAATTGGAGATAATTGTCGACAAGTCTGGATTCAAGATTCAAGATTAATGTATTTGTCATGCTAGAGCTTCACCTGCGTGACGCTTTACGTCCAGTTATCGGAATAATTAACGTGCAATAAATGATGCATTAAACAATGCGCTACATGTGCGGCCACACTATCATTTGACTTTGAATAACGTCTAACGACATTAATTATGCCACCATATACTAGCTCATTAGCGTGCTAACACCTGGCCATATCTGCGTTCTGTATCAAATCCGCGCTAAATAATGGCATTACACGCAGGTGAAGCCCTAGCATTAGAACATGTATAGTACACACATACAACGTAGCAAACAGATCTTAGAATGCTATTAATAGAACACGTCTTTGTCTATTAAGGCATACAAATCAGCAATAAAAATATTTATATTTAATCATTTTCAATAATTGTTTATGGGATGTCAAGAATAAGATTAACCGTCTTAAATATTCATAAAACACTAAAACGTATTTCAAACCTATTTTAGTTAAAAAGTGTTTTATTATGAAAACTGACGTGGTTTTGACACATTTTTGTTTAAGCAGGACGCAGCTGCACGCGCGTCGGGCTCTGTTTTCACTCTTTGAAAAAGGTCACCGGATGTGATCGAAACTATAGTCGGAGTATCCGATTTAATTAAACGTGAGTATTCCCGTATAAATAAAACAAAAAGAGTTTTATCTTCTTTTTTTAAACTCAATTCGTAATCAAAACACTTTTTAACTAAAATAGTTATATATAATAGTTTTTTATGGGTTTTAGTGTTTTATGTTATAAGACGGTTAAAGTTTATCTATGAATATCGATAATCATACATTGTCACCTCTATCATAGATTAAGTATATTAACAATTAGATATTAAGTATAGATTAAGTATGTTAATTATTCTTAATCTATGCCTCTATCAACTCTCAAATCGATCGCTTCAGTGGAAGTCATAAGGCCGTTTTCAAAAATGTTATACCGTAAGAACAAACAAAATCGTTGTGAACTACTCAATAAAAACTTGTAAAAATGCTTTAGTTCCTAATCGCAACGGCCAATAAAAAATCGAATCAATTCGAGGTTCGGTAATCAGGTATCACCTCATCAGGGAGTGTGTCGAAGGTATTAATTAACGCTGGAGACGTCATGTCGAGAGCCATCCTGCTCTCTGCATGGGGCCATCCTGATTATAGGGACTCCATGGATTTGGTACAAAATATCTAGTACTACCCATTTTGTATCGGACGGCCAGGACCTCGAAAAAGAGACCTTTCCATGGTTGAAATATCATAAACTCATACGAGACGATTTGATTCCACTTTTATTGTTCGAACTGCTAACCAATGGAATTTGCTGCACGAACCGGGTTCCAACCGGGTTTTGGGTTGTGTGTGGGTGTTTCCCGATATTTACACTTATTTATTTATTTGTTTATCTACTAAGCCGGCTATAGCCAATAATATTAGTTAATTAAATTATATAAATCAAAAATCTAAAAATGAAACCCTTACGTCAAGATATAGTACATTATGATACAAGTGTGCTATGTTGGTCATTACACTAGAGGCGGTATTATGCGCGCGAGCCGCAGGCGAGCGTGATATGGAAGCCGAGAGTGTATTGAAACATAGCACAAGAGTTTCATACGACTGTTTTCGTCACACTTGCGAGGGAAAACCCATTTTTTTTGATAATAGTCAACCACACAGCGAAAACGTCATCAAACATTTGCGGAAAATGGCGCCCAAATGAGTAATGCGCGCGCAGGTTGACATTTACTTCAGCGGCATAAGAACTCTTTGTTGGTATTACAAAAAAACTGTAAGTATTACTCGGCTATATTAAGAGTGCTTCGTATACGTTCGTCTAATTGCAGTCACGTACAAACTTGACTTTACCGGGTTATACCTATTATAGCACCATGTGCCGTAATGTAAAGTAAAAAGCACGCGTGCGTAATAGCTTGGATTATGAGCCTAAAACCGATGCAATAAGATCCACTTTACGAGCTAGAGTGATGAAATTTTTTTTTAATAATCTTGTAGTCATAAGATGTCAAAATTGAGAAATAATAATACTTACAAACTATATATATATATATATATATATTTTTAAGTAAAGTCATAAAAATCATCATGACAAAAAACACAGTAAAACGTAATACAGTAGTAATTATCGACATACATAGTAATCATACATAGAATTTATTGGTATTAATACAAAAAGTCAATTTCCTATTCTTCATGTTCCACATCATTCACCTTGCGCGCCTTCTCTTCGCAGTACTCCAGTACACTTGCAATCAGGATGTCTTCAAGGGGTCCCTAATAATTCGCATACAAATTTTCACCCTAATTATGTATTCCATATCGTTTTAAGTCCTAATATTCAGTCATCCTAATAGTAAATCTACATAACATTACTAAGTACACATACCATCACTGCTCCTAATATTCATTGGATATAATATTTAAAAGCCATAAAATTTAAAATCCTAACAATATCTCCTACTGTAAATGAACATAACTGCTACTCATCCTAATATAAAATCATCCAAAATATTTAAAGTCGCATCATTTCTACTCCTCACCTAACCTATCCGAGTCGGATCTGTCAGTGAGCTTTAATATATATAGTGTATCATGAGTAGTGAGGGTTTCTGGGTTGAAATAACAAAAAGGCTAAGGTGGGAAAAGGGCTTCCCAGTATGTGTAATTAGACAAACAGAGGCAGAGAGAGAGAGAGAGAGAGAGAGAGAGAGAGAGAGAGAGAGAGCGAGAGACGAGAACCTCTCCCTGAAAGAGTGGGACTGCGGAAAACTATAGTTTTCGAGAAAACAATAAAAACGAATTTTGAGGTTAAGTATGGAAAAAATGTTTAGGTATTTACTTCGACTGATTTCTTGATTTAACTTTGACATAACTCGAGTCAGGATGCTCCGAGTCGAGTCTGTCACTCGAGAAGCTCTTGCGCTTTTTATATACACTCTAGGGGTAAGGACCACAAGACTAGGTGGAGTCGGGGTGCTCTGATTCGGATCTGCCATTCGAACCTAACCAACTCAAGTAGTGGTGCACCATGGATACACCTCCATTACGCGTAGATTTAATGTACATACAGTGTTGCACGTGTAATGAGGATTTTTGGGTTGATATAAAAAAAACCTTCGCTTCGCTCCCGCCTTAGCCTAACCTATCCGAGTCAGATCTGTCTTTAATATAGGTGTAGGCGTTTATCCTACTCCTTCCTTTACTTAATACAATTTACATGTTTATAAATTATTTACACAATATATTTATTTACATAAATTACCTACATAATATTTATATATAATAAAATAACATAATAAGACACACCTACATTAATTTCATACATTACAATATTTACACACAACATTCCACATACTGGAATCGCTAATCGCTCGCGCCTATGGCCTAACGCCTAGCACCGCGAAACCGGTTCGTAGCATCGCCGCGGCTGTCGGCCGCGCCGACCCGCGCGCGCTCCGCTGCGGTCTCCAGTCGCTTACCTACTATCGTTACGTAATTGTGTCGCTCCGCGCCGCCATCGTACGATCGCTTTTGTAGCTTGTTGTGTCGTTTAAATATTGCACGTAGCAACCTACGAATGTTGCGATATATGTATGCTGACAAATATAAACCAATCTCTCAACTATTGAAGTGTTTTACCTCATCCCACTGGACCTGGACTAGTCAACCTTTAATAGGTACATACAGTATGTTTTTTTTTCACTACTCCACTAACAGAGCTAATTAACACAAAAAAACTATACCAAAAAGCTAATAGCACTAATAATTCTTAGGAACAATAACTCTATGAACAAAGAAAATAGTAACATTACTATTTATGACAACTAATCTTAAGATGTATAACCATTATGTCACACTGCTATTAGGATCGACAAACACAACGACAAAAAATAATTATGCCGGTAGAAAATTATGTGCATGTATCATTATGACTACAGTAGTTTATAACAAGATGCGTATGACTAATGACAATAAGACAAAAATCAGTATGTCAATGCTTAGGACCCCGTCTTCAAGTCACAAAGCTAATTGTTCAAAGGACTTTTTATTCATTAGACGAGTTTTTTATGAGAGAATAATTGTAGGTACTTATTTATTTATATTTATTAATTAATCAGCCTTTTTCTTTCAATTTTTAACTTTGTGGAAATAAAAAAGACTAATTAATTGTTTCTGTGTTTAGTAAGGAGTCTCGTTGATCGAGTATGTTTATTAATAAATAGTAGGTCACATTTTAGTTGTGGCTTCGCGCGCTTTCGGCATTTAGTATGTGGTAAAGGTTTTAAATAACCTTCAATTAAATCAATCAATCAAGAAAAGGTAGAAGTAAGAAACACGTATGAAATAGGTTGATTTGATAATAAATTGTACCAACGTGTTTCAGTGGCAATACTTAGCGGTTTTGATCTGCTGATCAAATTGAAACTTTTAGAACAATAGTTTACTAAATTTGAGAAAAATATTATTGTCCTCACACAAAATGACCAATCACTAATATGATCCATCATACTTTTTTGTTTTATTTATACGGGAATACTCACGTTTAATTAAATCGGATACCCCGACTATAGTTTCGATCACATCCGGTGACCTTTTTCAAAGAGTGAAAACAGAGCCCGACGCGCGTGCAGCTGCGTCCTGCTAAGCAGGACGATTTAATTAAACGTGAGTATTCCCGTATAAATAAAACAAAAATGTGTCAAAACCACGTCAGTTTTCATAATAAAATCCATCATACTAATGCAATTATTGTGAAAGTTTGTTGGTAAGTATGTCAGTATGTTTGTCATCTCTTTACGCCAAATCGGCTTAGCGGATTTGGATGAAACTCGGAATGGTGAAACCTTATTTCCCGGAATAACATAGAGACTACTTTTTATCATCGTCATCCTCACCGTTTTTTATCATCACGCAGGTGAAACCGCGGGGCGCAGCTGTATTTTTTTTTGTTATTTAGTTTGAAAATAAGCTACAAGTGTGGTCACCCTTTTATTACAATTCCATGTATTCCTCAATCCTACAAATTGATTTAAAGTGTATTTAACCGTATCGAATTGGCTGCGAGTGGGTGATTGTAGACATTCCATCCTATGTCATTTTGTGGTTAAAAAAATGCCTATTTGGGGAATAATAAGAACGATAAAAAATTAATAGGTTTTCTAAAGTCTTTAGCAAGCTTTTTATCATATTGTGGTACAATACAACGCTACATTACAAAAGATTACCAGTAGTCTTTGATGCTCGTGGCGTACCTTTTATGACGATCAGTCTTCGGATGGGTGACCGTGATTGGCATTTATATCTGAGCGCTATCGTGGGTCGGATGACACACCAAATGTTGGTCCTGGATGTTTGTTCTATATTTATATAACATCTGTCAAGCCACGTCACAGGCCTTCGGGAGCACATTAACTCTGACACCAGGGCTGAACACTGAGCTAAAAAAGTAGAAATTCAAACAGACTGCTAAAAAGGTAAGAAAGGTCGTATAGAACTTTCTTACCTTTTTTGAAGTCTGTTTGAATTTCTACTTTTTTATAGTCACGTATTTTTTAGTTAGAAAAGGAAAAAAATACTTACCTATTTGATATTTTTTTACTAAAGTCTGATAATTTTCACAATTCTATAGATATACAATATAAAATTATCCTTGACTCAACTATATCTACCTACCTTTTTATTCTCCACAGGGGAGTGACAAACCACCCATACAAACAAACAAACAACCCATATACACCTCTTTTAATATACGCTAGAAGAGGCCTACGTCCAGCAGTGGACAATAAAAGGCTGATGATGATGATAATGATGAATACAGGCCAATCAACCCGATCTACGATTTTTCACTTCCAGTCACCGCGTGCCTTATTCGTATATCGTCACTCCACCGAGTCTCAGGGCGTCGAACACTACGTTACAAACGAATAAACACTTATTATTTAAGTTCATTAATGGGCTTGCTATTCGTAATTTCCATAATTTAACGAAATCTAAATTATGTGCTAAGCAGGTGTTTCTATTAACTAACCGGGAAATGATAAAAATGATATTAGTTTATTGTTTATGTGTACTTCGTGTACCGAAATTGTTACTAATTATAATGTAACTGAGTATTTAACTATATTTACTGCTTCCTTGTTGTGGTCTCGACTAAATTATGAAATTAATTGTATTTCAAATTCTAATATGTTAATTTCGAAATAAAATAACTCTTCTGTCCTAGTAAGCTCCTCGAATTCGGATTGATTTAGCTTGTTTTAATAATTTTACTTTCATCAATCATATAAGCCAATTAATCTCTTCAACGGGCATAATATAGTAGTATTGTATATATAGTATAGTATAGTGGTATTGTAGTGGTAGGACTCTACTGCAGAGTCCGCCTGGGAAAGTACCACATATTTGCCAGTTATTCAACCGCCAAGCAGTAGTGTGCAAGCATTACTGTGTTCCGGTTTGAAGGGCAATGTTACCAGAGAAATTACTGGGTTTGAAGAGATTTAACATCTAATATCTCAGGGTGACGAGCACAGTGCAGTGCGGCGCAGGATTGTGTTCGCAAGTTCATAATTCTTGCACTGCTACTGTTAGTGGCGTGACGCTTACCACCAAGCGAACGTCTTGCTCGTCCTGCCACTTGATTGTATAAAATAATATATGCAGGTCCCATTCCTTACGAGGGTTTTTCTTAAAGATAATCTAGCGCCATGAATTTTAAAATACGCACGTATAAAAAGCTCATTGGTACGGGCCCAAACTCGAACCCAATCTCACGATTATACCGAATTGCAGTTTCACGACTGGGCTCAGGACTGCCACATAAAGCTGAAAGCTTATTTGATTGCATAACTTATTTGATTGAGAAACTTATTTGATTAAGTAACTTATTTGATTGAGTAACTTATTTGATTGAATAACTTATTGGTTGAGTAACTTATTTGATTGAGTAACTTATTAGATTGAGTAACTTATTTGTTGAGTAACTTATTTGATTGAGTAACTTATTTGATTGAGTAACTTATTTGTTGAGTAACTTATTTGACTGAGTATCTTATTTGATTGAGTAACTTATTTGATTGAGTAACTTATTTGTTGAGTAACTTATTTGACTGAGTATCTTATTTGATTGAGTAACTTATTGGTTGAGTAACTTATTTGATTGAGTAACTTATTAGATTGAGTAACTTTTTTGATTGAGTAACTTATTCTTGGAGTAACAATTTCTATCAATGAAAGTCACGTCTAATCAGAGTATCGTTTTATTGAATTTACTATTGAACATTACCTTATCTTTTAGGAGCGGAAGTCATTTTAGTGTCAATTGAAATACTCACGGTTATCAGGAATAAAGCTATATAAACGATAGTTTGATAGTTAATTACCTACCATCGGTGTCATCTTTTCTGTTTCTGTTTTTTCTTTCTGTTATTGCTTTGTTATTTTACACATAATATACGTCACTATTTCCCGACCTGCATAATAAAGATTGATGAGTATCTACCTACTTATATTCATAACTGTAACGAAAATACAAAATTTAAAGTAGGATTTTTTTTAGTAACAGATTATGTTTTTCATAATTTTCGGCTCTGAACAAATTATATATTATAGTACAGCTCGTGTTAAGCCAACAGTTGAAAGTTTCAAACGAAATTAAATTAAATTGATGTAGCTATCCGTACCTACCGGTATTCATATAAAGAACAACGCTAAATGATCAAAACTAAAAAATATGATAATTATGTGAATCGCTATTTACAAAACTTCGTCAACTCACGTCACGCCTTAAATATAGATACTATACAGGGTTAGTTCTAATCAGTTAGCATCCTTTAAAAGGGCATATTCTGTACATCAAAACAGTAATTTACTATGGGGCCAACATTAAAATCGTAAAAAATAACTGTTCCATACATTTTGACCAAGGTCGATGAACATTTGTATGGAGCAGCTGATATTTTTTTCGCGATTTCAATGTTGGCCCCGTAGTAAAAGTTGTTTGTTTTGATGTACAGAATATGCCCTTATAACTGATTAGAACTAACCCTGTATAAAATATGATACATAAAATCCATAACATAATTTGCTAATATGCGAGAGCCAAAACGATCGCTTCGAAGACCGTTTATTTATATAAATAAATGAGATAAATGTAACATGATAATTAGAATTTCAATATTCTATTTTCGACCCTCCCTTCATCAATTACCGACCTTCCTTAAGTATCGCAAAATACAGTCTGATGTGGCCGCATATCGACTCTCATTGATGAATTAAAGGGTATGGGTCACCAGTTACTGGAACGGAAACAATATAATTCATAGGTCATAGGCCACGAAATTGGAGCATTTTAGATAATTGTGCACAGCTGATTAAACGTCAAAACGTCTATAAAACGTCTATTATTTTAAGGGAGAAACAGTTAAAACTGCCCACTGCCACCCATTATGTATATACTGCGCGATTTTGGAGCAGTTAATTATTTAATCTAATACTATAAGAATCAATGTCCTGACTGACTGACTGGCAGGCAACGCACAGCCCAAACCGCTGGTCGTATAGATTTGTTTGGAGTGTGTTTTTGTCTTGATGTGAAGAGGTGCACTAAGAAAGGACTTTGCAAAATTTTACCTTTAATGGTAAAAAAGGGTAAAAAAATGTATGAAGGTTTTTGAAAACTGACGTGGTTTTGACACATTTTGTTTTATTTATACGGGAATACTCACGTTTAATTAAATCGGATACTCCGGAAAAAGGCAGGATAAAGGTGAGCGGATAAAGGTCGAAACTATAGTTGGAGAATCCGATTTAATTAAACGTGAGTATTCCCGTATAAATGAAACAAACAGTTTTGAAGTTACAGTGATAAATATTGGTATTTGGATAGTTCATTTAAAATAAAATAAAATGTTATTTTTAATATTTTTCTGACAGAGATGACTTAAGAGTAGACAAGTTGGTCACTTCTCCATAGAAACGCGGTAGTATTACTACTCCACCATGTAATTTTGTAGGTCCAAGACTAAGTATTATATCGATTAATCTCTTCATTATCTAGGATTGTAAATTATTACGAAAGTAAAAAGTTAATAAACATGAAAGTTATGAGCCAGGAAACATCTTGTATTGTAGCTCAATTTTAACGCCACATTGGACGTAAATAAATAACATAAGGAATACGATAACTCTAATATAATTTATCAAGTGGCATAGTTTAGTCCATAAACATTTCAAATAACTTAAGTTGGAATAAATTAACTAGGAGTTTATTCAACCACATTACTGCAGCCCAAGGTCGACAAAAAAAATTGCGCGCTCATTTATCTTTCTTTCTCCCTTTCCCACAGTTTGTTTGATGAAGAGAGCATGCTTTTTAGCCGCACCCACCGATGAGTTCGAGCCGTCAACTTGTCGATCCTTAAAGGGGTGAAATGGGGGATGAAACTTTTTATAAAAAGCTCTTTTAAAAGTATGTTGTTTTCTAATGTTTTGACAGGGATGCCATACGAGGGTGAAAGGACGGGTGAAACTTTTAAAGGTGATAATTTATTTTTGAAGTAATGAAAATTTATATTAGATACAGTTTTTAAAACAAAAATAATAATATGTTTTCCAGAATTGATCTAAAGGCTTGAAAATGGGGAGGAAAAAAATAAGTGGATAACCCAGCGGTGTGGAAAATATTTAAAATTAGTTCATATGCGGACAGAGTCGCGGGCGACCTCTAGTGTGTTATATAAACAGCACTTGACGTGGAAAAAATTTTGACGCGAATTCTTCGTAATTTAGTTATTTTAGCTATTAAGAAATCTAGACAAACACGGTACTCAACTCTAGAGTTGGTAAGGCATCGCGGATTCTTAGATATGTGAAAAAAATACTCATTTCAATCGAAATTATGTTACTGTGGTCCTGACTATATTAATAAAATACTCAATATATTTGGAGCTCTAGTGCTCAGATCAATCAAAAACTTAAACTTACGTTGTCCGTCACACCATAGTGTGACGAGACTAGCGAGACGTTCGCCTGGTGGTAAGCATCACGCCTTCCCAAAAAATAGTAGCAGAGCCAGAATTGTAATCTAGCAAATTTGGTTAATTTACCTGTTTTTTCTTAACTATACCGGGTGTTAGTTTGAACACCGTTATCCTTCTAGGATATCATTGTACTCATCATTATGAACAACTTTTATTAAGGAGCCAACCCTGAAATCACGAAAAAAAAACAACTGTTCCATACATTTTGTCCAAGATCGATGAACCTTTTTGTATGGAACAGCTGGATTTTTTTCGTGATTTTCGTCATGCCCATTAATTTATCTGGTAAAGTACTTCTGCTTATTACTGCTTTGCTTACTACTAGTACTGGTACTAGATGGCGCTGTGTGCAATAATGTCCACCAAATATTTATTTATATAAAGCATAGTGTTTGTATAGACACTTTGAATAAATAATGCAATCCGAGTGGGAATATTTAACATATCGATTGTTCGCCTTCAAAAAGTCAAGGTAAAATAATCGACGGTAGCGTGAGAACATTAATCAAACCTTAACTAGCACGTTTGCAAAAACAGCGACAATGATAAAATGAATGGACGGGAAATAAGCGCACGGATTTTGAAGACTATAATGTTGAGCGCCAACTCTCCTCTCGCGTCAGTCATAATCTGTCTTTGCGACATGTGAGCCGTACGATACGACAATACAAACTTCTACACATGTACATGTGTTCTCTTTTTGTCATGCAGTAATTAGATTCGCTATCTCTATTTTCTGGCAAATGTAATATGTATACTTTTAGCTAGGTATGCTTGATTGTGTTGACTTGTTAATTTTGACGATTTGCAATCGCTGGGCCCGTCCATTCCATTATCACTGTCGCTGTGCAAAAACACATTTGCACTCCTCTCAATTAACGTTCAAAGATAAAATGCAACTTATCGCTGCCAACGCCATCTTTAATACATTTTGTCTCGATTCCACAAAACGTAAATACGAACTCCCCATCCTTTTCCATCTTTTGACAGCCCTTAACCATTCCCTCAGGCGATGTTTCTGGCCACACCTCTTTTACACCTGCACAATCTTACTTTTAATTTTAGGGTTCCGTCCGAAATTTAAGTAGAAAGAAAAGTGAATTTGAACAATTTTCTATATTTGTCTGGGTTCCGAGATGAACAAGTCACGCGCTTGATTGTAAGCGTTATGCTCGCAAAACATTTCGTAATTCTAAGGCAATGCACAGCCCAAGGCACCCGGAGTTTTAGATGTTATCTCTTTGTGAACAGTAATTATTAATTAAGATTAACCCTACTTATAAATAAAATTAAATGTCTTTTTTATTAATTTCTAAGAAACCATAAATACTTGACCCTTAAATGAAGTGTCGTGTAGTCGAAGGAATTGTAGCACTGTCATTATTTACCGTGAACATTTTTGGGCTAAATATAATTAAATTAGACACAAAATTTAAAAAAAGGGGGTTTTAGGTAGGGTCTATTACACTTAGCATTTAGAAATCAAAATGCAAGACTATTTTATTTCCCCCTCAAACCTTAACTTTCCTGGGCTACAGTGTTATCCTGAGGCCGCAATGTCACATCTTAAAACTATTTACTTTAGGTTCAGCCAGCCACCGATGCTGCGTGACTGTGAACTTTATCACGCCGTGATATGGTTTGTAATTTTTTCTTAACCCGCTCAAAGTTGCAGCTGCGATAGTCACAATCTAAGCGTCATCTTCTACAATCACGACCAAGCATTATTTCTGACCACAACAAGAGCGTCTTATTCGCCTTATTACGTACTAGAAAAAAAGAGCTGTTAATCTTTACTCCATTTTCTTAAGTTTCAGAATAGCTGACGACAAGAGCAAGTGGTCTAACATAATGAGAACATAATCTCGGGTTTAGGTACGATAATTTTATTTCTGAAGTTGAACAATTTACTCCTACAGGACATGATTTAGCAATTTAGCTTACTAAACTTTGTCGTGTGCCATACATATTTAAAAAATAAGAGTAGGGAGTTCTATTTAGCAATCTAACTAAATGATAAGGAATATAAATGATCTCCCTTTGAAACTATAAGGAAAGCGGAAGAAAAAATATCATAAAAATTATATCTTTTAAAAACTATTAGATTAATAAACAGAACACCGAATGCGACATTGTAGTTTGTGCTTGCCCAATTTTTTACTAATAAATAATCGTCCAAAAACAGTATTAATTTATTTCCAAAAGCAATGGAGTCGTTATTTCTGCGCGAAATGAATTGAATTGATTACTTTACATCGTTTTTTACAAATACAATATTGTTAAGAGACAGATAGAATGTTTGTAAATCATTTTTTAACACTCGGGCAGATAAAAAATAAAGAAATCTGTAACAATGAATAAATCTTGAATCATTTTAGGTCTTTGTCCAGCAGTGAACGTCTTCTGGCTGACGAGTAGTTTTTAACTACTACGTTTACCTTAATGCTGCCGGCCACGATCTTTGTATGGGATAAGGTATCTGTAGTAGTATAGTACCTATGACATAATCTGTGATAATACTAAAAGTTTGTACAAAAGTAAATACTAATGTCTAAAAGATTTACAATAGTCTGCCAGATGATTTAAGGAATATAAAAAATTACACTACATTTATACGACTATTAAAACAGTACCTTACTGACAAAGCCTACTATACTATGGCCGAATATTTAGCTGATATGAAATTATTGCATGACTGTAATGTGTAGGTAAACCAAAATAATAAAATTGACTTATAAAATATAAAATAATTATTTTAATCAATATACATGTATAATCAAATAAGACATAATATATTACAATAAAAATTTCTCAAATCAATCAATGAATATTCTCCTCTCTTCTAATTTGCTGTGCCGTTGAACTTATATATATGCTTTTATTAACACCATGTACTGAACGGAATGGCAATAAATATCTGAATCTGTATCTAAATACAATCTTACAAAAATGAAAATACGGTAAGTACGTACAGGCTATTATTATAATTCTATTACCTACTCATTTTAGTAAGTAATTACTACTATTATTTATTCTGTGGTATTACCTTATTTTTATTTAATAGGCAAGTGGAAAGAACGTAGAGGTAATAGTTTATTTGTGGCTAAAATAAAAACAACATAACAATTAAAAAAATATATATAAAAAATAAAAAAAATAAAAATTAAAAAAATTAAAATAAAATATTGTCTATTGTCTATTGTCTATTATAGGGAACACGTGCAAAGAAAAAAAAATTGTCTTAAAAGTCCCTACAAGTTGTATACTTGCTAACTATGTCGGTTGGTTACTAGATTGCACAAGTGAATAGTAAATTTCTAATATCTGTTTACTATCCTAAAATGTAGGCCAGCGGACGTTGAATGACGACTCTTCAATGGAAGCCGGCGATAACAAACTGTTATTCAATGAGTAACACTAAATAATTAAACTCTATCGATGCACAAATCATCGGCCATATTTCATTGTCCAATTACGTTTGTGATGGGCTTGTGCAGTAGTTTAAAACAAATCAATTGGATTTTGTTGATGTTCTCTAGGTTTGACAATGTGATCATAAAGACGATCAATTACCACTGTTTTAGCATAATTATACTATGCCATTGGTCTAAGTTATGCAAATAAAAAAGTATATAGGTAAGTAATCTATCAACTATCTGGTACCCAAAGGAAAATTTTAGTTTGGGGCTAGATGGCGCTGTGTCAAATGTCCTCCAACATTTATTTTATTTTTATTTATTTACTAGCTGATACCCGCTACTTCGTTCGCGTTGAGCTCGGCCTTCAGCCTCGCTACTGTGACCCGCTCCAGGAACACAACATTTCAGCCAAATCGGTTTAAACCTTTCCTGGACTACGACAAACATTTCAAAACCAAAATCAGCTAATTGGCTTAAATTGGAGACAAACGAACAGCAATTGGTTTTTATATACACCACAATTTTTTATTAATGTTTACAAAACAATACAATGGCCCCTTAAAGTTTTAGACATTCATAAAAAAATGTGGTGTATGTAGATTTATTATGACGCGAAAGAAAAGTTTTTTAAATCATAAATAGATCCAAATCCCTACGTTTGGCCACCAATTCACCTGGTGGTAAGCGACAGTGTGACCGAGAGTGAAGCACATAGATCTAGAAGAAATCTATTCACTCTAAAAGACGCTCAGATTGTAGTTTCCCATTCAAGACTTACAAAATTAATATTAATAAGTTGGTGCAGTGTTGCACGCTGCGAGACACGCGCGGGCGCAGCGAAGTCAAAGGAGCTGTTGGTTACTGTGATAATATTTCGTTGAATATCTCGCAATAGGTTATCAGATCCATTTACTGCATCCGCTCGATGCGTTATCGCCAATTAGCAAGTCCATACATGTGAAGTTTCACCAGGATTTATGTATTGTATAGGGATGTGATTCTAGAACATTCATAATACCTTAGATTTGATTAGACTTTGTTTTATTTGTTCAATGTAGTTCTTGATGAAGTTATTGTTTTAAAGAACTATACACTGGTTAATACTGTCTTGGGGTTCATAAGACGAATAAGAAGAAGTCCCGGAAAAATCCGAATGTGAAATATGTTACGGCTTGTATTTCCCAAATTTGCCCCTCGCAAAATCAAATTTATTTAGTCAAAGTACTATATTTAAAGCCCAAAAATACAAAATGTTACAGAAGAACATCCGTCTTAGTAACTTTTGTGGATGAAAACACGATTGATTATACTTTCCTCGATAGAAAAAAATACCGAAACAGTGTCTATTTTTAAACCATTTTCAGTGTTATGTCCTAATTACAGCACATAGTCACATTAAAAAAATATGTATTATAAGTTAATAGTATTTTGGAGAGCATGCTGTGGTTCAAAAGTTATTAATTTCTATACTTTTCACCTAATCTGAGAAAATCTTCAAAAATCGTAGTTTGACACGCACGAATCTGCGTAACCGCCATATTTTTGCTCCGCTAAATGTGACCCTACCTGATACAGCTTCAGACTATTGATTGATGTGATTGATCTCATTAAAAAATGTGTTTGAAACGTGGAATAACCCAGCCTTACGTACGAATGAGTTACTAGAGAATTCGTTTTATGATATTCAAGCTTACGTATTTTAAAATAAGAGAATATTAAAAGGTATTTTTATAATTATTACAAACCGACCCGTTTTGTAATACGGCTGATATTAGCCGGATTTTCATTGCGATACGTTCTCCAATAGGCCGGCCAACGTTAAGCCAAATTGTAATAAGGAAAAAGGAAGAAATGCCTACAATGCAAAATGATTACAATACTAACAAAATGATACAGTGTTACAGTAAATACTTTAAAGGCGGTCCCATATAAATTATCGAAATCGGTATAGTTTGGATATAGTAATCCGATTTTTAAATCAAAATTACTGGAATAAATCAAAATAACTAGAAATTATGAAGATGTCATCTCTAGGGTAGTCGAAATTGAACTCGTTTTTTTTAAAACTCATATTATGTCAAATGAGGTGTATATCCAGGGGCCTTATTTTTAAATCGTTCGCATGAGTTGCGCATGCGAGTGGAGCCGACCTTCAAATGATATAGTTTGAAATAAGTAGATATTACCTACCAAACAAAAAAGAATCATCAAAATCAATTCAGAATGGGCGATTTTGTGACAGCCAATAAAAAAAAATACATAAAAATCTGTTCACTGGCAATGAAGAGACATAGCCCTGAACAGTTTCAATATCTTGTCTGTGGTTCTGAAGATTTTGAACGAATGAAGCAAATCAAAAGTTAAAAAAATTAAAAGTAACCTTATTTCATTTATATCAGATCTGTCATGGGTTTTTTGTGGTTATTGTTTGTATAACAAAGTACTTGCCCATAGTATTTCTTAATCTTTCGTTATTCCACGCAAATCGGTAAGTGCGCCTTGCCAATTGATTAATTAATTACTATAAATAAAAATAACAATAACTATCAACAAAAAATAATAACAATAACGTAACGTAACAATAATAATTTATCAGAATATCAACTAAATGATACATGAAAACTTGGCAAAGCACTTCAGCTACAAACTCGAACTGTGAAGTGAAGCATGCAGTGAAGGTGAGTGAACTACTTTTTCACAAGAAAAATGCGAATAATATTTGCCATAGCTCGTCTCACCTATGGCTGTAGAACTACGTTTTGACAGCTGTCTGAAAACTTCCGATTGGTGGAGTAATCGTGTAGCATACATACATACTAAAAAAACATACAGTCGAATTTAGAACCTCCTTTTTTAAGTCAGTTGAACATATGGAAAGCAAGTTTAGGAGATACCACACAATCATAATAATACATAGGTATACATACAAGCTTAGAATTTCAAATCAGAACTATTTATATTTTTAATTTTTTAGAACTTGCCTTCCTTTATTATAAAAGAGGACTTTAAAAAAAAGTTGAGGTTTTCAGCCAGCTCCGTTCTGCTCATAGCACAGAATATTTGTTTTTTATGTACAAGTTCCATGGCGTAGTACTATTATTTATTCTGTGCCCACATCCAGGACATGAGTTGCAGCGCCATATTTCCAGCGTGCGCTATCGGCGGCGGCGCCTACGTATAAATCCCGGACTGTCGGTTTCGTCCTGCGGCGCTGTGATCCACGCTTGTAGCGCTAACTTATGGCTCCCTGGTGACTGCGAGCTGAACCTACGCTGAACACTACCTATAGATACATTTTCTATGGTTGGTAGTAGTTTTTTTTATTTATTTTTGGCAACACACTTTGTGCAAACCACGTGCAAACTGCCAGTGAAGAATTTTTCATCTTTTCAATTATTTGTGGATAAACGAAGTCAAATAAGACTTATTCTCAGTCAAAATCATAAATCAATCATACTAAGTAAGTCACGGTCACATCTAGGTCATACCTTCTTTTGTTTTTCTAATGTTGATATTGTTTTCCGTTGTGTTTTTCTACAAATAATCAGAATACCTATTACTCGCACATGCACCAGTGAGTTGACGCGGTGCCGTTGTTGTTGTAGTTAATTTAAGAAATAGTAATTTCAAGAAGTGGTCTTTTAATTTATTTTCTATTAGACTATTGCACAAGACTGTACTTACTGGTAGTTGGAGCACGAGGACGTTTAAGCACTCCATGCTTCACCCAGGTGGAGAACTTAGGTGGAGCCGCACTTGGGTGGTGGTCCGTATCCGCAATTTTAACTCATCCCTGATTTTATCATATCCCTGCGACATATACATTTTTACCAATCTATAAAACAGCTCAGAAAGTACCTAAGGGTCCTTTACAGGTGATTTAAGAATACTGAATTGATAATTTGAATGGAGTCTCCTATGATCACGACTAACGACGTTCATGACTACATTAACAACGGTGATCAAAGGATACTAAAGAGTCGCCTATGGATAACACAGGTGATTTCGCCTAGGTGATCAAAGTGGAATAGACCTAAATGGTGGCTATGGCGTATTTTATAACCACAGTAAAGCAAAAGCCTGATTATAACCTAAAAAAAACACAATTTAACAAGTAACTTTTTTTAAAAACAAAATACAACCGACTTTAAATTAATATGGGACCATCTCGGGAGTATATTCTTTCAGATAAAAAAATAATTTTCAAAATCGGTCCATAATTGACAGAGAAATTAGTGAAAACACATTTTTTTTTAAAACATACATACCGTCAAACATAGAAACTCCTCCTTTTTATGAAGTCGGTTAAAAACACCTGATATTTTCTCGATTTCAGGATTACCACGGGTCTGCCGTAGGTAGTAGAAACTGATCTTAGTGTACAAAAAGCTACTTTTAGCGAGTGCAAAGTACATAAGTAGGTACAAAGTGCTACTTCAGCTTTGAACTAAAGTCCCACGTAATCCCGAATAATACTTATAACATAAACTAAAGGACAGAAGCTACTAAGAAAATATAAGTAAGTGCCTACACAAGTTCTAAACACATTTAAAGCGGAGCGACGATAATATAGAGAAACTATTGGTGTATGTTTCATGTATGAATCATCTTTATAGCCCATTCCGGCGGCACATTTCGGCAATTTCTGATATATAACCTTTATATAACCACTGTGTTCTGTGCACCAGCTCTTGTTCTACAGAGTAATTCTGTTGTATTCTTAACTGTGACTTATAAAGTTGGACATTCGGCGGCAACGAAAAAAACATGACACAGCATTGTGTTATCTTCAACAACTTGTGCCTATGGAGTTGTGTTTTAACCGATTTCAAAAAAGAAGTTTATCAATTCGGTTGTAATTTTTTTATATTTGTTCCCTTCGAATTCCGTCATTTATATAAACCGATTTGATACATTATTTTATTATTTGAGAGGATATACTTTCGGATTGATCACATAGGAATTTTATCAAAAAAAAGTTCAGTAGTGGTCTTTCAGTCAAAATAACAGGAAAAAAATATGTTATCCAAGTTAGCGAAATAGCGCATTTTGCTTTGAAGTCGGTTGTTTTCTATTTTAAATTGCCTGTATTCTTAAAGTGTCAAATGCGCACGAGTGTGAGAAAGTAATACAACGTGGTAAAACGTGGTCTTTCTGCGTTGTTTCTAAAACTCTACAAGATTCCGTGACTCCGTGACTACTAATAATGAAATTAGGCAGTGGGTCCAGTCGACCTATTCAAAATGTGATTGGGTTGAGTGATCTAGCGGGTTCATTTCGAGTGAGTCCAGTTGACCTAAGACTCGTAAACTTATAGTAACTTAACCACTACTTTACTAGATTATGAATTTATAGGTGTGACTTTAACTTCTGATTTGACCCAAGATCGTCTAAAACTAGGGAAAAAAACTGTTGATACCTACTGGCAGAATGCAAAAAGTGCGTTTTTTTACGCCGATCTTTGGCTTGTCAGCTCACAAATTAAATAGGTTCAGGAAAGTAGTTATCTGTATATGGTTTGATCTATCGACCTCCATCGTGCTCTTTAGGTATGTATCCAAAAACAAAAATACTTATGTCGTACAATGGTAATACCCAAACTATCCAATAAAGTTAAAAAAAACACTGAGCTTCTTACCGCATAGTTTATTTAGGTAGGTAAATAATAATTAAATTACCAATAAACTATAGATACGGTAAAACAGGCTAAGAAATTTTTGGATACTAGCTAAGAAGTTATTGGTAACTAGCTAAGAAGTTATTGGTAACTAGCTAAGAAGTTATTGGTAACTAGCTAAGAAGTTATTGGTAACTAGCTCAGTAGTTATTTAACTACCCAAGGACCTCTTAAGACCAACTTCTGCACAGCTTTACGAACAACTTCTGCTCTATGCTTTTAAAATTAACGAGAAAAAAATACATCATCATCAGCCCGGAGACGTCCACTGCTGAACGAAGGCCTCCCCCTTAGACCGCCACACTGAACGTTTGCATCCACCAACCAACGTTTGCATTCAACAACCTGCCATTTGCTTCCACCGGTTGCCCGCGACTTTTACAATGTCGTCGGTCCACCTAGTGGGAGGCCTTCCTGCGCTGCGTGTTGCCGTTCGCAGTCGCCACTCAAGAACCTTTCTTTCCCATCGTTTATCAGTTCGTCGAACGATGTGGCCTGCCCATTGCCACTTCAACTTGCAAACCCTGCAAGCTATGTCGGTGACCTTGGTTCTTTAGCGAATGTTCTCGTTCCGGAATTTATCGCATAAGTAAAGTAACTCCACACACCCCTCGAACACATCCACAGCCACATCGCTCGAAGAACTGACAACCGATGGGGAAGAAAGGTTCTTGACTGGCGACCGCGAACCGGAGGACGCCACGTAGGAAGGCCTCCCACTAGGTGGACCGACGACATTGTAAAAGTCGCGGGCAACCGGTGGATGCAAATGGCAGGTTGTCGTACAGTGTGGCGGTCTAAGGGGGAGGCCTTCGTTCAGCAGTGGACGTCTCCGGGCTGATGATGATGAAAGTAACTCCGAGCATAGCTCTCTCGATTGCTCGTTGCGTGACTCTGAGTTTATCCAATAGGCCAGCAGTTAAAGACCACGTTTCAGTTCAGTTGGGGAAAAAAATACAAATAATTTATATCATAATGCCAGCTGCGCCCCTCATTTCACCCGTGATACGATGAAAAACGGTGATAATGATGATGATAAAAAGTAACCAATGTATTATTCCGGGAAAAAACTGTACCTATCCATTCCAAGTTTTATCCAAATCCGTGTAGCTGTTTTGGTGTGACGATGTAACAACACACACACACAAACTCACATTCATAACGACAAACTTTCGCATTTATAATGTACTAGCAGATCGGGTAAAAATAAACGTACCTACACTTTGATATTTTTACAGCTACATAACTTTATCACAAAAAACGAACAGGAAAAATACTAGCAAATGAGAACATCATTGCTCCATCGCGCCCCAAATTCTAACAAACTTACCTAAAACTAAATCAATAACTTTAAGAATAAAGAAAACCCGAAAACGAGTGATAATTAGTAGTCAGTAGCAAGAATCAGAGCACGATAATGGCTGTTGTTGCGAGGTGAGAGGTCCGAGATAACACCCTTGTATTAATTTGCCGTTGACAATGTTGGATTGTGATACTACTTCTGGAGCATCGCTTTGTACGAGAAAGGCAAAAGGGAATCATGTGAGAAATCAGTCAACACTCAACAAGTATAGGTAGAATAACATAGTATAATAATAAGCTTATAATGGAGTTTTTTATTAAAAGTCCATTGCAGGGCATCACTTTTTGTAGTGGTAGGACTCTACTGCAGAGTCCGCCTGGGGAAGTACCACACCTTTTCCAGTTATTCAACCGCCAAGCAGTAGTGTGTTCCGGTTTGAAGGGCAATGTTACCAGAGAAATTATTGGGTATGAAGAGATTTAGAGTGGTTGCACATTGATTCGGCACGGCACCCGACAGGCGCCGGACCGACAGAAACACACTGCGCAGAAATAACTGGTGCGAGCGAGACGGGCGTTTAAAGAAATTTCTTACCGTGTGCGGGACCTAGTACAAAATGTATGCACGGAGCGCCTTCGGGCGAAACCAGACGGTTTTTCTTACGGTTTTTCTCGTCGTATGTGCCCGGCCTTAACATCTAATATCTCAGGGTGACGAGCGCAGTGCAGTGCGGCCCCAGAATAAATAATAGTACTAAGTGCGGCGCAGGATGGTGTTCGCAAATTATAGCACTGCTACTGTTAGTGGCAGGCGTGACGCTTACAACCAGGCGAACGTCTTGCTCGTCTCGTCACTTGATTGTATAAAATAAATAAAAATAAACGCATCGAAGGGCATTGGGCCATAAGTAATAATTATCTACAAGCTGGTCCAGGTGCAAGTTAGTCGATTCATATACGACATTGAACTTCTTTTCTGGCCGTGTGCAAATGTCCTCACGATGCTATGTTTTCATTCACCGAAAAGCCGGTGGTATGAAAATCCATACAAAAACTTCATTATGTACGGCCAAAAAAAATCAAGAGTTTATTAATATTGGCCCGGGATTTGAACCCGGCGAGACCCCACGATTTTGAGTCAAGTGGTCGCCGACTAGACTACCATGGCTTCAAGACGACTTCAAGATTGTCGCTGAACAGGGAAGATTGGCGAAAGAGAGAGGAGGCAGCTCATCTAGCCTAGCCAAGGGATGATGATGTAGGACTATGAACTTTTTTATTTTTTATGGAATTGAGTGGGATGACACGAGCAAGACGGTCGCCTGATGGTAAGCGTCACGCCTGCTCATAATAGCAGCAGTCGTCGTCAGTCATAAGACGTCCACTGCTGGACAAATGCCCTTAATAGAGGCGTGTTGCCATAATCCCCACGCATGGCAGGCGGCACGCATGGGAATCGCAGAATGCTCACCACCGTTAACTGAGAGGACGCTGCTGCCCGTCCTCCGGTGGGTCTGGCTGCAGTTTAAGGACATACCCAGGTCCAGTAGCAGTAGCAGTACCTATTGTGAACTTGCGAATACAATCCTGCGCCGCACTGCACTACGCTCGTCGCCCTTAGATATTAGGTGTGAAATCTCTATATGCCCAGTAAAGGCATGCGGAGTTTGTACCACTAGGCCACCAGCGTACGAGAAATGTCCTAAGCCTTTCTCTAGTAACACAGGTAATGCTTGCACACTACAGCTTGGCGATTGAATAACTGACAAAGGTGTGGTACTTCCCCAGGTGGACTCTGGACCTCCTACCATTACTTTCATTATCTTTACTACTAAATCTGAGTGAAAAATATTCTTAAACGTTAACAAAGTAGTTGCCTGTTTATATTCATATAGATCGAATGATGAAAGTCCAAGCGACACGAACGAAACAGTCACCTTACATAGCCAAAGTTTTATCCGATACGTAGGTTATCAAACAGCCTTATAATTTACCGAAGCACTCTTTTTCAAGTGACCGCTGCAGATAACATGTTTATTGAATATTAATATCTCTGGTAACCGAGGCTGGACGTTTTAGGTCGGACAGATGTCGCACCAGATTTCTTTGTTTGAGTGCACCGACATGAGATTACACAATTGCTTATTTTTAGTTGGAGCTTTATCAGTGTAAGTATATAGGTATACTCTGGTTAAGAGATTTACGTTGTTATTTCTTAATATTTTTCATTTAGGTCATTTGTTTGACATTGTTTTAAAAGAGGTACAACCTAAGGACCTTACTGCTAAGTTAACAAATGTTGTTTAATTCCGGCGCAATGCAAAAATTAAGTGCATGTTTTTAAACCATCATTAGCCAGAAGGCGTCCAGTGCTGGACGAAGGCCACCTCCTTTATATGGGGGTGTTGCCATAACCCCCACGCTTATCAGGCGGCTTTGAAATCGCAGAATGCTCATCACCGACGCTGCTGCCCGTTCTGGATGCAGTTTTAGGACATAGCCAGGTCAATATGGCCGTACTTATTTATTACTCTATCCTCAATTTGAATGTAGGTGTACTTATGTAAGCACTATGGCCGTTGATAAACTTGGAGTAGTATTGGAATACTTCATCCTCCTTTTGTCTTTTCCTTTCTTTCAAGTATGAGTAGGTACCAAGTGATTGGGTGTATGTGACGTCGTCTTTTGTTTTTACCCGTTTATATATCACTCTCTACAATTATCTATTTTATAGATGGTCAGTAACATTATTAATAAAAAAAAAAAACATTCAATCTAATTATCCTATCACTAATCTTCTACACAAAAAAAAAACAAAAGGATTATTTTGAATATATACCGATAATATCTAGAGCAAATCCAAATGCATGCCAGTCATTAATATTAATAAAGGTTAAAATGAATATCTTTGGTTGTTTTTAATGATAGCGACTCATATTTTTTTCATCAAATTCATATCACAAAATCCGTAACAAGAACAGAACTAGATTACGCCCTGACTGAAAATAAAGAAAAATAATTTAAATAAAGAATGAAAAGAACATGGCGGGGACTGCGCACGATGCTCAGTTTTGCCAACCGAATAAAAATAAATCAAGTGTGATTTATTCTGGCAGCGAAGTCGCATGCTTGCTACTCGTATGTTCCGGGTCGTTGCAGTTTGCAGTATGTATGACGCCTCACAATACCTAACATTGTGGTAACTGGTAAACGTTTTTTCCTACGTCTAAATTGTAACCCGAATGTCCAAGAAGGCGTGATTTGAGAGAAGTAGATGTTTCTCAAGTGAAGGTTTATAGTATCAACATGTAACATTATACGACTGCAACAATTTTGATGTGTAAGGTGCAACATCGTTAGATTCCTTTTTGTGTGACTGCATTTTTTTTTATTAGCCTAAATACGAGAGATATATTGCATATAATATAAGTAAATGTAGAACAACATAGAATAATTAGGGTTTACTAATGTTTCACCAAAACACTTTAGACAAAATAGTAATCAACCAACGTTTCGTATAATAGTAATACATTTTTATTTTCTGTAGGTTTTGGTTATTATGTTCGTGAGAAGAACATTAATCGTATAATATTAATTTCACTAACATCTTGTTGCACAAATGTTTTGTTTTACAAACAATCGCTATGCATTTTTTTTTGGCAAACGTTTCTATAAAAAAATACTTATGTCGAATGTTATTATTATTTTTTGCATTTTTCATTTCATATGTTAATTGTTTTGCAAATTCACGTTTTACAAAATGTCATATTAAAAAAACTTCAAGATTCTATCTGAGTCGGATCTGTCACCGAGCATACAGTGTTGCATGAGTAGTGAAGATTTCTGGGTTGAAATAAAAAAAATCTAACGAGTAAGCTTAAAACTGAGAGTCCGCTTCGCTTCGCCACCTCAGCCTTGTCACCTAACCAAGCATTATCGGATTTGTCATCGAGCTTTAATATACACATTGTAGCTACATGATTAGTAAGGATTTCTAGATTGAATAAAAAAAAACCTAACGTGAAGGCTAAGGCTCCGAGCCACATTTTTTTATAAATAAACTGAATATTAAATAAATCGTTTGTCAAATAATACGTTACAAAATTAAAATTTATCTATTTATTATTTCATATAATGACGTATTTTTATAATAATTATTCAACTAGTAGTATCACACTACCACCGCTCGACCACGGTTTAAAAATTTCAGATTGAAATCGGCTATTACTTTTTAGTAATTTTTCAACCGACTTAAAAAAAGGAGGTTCTAATTTATTTATTTTTTGTTACTCGATACTCCGCCAATTATGAACTGATTTTGATGTTTGGTAGATAATCCAGATGGTAGGTAAATTCAGAGGTGGTCCCATATAAATTTATCTAAATCGGTTCAGTAGTTTGGTTTTTAAATCAAAATTACTAGAAAATTATGAAGATGTCATCCAGGTATTCGAAGTTGAAGTCGGTAATTTTTTTTTTAAAAGCGTATTATTTGTTGTATTTTTTTTTCCTTAATTATTGTCATCGCACGTTGTGCATTCTGCCAGTGTCAAGTTTATGAATTTTCACATTTATTAGTTATCATGAAATCACAGTAAGTCACACGAAATTAGTCATAGTCGAGTCCATGTCATACCCTAGTAAAGTTGTGGCGACTTTACTATGAGCTTCTATGGAGTTTTGAAAACAATACGAAAATACATGTTCCACCACATCACATCACTTGCCCACACTCGAGCATGTAATTCAACACTCAATGAATAAAACACCACCATTTTTAATCATTAATTCGCGAAAAACACAAGTTTAAGAAAATAATAGAAAACAACGACATGATTTTTCCGTGTTCCCGCCAAAACTCATTATTTGTTATTGTTATTCACTTGTTATTTTAATATATTTTTACTCAAATTGAGTAGTGAGGTTGAGTGAGGTTAAGGCCGTCACACTCACACAGAACGAAGAAAACGAAGATGCTATAATAATCTATGAAAAATAATGATCCTTGTCCATGTCTCATCGCTATTCACAATGAACTTTTTTTCCTTTGTTATTGGCATCGCACGTTGTGCATTCTGACAGAGTCAAGTATGTATGAATGTTCAAGTTTATGTAGTATTAGCAAGTCAAATATGTCATGAAATCACAGTCAGTCACACGATATTAGTCAAAGTCGAGTCCAAGTCATGCCCTAGTAAAGTTGTAGCGATTTTACTATGAGCTTTTACGGAGTTATGACAACAACACAAAAATACATGTTTCACCACATTATATCACTTGCCCACACTTGTGCATGCAATTCAACACTCAATGAATAAAACACCACCATTTTTATTAAAAAAACACCAGTTTAAGAAAATAATTAGAATGCAGCGACATGATTTTTCCGTGTTCCCGCCAAAACTCATAATGAACTTTCTGTAGGTAGGTAGGTTATGATTGATACGTTCTCAAATTAAATTCAAATCGCGCGACACCCACCGGAAATTGAAGCTCGAAGACGGAAGCTGACCCACGTTGTCAAAGTGACAGCTGTCAAAACCCTTGAAGCCATCTTGCCTCGTATGAAAGTCACGCGCACTCGCCCTATGACCGGAATGGTCAACCTTCCTTAAAAGTTTTTTGACCCACGACCTAAGAATTTTATTATAAAACTTAACACAATACCAAAAGGAAATTTAAATCCATCGTAGATTGATATAGTTTTTTTTGAAGTAGATCTAAATTAATGTTTTGTTGTGTGCATGCAATATCACACAACGAGCAATGGAAAGAGCTATGCTCGGAGTAATCCTTGAGGATATTCGATTCGCCAATGAACCGAAGTCACCAGGGTTAGCAAGTTGAAGAGGCAATGGGCATTGGGCAGGTCACATCGCTCGGAGAACTGATAACCGATAAGGAGGAAAGGTTCTTGAGTGGCGACCACTCCTACTTGGTCGACAGGTAAGTATTGTGAAAGATGTGGACTATCGGTGAATGAAAATGGCTTAAGTTGTTACTTATTGTCTCTGGTCCAGAGCTCGCCCCCCCCCCCCCGAAATGAGCTCGACCCCCAAACCCCCACCCCCCCGAAATGAATTACTGGCCTTGTACATAAATGTTCACATCTATGTTGATGTCTGGGAACACATGAACATCTGTGGGAGACATGTGTGGGAGAAGGGATCGTATCTCCTAAAGGCTAGATAAATACATGTAGGCGAATTCACATACCTACCACATACCAACGCCATTGAATACTTTTTCTGAATATTATGCAGGCTTTTTAAGAAGTTTTCCTTTTACGGAAAAGCCAGTGATACAAAGGGCATGTTATATTTTGGCTTAGTTCATACAAGGAGGTATGGGAAATTTGTACCACTAGGTCACCAGCGTATGGGAATTGTCCTAAGCCTTATAACTCATTAGAATGCCTAAGAACTCATTGGTGCGGTCCCGGGATCGAACTTACAACCTCCCGAGCGTCGCGTCTTCTTCCAACTAGGTTACCACAGCATAAAAATAACAATATGCCAATCTTTTCATACTGAACCTTGTTAATCTAATTACAAGCGTGTTTCTATGAAGCTATAACATTTTCCACGCCGCCCCTTTACCTTGGGCTAGACCACAGCCATAGTGTAAAGATTGTAATACAGTTGGACATGTACCAAAGATGTACAGTGGTGGAGTGTGGTGGTGTGTGTGTGTGTGTGTGTGTGTGTGTGTATGTGTGTGGGTGTGTGATGTTTGTCGGAAGAGATTCCGACTACGCAAAAAGGATAGTTATGATTTTAGCATTCTATATATGTAGGTCTTCGAGCGTACACCACAGGAGAGGTGTTAATTTACCTACATAACTTTCTGGCTCTTTTTGCGGGGGACGAAGTAACCAGGCATGCCACAATTTGCTTCAAGTAAACTATCACATTAGTAAAATAAATTTCTGTCTGTATGAACGCACACTAAAAACAAAAACATACAAAGGGTCATTGGTCTTATACCTTTTGACAGCCAAGGAGCCAAGGAGGTGGCAAGCCAAGGCGTATCTATATCCTCCTAAGATAGGGTTGTATGTATGTAAGTAGCACCTATAATCTGCTCCGCTATGTTCATCGAAAGTCTATCGTAATGTAGAGTACAGCTATAACTTTTGTCAAGTTCATCAGTTAAGCTGCTTAATCATGAAACAAGTATTGTTTAATAGAGTTTTTTTTTTGAATTTTGAATAGAGTAGTAAAATTATTAGAGCAGTAAATAAATAACAAATTTTAGAGGTACTCACACACTCGCAAGCTTTCGAATTTATAATATTGGTGTGAAATGTATGTGAAAAGAATTTTTTATTTCTAGTTTTCTTGACTATTTATTTTCTAGAAACATTTCTTCTTAGCTACCTATTTGTTTTCTTGAAACATTATTTCTAGACATTTTTTTTTTAAATATATATTTTTTCTTGTTTATTTATTTACTTGAATCATTTCCACTTGCTTTTTTTTTCTTGAACCATTATTTTTGACTAATTGTTGTACTGAAACGTTCCTTCGTGTTTATTTGTTTTCTTGAATAATTTCTTCTTGACTATTTATTTTCTTCATTTATTCCTTCTTGACTAATTTATTTCTTATATTATATCTTTTTTATATTATTTTCTTATTCCTTCTTGATTATTTGTTCTCTGGGATCATGGCTTCTCAATAAATTGTTTTTAACAATCATCACTTTTTGACTACATTATTGGTCAGATCATTTACCCCTCATAATTGAATGTAACTTGAATATAATTAATCCTAAAATAATGAATAATAAGTTTTATATTAAATTTAATAAAGTGCGTTGGGGCGAGAGAACCGCCGAGCAAATTGAATTGTATAGTGAATTATGCAATGAAAAACTAAAATTTATTGATTTTCCAGCTGAATTAAGTGACTGTAGCGATAATCGATGTATTGAGTTAGATCATAAATATGTTATTGACAAAATGTACCGGGATATAATTGATGCGTTATGTTCGGTGGCCTCTGATACCCATTCTTTTAGGCAGCCGAGAAAGAAGAAACCAGTGTTAGGGTGGAACAAGCATGTTCGTGACGCTCACGGGGTGGCGAGGTGTAAATTCAAATTATGGGTTCTAAGTGGCAAACCAAAGAAGGGTTGTGCGTGGGATCAGATGCGTGAAAGTCGTAGAATCTTTAAATCTCGTTTGAAATGGTGTCAGAATAATAGCGAACAGATTAAGATGGACATACTCGCGTCTCAACACTCTAAGCGTGACTTTGGTAGCTTTTGGAAAACCACCAACAAACTAAGTAGTAAGCCGAGCTTACCTGTGAGCGTCAATGGAATAAGCGACTCTGAATGCATTTCTAACATGTTTAAGAGCCACTTTGCTGTAAAATCGCCCTTGGGGCCATCACAGTCTGTCAGCGAATATGCGAGTGGACATCATGGACAGGAGATGAATACCAGGTTCGCGGCGAAGGATGTTAGAAATGTTATTACATCAATGTCGCGAGGGAAGTCTCCTGGACATGATAGCCTAAGCATTGAACACCTAAAACATGCTGGCAGCCACTTGCCTAGAGTCCTCGCTATGTTCTATACGCTTTGTGTGGGACACTCATTTTTACCAGCAGATATGATGAGGACTGTGGTGGTACCAATTGTAAAGAGCAAAACCGGTGACATAAGTGACCACAATAATTATAGACCGATCTCACTGGCAACTGTGGTCGCGAAGGTGTTTGACAGCCTGCTTGATTCTCAGCTCGATAACTACTTAAATGTTCATGATAATCAATTTGGATTCAAATCTGGACTCTCTACAGAAACAGCTATCCTAAGTTTGAAGCAGACTGTCAAGTACTATACCGATCGGGCCACGTCGATTTACGCATGCTTCCTCGACCTTTCGAAAGCGTTCGACTTGGTTTGTTATGACATCTTATGGCAAAAATTAAATGACTTGTCCATGCCTGATGAACTAGTACACATATTCAAGTATTGGTACTCGAATCAGGTCAACGTTGTTCGGTGGTCGAATGCACTATCGGAGCCGTACAGGTTGGAGTGCGGGGTGAGGCAGGGGGGGCTGACCTCTCCAAAGCTCTTCAACCTGTACGTGAATGCACTAATAGAGGAGCTCAGCAGTACTCGTGTCGGCTGCCATATTGATGGAGTTTGTCTCAATAATATTAGCTACGCAGACGACATGGTGCTGCTGAGCGCTTCGGTCTGTGGCCTATCCAAACTTTTGGGCATATGTGAGGAGTATGCACGGTGTCACGGTTTGCTATATAACGCAAAAAAGAGCGAATGTATGGTCTTTCAGGCCAGAGGGAAATGTCCAGATACCATACCAGCTATTAGGTTGAATGGTACTGAATTAAAGAGGGTGGAAAAGTTCAAGTATCTTGGGCATTTGGTAACCTCTGACCTGAAAGACGATGCAGACATAGAGAGGGAGCGAAGAGCGTTGTCTGTGAGGGCCAATATGATCGCCCGCAGATTCGCTCGTTGTTCGGGGGACGTCAAAATTACTCTTTTCAGAGCATTTTGTACGTCCTTCTACACGAGCAGCCTGTGGGTGACGTATACGCAGAAACAGTACAACGCTCTTCGTGTACAATATAATAATGCCTTTAGGATGCTGATGGGACTGACCAGGTACTGCAGTGCGTCGGGGATGTTTGCCGAGTCCCGCGTGGACTGTTTCTACACAACCATGCGGAAACGGTGCACATCCCTGGTGCGCAGGGTGCGGGTCAGCTCCAACAGTATCCTAAACGTATTTGCGAATAGGTTTGACTGTCAGTACATGAACCACTGTTACAGGGTTCATGTACTGACTAATAAGCAAACAAATAGATTTAATTAGTAATTATATTTTAATTTTAGTGTTATAGTAAATTGTATTTTTTTATTTTTTTTTATTTTTAATGATTATTGTTTGTAACTATGTGATATGACCTCTATGTCGAAATAAATGAAATTTGAATTTTGAATTTGAATTTGAATTATTTCTTGAATCAATCTTGATCTCAATGATTCTGAATATTTGTTTTCTTGAATGAAGGATTCATAAAACACAACTTTCTGCGAAATTTCTTCAAGAAAAAGAGCACAGCTAGTATTAAGTATGTTACTGCCAATGAAAGCACAGTACTGTGTGTTCTATGTCCCGATCGTCGGATCAGCTACGAGTATCTCGATCGTAGATACCCGGCGTGCGCGCGCGCAAGTATAATGACTCAATTACTCGCTTACGAGAGGCGTGGTCGGGCACAGTATGTCTTCATTACAACACTGATGGCTGTGCGGTGTGGACGCAGCTTTGCCATAATGGATTGATATGTATATTTGAATTTGGAATCGATTCAAAAATGATAATAAAAATTAGTTTCCTCTAATCTCTAAATTCTGTACGTAAATTTTTGAATTGTTCGAGTCGATTTTCGTTCGAATATCGGTTAAATTCTTGTGGAAAATTGAATGGGTTTTTTAATTTTAAATATTGGGTGGACATTTATTACACACAGCGCCATCTAGCCCCATACTAAGCAAAGCTTGAATTATGGAAACCAGATAGCTGATAGAATACTTATATACAATATTTTTTCTCGTAAATACATACTTATAATACATACTACACCCAGACACAGAACAAAGATTAAAGGTTTAAAAGGACTCGAGCTCCAGATCTCTCGCTTTACTGATTTTCATGGGACTGAGGCGATTCGACTTATTATCGTGTACTTACGTCGATTTTAAAGTTACGTAGGAATAAGTATTTAGTTAGGTATGTTAGAAAATATTTTCTATTTGACAAAACTGAGATTATGAAAAATAAGCTTTAGACATTCGATTAAACTAGTTTCTGTTATATATACCCTTTTTTTTAAACAGTAAATAGTTAGCATCTTTTGCTAACAGGGTGTTAGCAATACAGAAAAAAGATTTTCCAGCAGAAAGACGTAAATGCGTCAAAAAAGAGCGTTTCCAACAAAGCCGTGACGGGCAGACCGGAGCGGAGCCGTGAAGAATTGATCAATAACAAAAAAATAAATTTTGTTTCAACCTGTAGTGGTAGGACTCTACTGCAAAGTCAGCCTGGGAAGTACCACGCCTTTGCCAGTTATTCAACCGCCAAGCAGTAGTGTGCAAGCATTACTGTGTTTCGGTTTGAAGGGAAATGTTACCATAGAGACGTAATCTCCCAGTAGGGTATGAAGAGATTTAACATCTAATATCTCAGGGTGACGAGCGCAGTGCAGTGCGGCGCAGGATTGTGTTCACAAGTTCATAATTCTAGTACTGCTACTGTTAGTGGCAGGCATGACGCTTACCACCAGGCAAACGTCTTACTCGTCTCGTCACTTGAAGGTATAAAAAATAAAAAAACTTCCGTGATAGGTCTATTCTTGTACGTCTCCGCTGTGATAGAACGCACAACGAGAAAGAGCTAACTCCTCCACGCGCACCACAAAACATTGATTGTGTTGTAGCTTCTATCGAAAAAGCCCTCTCACTACTTTTGTAGCTCTAGGAAGAGAGTTGTGCTTCATAGTCTTATCTATTGGTACTGGTCGAAGAATTTATTGGTAATATCGATGCGCATGATGGCCACTTAGCGGCCGATTCCCGGCGCAAACTATAGTCTGTCTGGGCAGTCTTGGGCCGCATCGTGTCTTCTCAGGCCGTATCTGAGCCGTCATCGCCGTGTCCTAAGGGTCATGAATTGATTTTTAAGTTTCTATATTGATCATGATCATGGTGCAACGTTGAGTGATCTACTAAGCCTGCTCTATATTTTAGCTTACTTTCAATGATGGTATGTCCTTATGCAGACTCTGAAAAAGAGCATGAACATTGCTAATTCTACGCTAGTCCAAGTGCTAATCCAGCAGGCCTAACATGCGCACCGCGGGAAATTTTTCTCGATTCTACAAAACAGGACAAGGCTACGAATCTGTATAAGTTTGTCTCGTTTTCGCACGACATAAAGACACGACAAAATTTTCTCGCGGTGCGCATGTTAGCCCTGCAGGACGCTTTCGTTAAATTTCTTTACGATAAGACTCGTGAAGATTAATTATTATTATAATATAGATTTAGTATACACAAGGAAAATTAAAATAGGGAATGCATTTTTCCCTCTTTTTTTTAAATTATTTAGTATACTTTGTATACTTATCTTGAAAACTTTAAGTCAAATTCTAAGTTCACGTTAAATGTGATTATCTTGTAAGTACTTCTTTCTTGCACACTCCGTCTTCTTCGAATCTTTTCCATCCTAAGTTTGGGTGGAAGAGATCGATGTTAGCGATAAGGCCACCAATTATTACACTATTTCCAAGTTCTGTTTTATGTATTTTATTTGTGTACCATAACAATAAATAGTTTATCTATCTATATCTTTTTATTTTTATTATGAAAACTGACATGGTTTTGACATATTTTTGTTTTATTTATACGAGAATACTCACGTTTAATTAAATCGGATACTCCGACTATAGTTTCGATCACATCCGGTGACCTTTTTCAAAGAGTAAAAAAATGTATCTTTTTTTAATAGAAATTAGGTTTTGTATGAGGATTTCTTAATCTCGATTTATTATTATATTATATTATATATAGATTATTTTATATATTATATTAAGAAAATTAATAACACCGAAACCGAAACGTGATTTAAAATTGAAACCTGAATTTTAACTCATGAAACACTTTGCCTAACCATGATAAAAACTAGATTTGTAAGTAGCTTACTTATGTTACTATTTTAAGAAAGCCTCTTAGGTACTTAGGCGCAGAAAATATATCCAACAAGACCAGAAACTTCCTACAGTTTATAAAAATCTGTTCAGCTCAGCGCCCAATAAAATGTGGGGAGAAAAAATGAAGGCGCAATCGGCCGATGGATCGGTGGAAGCAGGACTGCATATTAAACAGGGCCTCCGAGGAGGTAACTACTGGCTTATGGAATTGTAAGCTGTTAGTTTTACATGATCCAAGTTTTTATTCTAGGAAATTAAACAAGCAAGAGATGGTAAGCGCCCCGTTTATCTATACTTACGCGCAGATCTTAGACAAGATATCATTAAAAAAAAACGAATCTAATCATCATTACAATAATCATTTATTTCAATTACTACCGCATAAAACGAATTAAACGAATGATAATAATATTGCTAATAATATTATACTATACCTATTATTATACTATACCTATTATAATATTATACCTACAAAAGCTCCAAATTCCAAATAATATATACTTTTTTAAGGTATGTACTTGCAATGTCAGATAATAATAACAATAATAAAATGCTCAAATACAATAATAATCAATATCTAGAAAATCACAAATGTCAAAAAATAATGAAATTAAAAATCTAAAAAATATGTATTTAAGTATGTATTCATTTTATCATTTTTTTTATTTTTATGGACGGGAAATAAGTGCACGGATTTTGAAGACTAACGGCCTTAATTAAAAAAACTTTTCAACCGTTAGTCACTGCTTAAGATGCTCTGCCATCTTCTCACTGACGTGAAGTTGCACGTGCTAGAAAAGGACAGAGAAGTTTAAGCAGTAACTAAGAGAATCGAGATTAGTTTATGTAAGGCCGTATATGTTAAGCGCCGGCTCTCCACTCGCTTCAGTCATACTGGCCTTTGCGACATGCGAGCCGTACGATACGACAATACAAACTTCTAATACATGTACATGTGTTCTCTTTTTGTCATGCAGTAATTATATTCGCTATCTCTATTTTCCGGCAAATGTAATATGCATACTTTTAGCTATACAGGTATGCTTGATTCTGTTGAGTTGTTAATTTTGTACGATTTGCAAGCGCTCGCCCGTCCATCATCGTCGCTACTTACCCACATAATATAAAAATAAAATAATAAAAATTAAAAGACCAAATCAGGATCATGGTCTAAGCTAGGCGCAGATCCATAGTGCTACAATCATGAACCTAGAAAAAAAGTCGGACGGAACTCCCGCAAAGACAACACTGTGTCACCGTAATGGCGGCGGCTATCTTTTTTTTTTTTTTTCCTTTGTTTTGTGGCCACTGCACGTTTGTGCATTGTGCCAATTCTCAAGTTATCGTGTTTACATTTTTTAAAACGGGGAAACGGAATTTTATCAAAAACCCCCCCAAATCGATACGATACCTATGAAAATACAAATTGATCAGACAAGTTTACAATTATCTAACTTAAGTTACAATAATTTACATAATGTTTACAAATTGCTTAGAAAATACAATGATATTTTCTAATTACTTATCTTATACACTTATTAGTACAAATTAGTACTTATGTTATAATTTTATACCATTTAAAATTAACAAATCACATATAGCTTTGTATATTAATTGCCTCTCAGAGGCAAGCAGGAATGAAATGTTTACAGGGAAAGGAATATCAAGTGACAGAAGCGTTTCATAAAAAGAGGAATAATCATGTAGTGGACAAGATAGCAAAATATGATTGACGTCGGCAACAGCATAACCACATTCACAATCAGGGCTTTCAATAATATGGAACCTGGCAAGATGAGCAGGGCTGCAGATATGACCAAGACGTAACCTTATAATGGTTGACGTCGCCATCTTGTCAAGTTTGGTTTTGGAAAACCAAGGTTTTAATTTAATTTTAGGTTCTAGAGAGGAGTAATGTTTTCCTTTAATTAAAGACGAGTTTCTCCACACTTCATTCCAGGAGTCCAGGAGATAAAGTTTGGGCAAATTAGCCAAGTCGTGACAGTAGTTAATATAAGGATGTATGTCTCCACAGTGCACAGCGTCGTTAGCTAGCATATCTGCCTTTTCATTTCCTTTAATACCACTATGACTGGGTACCCATAGAAAAGTAACACAGTAATCGTTTTCATAGCATTTATGCAATTTTTCTCTAGCATCCAAAATAATTGGTATGTTTGGTGCGGAGTTAAATGAAAATCTTTCCAAAGCTTGAAGAGCACTCATAGAGTCAGATATAATAAGTGATTTCTTTAATTTGGCTATGAGGATGTATTCTAATGCTTTTACAATTGCAAAGCATTCTCCTGTGAAAGTAGATGTTTCGGGTGGTAATTGAATTTTTTGTATAATAGCATATTCTTGATGGAATACGCCTATCCCAACATTTTGATCGACTCCGTGTTTGGAAGCATCACTATAAATGCGATGCCAGCCATGCCAATTTTCATCAATTATAGAGTTAAATATTAAATTGGCATTGAATTCTCCTTTCGTTATACCAAGGTTTAGATTTATACTGGGAGATAATACTAATGCTTCGTATGAGGTATTATATATAGCAAGATTTTTAGAACGATAAGTAGGAGCTGACAACGTTTTAAATCGGCATAAACTATTCACAAGACAAGGTTTTGATTTATGTTTCCAATAAGAGGCAGAGGAACAAAGGTCCATCAACTCTAACAATTTAGGAATAAGAGGGTGATTCAGAAACTGAAAAGTTCTACAGAAGAAACGGTCTGATAAAAATTGACGCCTAATTGAAAGTGGTGGTTCAGCACACTCAACTTGCAAGGCATTCAATGGGCTGGACCTCATAGCACCTGTCATTATTCTTAGAGACTTGGACTGTATGGCATTCAACCTCTTAGTTACTATAACCCTACAGGGTTCTAGAAGGAAGCTTCCATAATCTAAGACACTTCTTATAAGGGCATTATAAGCAAGTTTCAAAGAAAAGGGATGTGCACCCCACCAAACACCCGCAAGACACCGGAGCATATTAATTCGTTGTTCACACTTAGA
The DNA here is from genome assembly GCA_905404285.2 of Erannis defoliaria. NCBI lineage: Eukaryota > Metazoa > Arthropoda > Insecta > Lepidoptera > Geometridae > Erannis > Erannis defoliaria. Next base: position 4,761,096 of record FR990076.1, read on the forward strand.
TGTTAAGAGTTCACTATGTGGGATACCAGTTAGCTTGGAGTCAAGTATTAATCCTAAAAATTTCACTTCTTGTTGTTGAGGTATCGGTGAATTGTCATAATATACATTAACTGGTGGAGGATTGCGTGCTCTCGAAAATAATACCGTAGCACTCTTTTGAATAGATAGTTCAAAGCCATGTTCATCAAACCAGATTTTAAGACGAGTTAGAGATGCTGATATTTTATCGCATGCGTTTGTTATTGATTCATCAGTACAGTAAATAAGCAAATCGTCAGCATACTGTAGTATTTGAACTGAATCCCCAAGAATTTGTTCCAAATCGTATGTATAAACGTTATATAAAGGAGCACTTAAAACAGAACCCTGTGGAAGGCCTTTCCATAGAATCCTGTAGTCATCCGAATCATCCAGTTTGACTGATCTTCCACTTAACATGCTAATTATAAAATTAGATAGCGATGAAGGCACTTCTAATTTCTTTAATTTTCCTTTCAGGATTGTTAATAAGACGCTGTCGTATGCCGATTTTATATCTATAAATACAGCCACTGTTGATATATTATATGTTAGTGCTAAGCGAATATCTGTTACAAAAATACTTATGCTATCTATGGTACTTCTACCCTTCCTAAAACCGTATTGTGAATTAGCTAGCAGATGATTTGATTCTAAGTACCATTCAAGCCGGTTTTTGACCAAATGTTCCGCGATTTTTGCTATAACATTCGAAAGAGCAATCGGGCGATAAGAAGTTACTTCACATGGTGGTTTGTTTGGTTTTAAAATAGGTAAGATAGTTTGTGATTTCCATAATGATGGTATTTTCCCTGAAAAAAATATAGTATTTATCACATCTAAGAAATAGTGCAATGCACCATCCCCGAGATGGCTATAGAATGAATATGGTAGTCCATCTTCACCAGGGGCAGAATCTTTGCAGTTCGATAGAACACCTTTTAGTTCTTGATAAGAGAATGGAGAGTTAAGGCCAGATTGATCATTAATAGATAATGTTGATTGGACAACTAGCTCTTTTTCTGGGACATATGGAGGTGCTAATTGATTTAAATATGGGTCACGCAGTTGATAAGGGATAAAGATAGTTGACACGTTAGATGCTGTTTTGAATTTTCTTATGTTTTGCCAGACTATCGATGCCGGGGTGTGAGGAGATATTGAAGCGCAATATTTTCTCCAGCCAGACACTCGTTTTTCTTTGAGCAGTTTTTTGGTTTCGGTGATAATTTTTTCCAAATCTTGATAATTTTCAATAGTCATACAGTTGTTATATACTTCTTCTGCCTTTTTTCTCTTTTTAATAGCTTCAGTGCATTCTTTATCCCACCAGGCTGGCGAAGACTTTCGATTTAAAACACCATTTTTTACAGGAAAAGTTTCGTCTGCAACAGCTGTTATTGTACTAATCAGATCATCTACACAGGTACTTTCATTATTTGTTGTAACTTGACTGAGAGTTGGAATAACATTTTCTATTTTAGATTTATAAGTTGTCCAATCAGCATTACCTAATCTGTATTTCAAACGTGGTTTGATCTTAGTTGGAAACAGATTCTTACTAGGAAAAGTGACAATAATTGGAAAATGATCGCTTCCGTGAGTATATGGGAGTATGTCCCATTGTAATTTAGCTGCAAGGTTCGGAGTGCAAACTGATAAATCAACTGCACTCAAACCTTCATCAGGCTTTGTTCTACGTGTTGGGGACCCATTATTTAGTACGCATAAATTTTGGTTGTCTAAAATATCCATCAGTATATTGCCATATGAATTAGTTAAAGAACTCCCCCACGATTGGTGATGGCAATTAAAATCACCTAATAATACAAATGGTTTAGGGAGATTGGAAAGAATATCGCTGACTTCTTTTAAGATAATTGAGGAAGGATGAGGGATGTAAATAGAAATGAAACATATATTTTCTACTATTGCGCCAACGATAGAGAACCCATCGTTATGCGCAGGAAATGATAAAGAAGTATAAGTGAACGAAGAATTGATTAATAATACGACACCACCGTAACTGTCCTTTCTGTCTTCACTAAGACAGAAATAATTATTTATTTTCAAGGTAGAGCCTGGTTTTAACCATGACTCGCACAATGCTACAATAAATGGTTCAAATTTGTAAATCAGGTAAATTAGTTCAGTTTTTTTATGTTCTGCGCTGCGACAGTTCCACTGGACAATTTTCAACAGATTGTACAGCGGAATCATCACGAAATGTATTATTATCAGATCGGAGACTGGGCGAATTTTTCCTAAGAGCTTCAAGTAGGGGAGCAACGTTGGACGGTAACAAAATGTTATTCTGTGTTAAAGTATCTATTAAAGTCATAATAATTTGTGTCAAATGTTGCTGCGATTGTTCTTGGTCATTTTGGTTGGGTTTGGCATAACCACATCCATTAGAACCGGAAGGGATATTATATTCTTTAACCAATTCATGATGTGCTAAGCGGTCATAACCCTTAGCAATCATTTGGGTTGGTGACCTTGGTTTTGACATAACAACTTTACTACTATATGGCCTTGTGGGAGATAGTGGGGGTCGCGGTTTGAGTAAAATAGGTCTTTCTATTGTAGTTGGTTTTGGAGAAGTTAATATATCAGCATAAGATTTGCCTACGGAAGCATGAAGTTTGCAGGCTTCTGCATACGAAATGCAATTTTCAGCCATTGATAATTTAATATTTTTCTGTCGTACGAATTCAGGGCATGATTTATTGTTCGCAAAATGAGAGCCAGAACAATGACAACAGATAGCGCAATCCTCTTCTCTATTGCACGTGTCTCCTGAATGTTCCTGACCACATTTATAACATCTGGATTTTGACCTGCATTGTGCTTTCGTGTGCCCGAAATGGCAGCAATTATAACATAATATGGTCGGGAAGGTGTAGAGCTCAACAGAAATGGCATTGTAACAAATGTAAATGCGCTTTGGAAGGATTTTGCCATCAAAAGTCAAAACCACCGTTTGTGTTGGTTTCCAAGTTGGTGACCCATCAACATTCACTTTATAATTCAATCTACGAACTTTTAATATTTTACCGCAGCCTATCGGGACGTTAATGTTTTCAATAATTTCCTCATCTGACCATTCTGTAGGTATGCCACGGACTATGCCCATGCGTGTGATACTAAATGTTGGGATAAACGCCTTTAATTTTTCATGTACTAGACTATTGTTGCTAATAAATGAATTTGCATCATTGTGGTTTGAAAATGAAAGACAGATTTTATTGCGTCCAATACGTTTAACACTGCCATTGACAATGCTTTTAATATTATGTTTCTTAAGAAATCTGCCAAAAGTGATGGGATGTAGTGTAGATCCATCATTAGGGGTTGACTCTACACGTGTCACGTGAACAACGTATGGAGCACTGTCCGTAACATCATACTGACTTCTACCTACCGGAACAAAACTATTTTGGGTTAGTTTAGGTGTAGGTATAAAAATAAATAATTCTTTATCAACAGTTTAACACAATCCATTGCGTTATTGGGACATTAAGTCGTGAGTGTAATATAGGGTAGGTAGATTTTATTTGGCATGCCATTATTGTCAGCTTGATATGATTATTACATTATCGGGCGATAAACGGACATAAAAAAGATACTTATATCGTCGGGCGAGGCAATCATCTCAAACGTGGATTACGACGTTATTACACTGTTTCATGTGGATTTATCGAGAATATTTCGAGCTAATTACCTTTTTAGATTGAGGGAGTGTTACCTACTTACATTGACAAATGAGGTTTGGACACTTTTTTTTTATTTTTTTTTTCCTTTGTTTTGTGGCCACTGCACGTTTGTGCATTGTGCCAATTCTCAAGAAGGTTTGGACACTGCGCTCGAACATTGCCAGCCGATAGATAGAAATGCATCGATATCGACACCACTAGAGATTACCGAATAACACATTTTAGTTCCATTAACGGTTAATCTATAATCGAATGACGCTGCCACTTCGCGCGGGTTAAAAGGCTTTATCAGCGTTTCAAATATTAATAGATAATGCGTATAAATCAGTCATCGACTGCAATATTGGCTAGATTGTAACATTCGAGGGCTACACGTAAACCACATTAATGATATAATGCCTCTAATGGATTGCAAACATCGGTGCTAAGAGTAGCGAGAGTGGCGTTCGTCGGGACGCTTTTTACACTGAAGGTTGTCGTAAATATATCATGATTATTGTATTTTAGCGATAACCAGTCATAAATAGCAATAATACCACATAATACTTACATACTTTGCTCCTGACAGTTTGTTCATTTGCCAGATCTAGAAATATCTTTGAGTTTATATAGGTACTTACTGGCGCGCTACGTATACTCCGGGAAAAAGACTTTCGTTAGTATGGGATTTTCATTAAAAAACCTACAGTCCTGATTTTTTGAGGTGTTATTAGGTATGGTTATAGGAGCTTAAATCCTGGTTTCCACCTTTGTAGCTCTGAAGCTTTCATTTCCAGAGCGATTAGAAGAAACCCTAAAAAACCAGGCTTATGAGAGCCATTACACTAGCGGAAAGCTCTAAGTAATTTGGAAAATAAATATGTCGTCGTTTGCTCGAAAATTGATTTTTCTATCTAATTAGTGTGTCTAAAGCTTAATAATACATAAGTATGTAATAGATATTTCACCACAACCAGAAAGGATGCGTTAGCATAAAAAAAAAACAAAAAAACAAGGGTCATGACCCCATGACCCCTGGGCTGGGTGTAGGTCGACCACTGATATTTTTTCTAGTTGTAATCGAATTGGAGACTGTCCTTACTAGAGCTCGACTCGACTCTATGACTGAGTCCTACTGACTTAAAAGCTGGATCCGCCCTAGCATATCTACAAGCTTTGCTTAGTTTGGGGTAGATGGGGCTGTGTAAAATGGTCCACCCAATATTCTTTTTATTAATTTTGTTTATAAAAACGAGAATATTATTTATTAAAGGCAAAAAAAAAACAAAAAAACCTATTTACCTTATATTTTTTCACTCATTTCAAACAGTAGGTAATTATTATTTGAAATTACAGTAGACTACCTTAATACCTTTGGCTCAAAATATTATAGGCCCGACGGACGAAGATACGGTGCGGGGTTATTGATAAGGTTCTTACACATCCACCAGGTACGGAACCTTAAAAGTTCATTTATAAACATGTGGCGACATCTAGCATCGAATAGAATAAGTTTTTAAATAAACTACTTAGCGCTAGATGTCACTGTCACTTGTTAATCTTTGTCATAATAGTTACAGAAATCACTGCTAGATGGCGTGATTAACTTTTTTTAAAGGCAAGGGTTTTTTTTAATGCACTTTACAATGTTTACGATTCTCGTTCATTCAATTTTACAATCTATGACAAAACGAATGAAATTCCAGTTTGCATTTTGCTTTGGTTTGTGTCTGTGTTACTATTTGTTGCATAGAGTTGAGAGTTGTTGGTCAAGTAAAAAATAATAATAAACGTTAGTAAAAAATATTTTCTTGAAGTTTTAACAACAGTCTGTACCATCAATTATTTCCTAATAATATTTTTGCGTACTAGTGTTAATTATTGGTCAAGTGTAAAGTGTGACAAAAGTGACAAAACTTTCTCGGCTTATCAATTTCGCGGTACCAAATTGTGGCAAACTGTAAAAATGAGTTGAACCAAAGTTGAACAAACTTGAACTACTACTACTTAGCTACTGAGATAATCATAGTGTTGTGGGGTGCCAGTAAAAATGACCACGGACAGATTTCATAAGTAAGTACCTACAAAAAGTACTCTAGTCGCTTTGTCTATCTAGCGCAATGCGAAAATTCTGATAAGATTGTACATAGGTAATATAGGTAAGTAGTTACCTGTTGTACTCATTTTATGTGCATAATAATATCCTGATAACTTGACGAATAAATAAGAACTTACCTATTACATCTCAGATTTTAAACCCTTGCATTTATTTCGTGTATACTACTTAAATAAACTGATGAAGTTTGCTGATAAAAAAAAAACAAAATTAATCAAAAGCAGTCTAACCACTTTCTACTTTGGTAAAATATGTGATGGTATCATAAAGTTACGTTGTTGGGCTAGTTGTGGTAAGGTAAAAGACATTAAAAATGGGTATTAAGTTACCGACTAGTGGAAAGACTCAAAAAACAAGACCATTATTAACGTCTCATCCCTAGGTGACCTATTTTTTAACAATGACCCATTCATTCATAGCATTTTGAATGAATGAAACTGAAGTTTCAATAGCCATTGATTGTTTTATTACGCACACATATCTACTAAGATAGAAATTCACGTAACAACAATGTGGAAAAGCTAAAGGCTGCTACTCCTATGATACGCTAGGAATACCGAAAGTACTAATATAATAGTACACACTAATTTCATGTTTTTTGGCTTGGAACACACGTACACGCCTTGTGACATTTGTATGACCACCGCGTCTGCAGGGGTATTCACAACTCAATCGGAAAGATTTCCGTTCGGATCCACATTCTCCGTCTCTGTTATCCGGAATATAGAGGACTAGGACGGATAATGTGGATCCAAACGGAAACCTTTCCGATTGAGTTCATCATCATCATCAGCCCGGAGACGTCCACTGCTGAACGAAGGCCTCCCTCTTAGACCGCCACACTATACGACAACCGATTCCGATTGAGTTAACTGAGGCCGTACCCTGAACGCCTATTCCGGCACCCAATTAGTTCAGCTGCCGACTCTGCGCGACTGTGAATTTTATCGCCTCGCAATAAGGTTCGCGGTCACGCAGTGTCGGCAGCTGAACCTATTCGGTCCCGCTATAAGCGGTTCACGGTACGGCCCCAGGTGTGTATTTGGAAATTACCTACTTATTTATTTAAAACAGTCTTAGAGCAAAAATAAGCACCTGACTTACCTATAAGAGAGGTGGAAGTAATAAAAAGTTTTTCGTTACAGTTCAAGTTTTTTTTTAAATACTTTCTCCTTGTCACACGAATTCACACTGTTTACCCTCCTCCCCCTTAACGTGTAGCGTAATTTATGGATGGCCCGTAGATATAAGTATGGACGAGGGTGTTCAACTCAGATGGGCATGGGAGAGTAAACAAGGGTATTCAACTGCCTAATGTACTTATGTGATATTTTTGGCAGTGTGCGAACCATGCTTCCTGCTTTTTTCCCGTACATGCTTTTACGTAATACTGCCTCCGATAGTGGCTACCTTCTGGGTACCGACCTAAGTACCTACGTATTATACATACATACAATTATGTAAAAAACATTTATCTAGGTTGCGCTATGTTCTTAGAAGTCGTCGTGGAGTTCGAAGAAAAGTCGGAAGTGTCTAGAGAGCGAGTATTCTTAACAAATTACTCACTTTGGCTGTAATTAAGTGTAGTGGTTTTTTGCCAAGGCTCAAGCCTTCAAGACTTTATTTATTAATTCATGTGACTAGACGAGCAAGACGTTCGCCTGGTGGTAAGCGTCACGCCTGGCACTAACAGTAGCAGTGCCAGAATTGTAAACTTGCGAATAAAATCCTGCGCCGCACTGCACTGCGCTCGTCACCTTGAGATATTAGATGTTAAATCTCTTCATACCCAGTAATTTATCTGGTAACATTGCCCTTCAAACCGGAAAACAGCAATGCTTGCACACTACTGCTTGGCGTGAATAACTGGCAAAGGTGTGGTACTTCCCCAGGCGGACTCTGCAGTAGAGTCCTACCACTACAAAAAGACTCATACGACTCATAATTATATATAATAATTAAACGTACATGGCATCTACTGATGCCAATACAACCTACTTTTTATTTCAAAGGTTAAAAAAGACAAAAGACAGGTTAGCGGAGAATAGTTAATTCTTCTTTTGACTTTTCCTTTCTTTCAAATTTGTAACTTGGTGGAAAAGCAAAAGAAAAAATCCTAAAATCGCTATTCCGAAGCTATTCCACGCTTATTAATAAAGTCTTAAAGGTTTAGAAGTCTGCTCCAGTATTGGATGCATTCTTAGACCAGGGGCCGTACTGTGAACTGCTTATGACGGGACCGAATAGGTTCAGCTGCCGACACTGCACGACCGCGAACCTTAATGCGAGGCCATAAAATTCACAGTCGCGCAGCGTCGGCAGCTGAGCGTATTCGGTCCCGCTATAAGCAGTTCACGGTACGGCCCCTGGTCTAAGAATGCATCCAATACTGGAGCAGACTTCAAAACCTTTAAGACTTTATTAATAATCGTGGAATAGCTTCGGAATAGCGATTTTAGGATTTTTTTCTTTTGCTTTTCCACCAAGTTACAAATTTGAAAGAAAGAAAAAGTCAAAAGAAGAATTAACTATTCTCCGCTAACCTGTCTTTTGTCTTTTTTAACCTTTGAAATAAAAAGTAGGTTGTATTGGCCCCTGAGATAGGTATCCATTCGAAGGCTGCATTTATAATGCATTGTAAGGGTTGCCAAACAGTTCTATGTTAAGCAACGTTCAATTTCCCGTATCCTAGTCATGTTTGTGGTTTAAAACCACGTTCACGCTTGCTCGCACACGTAAAAAGGGGGCAAAACACCAGGTAATTCAAGCATACCACTACATCGTATTTATGTCTGTGTGGTTAGGGTTCAAACTCGTGTAGGGCATCGTTATCAGTCTATTGATTGTGACTGATGCACGTTTGTCGCCCTTGGTGACCGACCAGTTACCTCGGAAGTAGCGGAAGTGTGAAGTTCAATGACATTTCTACCTACCTATACAATGTGTAACAAAAAGGTTCAACAATACAAAAGGGTATGTATGTACTCATCATTATGAACAACTTTTACTATAGGGCAAACCTTGAAATCACGATAAAAAAACAGCTGTTCTATACAAAAAGTACCTTGGGCAAAATGTATGGAACAGCAAATAAGTTTTTGTTGCACATTGTATAATATGCCCGTAGCGTTTGAAAACTTTTAGTAGCTGTCCTATACCTATGAGGGAAATGATATTAAAATGAATGTACCTAAGCAACTTATAAGCATTTTAATATCATGCTAGACAGAGAGGCGAAACAGCAAATCGTGACGTCACTTCTCAGTACGCTATATAAATTATATTCTGACAAGTAAGGCGTGACGTCATTTTTTGTTTTGTGGGAAAGGGACAGAGTTGTCTCTAACATAAACTTTAAACGCCTATATATCAGAACATTAATAACCGAATTGAAATATATTTTTCAATAAACATACTATATTAACTTAAATTCTTCATCAAAGCTATGGCTGGTTTCAACGATATAAACATCAGTCATCTACCATATTATCGACATTCATTTCATTGCTCAGAATGTTAACTAGAATACCCTTGACAATAGATATTTACCGTCCTATCCATAAGTATTTCATTAATACAATATAAAAAGAGAGACAAGACAAGAGAGACTTCCACTGGTGACAAGAGAGCTGGCTCATTCCTCGCGCAGAGAATTTCTTTAGCTATTCAACGTGGTAATGTAGCCAGCGTTCTTGGGACCTTACCACACGGACACCGTTATTTTTTCGATTAATAATAGGCATTAAATATTTTCTTCAGGTAGTTTTAGTCTTTTAGTTTTTATTTATGTCAAAGTTATTAAATACTTGTGTAACAAATATAAATAAATAAATATATAACTATAAAAGGCTTTGTCCTGACTGACTGACTGACTGACTGACTGACTGACATATAGACAACGTACAGCCCAAACCGCTAAACGTAGAGACTTGAAATTTGGAGGGTATGTTTTAGGAGAGGTGTAAACGCCCACTAAGAAAGGATTTTTCGAAAATCAACCCCGAAGGGGGTTAAATGGGGTGTTAAAGTTTGTATGAAACTTTTTATTCTCTGGTTCGATTGATACAAAACTTGGTATACATATTCTACTATAAAAATAAGAAGATACGGGTGTCACAGTTTTTTCAAAATCAGCTCCCGTTAGCATAAAAAAAAAACTAAGTTTTAGTGATAGTACGTTTGTTTCTCCTTAACTTTGTAACGGCTGTACATATTAAAATAAAATTTAGTATAGGGATGGGGATAGATGTGGGGATGGGGGTGGGGGTGGCGATGATACTGGGAACGGAGACGGGACGGAGATAGGCATGTTAATATTAAGATTACAATTGGTATCGGGATGGGGATGGGGATGGGGTGGGGATGGGGATGGGTGGAGATGAGTGGGGATTTGGTGGGGACAGGTGGGGATGGGATGTGGATGTGGATGAGGCTGGGAACGGGGATGGGCGTGTCCATATTAAGATGAAAGTTGAAATCGGGATGGGGGTGGGGATGGGATGGGGTAAGGATGGGGTTCGGGATGGGGATGAGGGAGGGAATGGGGATGGGGACGGGGATGGGCGTGTTCATATTAAAATTACATTTGGTATCGGGATGGGGATGGGGATGGGGTGGGGATGGGGCTGGGGATGGGGTGGGGACAGGTGGGGATGGGATGTGGATGAGGCTGGGAACGGGGATGGGCGTGTCCATATTAAGATGAAAGTTGAAATCGGGATGGGGGTGGGGATGGGATGGGGTGAGGATGGGGTTCGGGATGGGGATGAGGGAGGAAACGGGGATGGGGACGGGGATGGGCGTGTTCATATTAAAATGACATTTGGTATCGGGATGGGGATGGGGAAGGGGGCGCTTATAGGGATGAGGCTGGGAATGGGGACGGGGATGGGCGTATTTATTGGTCGGCTGAACAGATGGAGCTGCATTTTTGGATAGGTAGATATAGCACATAAGGTTCGGAAACGGACATAGGCTATTTTTTGTAGGTCCACGCAGACGACTGTTTGACGGACATAATTATTGTAGATACTGTACAGCCTAAGCTGCTAAATTAATTTTTAATATTAAATTAACTTACTTTTAAATGCCTAAACTAAATTTTGAGTGGTGTAAACTTACACTCAGCTCAAGCTGTGGTAGCTTCAGTGAGATCAAGCTCGACTCACATTCTTGGGGTCGCGGGTTCAAACCCGGGCGAGCCCGTTCCAATTAGTTCTTTGAAACTTACGCATGGATAATACCACTGGCTTTTCGGTGAAGGAAAACATCATGAGGAAACCTACATATTTCCGGAGAAGAAATACGATAGTGTATGTGAATCCGCCAACCTGCACTGGGCCAGCGTAGTGAATATGGCCCAATCAGGGTAGGCCGATATACCATTAGTGTTAAGGGCTGATGCAGAGAAACGCACACTCAGCAATGATTTTGAAAAATTCGCAAGGGGTTCAATGTATCATTAAAATACCATTTTGCCGAAACCATTCATTTAAGGCTGTTAAGTTTTTTGACTTAAGAGATAAGATAAAATAAACATAAACATGTTTCAGAATTTTCAAACAATTTCAAAACTGGAAGGCCACGGGTCAGTTTTTCATTTGAAAAAAAATGTTATATATATAAATTAGCTAATCGAGTGTTTATGCGTAAGAAGATAAATGTTTTAAACACATGTACTTGATCCGGTGCACGCACCAAGCACAGCGCTTTCGAACCGTCCATCCCGCGTCGGCTCAGATACGTTAAAACCCGAGTATAATGACGCGCTGTACGTCGAGCGCGCCCCACTCCAACCCACACCGAGCCTACCTAAGCGATCAGTGCAGCACTGTATTTTATCGAAGTTTCGTAATTCTTGCGATATTTTGGTGATCTTTTTGCGTTCTTTGTTATCATACTTTTGCTTATTTCATTTCATTTGTTATTTACATTTCGTATAATTATCGTTATTTGTTCCTTTAATTATTTAGATTGCTATTTAGTTTGTTATTCGTATTTTTTTTTAATTTTAGTTTACATTGTTTGTTATTAGGTTTTTTTATATTGTTACTGTTGATATTGTTATTTAGTTTGTTATTTAAAATGCTTAGTGAACTTCTCTTCATTCATGGAGCGAAGGTAAAACACTATGTTGTTCCCATCGTTGGTGATGGAGCGTGTCTTTTTCGTGCGCTTTCTTTTTTAATGCACGGTACCCAAGAAAAGGCAATTGAGGTACGAAAAAACATCGTTACTCATGTAGTAGCTAATTGGGAGGAGTTTGAAATCATGTCTCATGATTCAAACGGCGACAACTACACCGCTGCGACTGCATACTTTAATGACATGTCACGGCAGTCGAGTTGGGGCACTGCGTGTGAACTAGCCGCTGCAGGACAAATATATGAGTTTGAAGTTTATGAAAATGGCAAATTGTATGCAAAGTTGGTACAGCAGGAAGACCTATAAAGCGGCTACGATTTACGGGAAATCATTTTGATGCGTATCTGTTAGAAGACATAGATATAATTTCTAACGGCACTCCACGTGTTCCAGTAGTAGCGAAAAAAATAACTAAGCGACGTGTTGAGGTTCCTACATCTCCAAGTTGCATTCAAACAGAAGATATAAGTTCTGACGCAACTTCTACTTTGCCTTTGTACTTTGATTCTTTAGCTGTAGAGATGCCCAAAAATAATTACAAAACGTCTTCAACTCATACCGTCCAAACTTCTTCAGCCCGATATTTTTCTGAACTGAATTCACCAACATTTACGGCTCAGTCTGATAAATTAATTTCACCTACATTTACGGTACAGCCTACTCAGTTAACAAATGACAAATTAATTTCACCTACATTTACCATCCCAACTATTCCCAGTTGTGATGCATTCTAATTTACCGACCTGCAGTGATATTTCTCCCACATATATTTTTAAAGAAGCCTCACAATCTTCAGAAGTTCCATGTCCATCCATCCATCTATTCTGTCATGTCCATCTGTCTGTCTGTTTAAAATTCAACAAGACGGCTTTGTTTTGAAGTAAGTATTGCAAACGCGACATGCCAAATTTGGTCATCCTCAAGCAAACTTAAAGACTTGCAAGCGGCTTGGAAAAAATGCAATAATATACGTATTTTAGTGATTGAGTTGGGCCCCGATTTAACCGAATTCAAGTATTCAACATTACTACGCGGGCAAAGCCGCGGGCAAAAGCTAGTAAATAAATATAAAAAGAGATCAGAGAAGATTTTCAGCGTAAAAAAAAATTAAAATTAAAATTCTCAAAGCGATACTTCAATTAATTCGCAATTTAAACTTAGTTTCCCTGAACATTTTATATTTCAAAACAATGAGTTATTCGCAGTCATCAGAATGATGTCTCAATAACATCTGCATTCCCACGTGGTGGTGCAAAAAGGTCAAATGCGGTAACACAACACACCTCTATTGTCCCGCAAGAAACAATCGAATACTTATGTATACGCTGTTTTCATTTGCACGATAAGTGAACGTGTAAACAAGCTTCTCTGTCAATACTCTATCATTTGGGTACAGGAAGTCTACGCTTTGTGTGTTTGGTTAAAAAGTGTTTTGTAATTTTTACCGAACGGAATTTGAAACCACGACCTCACGGTTCCAAGTCTATATCTCTCATTAATATCTACAGATCTACTATTATCAGTATATTATCTATATTAATGGTGTCCAGACAGCACTAGATCAGCTACCTTAATGTGCCTATCTCCAGAGCTAGGCTGCACTGGAAAAAATTAGGCTGTGCCAAAATGTTCACACACATTCAAGAAATAATCATTGATGTATTTCCAGTGCAGCCTAGCTCTGGAGCTAGGCTGCCCTGGAAAAAATTTGGCTGTGCCAAAATGTTCACACACATTCAAGAAATAATTATTGATGTATTTCCAGTGCAGCCTAGCTCTGGAGCCAGGCTGCTCTGGAAAAAATTTGGCTGTGCCAAAATGTTCACACACATTCAAGAAATAATTATTGATGTATTTCCAGTGCCGCCTAGCTCTGGAGCTAGGCTGCCCTGGAAAAAAGTTGGCTGTGCCAAAATGTTCACACACATTGAAGAAAGAATTATTGATGTATTTCTAAAATGAACTACAAAGAATAAAATAAAATAGGTTTCGATGTAATCGTATATCGGCCTTCGTATGTCGGCGTCCAGTACATCGATCGACCATGTCGTATGTTTCTGGGTCCAACTTATACCTAGAAGCTTTAGCTCTATCTCTACAACTCTGTCATATGACAATCGTGTTTTGTTATTCTCAAAAATTATATAATATATGTTGATATTTATTAAGGGTTTAACACTGTCACACACAGCTCTGTGTACTGGCATAGTTCTGGCCAGCACCGCTTTACAAGCTGGCCATCTATTGTCGCAGCATTTTTTTATTTTACCGTAAATGGTCATGCTTACTAATTCTGTCATTACAGGAATAGATTACGCTCAGATAAAACTTATCTTTATTTTTATACATTCTTGTTATGTAGATAAAGCAACGCGTAAGTATTTCTCAAAGATTAATCGCTGTATTTAGTCAACGCGGCGGCGGGCGGTCACAAACAAACAAATACCACAATAGCGTTTTTCCTGACTTTCCCACATCTCCGGAAAACGTTGTTTACTGAAAAAGATTAAATGTATTAAACACTTCCACCATTTAAACCTAATACTATTCAAAGATTTTCAAGAGTTAATTTATTAATTACTCACAACAAGCATAGCGATACTTATTGTTGTTGATTTACACACATCTATATCATATCACAGGAAACATAGTTACGAGCAGATGATTCACTTTCCTAACCTGGATCTGGGTATGTCCTTAAACTGCAACCAGACCCACCGGCGGACGGGCAGCAGCGTCTTTTTGTGAACGATTCTGCGATCCCCGAGCCGCCTGCCAAGCGTGGGGATTATGGCAACACCCCTCTATAAAGAGGGAGGCCTTCGTCCAGCAGTGGACGTTTTATGGCTGACGACGACGACGACGATTCACTTTCATAGACAACGCGTCTGAACGTAGATATATATATAGTGTGTTGATTTTCCATTGTAGCGCTTGGCTCGTTGACATCACGCAGCTCTTTTTTTACTAATGATGATTGTAAAGCAAGAAGGCCAAAAGATATATGAGCTGGCTGTATAATAATAAAAAAAATTGGAACCCAGAGTAGGCAAAATTTTAAAAAATACTATTTGTCAAGTTAGTAATTATATAAGTAAGTTAGTGTATAATATCCAGCAAGTACCTAAGTGTATACATATCCATATCACAGGGATAACTACTGTTCAGCAATTTCAAGTACTTGCCGAATGCACACAGCCAAATGTCTCTTAAACAACAAATATCGGAAAATAATAAATGTATTCTCACTAATTTGGGGAAGAAAGCTTCTTGAGTGGCGACTGCGAACCGGAAGACGCAGCGTAGGGAGGCCGCTCTAGGCGGACCGACGACATTGTAAAACTCGCGGGTAACCGGTGGATGCAAATGGCAGGTTGACGTACAGTGTTGCGGTCTAAGGGGGAGGCCTTCATTCAGCAGTGGACGTCTCCGGGGCTGATGATGACTCTCACTAACTTGTGAAGCCTATCATGACCGTTGTTTAATTTCAGGGCAGCCAAAGATGGCATGCTGGAAGTACTGCGGGAGGCGACGCGCAAGGAATGCAACAACAAGGACGAGTCCGGGATGACGCCCACACTGTGGGCCGCCTTCGAAGGACACATCGAGGCACTGCGTCTCCTCTGTGGACGAGGGTAAGAACATTTATAAGTAGTATACGACAATAGACAATAGTTTCCTTGTGGCAAAAATCTAAACATAACAAGTAACCTTAAAAAAATATATTCAACCGACTTCAAATCAATATGGGGCCACCGTTTCAAACAAAAAAAATATTTTTTAAATTGGTCCATATCGGTGAACTTACATTAAAAAAAACATAAGTACAGTCGAGCATAGAACCTCCTCCTTTTTAAGGTCGGTTAAAAATAACAATTACATTGAACACGAAAGAAATACGAAACAACACGAAGCAACACAAAATAAATCATAGGATTGTTTTACCTTATGCCATAAACCGGCCCCAACTCAGTATGATGCTGGTTGGGCAACCGGCGCTGGTCTTCCGTTGGGCCCGGCAGGTGACATCACGCACGCGAATATCGCATGATGCGCATTAGGCACGATTACATTTACAGTAATAACTCTACTGCATAGTCCGCCTGGGGAAGTACCACACCTTTGCCAGTTATTCAACCGCCAAACAGTAGTGTGCAAGCATTACTGTGTTCCGGTATGAAGGGCAATGTTACCAGAGAAATTACTGGGTATGAAGAGATTGAACATCTGATATCTCAGGGTGACGAGCGCAGTATAGTGCGGCGCAGGATTGTGTTCGCAAGTTCACAATTCTGGCACTGCTACTACTGTTAGTGGCAGGCGTGACGCTGACCACCAGGCGAACGTCTTGCTCGTTTCGTCACTTGAAAGTATAAAAAAAAAGTAATGGTAACATTAATTACATACACAAAACCAACATCACATCACATAAATACACTACAAGCAGTAACCTGCTTATACTTATAAAGATCATGCGAGATCGACGCTCAAATTACAGACACATTGGCCACATTGTGCACCTAGGCAGTTGTATTACTCCGACTTAGAACCATGAGGTCGCGAGTTCAAACCCGGGCCCGTACTAATGAGCTCTTTGGAGTTTACGTACGGATTTCCACACCGGGCTTTTCGGTCAAGAAAAACATCGCGAGGAAACCTGCATAAGTACATCCGGGTACAGGTTGCGTCATGTAAAAAGAACGCTGGCGGTTAAGCTGCGCAGTAGGCAATATATACGAAGCTGCGAGCAAAAGGCTAATTAATAATTATTTAAAACAATAGGCCTAGTACTTTTGTGCGCAAGTGTACACATGCGCAAACACACCCCCTCTACTTTCTTCCAGCGTTCTTTTTACATGACGCTACCTGTACGTAGTACTATTATTTATTTTGTGGTCCGGGGACGAAATTCAGTGACGGATATCAATCCACCTACACGTGACTGGGCCCAACCCCTATGGCCCCTTCTAGAGAAGGCCTAAGTTCAGCAGTGAACTGTTAAAAACGCTGATCATACATCATGATACGAGTAAGTGGTTCTATTAATAATACGCTTTAAAACAAAACAACCGCCTTCAGTTTCGACTATCTGAATGACATCTTTATATTATCCAGTTATTTTGATTTATTCCAGTATTTTTTATTTAAAACCAAACCACTGAACCGATTTCGATTAAAACTATATGGGAGCACGTCTGAAGTATCACCTACCAAACAAAAAATAATCATCAAAATCAATTCATAATTGGCGGAGTAATCGCATAACATACATACAAAAAAAACTAACAGTTCCTCCTTTTTTGAAGTCGGTTGAAAACACGAAACCCTAAAAACCGATGAAACTCATTGCTGTCTTCACTAGGCCACTTTTATTTGCCTACTTACATAATAATGCCAATGAACTGAGTTATATACCCAAGTAACGAGTTAGAAATTCGTCGTGCGTGCGACGTCCGAGGTGGTGTTCGCATTCCATTCTATTGGGAGCTCTAAAACATTGGCTAAATATTAACTTAGAATAAGAATAAAAGGCAATAAATAGTACTTTACTTGACTTTACTAGTAGTTTGCAGCTAACTGGGACCTCGCGACCCCCATATCTTCCAAACCCCCCCAATTTGAGTCATAAATTATCCTTCATACCGAAACCTTTGATATCATAGGTTTAGTCTTAGATTAAATATAACCCTAGTTATCCTTCTTATAATGATCTAGGTATATAACTTACTTTTAATTTTATTATATTACTACTTTAAATTTTTAAATGTTTCTCTGAATGGAAGAGCCTGGAGCCCACGACACAGGTCACCCTAGTGTGGGATCCAGGGTACGCCGAATGTTATTTGTTTTTTTTTATTGTCTTCTTTTTTGTTGTTTTCTTTCGGTATGTCAAAAATGTAAAAAAAAATTTTTTATGAACAATAAACTATTATTATTAAACCACAGAAGAAATAATAGTACTACGTAAACAGTACTAATAGTACTGCCGCAACACAATAATGCATGCACTATACTACTTAGTACTAATATTAATTCTGTGACACTACTCCTTGGCGGTTAAATAACTGTGCAAAGGTGTGTTACTGGTACCTAGTTCCCCAGGCGAACTTTGCTTCCTACTTCTACCGGAGTACTAATATTTATTATGTGCCACTACAACACAAAAAATTATACCTAACAACACAAAAAATTATACCTAACTAATAAAAAAATATGAAATATTCCGTTAGTTGTTTATATACTTATGCTAGAGCTTCACCTGCGTGTAATGCAGCCGGCTCGTACAGCACTGGATGGATATACACTCGGTTGTAGCTACATATACTTACAATTAAATGTATCAATACAATATACAAACAATCAATGTATCAATCTCTTGCTGGAAAAATATTATCTATAATTTTACTTACTACTACTAAAATAATATCATAGGTTTAAAACACTACTACTAACACTGTACTTATGGATAATATGTCCGAAATAAAAATGTTTATTTTTTTAATGTCATTATTTAGCGCGGTATTTGATACAATACGCAGATATGGCCGGGTGTTGGCACGCTAATAGGCTAGTGGCTTTATTAACGTCGTTAGATGTTATAGATATTCAAAGACAAATGATAGTGTGGCCGTCTATGTAGCGCATTGTTTAATGCATAATTTATTGCACGTTAATTATTCCGATAACTGGAAGTAAAGCGTCACGCAGGTGAAGCCCTAGCATTACTAAAAATTGTATCGATCTAGATCACACACATACACATTTTAACGAAAATAGCAACTTTTAAAGTTTTTGCTTAAACTATAAAGGTAGCATATAAAACTTATCTTCTATCGATCATCGTGATTCTAATATTTCTTAATCGTGTTTGGCTATCAGATTCCAGCATCTAATGTCGTTATAGAAGTCTCATAATCCCAAATATTTATTGTTTTCTTATCTGCATCTGATAACCGTTTAATTGTAATATGGTGCTGATAGCGCTGAAAATGGAAGCTCGACTAGGTTTGACAATACACCTACTTATAATATGAATATTGTATAAAAACTGACGTGGTTTTGACACATTTTTGTTTTATTTATACGGGAATACTCACGTTAAGCAGCAAAGCAAAAAGCAAAACAGGACGCAGCTGCACGCGCGTCGGGCTCTGTTTTCACTCTTTAAAAAAGGTCACCGGATGTGATCGAAACTATAGTCGGAGTATCCGATTTAATTAAACGTGAGTATTCCCGTATAAATAAAACAAAAATATTGTATAGTTGTAAATTATTTTCTTGATTGCCTAGTTACTTGCCATCGTAACTACTCACTATGTACCTAATCAAATTTCTTATACTTATGGCAAATTTGAATTGTTAAACATAGATTGTACGATAGGGAAGAAGTCAAAGTGTCTAAAGAAAGTTGGATTTATAAGACAGCCCAGCACAGCACAGCCTAGTAACATAGTAGATATGGTACCTGCTACTATGCGAAGGTGCGAATAGAAGAAAGGTTAAAAAATAAAGAAGTACCTAGGTACGGTCTAGAAAATTATACGTCATTAGATACTGCTTGTTATTGGTTATAAACCTTTATGGCCGTGTATGTAAAGATTAAAGTTGTATTATTTAATTAGGTATTGTAAAATTTATGATGCCTGCTCAAGTGGTCTGTAACGTGACGTATAATATCGAAGCTATTGCGAAATATAATAGAATATTATGTGGCTTTGTCTTCGTGAAAAGGTTCATAAAAATGCTCTGAAATATTATACGTCACCTCGGTACGTCAGTCTATTAAATCTTGTTCAGACGTTCCTCCCAATGATCCTTTAACAAAACAAATGGCTTAGAATTGTTCAAAACAAATTAAAGGAGAGGGGCTAGACGGCAAGATCACATGCGTCTTTACCATTGCTGCTTGTTTATGTGTAGACATAGCTCAAGCTACCGAAAGTGACGGTGCGGTAACAAATCAGTAAATTAACCTTCGCAGAAGCTCCGCGCCGGCCGCTTCTCTTGCCGTCCAACCGTAGTCGCATCGCATTCTCCGAGATCAAACACATGATCTCGCAAAAGTTTTGTGTGATATTCCTCGCTTAAATGTATGTTGAAAGCTTCATCTCCGTTTCCAGTGGTGAGCCAGACAAAGCTGACTACTTCGGCAACACGGCGCTCCACCTGGCAGCAGCGCGAGGACACAAGGAGTGCGTCACCTTCCTCGTCAACTTCGGAGCCAACGTGTTTGCTATAGACGTGGACGGGCACACGGCGCAGGAGCTGGCCGCCATCAACGGGAGGGAGGACATTCTGCGGTACCTCGACCAGGCCACCGCCAAGCTAGAGAATAATGATAAGTGAGTCTCTTAGATGAGTGCAAGCCTGAAAATTAAGTATATTTAAGGAAAGCTGTATAAGAACCTCAAGCTAACGCTGCAAGCAAAAGAGCTAGAATGTAGACAGGCCATGCACCTGTATCCCTGTACATGCGCCTGAAGATCGTTCGTTGTGAATGCAGAAAGGCCGTGCACCGAGCCGGCAGCATCGACAGCCGGTCGGTTGTCGTAATCTCACAGCCCGCTACCGGTAGCCGGTAGCAGGTCAACGAAACTGCACCCTGAGCCTATATAATAAGTGGTTACGGAAGATAGATATGGCGGTACAAGTAGCTTATAACCATGTGGCCAAGCCATAACATGGATAGAGCATCCATGGCGAGAAGATACTATTAAGCACTCGGCTAGCTGCCGCCATGCACCTAACGGTGTGTTCCGGCAACCTCACATGAGAGCCAGTACCATTTCAGGCTAGGTGTGTTTACCATCTTCGACCACATCGTCTTGCCTCATCATATCCAGTTTCTTAATTAATTACACAACTTTTGTTAAACAATGCAAGCTTAGGTATCCCTCAACAAAAGGAATCCATATTCTAGGACAGTGGGCTAATTATTGCTTAAATCTTCAAATATTTTCGATTCTAGAAAAAAAGCGAAATCTCTCAAAGAGAAAGCCAAAAAGGACTACGAGAAGTCTCACAAACAGTACCAAAAACGGCAGAGTAAAGCCGAGGTGCTCGCTGAGAAGGAACTCAAAAAACTAACGAAGGAATGGGAGCAGGGGTACAACGACGAGGTGACCACCATGCCGCACCGTCCCAGCAACGTGCTCATGGCGTTAAAGCAGAAGATGACCAGGTCTACTAGCCAAGGTAAGATTTTAAAACAAGATATATTTTAAACCAACCTGAGACTGATAACCGATGGTGAAGAAAGGTTATTGAGTGGCGACCGCGAACCAGAAGACGCAGAGTAGTAATAAGGCCTCCCACTAGGTGGACCGACGACATTGTAAAAGACGCGGGCAACTGGTGGATGCAAATGGTAAGTTGTCATACAGTGTGGCGTTCTAAGGAGGAGGACTTCGTTCAGCAGTGGACGTCTCCGCGCTGATGGTGATATACGAACTCAATATTACTATGAAATTGGCGTGGTTTTGATACATTTTTGTTTTATTTACACGGGATTACGAGAAAGAGAGAGCCTAATCCTCCAAGGGGATTAGGTACTTACGTTAAATGAACACTGATAGTCTGACTATAGTTTCGATCACATCTGGTGACCTTTTTCAAGGTCATTTTATTTTCCGTCCTTACTGCATCAAAATTGCATCCAGAACC
The DNA here is from genome assembly GCA_905404285.2 of Erannis defoliaria. Classification (NCBI taxonomy): domain Eukaryota; kingdom Metazoa; phylum Arthropoda; class Insecta; order Lepidoptera; family Geometridae; genus Erannis; species Erannis defoliaria. Next base: position 4,782,732 of record FR990076.1, read on the forward strand.
AATGGAGGACGGTAAGCGGCTTCCTCTCAGATCCTGCCTGTTGGAGCATTCTGCAATTCCAAGCCGCGTGCCAAGCGTGGGAATTATGGGAACTTTTCAACGAGGAGGCCTTCGTCTTCTCTTCAAAAATGGACATCTTGGATGATGATGCGATGTGATTGATAACACAAAGTTCACGTTAAGTCAGGTATTTTCCAACAGATTTTTATACATATTCTCCTTAGGTAACCTCCTAGCAGACGAGCAGCCGCGGCCCACATACAGTGACCTGGTGGGAACGGTGAACTCGGGCGTGCGCGGGAGAGGAGCCGTCTACAAGAAGGTCCTCGCTAGCAAGCTGAAGAACAACACTATAGGGAGGAACGGACCCGTCGGGGATGATGATTTTAAGGTACGATCTGAAATAAATTTTCTTTGTTACCTCAGAATCCTCAGATATATATTTTTGCCACATACCATGCTGTAACTACTGTGTGAGTGATGTCACAAAAATGGCCTCAAATGCTTTTTATGCAATCGAGTAACGCGACTGCCCGTAACAGTAGCAGTGTCAGAATTGTGAACTTGCGAATACGATTCTGCGCCGCACCGTACTGCGCTAGTAATTTCTCTGGTCATAATGCTGTTTAAAAAATATTCCGATAACTCCCGATAATCCGTTGAGGCCAAAGAGAAGAGAAAAAATAAGAAAGTTGGAAATTTGAAGAGACTACTTCGATCTTGCAATGAAATATAGCCAGCCTTTTTTAATAGTCCACGCTAAAAGGCCGAAGGGCTAATGACCCATATCCACCACGCTGGCCTTGCGGTGGATATACATACGCCATTGAATCTCTTACGTTCACACAAATACGCTTATCGGGACACTTCACTACTACAACCGAAGCTGACCGGACTTCGTGAGATAGAACAACTGTATCTATTTGCGAGATCTTAGTTCACTGCGAACTACTTGTTTACGAATCCTCATCATCAGCCAGAAGATGTCTACTGCTGGCCGAAGGCCTCCCCCTTAGGGAGGGGTAGCCTAATCCCCACGCTTGGCAGGCGGCTTGGGGATCGCAGAACGCTCACCACCCTTCACCGAGAGTACACTGCTGCCCGTCCTCCGGTAGTTCTAGATGCAGTTTTAGGACATACCCAGGGCCAGTTTACGAATATTGCAATGTGACCAGTGCCCTTATCATGGACGTTCGTGATTCTGATTGCGAGCGTGCGCGAGCAGGAGGGCGCATGGCGCGAGTGGTTTGGTACGAGCAGGATGGCATGCTATCGCAATCGGAATCGCGAACGTCCATGATAAGGGTGCTGGGAATATCCTAAAACTGCATCCAGAACCACCGCTGTGATGTGCAATATAAATATATAAATAATGACTTCCTTTCGTTCCTTTATGTCCAGGTGGGAGAAGTGGAGACGACGGGCCGGCGCTCGGTGACGTCACTAAGCGGGCTGCGGCGTGACTCGGAGGTGATGTACGTTGGCACGTTCGGCGCGGGCCCGCAGAAACGCGGCAACGTCGCCGACGTGTTCACGGACACGCACGACCCCAGGACCTCGAAAACCAACCTCACAAGGTAACTGCATGTTACAGCTCTATGATATTATTATTATATAAATGGCAAAACAACTCTGCGAATCTCGATTTTTCCTCAGAGACGATAACGATTACCTACGTACATGACATTGTGCTGGATTCACTCTCCATAAACAAACAACTTTACATCCGCCTATTTCCCCACACACTCAATCATTTACAACTCACACTCACAACACTCACGAGATTCACTCAAGATTCTTGAATGTACATACATTAAAGTTAATTTGTGTCTTATCAAACGTGGTCAATAAATTTTATTATTATTAATATTATTATTATATTTACCGTGATTACGTTGTGAAACGAGCTCCCAATATTTCGACGGATTGGGGATCTTCGCTGCCATTTTCACGCCAGATGGCGCATCGTCGACATGACCATTTGAAACTGACAGATACACAAATACATAAAAGAACCACACACTCATACATATACATACATACATATACATACATACATATACATTTAGTAAATGATTTAAAAAAATATTATTTCAGGCAATAGGAATTACTTAAAAAACTCGGACCGATATAATAGATACGTTACAGACTATATAACTACATATAAAATTAATCTTAACTAACACCTTTTGGGCTGACATTTTCCAGCGCTGGAAATCCAGTCGCTTAGGCCAGAAATCTGGCTAGAGGATTGCGCCAATGTGCTTTGTCGAAACCCGAAACAATTAGGATTATTCAAGTTTTTTTTAATAATTGTTATTTTTCCCTTCATTCGTGGTTGCAGGTCAGCGAGTCAGCCGGATTTCTTGGCGGCGGCGGCGGGCGAAGACAGCGGCATCGGACAGGAGGTGCTGCTACAGGAGCCCGCCAGCATCTTCGACCGGCCTGGTTTTGGCAGCGTCGCTTTCAGGTTAACACAAGAGTCAACGTTATAATATTTTTCAAACCACCTGCTCGACAATGTCATATATGACTGCTGGAAATTCTCAAAAAAAAACAGCTGTTCCATACACAAAAACTCGTTGACCCCTAACAAAATGGTATAGAGAATGGAGCAGCTTTTTAGCCCCAGAACAAAAGTTGTTTGTCTTGATGTACCAAAGACGTCCTTAAGAGGTTATGCTGAAGTTACCAATAACCCTGTATAACTTTATATCCCAAGGCATAATTATAGTTATACAAAAATCCCAAAGGATTTAATGTGATTTGATTTGTAAAATTAAAATTCGTATGAAAACTATTAATACGGGCTTTTTCAAGAGAGTTTGTTCGAAAATCGAACTGGCCACTGGCAGAACACAAAAAAAAAGGCACGACTGGATTTTGAATGTCTCGCAGAAGTATGAAAAGTAGAGTATTCGCCTCTTGGCTAAAGCTTGTCTTCGTCTTGGGTGGCATATTGAACCCTGAGCGTAACTCTTGCGAGGGAGCGCCTAATGCCGGAAAAGTATCAGATTTCAACAGCGCGTCTTGTCTTGCCTTTGTTTAGAGTCGAAAATCGCATGATACAATTGATGATGATAATGGCTTTGAACTCCAGACATATTGGTGTGTTTTTTTATACTTCTTGTACCAACTCGTCCAAATTGTTCTAAGCCTTGAAGAATACGCTTACCTTCCAGACGGTCTATAACAGCGACGTTGAGCGGGATCCCGGCGCCGGGCGCGGGGGGCGCGGGGGAGGACCTCTCCATCGGGTCGGCGGGCTCGCTCGCCGCGCGACACTACCAGCCCGCCGAGTGGACATCCGCACAATCCGGTACCTATTTTTTTATGTTTGACTAGTTGTGCCTAGCGATTTCACCCGCATGATGATGAAAAACGGTGTGAAGATAAAAAGTAGCCTATAAGTTATTCCAGGAAATAAGCTATCTCCGTTCCGAGTTTCATCCAAATCCGTTCCACCGTTTTGGCTAGAAGAGGTAACAAATGAACACACACATACCGACCGACAAGCTTTCTTAAAATTAGGCTACCACAATACTAAAGGGTCCTCAAGTATGTCCTCATCATTATGAACAACTTTTACTGTGGGGCCATCTCTGAAATCGTGAAAAACCTGCCGTTCAATATATTTTGTCTAAGGTCAATGATCCCATAGTAAAAGTTGTTCATAATGATGAGTACATACACATCCTTCAGTATTATCACACCATTTTGTAACACGGAGTACTTATAAGTATCAAGTATAATTTACCATATTAGAGTCGAGTATAAAAACAAAAGCAAAAATAGACAAGAACTTCATATTCCTTTCCAGAAAGCTCGACAATAACATCTGACGAAGAGAACGAGCCTGAAGAATCAGGTTACGCGTCCTTAGAACGGTTCCTCACAGCGTGGGGTCTCGCGCAATACGTCCAGAAGTTCAAAGACGAACAAATAGACCTGGACGCCTTGATGCTGCTCACGGAGAGTGACATGAAGACCCTGGGCCTTCCACTAGGACCTTATAGGAAACTGGTGACGGCGGTCCAGGAAAGAAAACAGGCACTATCACACCCTGGCCCTATTATAGACACGGCTATATAGAGAGTGAAATAATTATGTTTTGTTCTTTACTTAATAGGTCAAGCTCGTTTCTGTCATCCATGTTTTTTTATTTTGGTGGTTTAATTTTTTAGTTTTTGTTTTTATGGCATTTTTGTACATGATCGCAAGGGAAACATATCGACTAAATGCGATGTTAATAGACTTTTAATCGAATAATTAGCAGATCTATGTTTATCGCAGTGTAGCAAGTCGAAAGTCCATTGCAAAGTAATGAGGTAAGGAAATCTGCATTTCAAAGAATCGACTAGTAAAGTACTTTTCATCACACTTGCTCGTAAAGTGGATCTTATTACATGGGTTTTAGGCTCATAATCCAAGCTATTACGTACGCGTGCTTTTTACTTTACATTACGCCACTTGTGCTATAATAGGTATAACCCGGTAAAGTTAAGTTTGTACGTGACTGCAATTAGACGTATGTATTCGAAGCACTCTTAATATAGCCGGGTAATACTTACAATTTTTTTGTAATACCAACAAAGAGTTCTTATGCCGCTGAAGTAAATGTCAACCTGCGCGCGCATTGCTGGTTTGGGCGCCATTTTCCGCAAATGTTTGTTGACGTTTTTGAAAAAAAATGTTTTTTCCTCGCAAGTGTGATGAAAACAGTCGTATGGAACTCTTGTGCTATTAGTCATTACGCTCTCGGCTTCCTTATCACGCTCGCCTGCGGCTCGCGCGCATAATACCGCCTCTAGTGTAATGACCAACATAGCACACTCGTATCATAATGTACTATAACTATAAATAGTATTTTACGAACAAAAGCATAACAACAAGCTTAAAAACATTACTAAGAGAGAAACTGTACTAGGTTTGTCTGATTTTGTATCTATGATATCTGGATGATGCAATCAAGCTTTACTTAGCTTAGCAACATAGAAAACCTAGCAATTCATTTTAAATAACATACGGCAATATGGATCGATTTGAGAACCATCCTCCTTTTTTAATTAGTAAGAAAAAAAACCTACAATCGGGAAATCAAGACAAGCACAAAAATGAGAGTTTTAGCGGGAACACGGAAAAATCATGTCACTTCATTCTATTATTTTCTTAAACTTGTCTTTTATCGCGAATAATTGATAAAAAATGGTGGTGTTTTATTCATTGAGTGTTGAATTCAATGCGCGAGTGTGGGCAAGTGATATAATGTGGTGGAACATGTCTTTTTGTGTTGTTTTCAAAACTCCGTAAAAGCTCATAGTAAAGTCGCCACAACTTTACTAGAGCATGACTTGGACTCGACTTTTACTAATTTCGTGTGACTGACTGAACTGTGATTTCATGACATATTTGACTTGATAATACTACATATACTTACATACATATCAAGTATATGATAAACTGAAGATAGATAAACTTTTCATTCGTAAAATGTCCCTTTTTCAAAAAATTCTGTTTATTATTCCTTATTAAAAATATCTATATTTTCTAAGCGAATTTAGTATCTAAGTTTCGTTCAAGGAAACAGAATAATGACGCCAATACAGTGAAGCTAGACTTTGCTTCGTTACAAAAAAAAATCTGAACTAAATCTCTTACCACCAAAAAAGCGTGAAATCGTCTTAATTATTATGCTTCTTGCTGCTACCTTCGCTTCGCTTGGTCATAAATATGGTAGCATTTATAATAAATATTGGGGGGGACATTTATTACACACAGCGCCATCTAGCCCCATACTGAGCAAAGCTTGTATTACAAGCAATATATATACAATTATTTTTTCGTAAATACATCCTTATAATACATACTACACCCATATGACCCATACTGAGTTACACCCATAATGAGTCTACACTCTAGCTAGGGGTCTAGTCTCTCACTCTTCTCCGCTGGACTCTAGATGGACAAGTAAGAATGTAGAATGTATATTTGTTTGACGATAACTTGCGCACCACTCATCCGATCTTTATGAAAGTAAGCAATTAGTTCATGCAAATTTTAACCAAATTGGTCAAGGGGTTTGGAAGATATTGGGGTTGCGAGGTCTCAATTCGCTGCGAACTAATAGTTATTTTGTAAGATTCGTTCATAAATAAAATAGAACATGAACTTTAATTAAACATGCGATCGAAATAATCTGAATAGGAGTAAACAAGCCGGTCACTTCTCCATAGAAACGGGAAAGTAATATTACTCCACTATGTAGGTATTATAGTAGGCTCAAGACTTAAGTATTATATCGATTTGTCTCTTAATGAAGATAATAATAAATAATAAAAATAATAATAATATTTCTGGATAATGATCCAGGATTGTAAATTGATAAGAAAGTAAAAAGTTAATAAACATTAAAGTTATGAGCTAGGAAACATCTTGTATTTTAGCTCACTTTTAACGCCACTTTGGACACGTAAATAAATAACATAAGGAGTACGAAAACTCTAAAACATTATATCTAGCGGCATAACTTAGTGCATCAAAATTTCAAATAACTTTAGTTGGAATAAATTAGTTCAGTACTTTATTCATCACAATCCTGCACCCAAAGGTCGACAAGAAAAAATTTGCGCGCTCATTTCTCTTTCTTTCTCCCTTTCCCACACTTTGTTTGATGAAGAGAGCATGCTTTTGAGCCACGCCCACCGATGAGTTCGAGCCGTCGGGCGGTGCATCCTTAATTACTCATACAGTTATTTGTAGCCGGTTTTATTTTCATGCGACATGTAGAGCGCTGCATGTGTGCCGACGCGCATAATACCGATATACCTGTTCTGTAGTTACGCCTCGTAAAACAATGTTATGCTAATAAATACGATTAAACTGTTCCCATAGCAAGTACCGATCTGTGAGGTGGATTTCTGATTGCGATCTAAAAGCCTTGGACTTGTTAACTAGATTACCAGGAATCAAAGTCAAAGTCAATTCGTTTATTGCACATTCAGACACACACACGCACATTTAATACATGGAAGTAACGCAAAAAATCTGTTGGAATCAGTGGTTTGACCGGTTACTCACGATTATGAGGCGCGTCTTCTACAAACGTTCTACTACTGCAACTATCATTTATAATATATTTTCAATACGGCAGTGATATGATCAGAAGGTTCCTCACTCCGCAAGCCTGACCATTGCCAACTTGGGTCTTGCCGTGCTGGCCGTGGTTACCCTGCTGACGTCACTCTAGGCTTAGTTTATTTATATATATTTTATTGTAAAAAAGTAGACCAAAAGAGAATATAAAAAACAGAAAGATAAAAAGATATTTTTTTTCACTAATATATGGCTCAAATTTACCCGTGTTAGTAAAAAAACTAGACCTACAATGGTATAATAAATATATACATGACACCTGGGCTCAGCAGACGTCGTCCTATCCTAAAAGAATTGGAATCTGATCGCACCGCCACCTACCGGGTCCAGTTGTAAATCTAAACCATGCTGGGACCGACCCAATCGAACGACCAAAAAAAATACTTTGCCCAGCAGTTTGGGAGTAACATACAGAAGAATAGGCTAGATGACTGATTTTTTAATTGTCCCATTAAAATGTGGCCCATAAATATAGCTGATTAATGAAAAGAAAATGAAAATCTGATCATAAATAAACAACTTATAAGCATTTTAATATCATGCTAGACAGAGAGGCGAAACAGCAAATCGTGACGTCACTTCTCTGTACGCCATATAAATTATATTCTGACAAGTAAGGCGTGACGTCATTTTTTGTTTTGTGGGTAAGGGACACAGTTGTCTCTAACAAAAACTTTAAACGCTCATATATCAGAACATTATAAACCGATTTAATCTTTTCAATAAACATTCTATACTTCATCAAAGCTATTGGTTTCAACGATATAAACATCAGTCATCTACCCTATTATGTATATTGTATATGATGATTAATTTAGATTGCTAAAATCTACCTGTATTACCCATAGTAAAATTATTGCAAGCCCAGTAGCGGAACATGTACATAAATCAAATGGTCGGCTGATTTCCGCGGCGCCCTGGGCCCTGTTTCATAAAGCTACAAGTCTTGTACTTGTAGTGAAAAACTGGCAACACCACAAAAAAATATTGAGTACGGCGTTTTCTAAAGCTACAAGACAACCAGTGTACAAACTACAAGTACAAGCACTTGTATATAAGTTAAGACAAACCATCTGTAACTGGTAACTTGTAGTTAGGTACTGGTACAAGAAGCTAGTTCAATTGTAAGCTTGTACTTGTAGCTTTACCTATATAACAGAGCCCTGCTAGCAAACGTCGCGGTTAGTTTATCTAACTTGCTCATACATCAAAGAAACTTACTTATAAAATACAGTAAGCAGTGGAGTATGGGCGTTTTATGGACAGTTTATTGTTGTAGAAAGTGAATATTAATAGCTAAAAGAAAAAGTGATGTTTTAAGAACTTTCCTCGACAGCCTTCTTGATATGCCATTTTCCTTGTTTTATTTGTGGTTTGGTCCATATCCCACGAAACATCAGTTAAAAATCGCAAAAAGAATCGTTTTTTTTTATTGCTTCGTACCACCTAGTGGTAGGACCAAGGTAGGATTCTACTGCAGAATCCGCCTGGGGAAGTACCACACCTTTGCCATTTATTCAATCGCCAAGCAGTACTCAGTAGTGTGCAAGCATTACTGTGTTTCGGTTTGAAGGGCAATGTGACCAGAGAAATTACTGAGTATGAAGAGATTTAACATCTAATATCCCACGGTGACGAGCGCAGCATTTTGTTGGGCAAGTTCACTTCAGGCACGGCTACTGTTATGGGCAGGCGTCACGCTTGCCACCAGGCGAACGTCCCGCTCGTCTCGTCAATCGATTGTATTCAAAATAACCCTTTTTTTCTAAACCACCCCTGTAATGAGGCGATAAAACAAAAATATCGGTAGAACCTTTTTCGAGTTTTTGCGAAATTAACGCACTGCATTTTAATTTTATTTTGCAACATTATACAGGGTTAGTTCTAATCAGTTAGCATAATTTTAAGGGCATATTCTGTACATCAAAACAAACAACTTTTACTATGAGGCCAACATTGATATCGCGAAAAAAAAACAGCTTTTCCATAAAAAAGTTCACCGACCTTGGGCGAAATGTTTTAGCTTTATTAAAGTATTTTGAAGTTAACTGTAAGGTATTCAATTAAAAATGTACTTACTTCATAGAACCTACCGCGTACCTATGTGCTCGTCTTGTTTCCGGATTTCTCTATTCCGTTATTTGTAAAACCTGCCAAGATAGTTAATTGCATATCTTATTTGTTTAATACTAATGAGAATCCGGTTTCATTAATGTCTTTGGGATAAGAACGGTGTTTCTTAGAGAATATTTTTAGTTTTATTCCTTACACGACGACGCCAGATTCTCCTCTAAGTTACATACACATTTTAATATTCAGGGGCTCAATCTTTGAAAGTTTCGAAAACGTTTTCGCATGACTTATCGTTAGAAAGTCGGTAATGTTTTTAGTCAAAACTCGTGTGCAAGACTAAAAAAAATGACTCTGATTTAGGTAGAGCCTACCTAGAGGACACTTTTCAATATGTGTATACTTCCCTTTAAAGGAATGTGTATTTTTTATATTATAGAAACTATCGTGGTTTATCACATCATCATCATCAGCCAGAAGGATTTCACAGCTGGACGAAAGCCTCCCTCTTAATAAGGAGGGTTTGCAACTATCCTCAAGTTTGGCAGGTGGCTTAGGGATCACACAATATTCACCACGGTTAAAGGTGGCTTAGGGATCACACAATATTCACCACGGTTAACCGAAAGGTCGCTGCTGCCGTCCTACGTGGTTCTGGAGGACGGGCAGCAGACATTTATATATCTTCTCTTCCTCCTCCAGTTTTTGTTTTATTGATATGGGGTTACTCACGTTTAATTGAGTATCATCATCAGCCCGGAGACGTCCACTGCTGAACGAAGGCCTCCCCCTTAGACCGCCACACTGTACGACAACCTGCCATTTGCATCCACCGGTTGCCCGCGACTTTTAGAATGTCGTCGGTCCACCTAGTGGGAGGCCTCCTTACGCTGCGTCTTCCGGTTCGCGGTCGCCAACGACGACATTAATTGCGGTAACGACGTTAATTGAGTATTCTGTGAGTATATTCAGAATATCCTATCAAACGTAATTAATCGCAAATAAATAACGCAAAAAAAAGGTTCATACTTTTACTATGACTATAGTCGGAAATAGAATTTCGAGCGTGATTGTCGTTTTCAGTGTTACTGTATTTATCTCAAACATTGAGTTAATATCTATAGAGTCACAAACGTACAAAAAAAATGTCCGCGTCAAAACTCGGCGCACGCTATGCAGTGCGCTGACTTTTTGAACGACTTGAACTACGATAAGACAAGCGCTCAACTCAAGCATACATTGAACATTATACAAGCGACATAACGGCTAAATTCGAACAATAGTGAACTATAAATAATGCACTTATGACTTTGATACAATCCTTTTGTTTTTTGTTGTGTAGTAGGCTAAGTAGTCTTTGTAGTTGTACGTATAGGTATGTAAAACGGCACTCGGACGTTTTTTGACTGTTTTCACTTAGAGATGTGACTCTTTAGATATTAGCTCAATGATCTCAAATCATCTATTTTGTAGTATTGATTATAATATAATATAAATGTTTTACTAAATGTGATAATGTCCATTCCATCCAGTGTTACGTCCAATTAAGCCATATTATAGTATTTTTGTACATTATTAAATAAATATACGAGTATTTTGTACAATTTGTAAATGGTTTATTATTTAAAACTTACCTTTTCTACCTATCTATATAAATCAAAGGTACCCATCTAGATGAAAAAATGCAAACAAATAATGTTCGATTTATAATATTTATTTAGAAAATTTAAATACAAGTGGAAAATAATTCTAATCTCTTATCATTGTTCGATCATATAAATTCTAATTAATTTATACATAGTACAATCTTAACTAAGCTTTCCTTAAAGATCTCAACATTTGACTATAAATTACACAATATAATTATTGAAAAGTATATGCGTATCTATAATATTTATTATCAGGGACGGCAATCGTCAGTCGTTTATTTCCACTTATTAAATATTAATAGAAAGAAATATAATCATCCAAAAATAGATATACTATTATACTTTCTCGCGTCTTTGATTATCAATTATAACTAATAATTATAAAGAATATAATAGAATATTGAGCTAAAGTTATTAACTATAGGTACGAAGGTCATTATAGATATGTAATAATTATGTATGTTGGTTTTTCATACTCGCTCAAATTAACAATAGGGTTGTGAAATTTTATCGATATTTTACCATGGAAGTTAATATCTTTTTATTGTAAGAAATGATTGAATCTTGAGCTAGTATGTTATCTGAACATTTACGAAAAAACTTAAAATCGCTTTGTTCATCTATTCAATTATCTATCAATACACCCTTAAAAGATACTATAAACTAATCACCTAAACTGTTTGTCGAATTTGATACATTATGGCGGAGTTGTTACTTACTCCTAAATTATATTACCTGCAGTAAGTACATGTCGATGAAATATTTTAAACTACAATTCGCATTGTTCGAATAACATCGAAGTTTCGAAGCTTGAGGTTTCAGAGTTTCGCAAAGCCGTGCTCAGGGACCGAAGCGAAGTTATCTTGATATGTTTTAAAAAAGTTACAGGTATGTCAGTCGAACTTCCGCTCCGGTCGCTATAAAATGTGCCAATAGAATTAAAAATTACTGTCAACCAGATTCGGGCCACCCATTAAAAAGACAGTGTATGATATAGAACAGTGGAGAACTTTGAATGGAGGAATTACTATCTATTATGGGCTGCGGCTTCATACACTGTAACGGCATTCGGTCGAAACTCATTACCTTTGTCGGTTGGATCCGCTCGCCCGCTAATACATGAACGCTAAATACAAGTTGCTCTTCGAGGCCAATTTCTTCAGTTTTTTTTTCTTTCTAAATCTGTTCAGTCTGCAGCCATCGTCGTGGTAATACGAGTATTCTGGATAGGGAATGTAAGCCCCCGTTACCGGATCAATGGGAACCATTATGGGGAGGTCGGTCATCGATTCGGGACGGTCTTCGTACGAGGACCCCGAATCATAATGGCGATTCGGTTCGGCGTACTGAGGACTGCTGCCTTCCAACTGGTTCCCGACTTCCTGGCTCTCGTTGCAGACGGGGACGCTCCTGCTCGTGTCGGCCGATATGTTCGACCTGGATCTTACAATCGGACGAGTCGATGAGAAGTCGGTCGAATGCTGGAGGCTCTTCGATCGCGGCCGCGCCTGCTGCGGCGTCTCGTCGATCCTGGACAGCGTGTGCCGCCGCGCCGGCCGGTACACCTTCCTGTCTCCTAGCCTGGGCCTCGTGATCCTACGGTGGGAGTTGTACGTGTCGAAAGGGGGGGGTAGCGTTCTGTCGGGGGTGGGGGAGGGGTTGCGGGCGGGGGCTTGTGGAGCTGGTGTGTTGGCGAAGTGCGCCGCCACAAGGTCCCTCATCTGGTCGTGTGCTCAGTAGTTGTAGGGCCCGTATTGCGAGCCGTGGTAGTAGGGGCCCGCGGGGTAAGCCTGAGGTGGGGGGTACCCTGCGTACGCGTATTGTTGCTTCTGGGGGTACACTGGAGCACAAAAACATGTATTAGTATTATGTAGTCTATAATTATATGCGATATAATGTACAATATACGTAAACAATAAAAATGGTTAGATAATGAAACCTATTGAATAGTCGAAGACGTGGGTTAAACTCGTGAAAGCAACGCCCGGTAGTTTTTTTTTAAGATAGCAAGTAATAAAATGGACGGACAAGTCGCTCTTGTGACGATAAGACATCACATTTGCCTAAGACCATTGCAGCGATCTACTGAGCAAGTACCTGACAAATCAAAGTCACTGTATTGGCTCACTCATTACCGTTCAACTTTCAGACATTCAACGGTAATTCCTTAATAGCCCTGTAATTTCACTATTTAGAGAGCAGAAATATACTAATATTACAAATGTAATGAGAACAAAATTTCAATGTGCTCTCATTTCTTTAAACTTTACGAAACATTCATAGTAAAATATTAATCAGATAATTTGTAAGCCGCTTTCTCGCCAGATGGAAAGCCAAAATGCAGTTTTCATAGTGGGGAAATTTTCAACTTAAATCAGTCGTAAAATAAATTTATGTGACATCACTTGCCCTTAGGCACGTTAGGCAATGTAGGACTAAATTACTTGTTTTTCACCAAACTTCTTATGATCTATAATTGGATTTAATATCCACCCCCTCATGCATTACAAGCATTAATCTTGAAATGAATATTTACAATAGGCATATTAATGTATGATGACATTGTTACAGTATAGAAACTCAAATTATTCACCTTTGTTCGATCAACACACCAGAGGCCTTATTTTAGAATCGTGCGCAAAGTTGCGCATGCGAAAGGAGGCCGACTTTCAAACGATATTGAACCTTTTTCCAAACAGTATCGTTTGAAGGTCCGAGTGCCTAGTGCGAGTGTTACAAAATTATTCCAAAAACTTCACCATCGCGTGAACATCTTTTCGATTGATATTGTAGTAAAGTATACTCGAATTTACGCGTCGAACTGTCAAAATGCTCGTTCGCACTCGCAAAACGCTTGAAACGACCAATCACGAGCGCCAACGTGTTCACTTTCGAGTGAAGTTCTTGCTCGATGGTCGATAGCGACGACGTAAAAAAACGCACACTCACATATTCTGTTTGATATGTTTGACACTAGGTGGCGCTGCTCTTATTTCATACAAATTGTAGTTTACGTTAACGTGAACGAATACCTAAACGCTCTTGGAAAATCTCGCACTAGGCACTCTTTCGCATGCGTTACGCTTGCGTACGATTCAAAAATAAGGCCTCAGGGCCCGTAGAGTAGATACGGACTGTCTTTCAAGAGAGAACAGAATACACCCGTAGACTTAAAATTATATTTCTTGGACATAGAATAGGTTTAGGTATGTGTTGCAAACGATAACACTCATTAAAGAACGGTATCCACCAAAGCAGCATGATTGAAATGGCGAAATGTTGACTAGAGATTCGTAAAAAATTGTCATGACGTGATGAAAACAATAAGTATACAGTGAATACAGTCTAACCGTCATATTGAAAAAAAACGTATTATTTCAAACCAATTTTAGTTAAAAAGTGTTTTGTCTTCGTTTTTCAAACTCAATAAGAAAAAGAAAGAAATTGCCAAAACTTTTTTTAACTAAAATAGGTTTGAAATACGCTTTAGTGTTTTATGCATAAGAAGGTAAGTATCTATAATATTCGTCTATTTGATGCTGACTGTTGGTACCAGAAGTGGATAATTACGTTGACTATATAATTCTAGTTATTGGTCAACATTCTACCGCTACTGCTCGCTAATCTTCGCTCTCATGGATAGCTTCATGGTGACTTCCGTATCTGTCTTATAAAATAAAATGGATATTTATAATGTAAAGCTTTACCCGGCATGAGGTACTGCATATTAAGCGCTTCCTCTCGCTCCCGCTCGCCGCGCAAGCAAATGGCGGAGGAGGAAAACAAGATGGCGGACAGCAGCGCGAGTCCGACGCCGCACCACGCCACGATGTATGACCAGTCGTACCACACGCGCGAGTTCTCACGTAATAGCTGGTTTATACCGGATATGTAACGGTGTGTGTGTGTGTGTGTGTGTGTGTGTGTGTGTGGAGGTGAGATTATTAGGTAGACGGTTGTATGTGCGTGATGGAGAGACGCGTTTATTAAGTTATCGGTTGTATGTGTGTGATTGGGAGACGCGTTTATTTAGTCATTGGTTGTATGTATGTGTTTTAGGATGAGATTATTACAGGTTGTATGTTTTGAAGTTTACGTCCGGTGAATAGATTGTGTGTTGGTGTGAGTTACATTTGTGTTGTTGAGTACCATGTATATAAAAGTATGAGGGAAAAGTGTTTTCGGGTCAGATAAATATAAATGTATTATGATTGTGTGTTATTATAATACGTGTTGTAATTATAATTTATGTATGTGTTTGGATGTGAGACAAAATTGGCGTGTCAGTGATGATATGAAAATATTTAAAAAAAAATAACATGCCAGCAATTGTTGTATGTAAATATTTAAATGTGTTCATATGATCGAAGATGTGGTTTTTGTGGATAAATTATACATATTCGGATATTTTAATATCGAAGAAGTTGAATTATGTACAACACCAGATAATAAAGGTCATGTTAATATTTGTAAGCGAGTTAGTAATGCGTGGCATAAACCAGATATTAAGAGATAGCACGATTATTCAATTTTATGCATTATTGTATTATTCATAAGGTTCGACCGGTCGTTTCGTAGTGACGCAGTAGCAATTTCATAGAAACATGAAAAGAAAGAAAAGCAATTTGTTAGTATGGGAATTTACACGGCTTGTCCTTATTTTTAATGAGTTATGATGTCGTTACATTATTATATGTAGGTACTTAGTTACAAAAATATCCTGTAAGTTAGCCAAAAATAATTACGTCAATTAATCGAACTGCGGGAGGTACAATATTGAACGCCGTTACTAAAATGTAAATTAATGTTTAAAAGACAACAAATATATATATGTATATTCATAATAAATATTATGAAAAAATACATAAAATTACATATAAATATTACTTATTTAAAATTGAAACATACTTATACAAACAAGTTGCGTTTAGCGGATTTTGATTTAAGAAAGTTTTCATTGAGAAGACTTCAACGCGCTCAATATTTTTTTACGTTAAGACTGTTTTCAATTAATAAAATCTATTATAAATAGGCATATGGCTAATGATTAAATACATAAATACAAGTAGGTGTTACCATGTAATGATACAGCTACAACCTGGAACCTCAAACGCAAAAACCTTGAAATATTGTACAATAGTCTCCTTCCGTAACCGCCAAGCGTTAACCTCAGCACAAAATTGCCGCCACATAAGGCAGCACAAAATGGCTACCATTCAAGATGGCCGCCTAACCTGGCATTATGTACTGCACGTTATTCTGCTGCTCGCGTCGTTTTTCCTTCCCCAAACATATCGCCGATGAGAAGAAGAGAATGGAACTGCCGAAGGAGACAGCGACGGACAACCAGGCGAGAATGTACGACCAGTCGTACCAAATCGATGAGTTGTCTTTAAGCACCTGTTATGGGCAGTCAGTATCATTGCTAGGGATGTAACATTAGAAGATTTAAATGTCTATAGAGAATAGGGTAGATGACTGATGTTTATATCGTTGAAACCTTTGATGAAGAATTTAAGTAAATATAGTATGTTTATTGAAAAAATAATTTAAATCGGTTATTAATGTTCTGATTTATAAGCGTTTCATGTTTTTGGTAGAGACAACTCCTTCCCTTTCCCACAACACAAAAAATGACGTCACGCCTCTGTGCGCCATACTTGTCAGAATAGAATTTATATGGCGTACAGAGAAGTGACGTCACGATTTGCTGTTTCTTCGCTCTGTCTAGCATGATATTAAAATGCTTATAAGTTGCTTATTTTTGATCAGATTTTCATTTTCTTTTCATTAATCATATATATTTATGGGCCACATTTTAATAGGACAATAAAAAAAACGGTCATCTAGCCTATTAAAGTTATCTAAAAGAAATTGTTGTAGATAACATTGCGATCGTATTTACGTTTCGTTCGTGTTTTGTCCGCAAAATAAATATATGATTGAATGTTCCCCTTGGGCGTTTTATTTCTGTTTTGTTGTTTGCTTTGGTTTTTCTTGTTTGGTTTGGGTTTCTTTCTAGATCTTCATCTGACCTCATCTGATGAAAGCTGGCAAATTAAAGTGGCCAAATTCAAAGCAAACCAATCATCGAGTATCTCAATGCCATTTCAACACTATCGTAGCTTTATAAATGTAAAGGCGGATACTGCAATACTTCCGTTTCCTGACACAGGTAAAAAGTGAAAACTTAAGCTTTCTGTTGCATTTCTAAATGATCAAAAATTCCATCTTCACACATATTAACTGCTTAGTATAAATGTTACATAAAAGTGGTTTCAATAATGTTTAAAACCGGAAGACTTTAATAGCTCTACCGTCTTATCTATAGAGTTTATTGACCTTATTTTCTGAACTGACAGCGACAATAATAAATAAATTTGAACAACAAATAGTAACATTAAAGTAAGTAATCTTATAGGCTGAGTGGCCAGCCCTAGTGTCAGAGTTAATGTGTCGCCCGAAGGCCTCTGACATGGCTTAATAACATAGTAACATTTATATAAAATAACAGAAACCTTAACATAAAATGTAATTTAAGCAAATTCATTTAGCCCAATAAGAAGGTACGTAGATAAGTCTGCTACTCTAGCAATGTAAAAGGTTCGGTACTTACATAAGGCCACTGCTGGTAGTACTCCTCTCCGACAGCCTTCTCTTTCTCGTAGAACTCAACTCCGTGCCATAACGCCATCGCACCCGCTGCTAGCAGACCTGAAACGTATCCACGTCTAGTCAGATGAATCCAAGTAGAGAGAAAGTGTGACGAGAAGAAAATTCAGCGCTAGAATGTATAGGTTTGTGAGGATCAGTATCATTTATGAAAGTAAGTTCGTATAGGCTGAGTGGCCAGCCCTAGTGTTAGAATTAATGTGCCGCCCGAAGGCCTCTGACATGGCTGACGGTTGTTGTTATTGACACTAGAACAAACAACCGGGACCAACAATTTAACGTGTCATCCGACCCACGGTAGCGCTCAGAAATAAATGCCACTCACGGTCACCCATCCGAAGACTGACCGGACCGTCCGTTGCTTAACATCGGTGATCGTTTAGAATCACCTAGACAAGCTACGCCACGAGCACTGGAGTAAAGGGATCTATGCACCAATTTACCAAAGCAGCCGAGATTGTTATGAAACGCGCATGCGACAGGTTCGTCCGCCACGTGCTACCCGGCGGTGAGACGACAACACGCTCCGTTCGCTCAGTAGCCAACCGCCTTTAAAGCCGCGTTGACACGATCTGAGTCAGCTCGGTCCGATCCCACTCGGATGATGTTGACCGATCTGAGTAGACTCGGACTGCGCTCTACCTTTCCGAGCTATCTCGTATTAGAGTAGTGAAATAAAATGCCGGATATTAGAAAACCAAATTGGTTTGACAGTGACACAACTAGATTTGACTGTGAGCAACAACAAAAATAATTAATAAAACGATCCGAGTGAACTATGTAATGTCAACAACAATCCTAGTGCACTCGTATGAAACTTACTCGTACGAGTGCGATCGGACCGAGCTGACTCGGGTCGTGTCAACGCAGCTTAATGTCTCAAGTGCCACCAATAAAAGGTCTCCGCATACGTAACGTGTTTATTCTCGTGCCGGACGGAACGGGACGATTTGTTGACATCGTTGCTTATAAAAATACAACAACAAAATACACGTGACGAGAAAACGGACTGGACGGGCACGTGAAAAATGAAATTAGCACGTCTCGTCCCCGTCGTATTACCCCGTTACGCAGCGACCTAAAGTTGTTCCAGCTTGCAACGTTCTGAAGCCCGTCGAAGGCTATCCGACGGGGTTGGTAATGTCACCTGGTCTTGGTGTGTAGAGGCCTTTATTAAAGTTAAATTCTTATCCGCATTGTAGATGAGTAAAGCTGTTGGATGTCTTGGAATGGTGGTAACGGTTGTCGCGGTCCTACGTCACGTTGAGTATTCAAATCTTAACAATGAGCTTCCCTTCCGGTAAGAAAACCACAGACTTAAAAACGTCGTGAGAAAACCCATGCCAACGTAAAAAGTAAAGGTACACTTTTTATAGTAGGTAGTCTTAAAAAACTATCGTGACGCGAAACGCTAACGGTGTGTCTCGCAGTCTCACTTGAAAGCAAGTTGTCAATCTAAGATCTTATATCGTATTTAACCTTAGTCCCAGAAGACCACCGTATAACGCAGTATGTAATTACCGAACGAGCGAAGACTGCAATAACTGATAAAATTTTCATCTGTCCGGATTTTTAGATGTTGGTAGTCGTTGATACGTTTCACTTGGTACTCGTAGGTCGTATTCTTTAAAGCAATCTAGACGAAACTTGGTATACAGGTTTTTTTAAGAAAGAATAAGAATTAAAGAAAAAAAATATTAAGAAGATAAGAATTTTGATAAGGTTTTTTTTTGATAGGGTATTTCTCCCATGAATGGGATAATGAATTGAATGAATTATGCTGTGGCGCCATTTAACTGCCGATTTTGATCATATTTGGCAGAATCATTCAGTACTCAATTGGCAAAAACATTGGATATAAACAAGAATTCGGAATACGGCGGACAAAATCAACCAAGAGATTGTCAAGATAGGTCGTGAGGTCTCAGCTCTTGTGTACTACTGTCTTGGGTACTTACAAGTGACCAGCATGAGTATAGCCGTGGCGGTGATGTTGCCAGGACTACGCTTCCAGCAGCCGACCACGCCTGTCCAGAACGCGATGAACAACGACAGAAACGCTACGATGAACAGCGCTACCGTCGACCGAGCCATGTGTAACCTGAAAAATCACAATCGGAAAGTAAGAACTGGTTCCTGTTAATTATCTTTATCACCGGGACTTAGTCGCGCAAAAAACTATTTATTTTATGTACCGAGACCTTTCGGTAATGGTGGCCGTGGTCACGAGCTGACCACGAAAATAAAATAAAACACTATAAACAATTTAAAAATCCACTTCGAATACCTGGATGACATCTTTATATTTTCTAGTAATTTTGATTTAAAAACCAAACTACTGAACCGATTTCGATAAAATATATACGGGGTGTTAGTTTGAACACCGTTATCCTTCTAGGATATCATTGTGCTCATCATTATGAACAACTTTTACAATGGGGCCAACCCTGAAATCCCGAAAAAAAACCCATACAAAAAAGTTCATCGATCTTGGACAAAATGTATGGAACAGCAGATATTTTTTTCGTGATTTCAAGGTTGGCCCCTTAGAAAAAGTTGTTCATAATTATAAGTACAATGAAATCCTAGAAGGATAACGGTGTTCAAACTAACAGCCTGTATATGGGACCTCTGAAGTAGTACCTACCAAACAAAAAATAAACATCAAAATCAGTTCATTATTGGCGGAGTAATCGCGTAACATACATACAAAAACATATCAACCACGTATTAAATCAGAGTCAATTGCCACACCAACCATTATCAAATCTGGTAATAGTGACTAAGCCGTACATTGATTCAACAAAACTTAATGATCATTGCTAATCGATCAGGCACAAATCCGTGGAATATGTCATTCAACCTCCAGCAAAAATTAAATCACAGTTCAAAGACCTTGTGCCAAATCACCAAGTGATCTGGGTCAACTGCCAATAGACATAGATCAATCTTAATGGAACAAATCGTTGCCATTGTCTCATTGCATTGATTGAATGATGGTGCCTCGCGAGGGAAGTCATTAGATGTTGATTTGTTTACTCTGTCTGCTGTCATGGGATAGTGCGTTCTAAACTGATTATGTATTTATTAACGGAAACGAGCTATGTAGTTCTATTGCTATAAAAAATAGAATCAACGGGTGCATTTCACTGGCGAATTGGGCATTCTGCTCCATTAGCCTTTTTCATGTCACTGCTGAGTATAGGCCTACCATGGAAGGATGTTAGAGGTGTAGTGTAATTGTAGGTGTGAATGAGTATCGTGTCTACAGTTTTGTGTGCAAACGAGATATATGCTAGGAACTCGGTCTGCGCACTGGCCGATCCGAGTGCGTGTATCTATTTCGGAAATGTACACGAATTAAAGTTAAGTTTTTTGTATTGGTAAAATAACTGTTTTCTGGGGCGCCAGTTTTTTTTAAATACTTTCAAGTGACGAGACGTGCAAGACTTTCACCTGGTGGTAAGCGTCACGCCTGCCACTAACCATAGCAGTGCCATAATTGTGAACTTGCGAATACAATCCTGCGCCGCACTGTACTGCGCTCGTCACCCTGAGATATCAGATGTTAAATCTCTTCATACCCAGTAATTTCTCTGGTAACATTGCCCTTCAAACCGGAACACAATAATGCTTGCACACTACTGCTTGGCGGTTGAATAACTGGCAAAAGTGTGGTACTTCCCCAGGCGGACTCTGCAGTAGAGTCCTACCACTACAAAGTTCCAGTAAGGCCTAGTGTAGTACCACACATTATTCAGGCTTAGAACCGTTAGTGATCACGTACACACGCAGAAACGAACACGCAGATAGTTTTATATTCGTTTACACGTATTGCATTGGCACCTTCAAACGCATATTCCATAAGCCAGGTTCCGTGCGTTTTGGAATAAATAATACTTTAAATTTCGTAGGGGAACTCCGAAAGAATATGCTGGCCCAGAATCAAACCCACAATATCTAGATTACGAGGCGCATCTTCTACCAACTTGGTCTAGTTCTAAAAAGACGCGCCTCTCTTCTCGACCAGACTACTACAACGAAACAAAGACAAGGTAACAGTAAACTTTAGTTTTTTTTAAAAAACACGACCGCCCTGCCAAAAATATTTAGAGCCAGATTCAATTAGGATGATGTAAGGATTCTTACGATACCCCAAATGCAAATCTGTTCAGATATTTAGAAGTTATAGTGGAATAAAAAAACTCACATACATACATGAACCCTGAAAACATTACATTCTTTTTTCGGGCAGTCGTGTAAAAAGAAACGTAATTTCGTCAACTAGGATTCTTTACGTGCATCTTTCCATGTTTTTGCTGAGAAAATTGGGTTCAAAATGTGGATATTTACCTGTTCATTGCATCGTCAGAAAATCCTTTCGTCTCGTTGTTCTCGTCAGGTATGAAGTAGTCCACATTACTGCAGTGCGTCTCCACAGGCGACAGGTAGATCTCCACTAGAAAAAACAACGTACGCTATTAGACTCACGGAATTCACATTAGACTAGAAAACTAGAAATTACATTGTTGACTTGTAGAGGAATGTTTGAGATGGTTTGGACTCGCCGATTCGCTTAGATAGCGATGCATGTCGAATAATCGAGTGTTAAACTCTTGTGCGCTACTTAAATTGGCGGGTATCGCCTTATGTATCATCATCAGCCAGAAGCTGTCCATTGCTGGACGAAGCCCTTCCCCTAGGGAGCAGGCCCCATGCTTGGCAGGCTTGGGTATCGCAGAATGCTTACGTCTGTTAACCGAGAGGACGCCGTATGTCCCCATGTCCTCTGAAAGATATTTATCGTCGACAGCCTATAGGTGTTAACCACAGCATAACTAATTACCTTATTATCAAAGACGATGTACAGATACATCGGTCTTATGCTAATGGTTCACCGTACAAAAGGTCTTACAAAAACGGATAGATACAATACTATTGAATGAACGGCAAGCGGGCTTCCATTATTCAAAATTACATGGTAACTAACAAATACAGCACCATAGAAATATAAATATATATAACTACATACAATATCGGTAGCCACGGTACAATGTCAGTGTTATTAATTAAACAAATTGAACGTGAAGTCCTAAAATACCAGCTGAGCTAATACATAAACATAATCTGCACACAAATACTGAGAAATACAAATGATTACAACAAATGCCAAATGTTTGAGTCACCGCCTCACTTGATTTGCGTTTGAAAGAACGGATTTGCAACATCCTTGTTCAAGATCGTATTTATTTGTACATACATAAATATGTATATATAAATAACCGTAACTGTATATTCGTATATATTTGAATATTGTGAGATTGACTCAAGAATTTGAAACGTTGGGTGTTCTACCCGAATAGCAACCCAGCTGCCAACTACTAGTACAAGCTACAGTAGACGAGGCAACGCAAAGTTATGACGTAGGCAGGTGTGTAATAGGCTCACTTCCGGTGCGTAGTCAAATTTCATATTTCCGAACATGAAAACTAAAAGTACGTAGCTTTCACGCACAGGCGTGCGTATCATGTGCAAATTAAGATGACCTTTTATGAGCAATGGAAAGTGTGAAGGTTGTCTGCTAGTCCTACTATCACACACACGCTCATAAATCACACTGTGGGAACGTGTAATACTTTTAATAGCTGGCTGATACATAACTACATTATAAATACTATACCATACGTAATTATCCACGTGTACCTACTGCTGTCTACTTGGAAAGTGAAAAGTCGTAGCCTTCGGGGCCTCTCACCATTGGGAATCCAACAGTAAAACTGACTTGACACCCGAGTCAAACTTAAATTACAAGAAGCAACCGCCTAGGTAAACTGATTTTTGCCAATGAGACTAGAGTTTTATTTAACATAAATTCTAGTTGCAAATCGTTGGAATATAAATCGTTTCCTAACATAACCTAAGTAAAATTTTAGTCGCTTTTCAAATACCATTTGCTAAATCAGCAAGTGAACTGGGTCAACTGCCAGTAGCATAGATCAATCTTAATAAAACAAATCGGGCTCAACTTTGGGACTAGTGACATGGTTATCACTAACAGACATCTGCTCACTATTGCAAGGCCGTTCCTCAGGCCAAATATTTTTTTTACTTCTTTCCTGTATCAGCTAACGTTCATTTCGATTGCCAATGAAACGGTTGAATATTTATCTCATACATTTTGCATAAACTATCTCTCAATTTGAGAATTTTAAATTTCGAATAGAAGATGTTAGCTCATCTTGGAAGATCTAGCTCTCGGCTGGGTATATAATCAAAGTAGCTCATAGAGTTCAATTCGTGGTGTTCAGTAAGTTTTATAGTTTTTGACTTTGTTTTTATGGCTGGAGTCTATTCAGTCGAGTAACTACTATGCCATCATCGAAGCCCATAACTGGGCTTTGTGTAACATCAGATGCAATGAACCAGGAAGTGTGTTCACAATGCTTGAGGCGGGGCAAGCTCACCCTATTGTTTCGCACTCGGCTCTGTTCATGCGAACTCGAACGTGAATAAATATATCGTGAATAAAGAAGTTTTGATGATAAAATGAATTGGGACATCAATTGCCTGTCTTCTAATTTATAAAGTACCGACTGTCTGTTTGGTAACTTGTCACGAGCAGACTGCTTGGGCGATGTTGATGTTGACCAATGAAGTATCTGAAACTTTAGAAAAGGGCATACTACATATCGTCAACACCAGCATTATGATTTTTATCGCGGGTGAAACCGCGGGCGCATCTAGTCTAACCATAACTCAAATTTCAAAGTATGATAATGTGTAAAGAAGGATAATGTTACGAAAATTCTTGAGAGATTCCATTTTGTCGGTCCACATAATTTATAGTGGACAGATTATCTATCGTATAACCAATAACCATTGGGATAAATTGTCTAGAGTGGAGACCAGGAAACAGCTAACTTATTGTAGAATGCTCAGGGACTATAAATTGGATGAAAATGATAATAACACACAAAAAGCAATAGACATTAGACACACATAGTGTTAGGAAGAGAAACACCGAAAATAGGGCGGAGCGATGAGCATTTAAGGAAGACCTGTCCAGCAGTAGACTAACGTGGGCTGATGATGACGATGGGAATGATGCACTCTTGAAAAACACACGTATTTTTAAACTTTGCACGGAACAAAACACAAAAATCAACTCATCCCAAAAACCTACTTACAAATACTTAATTGTTACTACAGATAACAATTAAGATAAAATTATGGCAAAAACTGCTATTGTGATCGGCACCCAATTCACAGGACGTTCTATAAACCAACACAATTATGTTTGTCTCTTTCTTACATGTAATGACTTTAAATAGTTATAGCGCATTTTATTCTATTTCTCTGCTTTTAAGAGATTTCAAGTTGTTTCTTGTGTACTTTAAGCCATGTCTAATGACCGCAATTAGGTGTTAAGCTTATAAGTAACTACAATGCCACAACTTCTTCGCTTGTAGTATCTTTCTGTGCATTTGACTAAGTAAGTTTTGGTAGACTTCTTCAGATAGGAAAATGTGACCTTTGCTCTAACGTGGGTTGTTTAGTACAAAAATATAATATAATATGCATAACGTAGTTCCGCCCGTAATGTTCACAGATATCATTTTAGTTTTGCAACAGTTGGATTACCTCAAGGAAGTGCATTTGGTCCGTGATTCTTCAATAATCATAAGTCAATATTGTAGATTTCGGAATTCTATAGGCAACACCGTTCAGTGTCGTCACGTAATCCTACCCGACGTGTGAAATAGCTCTACTACGAAATATGCAATTTAAATGCTACAAGAGCCTTATAAAATGCGAATCACACATTACAATTCAAGTAAGGATTTAACATTTCTATCTCAAGGTCAATTTGCGCAAACAAATCTTGAAATAATACGATCAAATACCAGTTAACCAGCAAAACAAGGCCGGTTACAGCTTTGCATCCATTGTCAGGCCAGTTATGAATATTCAATGAGCAGCAATATTAATAACCGACATATCGAACCATTGTTCTACCTACAGCAGTGCGGAATGCAGTGACAAACCCGCGCTTGAGCGGGGTGAAAGTCATAGGGTGTGACGGCATTTATTGAAAGTAAATAATGATCACAGAACTAGAAAAGTATTTGGGTACTTTTCTATTTTGTCAGAATGAAATAAAAGCAGTGCTTATATCAAATCTTCTGACTGCTGATTTTCACTTTTTATGCTTGACATGACGCTGCTCTGATTTCATACAAACTACGGTTATATACGATTACTTTTTTATTCTCTTTTACATGTGACCCTTCCTTTCAGGTCATCTCATAAGAAGTTAGCAGATAATTTTATACGTAAGATTAGCTTATCGAGAAGTTAGGGCAGAGTTCTATCTCTCTACGTGCACAAACCGTCTTATTAATAAACATTGATCAGCCTCGGAATAGTTAATTAGTCTTTGGTCTTTCCCTTCGCGCGTTCCACTTGAATCCCCCATTTCGATCCCCCAGGGGATCGAAAAGCACCCGCTATTCACCACGATCCCCTGGGGATCGAAAAACACTCGCCTATTCCACCACGAACCCCCAGGGGATTGAAAAACACTCGCCTATTCCACCACGATCCCGCAAGTTGGGGTATCAAACAGTACAGAAAATTACAATTCCACTTCCCTCTTGATAACTCGGCGGATAAAGACAAATAACCGATTAGCTATTTCAACACTACTCCGCTTTTTTTAAATAAATAATGTTGTCAAAATGCTAAGATGTAAGAACTAGTTTAATTACATTCAAACTATTTCATATATTAGCGCGTTTTATCTCTGTAATCGGCAAATCAAAGACTTCACAAGAAGCCTCTACATTTTTCGCGGCAATAATAATTATAATGTTATGTGAAGATGCTAGATGTTTTTTTTGTATAGTAAATTTTTAACAGTCTAAAGTTTGGCTTATGGTATCATATCCGCATCATGTCTTGGCTTACGCCGTGACCAAAGGCAGCAATTGGGTGACCCGGTCTGCCGGCGGCATTTCGTCGATCTGTGGGCAGAGAAAGTCGCCAATTGTCGTCCTTGCTGGGCCTAGCTCATAATGCTCAGGTGTTGGGCTGGTTTCGTAATCCTAGGTGTTAGTAAGATTAATACTTGATTAGTCTAGTCTCTTATGGTGTTTAGATTTTACTATTTCGGCTTAAATTGTACTTAATTGAAACGTGAAACTAATTTTATTTTTTACTAAAGAGCGACGTCTAAAAAGGTTTTAAAATAATTGCTGTTTTCTTTTCATTGTTACAACTACATAGATAAACTTGGTAGATATCTGCTAGATTACTACCGTTTTAGTGCACAATAAAAATAATACTACACGCCTCTCTAATGGCGTGTAGTAAATATTTTATCTTGATTTGCTTCTTGTACACACGTTACGTGTGTATTATGCAAATGACAAAATAAATCATAACAAGAGAAAAAAAACAAACAATATACGAACAACAACAAAAACACTAAACGAACAACGAGACAAAATAAACGAACCGAATGAAAAGATGTCGCGCATTCTCATCACAGTTATTATGTTTATACATGAAGAGCAATTTTAACATAATTTTATAGCACCATTTAATAAAAGTCTGCAGGTATCTAACCGAACTAAACAAACCTATATTCTTATCACACTTATTCAAAAAGAGCTAGTTTATTCTTCGTAAACAGGGACCAAAATAGCCCTTTAACCACTAGGGACTAAAGTGATATGAATTTGGAATGTGGATATTGTTAGTAAAAGTTCCAAGATTGACCTTATGAACAAGTAACAGGGTGTATGATAAAAACAAACCGCGCGCGAGCAAAATTCAAACAAAATAAAATAGTTGTTTACTCCCTAGGCTAGGACAATCTAATATTTTGTCATTACTACATACTTCGTTATTCGTTTCCATTGACACTACGCATTGACATTGGCCATAAAACAATATAACAATCATATATTTAATCTGTTTGGTATTTAAACCTTGCAAAGTGGTTATTTTCGTATTACGAAAACCTTCATAAATCTTTTGAACGTGTAAACAAGGGTTTTGGCAATTTAATGAAACAAGGAACGAAATCTCATAACATATCACTGTAAAGTAACTGAGAACACGGTCAGTTCTATAATTTCTGAGTAGAAAAACAAGTTTTAGTTCCCATCGATGAAAACAGCAGGAAAGAAAATGTAAAACCGCAGTCTAACATTTCCCCGGCTCACTTTTCCTGCTAAGTACTGGTCGCTAATTTCACTTTCACGGTTTTCTAACATACCATCAAGAAATTGAATAAACAAGTCTTCATACTTCTGTATGCGCCTTGATAGGTAAGTTCGGCGCTTTACGATCTGAACGTGTATTTAAATTGTATGCTTCTCGTATAATACCTCGCTAATGCTTGCTTTTATCGCTTAAGCAGTAAGTTCAATAATTATAATGGAGATCTTTTAAAAGGCTTTAAAAATTATCTCGACCAACTATATAAATACGACAATAATAAGCTTATTTTTAAAAAGAAAACATCTGACTTCACTTTTGACTACTTGATTTAAAACCTAAACTACTAAACCGATTTCGATTAAATGTATATGGGACCTCTGAAGTATTAAAAAAAAAGAACCATCAAAATCAATTCATAATTGGCGGAGTAATCGCGTAACATACATACACAAAAAAACATACAGTCGAATTGAGAACCTCCTTTTTTGAAGCCGGTTGAAAATAAAAATGGCAATTTGTTATTAGCCATTTTTCGTTAAGAATCAACAGAGAACATTTTCAAAAGATATGATGTATTTATGGGTCATATAATATCTTTTTGAGAGAAATCATGTTATTAACCACTGAAGAGAGAAGTAATAGGGCCTTCGCTTTTCTGTGTTATTAACTCACTATACAATTCCTTTCAACCGACTTCAAAAAAGAAAGTTCTCAATTCGCCTGTATGTATTTTTTTTTGTATATATGTTACGCGATTACTCCGCCAATTATGAGCAGATTTTAATGATATTTTTTTGTTTGGTACGTGATACTTCAGAGGTGGTCCCATATAAATTTTAACAAAATCGGTTCAGTAGCTTGGTTTTTAAATCAAAATTACTAGAAAATATGAAGAAGTCATCCAGGTATTCGCAGTTGAAGTCGGTTGTTTTTGTTTTTAAAAAGCGTATATATCTCGCTATTTCTTGGTCCTTCGAGCCGGATTGAAGAACGTACGATCCTGCGACCAAACTGCGACCCTTAACAGTTTCTTGGTCCATCGCAGCCGGATTGAAGAACGTACGATCCTGCGACCAAACTGCGACCCTTAACAGTTTCTTGTGTATATCGGCACAATACCCAGAAATAAGAACATTCACAAGTAACACGCTTTCTTCCTCAGAACCGCCTCAAGCTATCCGTTCATTCCTCGTCGTCTCATGGTAATTGCGACCCTAGCGGGTGCGGTTCGCAAATGACAAATGTTTTAAAGATAAACGCGAGGAAGTGGCACGAAGAAAGTGGTGTTTGCATTAGATGATCAGGTATTACCGTCGGCAGGTGCGAGGCCTACTTTCGGAGAAGACAGAATGAAGGGATCAACTAGTCAACAACCTACTCTTTGAAACGTGTAGTATATTGGTTTTATGACTTTTCATCTCAGTTTATTCACACATGTCTAAATAGTAGCAGATAATTTCTAGTACATACATTATTTTATTGTAACACGCCGTTGAACCTTTGAAACGAACACGAAGAAGAAGATTCACAAATACGTGGTCGCTTGATGAATTTGTGATTACAACAAAATGTCACAAACATAAAATAACTGTATCCAGTCTAATTTATCAAAGTCTAGAAACAATCCAATTGCTCAAACCCACTGTCAATCGGCAGGTTAGCCACGTTGAATGGCAATTCCTATGAACGAAACATTTTGAACACGCGGTGCGTCGACAAGGCGCTAAAATTTTTTTTTTAAAACATGGGCCTGGCCCAGCCTATGTTTTCACTTATTTTAGCCAACATTATTTACGTACCTATAAATTTAAACAAAGTTATTACATATTAAACTAAAGTGAAAATAAAACCAGTAACAACTTTGTTGCAATGTCCAATAAGTTTGATTTGATTGTATAAAGTCCAGCTTAACCTGAATACCGTTGCGTATTTGGTAGACAATTTAGGCAAGTACAGGATTTAACGGTCGATTAGCAAACCCGCGCCGAAATGCAGTAGGTCTTGAATACAAATGCTACAATACACCATTCGCAATAACTTGTTGTAGAAGACAAAACTAAGGTAGACCCAGCTTAACCGGTAACTAAAGAGCCAGTTTTTTGAAGAGCTACTTGCCTTTGAATAAATGTTTTTGTAAATTAATGGTGGTGTTAATTTATGTTCTTTTACTTAAGAGTTCAGTGCAAGACATAGGACTGCAGCATGAACAAAGAAAATATTTTTGACTCTGTTACCGTAGAAGCCAGAGGTATTGGGTTCATTTCCCAGCCGGGCAGGTGTTCTATGACTCAATTGCCATAAAAGCCAGAGGTATACATTGAGTTCAATTTCCAGCCGGGTCGATTTTTAGTGATGATTTTGAATTCTGCTCCAGGTCTGGGTAATTTTCCGTGTCTTTATCTGTGATATACGACATTCTAGTCACTGGGTATCCTAGTGGATAAAATATAAGAGAGACATATAAAAAAAAAAACAAGTAGTGAACTAAGGGTGTTACCACACCAATCGATTGATTTGATGGCATCAGATCGACGTCGACTATGTGCCTGTCTATCTATACTCTATACCATTGATCGATCTATTATTATATGGTAGTACTTACCTGTAGATCGACGTCAACTTTTCCATTCTACCATCGATCGATTGGTTTGCTATCACCCTGCATAATATCTCAACTCAGCGGGTTAACAAAGGTAGAAGATGACGATCAAGGCCATAATAGCTGCCAAATAGCTACTTACTGTTACAAGAAAATCATACCGCTACTCGTTAGTGCCAAGCCTATAATTACAATGAAAATACTGTTCTTACGAGTCACCTTCCGTTCCTCAAAGTATCGGTACTTCGATAATAACAGCGCTAAACAGGCAAAGAGCCGCCGCTACCCTAGTGCGAAGCGTGGCGTACGCTCGTGATTATAATGTAAGTATTGCTTTACAGGTCTGCACGAATAGTCTGCCTGACCATGCATTCATTGCTACACAACGAGGTTAGCGTGATAGACTTATTGCAGGAGTAATTAAAAGGCATGAGCTTTCGGCTGCCAGTTTTCACTATACTCTTTGATTCTATCTGTATTTTTATTTTATTTATTTTTATTATTTTAATAAATATATAAAATAAGGTTGAAGAGTTTAAAGAAACCAGATATAATTGGATAGTAAAAAATATATATGATATTATCTCTCCCTGTATAAATAAATAAAAGATTTTAAAAAAACTAATTTTGAAACTTATCCACTAATATAACTATTCATTTTTGACACACATTATCAAAATTCCATGTACTTTCCATTCCATTCCGTTCTATTTTATTCGTAAAATTCTTAAATACGGTACGGTATTCGTCTCGTGATTTTTTTATTCGCTACAACAATTAATTTAAAAGTTTCGTAACCCTTCCATTATTATTTCCTTGTAAATACCTAAAAAATACCAGAATATCTCTTATTCCAATATTTGTGCCCATATCTCCATTATTTCGTCTGACCATGTATGTCACTACTCAATACCAGAAGAGGCAAGCCAGCAGTTAATTTCGCTCATCGCTTGCAGCCGCAGCGGACGGTCAACCAACGGTATTGGACACCGCACGCGCTGCGCTCGCGCATGCTGAACATGAAACACTCAATGATTGGCGCACAATATGTTAACCTACAATCTGTTGTCTTACCGATAAGAATACCACCGAGTCAGGCGGCTGCAAGAGGAGACCATTGACATAAAGAAGTATTTTTACTTTATACTAGTCAATAGCTTGGCTAACCTGTCATGAAGATTGATAACATTTCAGCAGATTGCTATTCATCTATAGTTTGGATGACCTAGATAATTTTAAGGAATTGCTTCCTCAGTGTGTATCAGGATTTTTTGAAATGTATCCCCCTGAGAGTGGACTAATAAGTGGACTTTTGGACTAATAATGGACAATATAAAATATTTAGCTGATGTTTGTGAGCGTACTAAGAAACATAATTAAATAATGTTTAAAAAGCCCTAATTTTTAGCTACAATGATGAAACTTGGTAAATCATTTACTAAAGTAAAGAAAACAAGAAAGTCGCTTTCATAGTTTTTGGAAATTCCCTCTATTGAACTCATGTTGTCATACATCAAAAACGGATATCTTAAATCAAATCACAGCGCAAAGATTTTCTCAGCTCTGACTGATGTTTCAACAATGTAAAAATATATTATAGGAACACGTAATCTAGCTTCTGTAAGGTGTTTCTTGGTGTCGCGCAAAAATTATTCTTATTTTACGGTAATTTAAGTAGAAAAATATGGGATGTAATGACCACCTGCGGTTAACCCTGCTGTGCGTAATAAGTACTACAAATTGTTTTCCGCAATCTAACGACACGATAAACGGCAGACATCACGCAACGTCAAGCGATAACACTAAACACTAAGCATAAGCACTCAATGACGAACTGTATAAGATTACAACCTAAACCATGGTCCAACCAAATCTCAAATTATAACAGAATAGCATTGTTCCTTCAAGGGACCTACAAAACATTTGAAAGTGATTTGTGCATTTTTTTAAAAGAACTGGGCGTTGGAACACATCAATTTTACTGTCTCAGAGTCATTACATCAGAGTTTTTGGGATATCAACCAAGACTAGTATCTAACTTTTTCGGCAGGCCATTCGATAGAAAGGGAAATTAGATAATGTAATCCGATACACTCTCTGAAATGGAGTCGAAATGTATTCAATCAAAAACCGGTACACCAGTAACCACCTCCAGTCACCAGTAACTTTGTGTAACGTTGCCAATTGAATGAAGAATTAAACTATTCCTTACTGTAATTGTAATATTCTTATAGTTACCGAGTACCAAGAAATTAAAGTCTTATATTTCAGTTTATTTACAGCTCATGAGCCAGTAACTTTTAACCGCATAACATACTTTGAGATGTTTCGGACGGTAAAAACAGGTTATTAAGGTAATTCAGGCGGATTCCCGTTTCGTAAAAGTACCCAACGGTCCACCACATTCTGCTAGATATAACTGTGCGAAATTGCAAATAACAGAACTATTTTATCTGTTTGTTAAACCTAGGAATGTACATACCTTTCCAGAACCCCACGCAATCTTCAACTACTGTTACAAAGACGTACACGGTTTAAATAGGGCCGAGGCTAGACTTAGAGAAGCTCACGGATGCATTTGTTTTGGAACAAAGCACCACGATGGTCAAGCGATACCCATCTTCGAATTAAGCAAGCTTCGAAGGTCCCTCCTTCCTAGAGTACATGCCTTCACGGTACGCTACTCCTTGCACAACCCTGGCGTGGACTTACCCGCCAGTGGGTTTGCGAAACTACCATTAGTTACGACTGGGTAGGTACTGTTTTCTCCTTCATCGGAAACTGTCGACAGTTCATCGTGTATGATAACTGTATTAGCAGTATGCTGTAGCCAAGGAAAGAGTGTGTCAATAAAGAAGTAGAGTTTTATGACGGCTCGTTATTCTGCTCTGTAATGGTTCAAAAAAGTTTAAGATACCCGACCGCATTACAGTGCTATTAGATAATTTGAGAGTCGAGATTGTCTTACTAAAACCACAAAACACCGAGAATTTTGTGCTAAAACCCAGTTGTTTGCCTCGCGAGACAGCCGAAAGACCGCCACGTAGTACCGTATTGTTCGTGATTGGTCAGCTTTTATGTAATATCTTAATTGTCAAAGGAGTTAATGGTAACGCCTGCTCAGGACCATTGCGGAGGGGATGCCAAATCTTCAGAGTATTAAAACAAATTCCAAGGCCTCACTGCATCGACTACTTTTAGACATTCGACAGTGAATCTTATTAGCCATGTTATTTTTAATATTATTGTACTATAGTACAATAATATAAGTTAAGCTAATTTGTACTGAGATTTAATCACTCATCTTGTTGTGATGAAATAAAATGTATTATTAATTTTAATAGCTTCATATCAGCCAGACGACGTCAACTGCTGAACGAAGGCCTCCCCATGACGATGGCAAGGGTTGCCATAATCCCCACGCTTGGCAGGCGGCTTAGGGATCGCAGAATGCTCACCAACGTTAACCGAGAAGACGCTGCTGCCCGCGTTCCGGTGGTCTGGATGCAGTTTTAGTTTACATACCCAGAGGGTCTAGACAAGAACCACTTTCTGTTAGCGTTAACGCCTGCGGAAAGATAAAATCGTATGAAAATGACATTAGCTTGAGAAATGTCACGTGACTGCTAATGTAATTTTCATACAATTTTACCTTTCCGCAGGCGTTAACGCTAACAGAAAGTGGTTCTTGTCTAGACCCCCAGATCCGTCAGAATAGCTACCGATTCTTTTAATCCTTTTCCTTTAAACGAATCATAATAATATTTACACACTGCTATCTAATTCCTACCTATGCAACCAACGGCAGAAGAGACCTACCACCAAGCAAACCGACTTTATCATTCATAATCATCATCATCCGCAGCCTTCTTTATTCCACTGCAGGAGAGTGAGGCCTATGTCTCACTCTTGCTACGCCATCGGTCTCACGCGCCATGTCAGGTTCGACCCGCGATTTTACCAATAGAGATTAATCTTCTTGTGTATATGAAGTGTTTCCACACAGGGTATTTCTGTGTTTTAATAGAGGTCCTAATTTTTCTTACTGCCTATGCATTCAAAACATATTTATCTCATTGTCATAGAAAGTATTGTCTGTAAATAGATACAGTTATGGCAAGAGTGAGACACCGATTATCACCGTTCGGTATGTGTTTATGATTAGGCAACAAAAAACCACATTGTGCAAACATGCGATGCGTGTAATCGTAGATCACAGTCTATGTTGATTGTGAGATTTTAAAACATCACGCACATATCTGCAAGATCGGCATTGCTGACGTCACAGCTCGATTGTGTCATCGAATGATATAATGACATTTACGATACTACAATGGCATGTAGTAGCACGTAAGGCGATCCAAGGTAAAACTAATGTTATAGAACTGGACAAAGATACTCGGATTCCAACTTTTTTTAAAGAGATATTTTATGTTCGTCTTTGACCACCGTCAACTGTGCAGTTGGTAAGCGACACGATGTAGTCGAAGATGCCGCGCTCAGTCTTAGAAGATAAACACCTACCTATACCAGGGGGGTGTCACTCCGCAGTTTAGGTATGTTCGGCCGACGCTTCGTCCGGGTGGACAATGCGAGACAGAAGTCAGTGGCCGCCCGCACGCTAGCCTCATCGCACGTAACTGAGCATACGTGATAGAAAGAGAGCGGTATATCTAGGTGAATATAGCGAGCGGTATCCAGCGCTGTGAGAGTTGAATTGCTACTTTATTGCCTAGTAGATAGAGTCCTTATTTATTTCAATTCCTTTGCGGAGTTAACTTTCTGTACGTAGTACTATTATTTATTCTGTGCCTATACCCCGTGAACTTGAAATTGAAACCTCTTAAGATCTCTAGGTGTTATTATAAGAAACGAGAAAGCCAGCAGGTGGTTTCTTGCTCGCATTTGCGAACTTGTGATTCCCCGAAAGTACAAATTTGGGTGTCTTCAAATCCCGAGTGAACAGGTTCTTTCTAGGTAAGCGTGCTCCATCCTAGACCATGTCGTTGCTTAACATCAGGCGATGTGGTCAAGCGAAAAATATAAATAATTTTAAAAAAAAAATGGAAAATTCACAATGTATTGGTGAATAAAAATCGGTGATAACACCAAACTTGAAATATGTAGAAAGTAACAATATCGAACAGGCTTGGTGGCCTACCCTAGAATAAGCACCTTTTACGGATAAACGACTAGTCATTATAAAAGAATTTAAGAGCGTAACTACGCTAATTCTGAAAAATGTGTACTACGATAACGATCAGAACCAAAGACAATAAGAATAGCATACCTCCAAGTGAAGGGACAAAGAAACTGCCTCTTGTTTCGGACTAGGAATGCCGTCTATGCCTTGTTTTCCCTGCAGATATCTGTGGCAGCCATCTATGCAGTGTATTCTGTGGCTTAAAGTCTCATTACACCTGCTAAAGGTAATTAGAGACATACTACACAGTACACTCGAGTACAGCATAAGCTACCAATATAAATTGCTTATTTCTCTCTATCTTGCATACCTTCGCATTGACAGTCTCATTCTATCCAAATCTTAGCCAATAGGTACAAGCGGGCCTATGTCATGTATGAGGTACAAATTAGTAAACATATTCAAACGTGACATTGAGGCGTCGGCCTTTATGCGTCTTCATTAAATTAATAACCGCGACCCGTCATTGTTTAAGTTTTCTAACGATAATAAATGAGGTTCTTTTGAATAGATATTTTTATTCGTACATTTAGAACTACAGCTATTTTGATATATTACTAAAGCAACAATGATTGACGTGATTCGGTCGTATGAAATCAAACACCAATTGAACTCTGATACTTATCTTAACATCCTATACGAAATATTTGACAAATAAACTGCAAATAATAGACAATAGGTTACAATTTGCAAGTTTTTCTTACTTTCAAGTTCTATGCGCAGGTTAAAAAGTATTTTCGGGGCTTTACGACACATTGGTCAATACTACTTGTTCGTCAAGCCTACAAAAATAGATTTAAGCTCGTAAATTCATATTTATCAGTAACGACGACTGGTACTGCTATTGTTTTTGGATATAACAAAAACTAATCTGTCTCATATTGACATGTATGACGTAATGCTTTCTCTCTCTCGTATGTGAGCGATCTTTGTTCATAATTTATATAGTCTTGGTTAAAAACATGTAGTTGCCTTGTAGTTGCCCTTTGATGTTACCTGGGGCCGTACCGTGAACTGCTTATAGCGGGACCGAATAGGTTCTGCTGCCGACACTGCGCGACCGCGAACCTTATTGCGAGGCAATAAAATTCACAGTCGCGCAGCGTCGGCAGCTGAGCGTATTCGGTCGCGCTATAAGCAGTTCACGGTAAGGCCCCTGGTCTCGCCTACCCTGCTATTAAATTAACCTCATAAACGAGTATTTTATGAGCTGCTTTTTACTGTCCATTAGAACCTAGTGTCACCAAAATAGTACATCGGTACAGGCAAACACATGCTTACATACACTTAAATACATACTCTCTCTTTCGAGGCTCTTTTTATGGAGTCCGATAAAAAAGAGGCGCCTGTTTGACAAGCAAAAAATGTAAATGCTTTTACGTAGCGGGGTTAAGTAGCAACTTTAGCCCCGCTACGCGGAACAAAAGAAACCACTTCCTCGCCGCAGCGACACGTAAAATCGTATACACACCACGGGAGAAAAAAGTAAAGAAGCCTCATATCTCATGTTTGTCACCCTCGGCTTCGCCTTAGGAGACAATATACCTACTTGAGATCTGAGACATTCTTTACTTTTGCTCCCTAGGTGAGCAATCTACTATTATGTGGTGATTGCGATAATTTCATGGTCGAAACAATCAGAATGCACGTTATGTCGTGTAACTTTAATTTAGTGATCACCTACAAAGTTATTAGTTTTGTTAACGTTTCAGTCAAACAACAACATAAAATTCAAAATACCTGTTGCCTGGCAATCCGGTTTTTTCCCCTCTATAAACTTGCCTAGTGGGGAACCATATTTTTTTAGTTGAAGTTGTATTGATGTTTTTTTAATAATATAAATGGAAAATAATGTGTAATTTTTGTGTGATCTTTTTCACATTGGTAATTACTTACTTAGATGTTACATTATTATCGTATCATAACGTTCCAAGATCCGCGTCAAATATAACCAGTCATCAACATCACCTAGCATTATGTTTCCTTCAAACAATAGCACCTGCTAATCTTCATAGCAGCATAATGATAGGGTGATTGAGGAATCATTGGTTTCCTGTAGTCACTTACTCGCCAATGGGCGATGTTTACAATCTAAGTACAAAACAGTGATGTCATTGTCCCCGAACGAGCAGGCGGCCTTCAGTTCATCAAACAATGTTTTATACTTTAACGAGTTTAATGATTTAATCCGCGAGATACGGCGCTTGGCGCAAAGTGAAACCGGCGTGATTTATTAATGGTGATTTTCGGGTACATCGCACACTCTAATAAAGGACAATAGTTCCTTTAAAATCGCCGAAGTTAAGAGCGCTAGGCGAGCTCTTAATCCTGAATGCTCGCTCCTATGCCTGAAAAATATCAGATTTCACCCGCGCGTCTTGCAGTTGCTTAGAGTTGAACATTGCATAATATCGTACAATTAATGATGTTTTAATGATGTTAATGGCTTTAATTTTCCACTGGTGGACATAGGCCTCCTCCATAAATCTTCGAAAGAACCGGTTGGAAGCAGCACCCGTCCACCAGTGGACGAAATAAGATAAAAATGCCAAAAAAAATAAATGAAATGCTGATGATGACGAGACTAAAGTGAATATTTAGGTAGTAACTAGGTACGTTTTTCTTGACATTTTAATTATTTTTATGGTTTCATTCATGTAATGCTTGACAGGGGGGTACAGGAGTACACAAAATATTATTTTAAAAGTAAGTTCATATATCTCCCAGGCCTGGGGGAGACACCAGGACTGAAAAATCCTGATGTCTCCCCCAGGGGGAAACACATTTAAAATATACGCGTTAAAAAAAACGGTTACTCAAGTAAGATAGTCTGGCTATGTAATTAGTAAAAAATTATGAGGTGTTGTTGCTGATAAAAGCATTTGAATGAAACCCGTTTTGCATTTGGCAGTTTTAGTACATATACCCAGGTCTATTATGGCTGCTATCTAGAGTTAAATTATTGCAATCATAATTAAAAGTAATGTAACTTATAAGAACTTGTTTAATATGTTTTACAATAAAATATTTCATTGATTTGCGCTCTCAAGTCGTTTATTTTTGCGACAAATTGTCGAGTTCATTATCGGACTCTATCCCGCCATATATCTAGACTTATCATGTTAACTTTCATTTCGTAAGACCGGTTCTTTAATGAGTAGTCTAAACTAGTTTCCACCTCTCCTATCATATCAGGTTCTTCCGTACAAGACTTTTTGCTGTTAAATGACTCATAGGTAGTCTAGGTAGGTACCTATCATGCATTAACCCTGTTTTTCTTGGCTCTTACAGTTCGTAGTGAAATTGCATCAGAAGATAAATATTTAAGGTTAATGATGAAATTTATCCAGCACTTATTAAAGTAGGTAATACATATTTTGTTTTACTCGTATCTTTTCTCTTTTCTCGCTTGCACATTAACATATAATCACCTTCACTCTGCCACTGCTGAACGGATTTGGATTAAATTCAGTATAGAGGTGGCTTATAGTTTGGAATAAAATATACGCTACTTTTTATTCCAGGAATCGCGGGTGAAACCTCGGGGCATAGCTAGTTGTAGTTATTTAATCACTAATTTACAAACAGTAACAAAACCATATTTTGTTGTTTATCATAACGTAACTGACAAAGACGTGTAATGGCAACAAAGAAAAATAATTTTAGCTTATTGAATAACAATAGCATGTATTTGCGTTTGACCGCCATCTGATGCGGTCTACGATGAAGCACTCTTGTCTAGAAGAATTCTATGAACTTGCAATGAGACACACGTAAAATAAAAATTGTTCTATGTTGAATATATACAATACTAGAGGTCACCCGCGACTTCGTCCGCGTACGGAATAAATTCGGGCCGCTCCCAAAATTCACCACGTTTTTTACCTGCTGTGCGTTGTCTGTCAGTCAGTAGTCAGGACAGAGCCTTTTATTATATTAGATAGAAGAAGAAGATAGATTGGCTGCTTTGCTTCTGTAGCATTATTCCCTGTATCTATCGAGTAACGGATGTTTGCAAGAGTTTTTATGTCGCCAACAACATAGACGATACAAAAAGAGAAACATAAAATATGTCTACAATGTCTTGAGCACGCTTCCTCATACCAAAACTACTGAACCACCGACTGAATAAGGAAAACATAAACCATTAGCAGTCTTCTGCAACTAACATGTATCTGTTAATCATAAAAAAATGTGACATTTACCATACTGGCTCCGAAATAGACTTTAATCTTTTACCAGATGTTAAGAGTTTACGAATAGAGTAACCACTCACCTCTTAAAACAATAAAGTGAAACGATGTTTTGAGGAAAATCATAAACAGGAAAGTCGTACAGGCATTCTTTTTTCTCCCAACTTGAGAATCATTACGCAATGAGGAGAATATTTTTAAGAGCATGGAACTTATTATCTGTAAAGAATGTAGACTATGCCTGAGGTTTTCCCCAGGAAAAAGAATTACTGAAAGGATCAATGAAATCTAGATTACATTAAATTTATTACTGGGAATACGTGAACCATGTTATCTGACAAGGTTTGTATAAACTATAATACAATCTCGCTTACGTTACGCCAATGCATGCAAAAAATAGTGCACATAATAAATGGTTACAACTTCAAAACTAAAACGTAACCATACCACTCGAGGTGTATCTTTTACAATTTAAGCTCTCGACCTTCCTATCTCACAAAAAAGGTTGGATCGAATCTCGAGGCGGGCACATCTCAGAACGAGCGAGATGCAGATACCGGACCGGTTGTAAGACTTGCGCTTGTCTCGGTTTGTGGAACGAAGATTTCACCTGTGAGGTGCGACGGCGAGTCTGTGAGGCGAGACCTCAGAATATATGGAATTATGGATATTGGAACGAGAATGCACAAAAAAATGTATCTACGTAATGCTATTTTTTCATCATTTAACATGAACAAGTGAGACAATTTTAAAATTCTGGTCACTCTTGGGGAGAGAGAGGAGCTAAATCCTCAAATCATTTGAATGATTCAAAAATGAATGCATGCAAAAACATGTTTTTTTTTTTTTTTTTTTTTTTTTTTTTTTTTTTTTTTTTTTATGAATGACTATGCTGTTGGCCTCAGGTGGCCTCTACAGCGTCACCGGACTTTAGGCAAGCGCAAACGGCGCTCGGCCTAGGTTTAGGTTAAAGGCGACTAGCTCAAGGGCACCGCAGACGGTACGAACCTCGGCTTGGCCGTCGCCGGGAGTGGGGTCAGACTTGCCCTGGCACCCCAAAAGGGGTATGCCCTGGGGCCCTAGCAGGTTGATCTGGTTGACTACTTGGAGAGAATCTAACAGATCTTCTGAAAGATCTGGGGAGTCCTCGACCTCGCCGGCGAGGTGGGTGCGTGTTTGTGTGCCTTTGGTAACCGGCGCCTATACCAAAGACGGAATACTTCTTATTGCTAGGAGTGGTCGGATCAGGCGAGCCCAGCGCCGCCGAGGTGATGACGGCTATGGGGTCGTCCGGGTCGCCCAAGACGTGTCTGGGGCGTCTACGGAAGGGGGATGGGTCTGTCGTATAGTTCGAGGCTTGGACTATGAGTGGATTGGGATGGTGGGGGGTCGCATCGAAATAGCGGCGCGAAGCGTACTTAATGTACTGACGGATGGAGGGGAGTTCGAGATCGCAGTGCAGGTCGGAGTTTCGCATGAACCAGCTAGCACCGACTGCTCTGCGGATGAATCTATTTTGTATGACTTGGAGTTTCTCTAGATCTATGCTGGAGGCATGAGCGAACGCCACGGAGGCGTACGTCATGACTGGGCGAATACAAGTTTTGTAAATTGTAACCTTATTTCTAAGGGACAATTTACTACGCTCGTTGAGAAGGGGAGTGAGCCGGCCTAAGAAGAAGGCTGCTCGGTTGCGAACTATCTGGATATGCTTAGAGAACGTGAGTCGACGATCAAGGGTCACACCGAGATACTTGGTCTCGGTAGCCCATGGGATGGGCTGGCCGTTGAGCGTGATATGCTTAGAAGGAGGTCTTTTGAACGGATGAAAGTACACGGCTGCACTTTTATCGGGGTTAACGGTGATAGCCCACTTCTTGAACCAGTCTCCGAGGAGATTGAGGGCTCGTTGAAGGTGGGCTAGCTGAATGACCTTGTTCCACCCTCTGGTGTAGAGGGCGGTGTCATCGGCAAAGAGAGCAAGCTCCACTTTGGGGGTGCGGGGGATGTCACAGGTGAAAAGCGAGAAGAGAATCGGGGCCACAGCGGAGCCCTGAGGGACTCCGGAGCCGATGTCGTGGGGGGAGGAGCGTTGTCCCTCGACGCGGTATCGAAAGCTTCGAGCCCTGAGAAAGTCTTGTATTATGAGTACAAGACGGTCTGGCAGCCCGAGCTGATACAGCTTGTATATCAGCCCGTTGTGCCAGACTTTATCGAAAGCTTTCGCGACGTCGAGGAACACCGCTACAGTCCCTTGGGGGAACGGCTTGTGGGTGTAACCATGGCCGGGTTTCTTGTTGAAACCTTCTAGGACGTACTCCGTGATGCGGTGTACTTGTTGGACGCAAGAGTGTCTGGCTCTAAAGCCGAACTGTTCATCAGGGAGGAGGTTGTTGTCTTTGACACAGGACCAGATGCGCTTCAGAAGGACGCGCTCGTAGACCTTGCCCAGGGTACTGAGGAGACTAATGGGACCGTAGCTAGAGGGCTCGGAAGCCTTCTTGCCGGGTTTGTGGATGCCGATGACGTCGGCGGATTTCCACGCGTCGGGGAAAATGCAATTGGCAATGGCCGCATTGAAGATGCTAACTAGAAGGTGAACTAGCGTAATGGAGAAGTGCTTGAGCACTTTGTTACTGATGCCGTCCGCACCTGGAGCTTTCCTGGTGTGGAGGCCTTTAATAATCGACTCAACCTCGGAAGCTGTGACAGGCTCGAGTTCATCAAAGGGGGGAAGTGAGGATCTGTATTCGACTTCACTGTTCACCTTATCGAGGTGAGCAGGGTCGACATGTTCTAAACTGGGGCTGCACTGCGTTTCGAGGCTGTCGGCCAGGCATTCGGCCTTTTCCTCGTCGTCAAACGCGGGGGGGAGGTCAGGTCGGGTGAGAGGGGGCATAGTCGTAACAGAGTCTGATTTCAGGGATCTAGTCAGCCGCCAGAATGCCAGGTGGGATGGCTCGATCCCCGAGAGTAAGTCATCCCACCGTTGATTACGGAGTTCACTCATGCGGTTTTTTACGGCACGTTCGTAATACCGCAGAGTGGCTCTGTTATCCTCGGTGCGAGCTCGATCGAATGCCCTAGTGGCAGCGTGTTTCGCTCTCAGTAGGTCCCTCGCGTCCTCAGGCAGGGCCCAGCGTTGGTCTCCCTCGGCTGGAACCTGCTTTGAGGCCTCACCAACGGTGGTGCGGAGGTGGCTAGTGAGAGCGTCAATGGAGGTAGAGATGTCGTCAGGGGTAACAATGTCGTCAGGGATTCTGTCCAAGTCAGGGGAACTACAAGCTTTCAGGGCATCGCCTAAGTGCTTCCAGTTGACCACGGTCTTAGTCAGAGGAGGTCTGTCAGTCGGATCGGGGCCTAAATGCATGAGGACGGGTCGGTGGTCAGAGTCGAGTTCGTGTAGTACTTCCAATGAGCGTAACTGGAGGGTCACGCCCTTTAGAAGCGCTAAGTCGAGTACGTCAGGTCTGTAGTTCAAGTTCAGGGGAAAGTGGGTCGGAGTACTGGGAGGAACTATGTCAAAGTTGAGGTCGTCAGAGAGGGAGTTCAGAAGGTTTCCCTTCGTATTGGTCGTGTTGCAGCCCCATAAAATGTGCTTGCTGTTGAAGTCGCCAGCCAGAATGACTGCGCTTCCGAGAGAGAGAAGAGCCTCGAGGTCACTCCTGAGGAGAGTCTTATTACCGGAGAGGTAGCAGGATACTAGGGTAATGGGTTGATGACCGGTCATCGAAAGGCGGCAACAGGAAGCTTCCATTGCTGAGAGAGAAGGGGTGTCGATGGGAATGCAGTGAAGGGACCTTTTGTAATAGATGAGAGTACCGCCTTTTATGGTGGTAGTCCTATCATTACGAACGAGCGAGTAGTTTGCGATCCTGGGATCCCTCTTGCTAGGTTTTAGAAAGGTCTCGTTCACTAGCATAACATCGGCCTGGTGGGTTGAGAGGAAGTGCCGAATCAAGGGACGCTGGTCCCTTGATTCGGTGGTGATGCCGTTGGCATTAAACCATGCCAACGAAAGGGAGCGGGGTCTAACACGTTTGGGTGTACTATACATGTTGGTTCCTAAGGACGTTGGGGGCGAAGCGCTGTAGTGCACCGAAGAGCCTATAATGCTCATCGAGGATATCGATGAGATTATGGTTCTCCCGGACCTTCTGGGCTACATGTCGAACCTCGTCGAGGTTAACCGACATCGCAATTTCAGCGAGGAGGAGTAGATCCGCTTTCGGGCTGGAGGAGCCAGGGGCGGATCGTTTGGGGGTGGAGGGCTTGGGCGGAAGGGCAGGGCGGGCCTGGGTCTTGGCATGAGCGGGAGATGGCGCAGGGGCGGGTGGGAGCGGTTGAGTCGCCTGAGGAGTGCTGGGCGGATTTGACCATGCATTAGTCAGTGGGACAGGGGCGTCAACGAATTTTGACACCTGGCGGGGTTGGGCAGGTTTTGGCTTAGGGCCAGCTGCTTTAGAGCGAGACGGTAAGGGTTTCTTGGCCTTAGGGGCCTTGGGACAGCCGCGATAATTCGCGGTATGGCCCTGAGTGCCACAGAGGACACAACTGGGGAGAGTAGGGTCGTCCTTCTTACGAAGGCACTCCGCGGTGCTATGATCGCCCGCGCACTTCACGCACCTGAAGGGTGCGTAGCAGTAGCGGGCAGAGTGTCCGTATAGCTGGCAACGATGACACTGTCCTGGAATGGACTTTTTGTGAGGGACTTGGAAGTCGAGGCCGGAGAGATGGAGAATCGATTTGGTAGTCCAAATTTTCTTCCCTTCCTGGGTATTCGTAAGAGTGACCAGCACCATGTCATAGGGTTCTTTGGTCCTGCCGTTGTACATCCGGCTGACCGAAAGAACAGGGAGGTCTTGGGTGAGGAGGTCGTTATGGATTGCCAGGAAGGGAATCTCCTTGGGGATGCCCTTTACGACAACTCGGATGTCTTT
Organism: Erannis defoliaria; assembly: GCA_905404285.2. Taxonomy (NCBI): domain Eukaryota; kingdom Metazoa; phylum Arthropoda; class Insecta; order Lepidoptera; family Geometridae; genus Erannis; species Erannis defoliaria. The sequence goes on from FR990076.1 coordinate 4,827,437, forward strand.
CTCCTCATCGAGAGCGTATCTGTGGAAGTGAATATTCGCGTCGCGGAGGTAGGTAGTGGCTTTGCGGTAGTCGTCGGGGGAGGCTAGACGGACCATAATGCCGTCTTTGTTTGGTTTGGCGGAAAACTGGATCTGTAGATCCGAGAGGTTACGCGAGACGAGTTCCCATAGTTCCCGGTTGCGGACAACTATGGTACCGGTCTTAGGATGGGGAGCAGGGTCGACAATCGGAGCGTCCGATTCCGAACGGATCGGAGAGTCCGATTGGGCGGAGTCGGAGGCAGGTTTAGTCCCTGAAGTGGGGCAAGGGGCCTTGGGGGGAGGAGGGAGGGAAGCAGTGGTAGCGGGACGCTTTTTACCCTTTTTGGAGGCGACGACTGTGAAGCCGTCGTCCTGGGTAGAAGTGTCCATTTCTGGAGAATCGGGGCTGTCCGAAATGGACGGACGGAGTGGACGGGGGGTAGGGGAGCACGAGCGGCGTCCGTGGCGGGAGCGACTTCGCGACCGGGATCGGCTCCTTGCTGGAGCGCGACCCCTAGGCCGAGAGTGGCTCCCGTCACGGGCGGAGGGTTTCGGAGGAGGTGGAGGCTTGGGAACTGAGGAGCCTGGCGCCGAAAAATTCGGCGTCAGTTTGCAGGCAGAAGCTGCCTGCCCTCGTGGAGTCTTAGGACGGGCGAGAGACCTTTGCGCGTATGTCTGGGGAGCGCGAACGAATTCCTCCATTTCGGAGGGGTTGGCCTTCAGGTGGTCCAACAAAGTTTTCGCGACGAAGCTGATGGCTTCGTCGAGATCCTTTTGGGAGACCATCCTAAGGCGGGAGAGTTGCGGGGGTTGGGGGAGGAGGTCCCCAACAGGAGAAGAAAGTGTGTGATCCCTCTGCCGGGGGTAGACAGGGGGCTGCGTACCTAGTGTATTACCTAGAGGGTGTACCAGCTGCCAGTGTTATTTTATTGTGCAGCTGGTTGTGTGCCTGCGATATCTGGTGTCGACTAGGGGTGACCCCAAGGCCGGTGGTTCCAGACCCAGCAAAAACATGTGCGGTCGTCCCTGAGTATGTTGTATTACGTAGTATTTTATCATTTATTTATTTATTCCCTAGCCTAGGAAAGACTTTCTGGAACGAGTCTTTCCACTTTACAAAATGTGACGAACTCTTATAATTAATGAAACTTTTAAACTTTCGCGTTTTTTAATAAAACACGTACAGACATATCAGATATAGCTTCAATTCAAAAGATTAATTAAATTGTTATGAACAAAATCATTGCCATTTGAATGTATGACCCTGTTTCTGATGGACTTGCATAGATGGCAATCGAAAATGCAAATTCTATCAAAATGCATAGCTGTTCCATCCGAATTCAAATGCAAAAATTATCGAGAAAGTATCATAAATCTTCTATTTTATGAGCCCAGGCTCCATCAGCTTACGATAATCAAAGTCTAGACTAAGTATTTCATATTACAAAAGATATTTTATAAATCTACTTCCGCATAATAAATAAATAGTTTGAATAATATTTAGGTAACATTTATTTCTTAATACATTAATTAAATGCACATTCTTGTGTATCCATAACATAATATTACATTTTAAAACGAAGGATAGAGAGGAGCTAAATCCTCCAAGAAAGGAAGTCACTCTTACACATTGTGGTAAATTTTGAAGGCTTTAGTTGACAGTTCTAAACTAATTAAAATATTGCTGACACTTTTTTACTAGGCATGTTAGCTAAGGACAGCAATACTTTAGCTAGATTAGTTCTGTCACCTTATAAACCTGCAATATCGACAACAGTACCTTTTCAAGCATGATTTCAATTTGTTAATAGTGGAATACTTTTCCCATAGATACAATCTGGGTGTCTTCGCGAATGAATCGGTTTCTTCTGGGCTAGCGTGTTCCATCATTGACCGAGGCGTGACAGTGATCAAACGCAAGGCCAAACAAATTAATACCAGTGACGGTGATAATGGAATGGACGAGCTGGCCCCGCCGACACAATCAAGCATACCAGCTAAAAGTATGCATATTACATTTGCCAGAAAATAGCGAATCTAATAGGGTAGATGACTGATGTTTATATCGTTGAAACCAATGGCTTTGATGAAGAATTTAAGTAAATATAGGTAGTATGTTTATTGAAAAAATAATTGAAGTCGGTTAATAATGTTCTGATATATGAGCGTTTAAAGTTTTTGTTAGAGACAACTCTGTCCCATTCCCACAAAACAAAAAATTACGTCACGCCTTACTTGTCAGAATAGAATTTATATGGCGAGAAGTGACGTCACGATTTGCTGTTTTTTCTCTCTGTCTAGCATGATATTAAAATGCTTATAAGTTGCTTATTTTTGATCAGATTTTCATTTTCTTTTCATTAATCAGCTATATTTATGGACCACATTTAATAGGATATTAATAGGACAATAAAAAAACTAGTCATCTAGCCTATTACTGCATGACAAAAAAAAGCACGCATGTACATGTTTTAGAAGTTTGTATTGTCGTATTGTGCGGCTCGCATGTCGCAATGACAGAGTATGAATGACGCGAGTGGAGAGCTGGCGCTCAACATATAGTCTTCAAATCCGTAGATTGGAAAGAAGAATTAGAAAGCGCACGGAGACATATAGTCTCCGTGCGCTTATTTCCCGTCCATTCGTTTTATCATTGTCGCTGATTAATACCACATTTTATACATGAATCTGGGACTGTTTAATATGAATAGACTGACTACTCTATATTTATTTAATGTTTATAAATTGTTTATTATCTGGATCTGGAACGTTTCAATCAGAGTTTTCTAGGACAAATTGAGAGCTTTTTTATGCCAATCATAATAATGGTATGATTGGAGTTTTTACGAAGACAGTCCCACACGCTAACTACATTGAGCTAGGTATATATCAGTGGCTTGTTATCAAATTGTATAATCACTAACTCACGCTTACCAATATGCGAGTTAGTCGTCTTTTGGTAAGTAGGTAAATAATAAAATATAAAAGATAATAAAAAATAAAAATATAAAATATTATACCCTAGTACCCTAGTATAATATTTTATACCAGTTATATAGATATACTCATTTAAAAATCAATGTGATTATTTTTTGTCACTATATTACTTACAATAATGCATATTGTCACAAATGTGTTTAATTGTTGAAATTGTTTAAATTTTTACTTAAAATGTAAGTCACATTTACTATCTGCTCCAAATTCAAATTCAATATTAATTAGTAATTTTCTGTAATATCTTAAAGTTTTGCATATACTACATTTTGTTTTGCCGGTAACTTTTGTCTTTATCATACTCGTATACTTTGGCACTGTTGCGAGCGGGAGGAGCACTGCCGTCCGAGATACAGTTTATACTAGTTCGGAGGGTAGGGTTAATCTTTTCTCAATACAAGCCTATTTTAACCATTTTATAAATTGTCTAATTGTCATTGTCTACTAAAACTCGAAAATGAAAGACACGACACAATTTCACCTGACACACATTTCATTTACACATTTTCGATTTCGATACCTGCTAAGAATTGTGCAAGATTAGTTTTGAGCTTAGAAAACCTTTGACGATGACGTTACTTTCCGGAAAGTTATTTTATCCTAGCATAAATATGTGAAAAAGTGACGCTGTGTGAACAATTTCCACCAATATTTATTTATTTATATTCTTTGCATGTGTGACATTTTAAGTATTTTAACCTTGATAAGTATTACTAGATCCTTCTCAATAGTTATATAACAAACGAAAACGAAACAAGGCCGTATGGAAGGGGGGAGGGGTTTAACACCCCCCCCCCCCCCCCTATTGCAGAGTCCGCCTGGGGAAATACCACACCTTTGCCAGTACAACCACCAAGCAGTAGTGTGCAAGCATTACTGTGTTTCGGTTTGAAGGGCAATGTTACCAGAGAAATTACTGGGAATGATGAGATTAAACATAATTTCTCAGGGTGACGAGCGCAGTATAGTGCGACGCAGGATTGTATTAGCAAGCTCATAATTCTGGCGCTGCTACTGTTATGGTCAAACGTGACGCTTACCATCAGGAGAACGTCTCGCAAGTCTCGTCACTATATTGCATTTTTTTTTGTTAAAATTGGTAATTTAAGGGCATGACCGTACATGAAATAATTTTTAGAAGATTATTGTGTTTAATCAATCGTAGAAACGTTAATACAAAGAAGCGTCAAACTAAGATGATTGTGAGACCTTAGTTTAAACTCCGAGGTATATACAAAAGTTCAAGTGTCATTAAAGCTATTTCAGCTTTTACATAACAATTCTAGGTCTGTTATGAATTCAAATTATGATCTTTATTTTGTAACTCTTCAATTCTGCGACGATTCGTGGATCAGGCTTTCAACCGCTGACGTAACCAAGACTTCCTAGACATTACAGTCTAATTCTTTTGTACGATAGCTTTCTGCCATGGCTGGGTAACGCCAGTACCATGAACTTTGTCAAAGACAGCCGATACTGAAGACAATACCGAGGTATTCTGTAGAATACCGGATTACATACATTTTTGCACATAAACATTATGTTTACGATATTTTGGTACGCACTAGGGTGTCATTTAAAAATTCTTTGGAGTAGTTTGAGAATGAATGTATGGGAATCTTATCTTTATAGAACAAAGAAATGAAGTACTTTCCAAACAACCCCATAGTTTAGTACCTATACTTTCTTCGCCAGTATTTTGTTTAAATGTTCAAAATAAATATATTCAATTCATTAAAACAATCTATGGTAGCCTAAAAAAGTGGTAGTAGGCTAATTGGCAGACCACTCAACTTAATATTGTAAGGTCGCGGGTTAAGTCTTCGGCCCGTAACAATGAGCTGTTTGGAGTTTATGGACGAATTTTCAAACCACTGGCTTTTTGGTGACTGAAATCAACGTGAAGAAAGTTGCGTACGTCCGGAGAAGAAATTAAATGGCGTATATGAAATTGTGAATCTAACAAACCCGCAACTAGGCCCGCGGCAGCGTTGTGGATAGGCATAATCGCCCTTCGAGAATAGGCAAGGTCCAAGAGTGTCCACGTCCTATCAAAAAACGTAGCCTATGCTTTTAATGCCTGCAATATTAATGTTAAAAATTATACAGAAGTTAAAGCCACATAAATTGGTAGTTTACAACAAAATCACTTGATGACTGTGTCTAATGTGTATGACAATGGCGTAGGAACTAAAGGTCGTGCCTTAGGAAGCGGCCTTGACACTTCTCTATGTGGTGGCTACGCGTATTTACTTTGAATTACCGTCGCTAATCAACAATTGATAACATTCCGATAACAATAACAACAGAACCCTATTGAAAGGTCAGAGAATCGGAAACTGCATTTGTACTTAGAAAAATGCCGTGATGTTTATTACATAATTATTTTGTAAACTTTCATTCGCATAATAATCCTGTGCTGTGACAGTCGGTCAGCGAATTTTACATTCTGCGCCTAATCGCGCTGGAGCTGCACGAAGAATGAAAGACACACGCTAGTCTTCTGGTGAATTAGCATGAGGCCTAATATACGAGTTGACAACCTAGAAAGCATTCCGTCGTCGTCACACTGGAAGAGAACATCCGCCCCTACCCCTCCTTGGAATAGTTCTATATCCGTAACACATGTATGAGATTTTAAACGGAAGTTACTCTAAGGCACAGGCCACATAGAAACGGTGTCGGGCGTGGACGGCTTGCCGCTGCATTCAAATTTCATACTGAACTCATTGAAATAAGGCACACACCGAAAGACGTCGATAGGGTGCGTCCGCGCCCGATGAACGTCGTTCGGTGTGTTTGTATTGTGCCTTATTGCAATGTATTTAGTATGAAATCTGAATGGAGCCCGTGCCATATCCGCGCCCGATGCCATTTATGCCTGTGACTAATAAGCATAATCAGCCTTTTTTTTACTGCTGGACATTATGCCTACCCTCGAAGGACGATTAGGCCATATCGTCCACGTTGGTCCAGTTGTGGGTTGGTGGATTCACATATACGCCATTTAATTTCTTCTTCGCATGTTTGCAGGTTTCCCCACTATGATTTCTTTCACCAAAACACCCAATGGCATGAAAACCCGTATATGAACTCGAATGTAACTCAACTCCGGGACCTTCCTTGGGGATAAAGAAAGCAGATGGAAAAAAAATAGTTCTCATCTTGTTGTAGGTCGTACGTCGTACGTCTACGGCATTTGACTACAGTATACACATCCGGTCCTTCAAGGAGAGTGCGGTCCACCAGCCGATGCGTCAGAAACGACTCACACATAAGTAAATCCGTTAAAGATTGCAAAAATACTCAGAAAAATAAAAAACACTGCTCAATTTTAAAGCTTTTGTGACCTTTCATTTGCAAAAAGAGCATGCTAAGTTAATTTCATTTTAAGTACCAGGTAAGTATTAGTATAGTTACTGACTTGTATACCTTCCTTAGGTTGCCCAAAATGGTTTTGTGGTTGTAGAAATAGAGGATGCAATTAGTAAGACCAAATTAGTGAATATTAGGTGAACCACAAATTACTAGGGCAAGCGCTCTACACGTAATATTTTATAATGTATTAGCTAAAATCAGCCTAATTATCGTATTATATATTTAGTTTTTAAATTCCTGGAAATACAAACGGCTACTGTGGTATTGACACCGTGGGTGAAACAACTGCCCAGCTGTTTCACTAGGTTCCTCTAGCTAGGTTTCAAGGAAAGGATATGAATAATAAAAACAACAGAGTACGCTTCTTATTCACAAACGTCTGTGAAGTTCATCCAAATTTGCTGTTTTTTTAATCACCACCGACGGACTGACAATTTATGGTATTTTACGCCTTGGTTTTACGCCATACATTAATGGTAAACAACTAAGTTTCTCAATCTAAAACACAGAGTTTTATATTATTGCTACACCGATCAAACGTGCACTGAGCACACCATTTTATAACCACAGCAGCGAAATTAATTCGAAATCCATTGGCGACCGCACGTCCGACCTAGACCTTAGAAACTCAACGAAATATAGAACAATTTAGGCCAAAGTCTTTATGGTGACTCAGCGAATAGACAATACTTATTACGGTACGTTTTACCCGAGTCGAATATGAAATTTAATTACAGACGGCTATGTACTGGCTATTAATTATTTAGTAGCCGTTTTTTTTATGCCAAGCCTCGAGTATAACAAGTATACATTGCCTCAGCAGTCCTATGTGAATTTTCAAAAAGTGTATGGAGTACGTATCTATCATAAGATACATAATTAACGACAAGGCACTGGTTGGCAGGAGATTGCAAAGCCTCGAGCACAGAAGACAGGTTTCGTGCCTTTCTGTATTTTATCGACTGCACTTTGGCGAGTGCGCGCAGGAGTTACACAAGCTAATTCCGCCCTCTCCATTCCGCTACAGGACTTCCAAGATAGGGAAGTCGCTTCACCCCTTTGCAGTGGACGTGCCTCGTTTACGTACAAAGCGCTTCGAAAGCACATTTATAATCCGTACTGCAAAGGTTTGGAACTCTCTACCAGCAACAATATTTCCAAGCTCATATAAACCACGTTCTCGCGCTATAAATTACTTTTCCTCATTTGAAAAACTCTTAGAAAACACCTCTACCTCTTACGATCACACTATTATCGCTGGTGACTTTAATACCTGTTTGCTAAAGCGAGATTATAGGTCCTGTAGACTTGAATCACTGGCCACGGCGCTCAATCTAAACATACTTCCGTTTAATGCTACGCACAATCCTCCAAACAGTACTCCTTCTCTTCTTGACCTTATGCTGGTGTCTTCCCCTAATCATGTCGTTAGGCATGGCCAGTGCGCGGCTGACGATTTTTCCTATCACGATCTAATTTATCTTTCATACAAGATTCGACCTCCTAAAGCCAAGCCTAAAATTCTTTTACTGCGCAGTTTTGGTAGTATGAATATTGACAACCTGTGCAGTGATGCCCTGGAGTTAGATTGGTCTGGTGTTATTAACGCAGATAGTATGGATGAGAAAATTTCGCAATTTAATCTCATTTTAACCAAACTGTACGACATCCATGCTCCTATACATGCTGTAAAATTGAAGCATGCACCTGCACCTTGGCTGAACGACGAAATAAGAGATCTAATGCGTAATAAATTAACAGCCAAGACTAAGCTTAAGTGTCGCCTTTCTGATATTAACAAAGAGAAGTATATAAGCCGGCGAAACGTCTGCAATAGAGCGTGTAGGGATGCACAACGCCGACATATTCATAATTCTGTAGAAAACGGTGATCCAGCAAAAGTCTGGAAATTTCTTCGGTCAATGGGAATTGGTAAATCTAGACAAGATAACACTTCAAATAATTTAGACATTAATCTGTTAAACCAGCATTTCTCATCTTCGTCCAGTTTTCATGGACCGGCGAAGACTGCTACCCTTAACCATATTTTCTCTACCATTCCTCCCAACAATGACTCTTTTATTTTTAATCAATTTACTGCTTGTGATGTTAAGAAGAGTATACAATCGATTTCTTCCGACGCTGTTGGTAGTGATAGTATCAGTCGCAAGATGATCATGCCTATTCTTGATGAAGTCGTTCCTATCATCCTACATATCCTAAATTTCTCCATCTCATCGGGCTCGTTTCCAGTGATATGGAAAGAAGCCCAAATTACACCCCTTCCCAAAAAACCTAATCCTAGTTCATTCTCCGATTTTCGTCCAATTTCTATCCTTCCCTTCTTATCAAAAGTTTTAGAGCGTCTTGTCCACCAACAGTTATCCTCTTACCTAATCAAAAATAACCTCCTTAACCCTCTTCAATCTGGTTTCCGTACTGGACATAGTACCGTTACCGCTTTGACGAAAATTACCGACGACATAAGGGATGGCATGGGTAATGGTCACTTAACTGTACTATCACTACTTGATTTTAGTAATGCATTTAACAACGTTGACTACGACATCTTGTTAGGACTCCTTCGCTCTCTTAACATATCTCCAACGGTTATTGATTGGTTTCGAAGTTACCTGTCTGGACGCCGGCAGCGCATTCGTATTGATAACACGTACTCTTCGTGGTGCAATATATCTGCCGGTGTACCGCAGGGCGGCGTGCTATCTCCTCTTCTTTTTGCAATTTTTATAAATTCCATCTCCCAACAGCTTATTTCTTCCTACCACCTCTATGCAGACGATCTGCAGATTTATACGCAAGCTCCCATGGCGCGTTTGCACGAGGCAATAGGAATCACGAACACCGATCTTGGGCTGATACGTGACTGGAGCAGATCATACGGCCTTACAGTCAATCCCACTAAAACTCAGACTATTATCATTGGGAGTTCCCGTATGGTCTCTAAAATAGACTGGTTTCACCTTCCGCAAGTGGTGTTTGACGGCATTACTATTCCCATTAGTGAAACTGTAAAAAACCTCGGGATTCTTATAGATCGCCAATTTTCTTGGAAACCTCAGATAGCTGAGGTAAGCCGGAAAATCTTTGGCTCTGCAGCTTCTCTCAGAAGGCTGCGTAACTTTCTTCCAATTACTACCAAAACTGCGCTTGTGAAATCTCTCCTGTTTCCAATACTGGACTACGCAGACGTTTGTTATACTGATTTAACCGAAGAGCAACTCGACAAGCTTGAACGTTTACAAAACTTCTGCATTCGGTTCATTTTCGGTTTACGAAAATATGACCACGTCTCTGAATTTCGTCGAAAGCTTAAATGGTTACCTATCCGACTTCGCCGTAATACTCATATTCTTTCCTTTCTCTATAAGATCCTGTTCATCCCCTCCATCCCAATTTACCTGAAGGAACGCTTTGAGTTCATCCAACCGCACTCCAGTTCCCTACGAACCTCTCGCGCCCTCCAACTTAAGATTCCTTCTTCCACCCACTCCAATCTTTCCAATAACATGTCCTTCACTGTTCAAGCTGTCCTGCTGTGGAATGAACTCCCTTCTTCTGTCAGACACGCTAAATCTCTTCCTATTTTTAATAACCTTCTCTATAAACACTATTTTTCCATAAATTAATTGGTACGTCTGTATTTATACATGTATATATATTATATTGGTATATATATGTTATGTATAGTAAGTATTATTTATGTAGGTATAACTATTTTATTGTAAGTATTTTAACTTATATGTCTGCAATATTAATTTATTATGTTTTATATATTATGTACACCACCGACCAAATTGCATTTGCCTCCTTTAGTCCAGTCCATCCAAAGGTTGCCTGGAAGAAATCGCTTAAGGTGATAAGGCCGCCCCTTGTACTGCCAAATAATGTACCTACCCTGATTATTTGTAAGTTGTTCTATATTTCTGGTGTGCAATAAAGATATATTGTATTGTATTGTATTGTATATAATCTGGGGATCTTCAAACGAAGAGCGAATAGGTATCTTCTGGGAAAGCGTACTCCAACTTAGACCTTGTCTACGCCTCTGCGGGCCAAGGTCAAAAGCGAACCCATTAATATAAAAAAAATATAAAAAAATAAGAAAAGTAAGATTTTATTATGAAAACTGACGTGGTTTTGACACATTTTTGTTTTATTCATACGGGAATACTCACGTTTAATTAAATCGGATACTCCGACTATAGTTTCGATCACATCCGGTGACCTTTTTCAAAGAGTGAAAACAGAGCCCGACGCGCGTGCAGCTGCGTCACCGGATGTGATCGAAACTATAGTCGGAGTATCCGATTTAATTAAACGTGAGTATTCCCGTATGAATAAAACAAAAAGTAAGATTATTTTTTTTGGTAGTTTAGCAGAAGATATCTTGTTCTTTTAGATATCCTCAGGTAATATTTGTAACATTATAATAATCAGACATTCTATAGTCCACTGGTTGACTTAGGCCTACCCTCGAATCGAAGGTCGATTGGGTCATAATATCCATATTATCCAAATCATAAACCCGTGTAGGTGGATTCACATACACCATTGAGTTTTTTCGTTCGTATTACGCAGTTTCCTCACGATGTTTTCCTTTACCGAAAAGGCAGTGGTATGGAAATCCGTGCATAAACTGCGGGTCCGGGATTTGAACCCACGACCTGACGATTTCAAATCGAATGTTCTCCCACAAGACTACCACGCTTTTTCTTTTTTTGCTTTTGAAAGAAAGAAAGAAATATATATTTTTAAGAAATATATATTTTTGTGTAATTTGTTATTTAAGGTAATATTAGTTTAACTTTTACTACATTATAGCTATCAGAAATTCATACTTCAAAAACTTTAAAATACGCTACTGAGACAGCTGTGGCAAAACCAATTATTAAAACCCTTAAACTCTGCCTTAAAAGATGGCTGTCAGATTTCCTTAAAAAAATATGACGGTGTCTCTTTCCCTCGACTCTACAGAAAAGTTGGTCAGACTCTTCAGTATGCAATGGTGGTATCTTTCGAACGTGTCGAAAGGATGTCGCGTCTCGAATGTTATGGTTCAAGGAACTGTGACGTAGAGAGGCGAAAAAACTAACATATATTCTGTGGTAGAGGTCGGACCGTAATGAGGAAGGAATTCGTGGCTTCTCCATACTAGCCTCCCACGAAAACGTATGGTTTAGGATGAATGAATCTTAATAAAATAAGTATATAGGTTAGGCAGATTAATAACGCAATAATCTTAAGAATTGTAAGAGATAATATGGTAGGTACTTCTGTTTAAAATTAATAGTACGTAAACTGCGAAAATAAAGCTGTGAATAAACAAAAATCAACAAATGGCGTCACGATTAGAATTCCAGTCAGATGAACAATCAAGATCAGTTTATGTTCATTTCTATTTAGAAACAAATACAAATATGAAACTCGTACAAGTATAGGTCTATACATACTTATGTAAATCAGTTAGTTTCTAATTGTAGATTCAAAATCGTACTTTCTACGAGCAGTTATGATTTATTTATATTTTACGCACATCATACAACTTAATATCAAGTCTGCAATGTGAGCTCTACAATTACGCGTGGTTTGAATCGAGGTGAAATCAATCATAACTAAGTATAATAAGTAGTTAGATAGAAAGGCTCAACGTAGATTTATATGATGCGAGTTTTATGCACCCTGTGTGCGTTTGATGCGTGTTTTTTATGTTAAAAATATAACCCTTCAAAAATCATCTAGTAACTTTTGGAGGGAAAGAAATTTATTTCTTTACCAATTAGTTGCTGAAATAAAGGAAATGACAGATATATGTCTACAGTAGACCAAGATATTAAATAACAAAATTTTGCACTAGAGGCATTATCCAGGATTAAAATAGACTAATAAAGAGTTTATATCTATCTACCTAAAATAGGGGAATACATTTGTATGGATAATCGCAGACCGGGTTCCCTCTTAAGAAAATCTTACATATCCACATTCCTCATGTTATCATAGTCCTGAACCAAGAAAACCTTATTTGAAACGATATTTTATACGTTTCATGCTAAATCAATAAACTATTTGTATTTGTATATTTTATGATTTAATGCTAAACATAGATACATGTTAAAGTATCATAGGTCATAAGTACAGGAGGTTAGTAAAAGTTCAATTTTATTTTGGTGCTAACCAAATTGCTTGCCACATTGCCAATATTACTTAAATGATTTGTCTTTTCAACCGACTTCAAAAAAGAAGGTTCTCAATTCGACTGTTTTTTTATGTATGTATGTATACGCGATTACTCCGCCAATTATGACCTGATTTTGATGTTTTTTTTTTTTGTTTGGTAGGTCATACTTCAGTAGGTAGTCTCATATACATTTTATTGAAATGCGGTTCAGTAGTTTGGTTTTTAAATCAAAATAACTAACCCGACGGGTAAACTGGAAAAATTAAGATGCCATCCAGTGCCATGGTAGTCGAAATTGACGTCGTTTTTTTTTAAAAGTATTATTTCGTTAAGCGTCAGTGGCAGGGGTTAACCATTGAGCTAGTATCAGCTAAATGGGGTTAACTAAATCTGCTAGTATTCTAGTGCATTATTTATGTTACATTCATCCAACTCTTGATGCTTTAGTTGAGAGACCTATACTTACTAAAAACATAGCTATCTTTTGCATTGCAATCTGTTAGACAAGGACAAAAAACTCTAGTATCTTTAGAGCTTGTTCTACTCCAGCTTTATTGGAAGTCATATGTTTAAAATATGTTTAGCTGGCATTAACAACCAATTACCAAAATTACAAGCTTCTCCAATGGAATTAGGAAATGAAGTAAAAATAATAGGAAGAAGAATGAGTTACGTTACTGTAGAAAGTTAATTTAAATTATATTACTTAACTATTCATTAACGACTCTTAAAGCATGTTTATGTTTATAAATTAGTCGTGGTGTTGAGTAGACTTGTTGTTAATTAATATTAGGTAACTTTCATGACATGAAATGCTGTTTTTGTTACCTTTCGTTGTCATTGTGTTGGGCCGGCCACATAGAGCGATCTAGAGTTCTGAGTTCTTAAAAGTATTTCCAAGACCATTGTCGTCTTATTCGCGGTTTGGCCCTATTTTGTCAGAGCGCCAAGGCAAAAGTAAAAAAGTCATTGTACTTATAATTGTTAACAACTATAGCTACAGGACCAACACAGAATTGGTGAAAAAAATCCTATTCTATAAATTCTATCTAAAATTCTATTTCATAGAAAAAGTTCATTGACTGTTGACAAAATGTATGGAACAGAAGTATTTTTTTCGTGATTTCGGGGTTGGCCCCTTGCATTGCAAAAGTAGATCACAATGGCCCCCTTACTGCTTAGTATACCCCAAGCTAATAACCCTGTAGTATAGAAAATCAACATTCTGGCAATCCGCATAAGATCTGTACATAACATTTATTTAATTAGTTTGAAGGAAGATTCCTTGATTATCTAACCAGCTGAACCTCCCAAGGAGAAATCAAACAGAGTAACAGGCAATTCAACTTTAGATTCCGAATATTGTCTACGTCATTTGAAAGCAATGTTTTAGGACTTCGTATCAAAATATATGTTAAAAATCATCCCGCAATCTGTAATCGTGAGATGTCGGAGTCTGACAGATTTTTTCTTCTATAACACATGTCATACCTATTTTGAGATTCACAACTGGACACACGCGTGTCCAGCCCCTCGTGTCGAGTAGGTGAATAACCCAACACATTCAGTATAACGTTGTAAATTTACAACGGGGAATAACAAAAGCGTGACAAAGACCAATTTTATATGAACTGAAATTATAGGAAAAGTTGTTATACGAAACAAGTGAGAACCATTAATATTCACCTAGATGTTGTAGCTATTTAAACCTATTACGTTTATCACGGTCTTGCAGTAAACATCTGCCGAGGTACCGTACACCTGACCATATCAAATACAAAATCACTATCATCAACTGTAACGCTTTAAGCATAGAGATCATAATTCAATTCCATAAGTTCTATAGTAGTTGCAATTATGACTCATGGTCTCCCGACTTAGAATTTAAAATTCCACGTCGCGTAGTCTCTACCAGTTGTTATGCGCCAATAAGTAACAAATAACCGCTCTATGGTCAATTGGAGTAAATACTAATATTACCGTTTTGTGGTGTTTTCTTAGATATTGCGGATCGTAATTAGCCTGATAGGTATTTAGTACAGTTTATCTATCTATGATATCTAACGAGTTACTTGTTGTTGTTGCTAATTAGACTATGAGATGGAGAAATAATGTAGCATTGTACCATATAGCTAATATTTTACATACTAACCGTCATATGCATACAAATACAAATAGTTTATTGATAACACCAAAGTTACAAATAAAAAAAAACGTATTTCAAACCTTACTACTGGGAAGCGAAGCGAAACTGTCAGGAAAATCTCAGTCAAATTGTGTTAGTTAAGATTATTTTTATAATATGTATGTTGTCTGTAAGGTATCTATTATATGGGCCCGTGTTTTTTAAGTAACTCCTGTTTGCCTGGAATAAACGATTATTAATTTATTATTTTATTAAATGTATTTTTGGTAAAAAGTGTTTTGTCAATTTAATATAAGTTACGATTTGAGTTTGTAAAAAATACAAAACATTTTTTAATTTAAATTTGTTTGAATAGGTTTGGACCTGGGTATGTCTTTAAACTGCAACCATACCCACCGGAGGACGGGCAACAGCGTCCTCTTGGTTAACGGTGGTGAGCATTGTGCGATCCCCAATGCCTGCCAAGCGTGGGGATTATGGCAACACCCCTCTATTAAGGGGGAGGCCTTCGTCCAGCAGTGGACGTTTTATGGCTGACGACGAGTTTTGAAATACTTTTCAGCGTTTTATGCATAAGACGGAGAGTGTATAAATTAATATTCGTTAGTCGTGGAATTCTTAGGATTTCATTTACAGTATGTATAGTACATAATGCCGAAAATATGCATCGAATGTAAGAGATATTTCTGTGCCATCCATAATAGTACATTATGATACAAGTACACTAGAGGCGGTATTATGCGCACGAGCCGCAGGCGAGCGCGATAAGGAAGCCGAGAGTCTAATGACTAACATAGCACAAGAGTTTCATACGACTGTTTTCATCATACTTGCGAGGAAAAAACAAACTTTTTTTGATAATAATCAACCACACAGAGAAAACGTCAACAAACATTTGCGGAAAATGGCGCCCAAACCAGCAATGCGCGCGCAGGTTGACATTTACTTCAGCGGCATAAGAACTCTTTGTTGGTATTACAAAAAAACGGTAAGTATTACCCGGCTATATTAAGAGTGCTTCGTATACATACGTCTGATTGCAGTCACGTAAAAACTTGACTTTGCCGGGTTATACCTATTATAGCACAAGTGTCGTAATGTAAAGTCAAAAGCACGCGTGCGTAATAACTGGGATTATGAGCCTAAAACCGATGCAATAAGATCCACTTTACGAGCAAGTGTGATGAAAATATTTTTATAGTATTCTTTGGAGGGTTATATTTTCTTTAGCAATTACTTGCTGAAAAAAAGAAAATGACAGAGACGTATCTGCAGTAGACCTAGAATGTATTAATAAAAAGATTGCTCTAGAGGCATTATCCAGGAAGAAATAGGGTGGCTCTCTTAAGGTTCAAATTCGTGGTGCTAACCTGTAGGCGGACGTTCCTTCGGGTAGCAGATCCGGAAGAGTCCCCGCGTCCTGGTATAGTAGTAGTATTTGTTGTTCAGACTGTCCAGCACTGCTTGGTTGGCGGCTGGGTTCTCCGCTGCACGAGTCTGAAACGATACATAAGATTTTAAACTTTAATGATCAGGAAAAATGCATAATTTTGGTATTTGCTTTTTAGATGATTAGCTGTTTTATTTTTGAACATAAGAAGAAGAAGGACTGCGTACAATTGAGTTTAGCGTTGATTTAGTTCATTAGACAGCATTTTGTACTGAACGAACAGCCATGGTGTCACTTTTTCCTTTTTAGGTTGCTCTGATCTAAGGCATCAGACAACTAGAACAAAAAGCCATAGTGTCGGCCAACTAGAAATTTATAGATACGTAGTAGGCGGTATACAATAATAAATTTTTCGCAATCCAGCGGGGCCAGCATTTTGGGCACATTACCCGAAATTAGAGACCGTTCAAACTATATAAAGGTTTGCTACCTAAAGATACTTTAAACGGTCTCGTATATCGATTCATTAATTTCTTTATATTAGTTGAGTTTTAATTAGGTGGGTAGTTTAACTGTTTTTAATTTATATTTCGTCATACAATAATTGTAAATGACAGTCCACTCATTTTTTTTTGGATGCCGAATGAACATTAGTATTTTAATTATAACTCCAAACGAAAGAAGAACTCATATTAATTAGGTCCCACTCAAGTAAAATACAATTGCCAAAATTATTACCCAAGAAGTGAATTCGAAGACTACACCGTAACAACAACATCCAATTATTGATTAACAAACATAACTCCATTACATATCTCGCTAATTGCAATTTGCAAGTAATTGACACATGATAAGTGTTACATGATAACAATAACAGTACGTATACACCATTTATATAGTTTTTATTATTATATTAACTGTATATTTGGAAAGATTTGAATTTTGCCCGCAATTTCAATGTAGATTAGAAAGAAATTAAAATTATAATAATAATATGCTTTAAAAAAAACGACTTCAATTTCGACTACCAGGATGACATCTTCATATTTTCCAGATATTTAAATTTATTCCAGTAATTTTGATTTAAAAACCAAACTACTGAACCGATTTCGATAAAATCCATGTGGGACCACATCTAAAGTATTACCCACCAACAGTGCCCACCAAACAAAAAAATACCCCATCAAATTCATAGTTGGCGGAGTAATCGCGTAAAACACATTAAAAAAAATAACATACAGTCGAATTGACAACCTCTTTTTTTGAAGACGGTTAAAAACGGAATGGAGCTCGAATTGGTGTAAGTACGTAAGAATTAATCTTTGGAATAATACGACTGTGCTCTTTTATTCAGCATGAGAACAAAAGCGAAACCAAACTGCTTTGAATAAAGCACAACACGGCCGTCGGACGTTTTCAAAGATCGGGTCGGTAATTACAGAGTAGGAAACGGGCTTTTACTGGTTCTTTGAACCGCATTCCACGGCTCCAGGGACCAACGGATCACCTTGAGAAGGCCTTGCCGTGAAACATACAATGGGGAATGGGGATCAGTTTTTGTCCAAATTGGTTCGTTTTCAATCGACTTCAAAAAAAGAGGTTCTCAATTCGACTGTATGTTTTTTTGTATTTATCTTACGCGTTTTCTTCGCCAATGGTTTTCTTCGATTATGAACTGATTTTGATGATTCTATTTTTGTTTGGTAGGTAATAAATACTTCAGAGGTGGTCCCATATAAATTTTATCTAAATCGGTTCAGTAGTTTGGTTTTTAAATCAAAATTACTGGAAAATATTAAGATGTCATCCAGGTATTCGAAGGTGAAGTCAGTTTTTTTTGAAAGCCTATTATTGGGGTTGCATATTTATGCCAGTAATATTCTTAGAATGAATTTAGTTTTTAGAAGTAGGAACCTTTATGAATACCTAATTAAATCTGTTTGTTAACAGAATACATTTCTGTAAAGATTGGGTTGAAAACAACAAGTCGGTTGGCTGTTGGTAAAACGTACCTAGTTCCATTGTTTTGTCTCGAAAGATCTTAGGAAGAACTTATTTAGTGTTTGTATTTTTGTTTAGTACATTTTAAGATAAAACTTTTCCTTTTCATAATTATAGGAACATTTAGATGAATAAAAATCATCATCACGTAAAGTTAAAGGTGTACAGATGCTAAGTAGTCGCTCGGAACAAAAGATCATTCATCGTGAGAATTCGAGTTCAGTTCACAACAGTCACGGCGCATTCCTGTAGAGGACGACGATGTATGCTGTCGCAAAAGAGAACTGGCGTGTCTAACCTACAGACCATATTATAGGCAAGTAGGAGTAAATTCGTAGCTACAGCAACACTACACCTCATTTGTTAGGTAGGTAGGTACTTAAGAGGCTGACAATAGCTGATCCTCAGCGCGTCTGTGGTCTTTGTCTAATTTCATATATAAAAAAGAGAAGCCGGCGCGCTTGCGCCACGTTTCGTACAGTATTTTTTATGGGAAACAATTAATTGCAATAAAGTTATTTCGTAAGAAAAAAACTATTTCAATAGCAAGATTATATTAAAGTACCTATTACTCATTTTATTCATGTGCCTTCATACAATAATACAAAGAAAAATTCACATAAAAAAACATTTTTAGAGGTTATTTTACGATTTATTTCTACTGACAAAATTATTCGCAAACGTGTTTTCGAAACAATAGCCAAATAGGAAATATGATCCAGATTATCATTAAATTTTGTCCGTGCTGTCCAATTTTTACATTTAGCAAAACATTAACCCGAATGAAGCCAATTTGGGTGTACTCATCGTCTTAATTAAGGCGAGTGCTTAACTAATTACTATGATACTCCAGACTGGAAAAGCCAATGACATAATCAGCAATCAGCTCAATAGACATTCCAAAATGATTCACTTGTGTAGATGGAAAATCACATTGGTATTTTACGTTCGATTAACAATCAATTATTACAATTTCAATTAGCGCAGGATGATATCTTAATGGAGTGTTTTTGTATATAAGGTAGAGAGCATCGCATAGTTAATGCATAAGTGTGGTCAACTTCCAACGGTACAAAATGAAGTATCTCGTGATTCTGGTCCTAGCTTTTGTGGCAGTGGACCATAGCCTAGGCAAGTCTTTCTTGCGGAACGCCCGAAGCATCGATATCGAGGAACACCCGCTAAACAATGACTACAACTCCAAAAGAGACAAAGAAAATTTGTGTACGCCAGCATCACCGGCACCGCCCCTTAAAATTTCGTCCCTAGCTGATAAAGTAAAAGTGGAAGGGAAAACATTATTTTCACCATACTACGGTGGTTACGGTGGTTACCGTGGTTACGGTGGTTACGGTGGTTACGGTGGTTATGGAGGCCGTGGCAGCTATGGTGGCTACGGTGGATACGGAAACGGCTATGGATACCCTTATTACCCTTACTACAGAGGTGGTTATTATCCTTACGGTTATTAGTCGTAATACCTAGTGCAATAGTGAGTAAAAGTTGTATTTTTTTTGTTCTAAGCTGAATAAATTATGTAATTGCTGACTAAAAGCTGTTTAAGTACACTTTGGTTTTATTTTTTTTATACCATTCTCTATATTAATTAGACAGGGCAATTCTACACTAATTCGTTGAATTTTTTTCTGGGTTTTGGGGTGAATATTCTGGGACCGTTGGGGACCGGGAGCTCTTTACGGGCATCATATTGCGACCTCTAAATGACGCCACCGCTATTGGGGCAAACCAAAGCAAAGATAATACCCTAATTAGCCGTCAAAAGTAGCGATCTATGAATAGCAGTTATATAGTTAGCTTGATTAATATAGGAATATTCTAAAACAAGACTCAAGTATCGTTTGATCTCAGTTCACCTGATCATTACTTGAGCCTAGAATCGTTGCTTAAGTGTTGTTCTTATTCCAAAACTGCCCTAAAACTCAACTCTGCTGAATCTAGATTTAAATCGAGTCTCAAGCGGATACTCTTTTTGTCTATGAATCGGTCTGTTTTCGTTTACATTTTAATTTTAGTCTAATAATGTCGTTCCGTTTAACGCATAATTAAAAAGTAACAAATATTCCATTTATTTAAAAATACAGTAATATAGTTTTCACATGATTTGTCTTCTTTGTTTTTTTTACGATTTTCTTTTAAAATGTAATAAAATTTTAGTTAAGGATGTACCTGCGCTACGAAATAGTAATCTATCCTGCTTATATTTGGAGATTGTTACGTTTCTTCAGTTTGGAAAGAAAAATGTCGACTAGAAAAAACAGGAACTTTGTCTTGCAGGAGAGATGTCTCCTGCTGGAAATAATTAAAAGTTTGCAAGTGCTGCAATCAAGAAATAAGCCTAGACCAAAATAGCAGAAAAATATAATAGTTAAAGAAAGAACGGCTATCTAGGTGAATATAGGAGGCGGAATCCAGAGCTGTGCGAGTTGTATCACTACTTTATTGCCTCATAGATAGAGCCCTTATTTATTTCAATTTCTTTGCGCAGTGAACTTTCTGTGTTTATAATGTATTCTGTGCTTGAGCTCCTAAAAACTGGGAAAGGAGGGCTATAAGTGAATGTAACTTTAATACCTATATCTATATGTTCTACGTTGTTAATTAGTATCTATATTGTCAACTTTTAAATTATCTATGTAGCTATTCCTAGTAATTAAAATAATTGTGATTAAAGACTGACTTTATTAATCATTTTGTTTAATTTTTATATTCAAAACATGCACTCAGTTAAAAGTGCTAATAATGGAAGGTCTAACTGCAAACGCATCAGATGTTCCTGACAGATTTTGGTAGGTTTTTTTCCTCCTCCTCAGGAAGATTATGTTCCTCATCATCAGGCATTTTTCAAAACGCAAACACACTAATATTTGAAGTTCCAAGGCTATCGGCAATCCTCATTGGTCTGGCTCAGGTTGCCCACTCGCAATCATTGGCAAAATTATATTTTTGACCACATCTTGAGAAAACCGATAGCGCATTTTAAAATTATTTGTATCCGTTGCATACGGATCTTCAGCGTCTCTCAAGTGTCGCCTTGGAATGCTAACAGAGGCTTGTCTATTCACTCGGAAATCGGCTAAAATTAGTTATTATCAACTGACCAAAAACGGAGGTTCTCAATTCGACTGTATGTTTTTTTTGTATGTATGTTATGCGATTACTCCGCCAATTATGAACTGATTTTGACCTTTTTTTTTTGTTTGGTAGTTAATAAATAATACTTCAGAGGTCGTCGTCAGCCATAAAACGTCCACTACTGGACGAAGGCCTCCCCCTTTATAATAATAATAATTTATTGTCACAGAAACAAAAATAGTATACAGTAGCATAATAATTTACAAAGGAGATAGAAGAAAAAAAAACTTTATAGTGGGGTGGGGTCCCACTTCAGAGGTGGTCCCATATAATTTTATCGAAATCGGTTCAGTAGTTTGTTTTTTAAATCAAAATTACTGGAAAATATGAAGATGTCATCCAGGTATTCGAAGGTAAAGTCGGTTATTTTGTTTTAAATAGCCTATTATTGGGGTTGCATATTTATACCAGTAGTATTCTTAGTATGAATTTAGTTTTTAGTAGTAGGAACCTTTATGCCTAATTAAATCTGTTTGTTAACAGAGAACATTTTTGAAAACATTGGGTTGAAACAACTCGGCTGGCGGTTGCGAAAACGTACCTTGTCTTGTTCCATTGTCTTGTCTCGAAAGATATTAGGAAGAAGTTAATTAGTTAGTTTTTTTTTTCTTTTTTTAATAGTTTTTTTTTCCAAATCGTTTAAGTAGTTTAGTTTTGAAATCAAAATTACTAGAAAATATGAAGATGTCATTTACGTTTATGTGTTTTAATTTAATATGAATTGAAAAATTATTCGAAATAAAAGGATTTGAATTTGAATAATGGCAAAATTCAAATATGGGAAAGGTTGGTTATATTTTTGGAGATATGTATTATTTATTTAAATTTAGAAAGGGATACAAATTAATGAATTCCATTTAAATTACTCGTTCGTTCCATAAGAAGCACGATAAATGGACCTAAGCCTAACCTAACCGATCAATAAAATCTTTCCATAAGTGAACCTTCCATCAGCCCATGAGTCCTCCCATAGTTTCAAATGACGAGAGCCCTAAGGTAAGTCCAGTCTGTTCTAGATCAAGACTTTTAAAGCTATGTCTGAGGCCAAACTCCAACGACAAACAACATTTGCAAAGGATGTGTATGTAAGCAGCGACGGTGTTATTGGAAAGGACGTGCCCAGCGCTTGCAAATCGTTCAAAATTAACAAGACAACACAATCAAGCATACCTAGCTAAAAGTATGCATATTACATTTGCCAGAAAATAGAGATAGCGAATCTAATTACTGCATGACACAAGTAACTTTAAAAATAATAATATTCAACCGACTTCATTTTAATATGGGATCACCTCGGGAGTATACCCCTTTCAATAATTTTTTTTTTCAAAATCTGTCCACGAAATCGGTGAACATAAATAAATAAATAAAACATACATACCGTCGAACATAGAACCTCCTCCTTTTTTGAAGTCGGTTAAAAAAGAGAACATTCTGTATATTGGTGAGCTTTGTTAAGAAATGTATCTCAAACGTTGTCAAGGGGGGCCACTACCAAGTTTTTGCCCCGGTATGAAAAAATCGTAGATCCGGGGCTGTTGATGTTTATTACACAGTGACAGCGTCGACGCCTCTGGCTAGTTTTAAATTCTATTTCTGTAGAAAGCGGAGTTGGATTTGTTCAATGACTGAAATACACGATGTTAAACCAGTGGTACGAGCAGATGACTAGGTACATATCAATTAGACGGAAGTTCATACTTCAGCTACATCTTTAATTTATACGTAGATAGTCGCTATTGTCAAATCCGCCATAATAGCGCTGGACACAAGATGTAGATATGTTTTTGATTACAGCGACCATCGTCTACTTTCTCTATTACATTATTTACGAGTCCACTTCAGTAAATAATAGCAGATGACTAGTTACGCACGTTGATTTTGTTGACTGTCTTATAGCTCAGTTGTTAGCATGTCTGGCTTCAGAGCTGTAAGGCGTGGGTTCGATCCCCACCCAGGGCAAACATTTATGTGACGAATATAAATGAACTGTAATGAACTGGGTGTCAGTAATATATATATTATAAGTATGCATTTACAACAACAAAAAAGTACAGAAGTATTCTATCAGCTATCTAGTTTCCATAGTACAAGCTTTGCTTAGTTTGGGGCTAGATGGCGCTGTGTGAAATGTCCACCGATATTTATTTAATTATATGATTTATTATTTACGCAGACCACGTCGTCGGACCAACGAGGACAAATAAAGGAACGAGGGAAAAATATATTTTTCCTCTCCTTTGCACTCGTTGATCAGCCGTGATCGTATTCGTGCGACTTATTATAAGGTCTGTGTCTGTGTGTATAGGTAACGATATGGATGTTTTGACAGTATACGACGCGATTAGACGTGTCTATAATGTTGGCTTGGGGGATCCGGCGAAAGAACTCGGACCGTGCTTACCATGTCAGCACTAGCGTGTCAGATTGGATTCGAGTAAATCAGCCTTTAAAAAAGCAACAAAGGCGAAATAAATTGATGACGATGTGATCATGGAATTGCACACATGTCAGAAGCAAGAATTGCATTGATATTACCCTATTACACACATGATAACTGCCTATTACGAGTCACTAGGCAATACTGCTTGCGACAACACAGACAATGTCGACACGACACGAAAGAAACGGCACACGCGCTGGTATGGATATTAGCTCTTGATTGTCCTGTACATTATCAGTGCAAAACTTTGCGCAATATTCTTTATGTGTCGGAGGTAGAATGTGGATGAGATTATAGTCCAAGGCAGGGCGCAAAAGAAAAAAAGATATCAATCCAACACTCAATTACCATCTGCACAAAATTGGAGCTACAGACAGTCCTTTGTGCCGGGGGTGTAAGTAAAACGAGACCGTGGAGCATGTGCTCACTGCCCTGCGAGGCCACAGAAAGCATACGAATAAAATCGGGACTCCGCAAGGAAACTCAACATGAAGCATGCACCATAACACCTGGCGAAATAGGGGTGGAACAATTATGCCAGCGACCCAAGGCTGTACTCCGGTATTTTAAGGAGCTCTGTTAGTTTGGGTAGGCTGGTAAGTAATGCACAATGCACCCCAAGTGGGAAGTTAGTGCAGGACTCATCACCGCCATTCAGAATTAGAAAGATACCAATTGTCGAGCAGTGGCTTGATACAGGCTGACAATAATTACCATAGAAAAGAAACAAAAATTCAATAAGCATGCAAACATTAAAGCAGTTTTCTTCTAATAGGCTTAGTAGCAAATTCGAAATTGAATATACCTACCTATAAGTTAGCGACACGTTTGCAGAGTCACTTCGATTATTTCACCCGTGGAACATTGATATATCATTGCAACTGCATTAAAATGCTTTCATTGGACTTTCCCATCGATTATAGTCATCCGATAGCTAAGTAAAAACAACGAGCGATGAACTCCCGGAGTTGAAAGAACGTTGCGCTCGGATGACTGATCGGTGACGATGGAAATTGGAGAATGAAAATTACGACTATCAGTGATTTTATTTTATAGGGTTCCGTACCCAAAGTGTCCAACGAAACCTTAGTGATCCACTGGCCTAAGTAGAACTTTTAAACGAAGTAGGTAGTTGACTGAAATGTTTACAGAATTCGTATTATATTTATATGTTTATGTTTTTTTTTATTTTTATTTTTTATGTTTTTTTTTATACAATCAAGTGACGAAACGAGCAAGACGTTCGCGTGGTGATAAGCGTCACGCCTACCACTAACAGTAGCAGTGAAAGAATTGTGAACTTGCGAACACAATCCTGCGCCGCATTGGTCTGCGCTCGAAACCCTGAGTCTTTCATACCCAGTAATTTATCTGGTAACATTGCCCTTCTACCACTACAAGTATCAGTTGCGGTTACAAAGGGCTTAGTTATGTACATTGTACAGCGAGAGTTTTAAGAAGATTACCCACAGACATTAACGGCCTTTCTTAAAAAAACTTTTCAACCGTTAGTCACTGCTTAAGATGCTCTGCTATCTTCTCTCTGACGTGAAGTTGCACGTGCTAGAAAAGGACAGAGAAGTTTAAGCAGTGACTAAGAGAATCGAGATTATTTTAGGTAAGGCCGTAAATGTATACGTATGTATAATAATTATTTGTCTGAGTATAAAAAAAAAATTCGCAGTAGGTAATATTCGAAACTACTGACCCGATTTACAAAAACCTTGCAGCGATAATGGAAAGCTATCCCTGAGTGCTAGGCTATATTTTATTGCGACAGCAACGCGTAGCCACACACAGACACCATAGAGCCAGCCACAGCTAGTACATATTATAAGCATTTAATATCTAAAACTTCTGTGAAAATGTCACAGAACATGTGGTAAAGCACGCAGACACAGAACATGGTATCTTCTATGTCTGCGTGCTTTATCTTCAGTAGTCGTCTAATCATCGCTTACCAATAAGCGAGGTGGATTAAAAGTGGACTTGTTTGCAACAAAAATCTCTACTACCGAATCGTTGAATAGCTGACAAAATTCGATTCCCCAGGCGAACTGTGCAAACGTTTTACGACTATAAAGCCACGGTGATTTAGGAGCACAATGCAAAGTTTTCGCCGCTGTGCAAAATTTGTGATGTCATCTTTTCAGAGCAAGTATGACATATGCTCGGCCAGTTCTCTTGCGGTCAGTTCACTACTTTCGCCACGCATCTCGCCTCGGGTAGCAATAATTACAAGACTCGCCCATTGTGTCTACTTTCGCTCTAAACATGTACCGCTTCCGCAATTTAGTATATATGGCCGGGTTTGGCAGGTAAACTGGGTAAGGCGAGACACGAGTGCTGATTGGAACATACTTTCGGGTTTTGAATAAGGAACAGAGAATTTTGATTTAAAAAAAACATTGCGCTATCCTGTCACAGGTTGTACAACTAACGAGAGAAGTGAATAGGGCTTTCGCTTTTCTGTGGGTTATACGACAACCTTATAGCTCAGTTGGTAGCATGCCAGCCTACAGAGCTGTAGGGCGTGGGTTCGATCCCCACCAAGGGCAAACATTTATGTGGCGAACATAGATGTTTGTTCTGTGTCTGGATGTAGTATGTATTATAAGTATGTATTTACACAACAAAAAGTATATAAGTATTATATCAGCTATCTAGTTTCCATATTACAAGCTTTGCTTAGTTTGGGGCTAGATGGCGCTGTGTGAAATTAATGTCCACCGATATTTATTATTTATTTATTATACTTATACAATACTCAAGTAAACTAAACAAATACAAAATAAACTATAACAGTAAAAATTAATTAATTATTAAGCCACAGACAGAAATAAATTGATTGGTTTGATTTTTATGTGATTTGTTGAATAGTCTTATACTAATCGTACTGCGAGAATTAATCATTGGACTGCAATACTTAAAAACAAGACATCTAATTAAAAACAATGTAAACACGACTTCCATATCAAAAAAAATTGCCGGTGTCACTCGGGATAATCTGAGGATTCTAACAATACCACATATATATCCAAATATATTCAGGCATTAAGAAGCTACATATGGTGGAATAAAGAAACTCACATTACATACATTAACCCTGAAAACATTACACTCCTTTTTTGGGCAGCTGTGTAATTAGCAATCAATAAGTAACAATGCAGCTTCCTACAATGCCATAATTTCATTTCAATGAAACTAAATAACACACTGAATAACAAAATAGACGACTTTGGGAGCGTGCAAAATGTCTGCCAAAATAACAGCACGCGCGTTGATGTCTTTTCTTCGCGGATTTCGTTGGAACACACCTCTAGTGAAAGTACGAGTTGATATGGATATTTGAAGCAAAGAGCGTCGACTTAGATTAAAAAATGCTTGCGTAAACGGTTCTATACGAACGAATTCTATATATATGTCGCAGCCGAATTGTAGAATTCGCCATTTTACATAACGGCTAGCTATTATAAAAAAACAGGGCCGTTTTATAAAGCGGCGTATTAACGTTTAGCCAGATTGTATTACAGCTAAAAGTAAGGCCGCCGCATTGTATGCGCTCTTCGCCTTGTACAACATGGCCAGCCATAATGTAATTGAGCGGATCATGATCCACCGCTTTGGCCATCTTTAGTTAACATTTTGGACACCCCCGGCGCTTTGACGCTTTGATAACCTAAATGTAACTGATTTAGCAAATGCCTTTTTTAAACATTAAATTGTATTTTTACTGAATACCATTATTATTGGGTTAATCGTAAGCATTTTGTATTGTAGGCAACTTTATTACAATTTGGCTAAGCATAGGCCGCCGTATTGTAGAACATATCGCAGTGACATTCCGGCTTAATGTTGATACGCTGTATTACAAAACGGTTCGGTTTTTGAAAAATGGCTAGCCATTATGTAAAACGGTGAATTCTACAATTCGGCTGCGACATCTACATTCCATTTATTTGATGCGAATGTGCGCGTAGACAGACAAGACAGGCAAGCGTCGATGTATGATTGAGCACGTATGGTGGAGGCGATGAGGTCAACTGATTACAATTAATCAACTTTAAGGCCGACCTGTAAGACACAATTTACAATGCAGCTATAGCTGTAGACACAAAACCGGTAATACAACTGGAAGCGTGCTCTAGGAGGCACGAATGAACGTCGTTTGTTTTGCTAAGGATTGCGTAGTTGGTCTACAGAACTAACTTTTTAGCAATTTGATATTTTTAGTAAATGAAAGTTTTTTTAACAAGTTTTAACGCCTAATCCGTGTAAAAAAAACTTTTTGAGAACCCAAGCGCAACAAGCAACAAAAATATTTAGTTTTTATGTGGCACAAATTTTTATCTTGAGAATATTTGGAATTTTGGACTAAGTATAATATTAGATAGGTACTAACTAGACTGTAAAAATATGTTGTGGTTGATAAAGGCATCGCCCAAAAGTGTATACTGGATTGCATCATCTACCAGAACCAAATCCCAGAAAATATGAAAATTGAGCTTATAGGTACGTACTTTGAAAAAAAAATGAAAAACTTTACCTGTTCATTTTTTCTAAGATAAGATATCCAAAAACAAATGCGACCTTTTTTTTCTTTTAATGTATGTATGTATACCTTATAAATATTAAAGTGGTGTTACTTTAAAATTTACTGATTTACATTACCGTGTGTATAATTAGTAATTATACGTACATATTAGAAATGTATATAGATCATAAACAGTAGTATATAGGTGGACATTTCACGCAGCGCCATCTAGACCCAAAACTAAGCAAAGCTTGTACTGGAACCTGATAGCTGATAGGATACTTACATAGTTTTTTTTATAAAATACACACAACATCCAGACAGAGCAATCTACGTTCGTCACATACATTTTAGCCCTGGGACAAAAGCCCACCCGAACCCAAGCTCCACAGCTCTTAAAAAAAGTATGTATGTACTGTACTCATACTACCGATTGAGCTGTGAGGAAGTCCACTAGGTTTTGGACACTATTAATGAACAGACTTTAGAATAAGCAGGTATCCAGCTCCCATAATACACACATGCACACTTGCAGAGTGCCCTTGACGCAGTTCCTTCCCCGGCCGCGGAGCCAACGTTTTTATAATGGCAGGGTCGTGCACTTGATCCTGATGTGAGCCGTCCTACGGGCACCCGACCCGTTTGCCTTGCAATGCCACCCGTAATGCGAGACCAGATGCAGCTTGCGCGTGTATGCAGCGAGAACTACTATTGAGCTACCGAAACACAAAGGCCAGGTTGACTTTTTTATGAAAAAGAAACAACAAACCTATTAATATATAATGGTATAACTGGTAGCAAAGTTATTTATAGGCTTTTTACAGATGTTAGACTATTTCAACTATTCAAGGTACTTGTATAAGATTGCTAAGTAAAGTTATGTATAAAATAGTAATTAAAAAGAAGTCATTAATACCTGAAGTCAAAGAAATATTGATTTAATTTAATACGTAACGTAAAAATGGTTCCTGTAACGTAAACATGGTATAATACGAGGGTCATTTGAAAAGTTCTTAGCCTAACATAATTAATGAAACCACATGATTTTGATTTTATTTTTATTTTTCAATATACTCTCCCCCGAGCTCAAAACACTTTTTGCATCGACCTGGTAAAGCTTCGATACCCGTTTTAAAAAAATCTTCGTCTAACTCCTCAAAATAAGCGTCCACGGCAGCTATGACCTATTCATTTGTAAAAAAATTTTTACCACCTAAAAATTTTTTTAGCTTTGGGAACAGATAAAAGTCGGACGGTGCTAAATCCGGTGAATATGGGGGATGAGGTAACAATTCGAAGCCACACTGATGAATTTCTGCCATGGATTGCACAGATGTGTGAACGCGCGCATTGTCCTGGTGAAACAAGACCTTTCTTCTTAACAAACCTGGACGTTTTGCTTTGATTTCTTCTCTCAAACGACGCAGCAGATTGCAATAGTAATCGGAGTTTATTGTTTCACCCTTCTTTAAATAATCCACCAGAATTATACCCTTTGCATCCCAAAAAATCGATGCCATGACTTTGCCGGCCGATAAAACCACCTTTGCTTTCTTTGGGGTGGGAGATCCTGCTCTTTTCCATTGTTTTGACTGTTGTTTTGTCTCTGGTGTATTGTGGTGAACCCAGGTTTCATCCATGGTTACAAATCTTTCAATAAATTCCACTGGATCAGCTTCATATAACTCTAAACAGTCGCGGGAAGTTGTGAGTCGGTTACGTTTTTGTTCCACTGAAAGCAGCCGCGGTACCCACCGCGCAGAAACCTTAGAAAACCCAAGTTCAGCAGTAATTATATGATGTGTTCGCTCAGAAGAGATGCCTATAGTCTTAGCTATCTCCTCGATGGTCAATCTTCGATCAGATAAAATTAGATCACAATTTTTTTCTTTGTTTTCGTCAGTGGAAGCTGTGGAAGGCCGGCCACTACGGGGCTCATCTTGAACGGTCACACGACCACGTTTAAACTCTGCCACCCAGTTTTTAACTGTCGCATACGAAGGAGCAGACTCACCCAAAGTAGCAGACATGTCTTCATGTATAGCTTTTGGTGTTAAACCTTTTAAATTCAAGTATTTGATCACTGCACGAAGTTCAATTTTATCCATTTTCAAATATAGCTCTGAATTGACTTACGGTATCACGTGTAAACAAACAACGAATGATTGGAAACATACGAAACTGTGCATACGTATTACCTAATAATGTAGCTACAAAATGAGGGTAGTTATTAAAAAAACCAATGACTCTAACCATGTTAGGCTAAGAACTTTTCAAATGACCCTCGTATCTATAAAAACACCCCCCATTCCCCACAATACTTATAAATAAAAGTTTAAACATATTATTATTATTTTGCGTACAAATAACAAAATACATGGTACGACGAGGTACTAAAATAGTTTAAAACCTTCCTTATAAACTTTATCAAATACAATCTCGTATCTAGTAAATGATTTAAAAGAGCCGCTTGGCATGCGGGCAGCTATAGCTTGTACTTCGTAAGGTAGGTATAGAAATAGCATGCACCTGCCTCCCAGCATTGTAAGTAGCTATCAAGTATCCCATAATTTGCAACACAAGGAGCAACATCAAGTACTTATCCATTGGCAGCTGATAGCCGCGCCATATATTAGCATGTGCCATGACTGTATTGAAACTTTGAAACGACTAGATACACGAGTCGAGGTAAATGTAGATTGAAGGTTTTCTTGGGCAGAAGATCTAATCTCAAAGATTAAAAATACTAAGTAGAGTTTGTGTAAAAGCTGACGCCCCCAAAATCCCTCGGCAATAACAGTTCAACAACACAAATTAAGGCCCATTTGCACTTTAATTAGAATTTAGGGGGAATGCGAGTGTTGAGTGATTAGTATGAAACACGTTTGGATAATAACTGATTAGTGCGAGTGTCAATGTTCCATACTAATAACTCAACACTGGCACTCGCGCTCGCACTAAACTCAACACTGGCACTCGCGCTCGCACTAATCAAAATTCAAACGTGCCTTTTATTCTTGATTAAATCTAGTAAGTACCTAAGCACACATATCTAGAAGAAGATTCTACATTTTGACATCGAAAAGCCAATTTTATAATAATTAACAAAATCTCGTATCATAGGTATGAAATAACTAGGAAAAAATTTAGACTTTTTGTAGAACACGCCGTTCTTTTCCCGTTTCGATTAACCAGCTTAGAAATAGCATACTTTTAGGTAAATTTTTTGACCTCAAAACTTATCCATCATTTAAAAAGAGCCTGTATTATTCTCATACGTTTCTTTACAAAAATCGAGTTACTGAGTGCAATTAGCAAATTCCAAGTGACACAACCTCAATGATCGTGAGAGTGCCGAGTTCTAAAACAAAAACTGGTATGTTATGCAATGGAGTCATACATTTAATATCAGCATACAGTAGTAAAACTAAGCAAAACTTGCTTAGGAGAAACTGAGAGACAGTTTTCACGAAGACGTAGACTTTGAATATACGGTTTTGCATCAAGAGCTCCCGAGTTCTTTCGGGATTAAAAGCTAGGTAGATAAGTAACTAGGTTGCGTTGGGTAATATTTGGTAAGTACTTAAAAAGCTCCAAATATATATAGTTGCAATTATTAGGGACTTTAACAATTTGTGGGAGCAATTATGTCGGTCTCGCTCTGTGATGCCATAAGTACTAGGATAGTTGTGGTAGACAGTAGTAAAGAGGAATGCAAAGGCAAAGTAGGTACATCCCAATCCCTAGCAAGACGTCGGTTATCAACGTAGGACTCAGTTCCCTTTAAAAATTAGGACAAGGGTAAATCATATTGATTTGTAAAAACTGAAAAATGTCTTGAGATATATAAAGGAGGTCTTTTCACACGATGAGTTAATCGTAATCGCAGCCAGAAACCATATTATAGATCATTTTTTTTATTCATTCAAGTGATGAGACGAACAAGACGTTCCACCAGGCGGTGGTAAGCGTCACGCCTGCCACTAACAGTAGCAGTGCTAGAATTATGAACTTGCGAACATACTCCTCCGCCACACTACACTGCGCTCGTCACCCTGAGATATTAGATGTTAAATCTCATCATACCCAGTAATTACTCTGGTAACATTGACCTTCAAACCGGAACACAGTAATGCTTGCACACTACTGCTTGGCGGTTGAATAACTGACAAAGGTTTGGTACTTCCCCAGTCAGACTCTGCAGTGGAGTCCTACCACTACAATACTACCTCTAACTAAAAAGGCAGGGCAGTGCCTCCGCCAAGTGTAAGCATATTTAGTGAAAGGCAATGGTAATAACGAAGCACGGATTAGCAGATTATGTACACTTTCCAAGATCTGCAGTGTTCATTTGTTTTACTTTTTACTGTGATCGAGATTGTTACATCATCTCAAAAACCTGTGATTTAACTGAGTTCAAACAAACAGTTCGGTTTACATTTTAAACGCGGGAATTATTACAAATGTGTGAATTTACTCTTCCTCTCAGAATTGATATGTCACAATCATAGTTCAATTCGGGAGACCATAAAATGTTCAGCTCAATTTCTATTAAGTTTGTGTTTATCCTTATAAGCCTTATGCTTTAGGAAGACACGAAAGAGATTCAACATTGTTTCAATATGAAGTAGATCAGAATCAGAAATTAGAATGATGAATATACTGTGGAAACTGGCATGGTTCGGGCACACGAGCTTTTTCGTGGTTTTGGTTTGGTAACTAAATTCGGATCCAGCTTAATTAAACGTGAATTCCATACAAAATAAACAAAAATACTGGAATTCGTTTCTCGGCAACGACAATTATTATTAGAGGTGCCTTCCTACAAACTACCGACTTTCAATTGCCTTTTCCGTTTACCTATGAAAGCGGAATCGAACAGAAGCAGAGTCGTGAGAAATGGGTGGTGCCACGTTAAGAAAGCAAGTTTCCGCAGTATAATCACCTATTGTCACCGTATCTTCACCACAGTCGTAGTTTATTGAATTCAATGTTATTGTTTATTGATTGCACAAACGGTTGTAAACGTACGTAACTATTTTATTTGTCAATACCTATTTTTCTCGAAGCGTTCATTGAGTCTTGAAGGAGAAGTAGTCTCTTGAGACCTAGTTATATAGCCTTTATGCGGATGAAACAAGCGTGCGGTCAAGTTCTCATTCTTACGCTTATTAATAATAATGTCTCCTATGACCGGCGCCATTTTTAATATCTAGTCATGAAAACATCTTAGAAAGAGATCATTCTTACGGCAATCCGCCATTAGTATTTTCTGTAAATATAGACATCCTTTTATCCGTCTATTTTTACTTTCCTTGTTTATTTCCAAGGCAAACATCCGTTCCCTTCCCTGGCAGGTAGAATAAACTCTTCCTCAGTTTTATGAAGATGTATGTGTGATGTATTACAGGTTTATTTAAACTACGTTTAACTTCATTAGGTAGGTATAATTTAGGTATATAGTAATGGTTTCAATTTCTTACAGATTCTTTAAATCTTAGGTATGTCCTCTCTAATATACCCTTATGATAGGGCTTCACCTGCGTGTATTATTTAGCGCGGTATTTGATACAGTACGCAGATATGGCCGGGTGTTAACGCGCTAATAGGCTAGTGGCATGATTAACGTCGTTAGACGTTAGGCGATATTCAAAGTCAAATGATAGTGTGGCCGCCCATGTAGCGCATTGCTTAATGCATCATTTATTGCACGTTAATTATTTCGATGACTGGACGTAAAGCGTCACGCAGGTGAAGCCCTAGCATATTAGATAGATCGCAATCACTTGGTATACCTGGCAACTAACAAAGTACCTTGGCAATTAATTGATTTATATTAATTAGCGTGATCACTTACGTTTACTTATCAACTGGAATGACAGAATGGCACGTCATTTTACGTATAGGTTATATCGTATACGAGGGCGGCACTGAAAATTTCGGGAATCAAGGAAGTGACACAACATTACTATTTAAAAATATATTTATTGCTTTTCGAAGTATTCTCCGCGAAATTTGACACATTTTTCCATACGATGGAACCAATCATTGAAGCAACCATTCCATTCGGAAGTTGGGGTCTCCAAAATGGCCGTTTTGTAGGCGTCCACAGCTTCTTCAGGTGATGAAAATCTCTGTCCACGCAATTTATTCTTTATTTTAGGGAAAGTATAGAAATCATTAGGGCTTAGGTCGAGGCTGTACGGCGGATGGTCCAATAATTCTATGTTTTCTTGCTCTAAAAACTCTTTTGTTCTGTGCGCGGTGTGAGAACTCGCATTGTCGTGATGGAGGATGATGCGGCGGTTGCAGTTCTCTTTACGGAGTTCAGAAACGACCTGTGGCAAACAAATGCTAGCATACCATTCTGCATTAACCGTTCTTTGTCCCTCAAGAGGAATAGTCGTAACATGGCCGGTTTTGGAGACAAACGTGGCCACCATTTTTTTTGCAACACTCCGTGAACGAACATTTTTTGTTGGCTTTAACTCATTTTCGAACACCCAAACTCGTGACTGGTTTTTTGTTTCGGGTTCGTACGCGTATATCCAGGATTCGGCACCTGATACGATGTTGTATACAGCATTTGAGGATCCTGCGTGGAATCTTTCGAGAGTTCTGACGCACCAAGTAACGCGAGCCGCTTTTTGCTCTTCACAGAGCGAATGCGGTATCCATCGGGAAAACAACTTTTTTACACCTAATTTTTCATGCAAGATTATTTGTATTTGACTCATGCCAATGTCTAAAGTTGCCTGAATTTCGCGGTATGTCACATGTCGTTCTTCCTCAATCAGCTTACGCACAGCATCAACGTTTTCTTGGGTGACTGCAGTTTTTGGACGACCTTGACGGGGATCATCACTGAGCTTGACACGTCCACGTTGAAATTCAGCAAACCAGCGATAAATTGTGGTTTTGGATGGGGCTTTATCACCAAATGCAGAAATCATCCGGTCAACACACTGTTTTTGTGTTAAACCACTTCGAAAGTCATAATAAATCATCGCTCTTGAATTTTCTCGAGTCAAATCCATTTTCTCAACGACTAAACAAGTTTGACAAAACCTTGTGACAAGACCGAGAATATTTTTTTAAATAAATAAATGGTATTCGATTGTTAAAACCAAGGAGATTTCAATTAAAAAGATTTTAATATGACAGAAACAGTGGAAATATTCCATTCCCGATACTTTTAGTGTAGCCCTCGTACTAGGTACTTGTATTAGATCTTCTCACACAGATTTCGTCACTTTCACGATCGATTTCTCTCAAGCTTTCAAATACTTGTAGTCTTTGCTGCTGTAGTCGTATAGGTATGATATTGAAAGATTTATCGACATATTGTTTGGTAGTTGGAGTAAAGCTTCCATCCTATTGTTAATAGGCAAGTAGGTACATTTATAAATTTGACTACATCCAGAATGTACGAAATTCTAGGTAGATGAACAATCAGATCAAGTGAAAGTCATGTTTTAGGACTGTTCTATGATTGTTTACGGGATATTTACTGTGATTAAATTGTGAAATGAAATAATTTCGGCACATGCCCCATGATCACTACATAGAATTGAACCGTGATAGTTTAAATCATGTTTTTGGAATTACTAATGAGGAGCTCTATTTTTTAATTTAAGCCCGAGTAACAACAACTGTTTTTTTGCCTAGAAAATGTTTTAGATTTTATAAATCAACGTAAACGGCCATTATAAAACAATAGATTTTGGTACAGCGAAACTATCTTTAGCCACGAACAAAACTCCGACATTCTTCGTAGTCATTAGTTTGGCAACCCGTCTTTTAATTGCGTTCATACCTAAGAACAAGTCATATAAAATACCTGTTGCGAAACGAATTTGAAAGTTAATGTCGGTTAATCGTAAGATATAGGTACATAATGGACTTATTATTTAAATTCATAACATTGAAATGGGTCGTTATTTGTTATCCAAATTTCTAACTATAGACCCTCACGGAGCGTATATAGATACGACTCCTAAACGTGTCTAAAAGAATGAAACGTTTAGTCATGGGAGCAGGTATGTCTTTACGGTGCACTGCAAAAAAAACTGTGACGTCCGGTCGTCGCCGTCTAGATAAAAAAAGAAACCAGAGCTATCCAAATCTCCAACAAAAACTTTGCTATCTGGTAATATAACAAGCGAATTAACCGTGAGATGTTTCAGTTTTTCTAAATTACGCGCTTTCTGTAGTTTTTTTGACTGTTGAGAAACTTGCATTGACTTGACAAGACAAACTTCGTGTCTTTTGGAAGGAGA
The DNA here is from genome assembly GCA_905404285.2 of Erannis defoliaria. NCBI lineage: Eukaryota > Metazoa > Arthropoda > Insecta > Lepidoptera > Geometridae > Erannis > Erannis defoliaria. The sequence goes on from FR990076.1 coordinate 4,863,972, forward strand.
TTAATGTTATCGGTCGGCGTTCATTTCTTTATCTCTGTGCGCAGCCAGGAGTTGGTATACTCACGGAATAGTACAGTTACCCACACATTTGTTCGTGCCATTAGGTACGTGCATATTTATGCGTAACGTGTCTGCTAACGGGGTCTCGGCAAGGACTCGAAAGAATACGTGGTAGTACCTATTACATTGATTTCTATTTTGATCAGATCAGAGGTAAAAGGTGTGGCAATGAAACAAAGGTTTGCAAGAATAACAATTCTCGCAGATCGGTTTAAAGTTTTCGAAGAATCTGAGAGCAATGAAAAGCTGTCTCTGAATTTACCTAATTAAAATGTTTTCAAAATGGGTGGAGACTAAAACTTTACCGACGAAATCTATGAGGTCCATTTCCCGTGTCTTCAGAATGGTTTTGGGGCGTTTTTGGAGCCAGCTGAAGCAAATAGGTAGGTGCCTACCGATTAGGTACATATAGGATCTACAAATCTAATTTTTTAGACAGTACTTTCCGGAAGCAATTGACTATGTATACCTACTTAATAAAATGTGAATTTGGGGGTAGAAAAAGCTACGTACCTACTTTCTAAATTAAATTTACTAAGCACACTAGGTATAAGCAGAAATATTATATTTAAAAAGTAAGTTTGTAAAGTATCTAAACAATTTTTCTAATCGGTACCTACACTAAGTAGGTAGGTAATTAAGTATAAGCTTTTTCAAAGCAAGGTAGGTACTATTAACAAAAAATCTTACCTGTATATTGGTGCGCTTAACTTCAATGTAAAGCCAGTTATCTGTCGAGAATGCTATAGCCATCAGAGCAGCGGCCACGATAGCTGTAATGGTCGCTATAGACAAAGTTACCGCTGAGCAAGGCATTTTTACAACCTTCAAGAAACAATCGAAAAGAATAGCTAGGATATTATCACAACCACAACACTTGTATTGCTAAGGTTCACCTATGAAGCATTTTCGAAGACACTGAATGGAACGGAGAACACGACAGCACACTCACAATAATATAATAAAAACTCATATGAATGCGGTCATCGCCTGCAGCGTACAGAGTTCGCGCGCGAGACTTCTTTGCCTACTTCACGCACGTCGCCTTGCCTTGCCGCTTGCCTTGCCCAAGCCTTGCCGCTCTCTTGCGGATGTGAAACTTTCGAAAGCGAAGCAGCTCCGCCAAGTGGTTGGAATGTAAATTAAAAACCGGTTGTTTTGTTACCAGCTTTAAAAATTGTTGACCGGTAGATATTTTAAGTTTTAAAAATCTTTCTAATTGTAAACAAAAGATGTGTAATAAGGTCAGAAAACTAAGAAATATGCTAGTTTTTGTTATCAAAGAATATATAGATAGCAATATAGTCTTCCATCGTGTACTTCGCTCTAAAATACAGCCAATGAAGGATTTATAAAATAGGGTGGATTTATTGCATAATACCGTACTTAGGCCTCTAACTTTGGCTTAGTTATACACCTATGTCTTTGATTCAGATAAAGCTTTAAAATTAAAATACGTTTCAACACATGGCCAATGCAAAATCTATGATGCCAATTGGCAAAATACTCTTAGGAAAGAAAAAAACCCAATGTCACTGTAAGTAAAGCTTTAATCCAGAGAAGTTTTGGCGAAATATGTGCGTGTTCTGTGATTGTCTGTAGTTAGTTTAAATGTTTTTGTTGCAGAGGTAAACGGGAAAAACATTAAAACTCTGTGGCACATATTCACCGTACCTAAATTTCAAAACCGTACCCAATCTCTTCGCTTGACGGTCTATCTTTCTACGTGACATTGGCAGAATTGTGAAACACCCTCACAAAGGCCATTAAACAAGAGTTGAAGTTGAAGTTTTAGCGGGAACACGGAAAAATCATGTCGTTGCATTCTATTATTTTCTTAAACTAGTGTTTTTTCGCGAATTAATGATTAAAAATAGTGGTGTTTTATTCATTGAGTGTTGAATTGCATGCACGAGTGTGGGCAAGTGATATAATGTGGTGAAACATGTATTTTTGTGTTGTTTTCAAAACTCCGTAGAAGCTCATTGTAAAGTCACCACAACTTTCCTAGGGCATGACTTGGACTAGACAATGACTAATTTCGTGTGACTGACTGTGATATCATGACATATTTGACTTGATTTTAATATAAATACTTGAAAAAATCATAAACTTGACACTGGCAGAATGCACAACGTGCGATGTCAAGAACTAAGAAAAAAAAATCTAATGCAGAGAAAATTACAAGATCTAATGTTAGTGTCAAAAAAGCGTTGGTCAGTGTTTGCTAATTTGATTATTACGGTGCTAGACCTAGCACAATTTTATTTTTTGCGTTAAGCAGATTAGCACTGAATTATATGCAGCATCTAGTACTAAACAGCATTAAAATATTAGATATCGTTAAAAAACACAATGCAATGAGGTTCCACAGGAAAAAGTTTTCACAGATGGCGCCAGCGGCGGTCCGGACATGACAAAATCAAGTCTAATTAAGCAATGATTAACAAGAAAACTGTGCTTTGTTTTAAGAATCTATGCTACTGTTGACGGCCTGAAAATAGATTTGTAGGTTAGACAATTGTTTACATTTTATGTTGGATAGAGCTTTAATTAGCAAGGCAAAGAATTGCTGTAAAAACCAGTATTATGCAAATTCTCCCTGGTAATCCGAGTGTAATAGAAGTAAAACCATTATATTATAGAAAAAACCTGGGTAAGTCCTAAAACTGCATCCAGAACCACCAGAGGACGGGCAGCAGTGTCCTCTCGGTTAATGGTGGTAACCATTATGCGATCCCCAAGCCGCCTGGCAAGCGTGGGGATTATGGCAACACCTCCCTTTAAGGGAGAGGCTTTCGTCCAGCTGTGGACGTTTTCCGGCTGTTGATTATAGAAAAAAACAACAAAATGTATAAGATTGCCGTATTAGTTTACTATGGCCGCATCGACGATGCGCCACCTACTTATCTACTTAGCGGAAAAAATAGCAGTGGGGTACCCTCACATTGGCAAATAAAATAACCATAGAGAATAGTAATTGCAAATAGTGAACCGGCACCAGTGGACGGTGCGGCGACGGCGCCGAAACACTCTTTCGTGTCTTTATTTCATGCAATTTAGCACCAATCCGTGTTATCGAGCTTGCAACCCTGTGACCCTGTCTCTTCTCTTTGCTGCGTTCCGTAATGCGCTAAAAGTGATAATATCGCGAATCCAACCAAATTGTATAGTCACAAAATATAAGGGCTTTGATTTGATCGAGTTATACATGTCACTTTGGTCGGATTTGCGATATTATCACTTTTAGCGCATTACGGAACGCAGCACTTGTCTTGTCGGTCGGAAGCAAGATTACGGACGGAATGCTCGATTTCATGAAGTATTGGCGTGTGGTTACTGTTTGAGTCTAATTTTCTTTTTGTCCTCATCACAAACAAATCCATTACCTGGGCAAAATTATGTAATAAAATGGCAAATTCTAGTGATCAAACGAAATATGACGAAGTTTTGTCTTCGATTCTAGTTAACGAGAAGTCAATTCTGGGTTTCCTGTCGGCTATCTTCAACTTCTTGGCCAGACGGTTTGTTTTTTCTTTATTGAATAATATTATTACATAAATACGTATGTACATAATCTATCAAAGTATGAAAATAACAATATTGAATGCATACAATGGAAAATACTTTCTCTCTTGATATAATGTACGCAAATTGGCATTTTGTACTGTTCTAGAACTGATTTCTACCATGTGCCGGAGGGACCCTACGAAAATATGGGCTTCCCCCCAGGCGTAGCAGAAGAGCTAGTCATCAAAGTGCTCAGGACCTGCGACCCGAAAAGCTGGAAAGCACCGAACGGCGCGAAAAAGCCGGTAGATGTCAACAATGAGATTATGTGCTCGACTGTTGCTCAGGAAGTAGAAGTAATCGCTGATGAAGATGGAAATTACGAGGATCAACCATTAAATGAGAATCAGCCAGCAGCAGAAGCCAGTAAAATTGAGTCTACTGAAAAAACAACGCAAAAAGAACCTGATACTGAAGCAGCTAAACAAACAAGCCCTCCCAAAGGGATCCCAGATGATTATGAACCTCCTGTTATTCCAGTACAGCAAAACAGCGAGACATACAATGGAGCAGAGAGGGAGAAATACTGGTGGTCACAAACTATTATGGAGTTGGGTATGTGCAATACTCAATTTCTTATTGCAATACCACAAAGGTTACATGCAGATCTTTAATTGCAATTAAAATAGGTTCTAGCCCAATGATAGTGCTATTCCCACTATTGAATCAATTCAATTTCTGCAAAACAAAACTACAGCACACTATAGTGAATATAAAATATAGTTAATGCATTACGTTGCTTACAAAAGGTCACTGGTGCAGTCACTAGAATACAATTGGTCCAAATATGTCGCTGGCCCAGTGGCAGATAACACAATATGCCATTGAAATTCTTCTCCAGAAATATTATTTACCTTACCGTAAATCCAATAGTAAGAAAATCCATACTTAAACTCAAAAATGCTGATTGGCACGGACTCGGGATTTGAATATGTGACCTCACGATTTCAAGTCGAGAGGTCTCTAATAAGCTACCATGGCATACTAAGTTAGCGCGTCTTGCTAGATTACCGCAGCTTAAAGTATAGGGTGAAGCAATAGGCTATTAGGCTACTATTTCTGAAAACCAAATAGTTCCTGTGGGATTGTTGCTTTAGTTTAAACTGACACAGCTAAAGTTCAAAAGCTTCAATGCTCTCAGGCCAGTGTAAGGAACAAATATATTATGACATGTACCCATTGAGCTAATATCTATAGAGTCACAAATGTGCAAAAAAAAACTGCGCCAAAACTCTGTGTACGCTATGCAATGAGCTGACTTTTTGAGCGACTTGAACTACGATAAGATACAAGCGCTCAAGCATAGAACGTATGCTTGCATATAATATACATGCGATATAATGTCTAAATTCGAACAATTGTGAACTATATAATGCACATATACGTATTTACAACGGCACTCGGACGTTTTTAGACTGTTTTCACTTAGAGATTGTGACTCTTTAGAGATTTGCTCAATGCATGTACCCTCTAAATTCAGTCCAAGCTGAGATATCTAGTTTACAAGTTTTATGCTTCATACACTATAGAAACTATCATACATTTTGAATTTTGGGGTAAGCTTTTCCTACACTTACACATACCTTTGTTCTGCACAGAATTAATAATTCAATCTTTGGTTGATAGCCTCTCTAATAAAATAAAATGGCGCCACTTCTCATGTTATTGACATTGTCTTGTATTCAATTTCAGATGTAACAGTAAAGCTTCCACCTGACATCAAGTCGTCCAAAGAGCTGAAGGTGACGATCAATACAGGAGACATCTGCATAGCTCGTCGTAACGGACACATTATCATCAAAGACTCGTTGCCATATAAAGTCAAGACCATGGACAGTTTCTGGAGCATCAGTGAGGGAAAACTGCTCATTCATATGGGTAAATATGCTAGTTATTAGAAAGACGTAGTGTACTCCCTCGCTGCTCGAGTTAACCAACTTCAAAAAAGGAGGTTCTCAATTCGACTGTATGGTTTTTTTGTATGTATGTTATGAGATTACTCCGCCAATTATGAACAGATTTTGATGATTCTTGTTTTGTTTGGTAGGCAATACTTCAGAGGAAATTCAGATAAAATGTATATGGGTGGTCCCATACACATTTTATCGAAATCGCAACAGTAGTTAGGTTTTAAAATCAAAATTACTAGAAAATATGAAGATGTCATCCAGGTATTCGAAGTTGAAGTCGGTTGTATTTTTTTTTAAAAGCGTATTGTTATGCTATAGAGTGACAAGACAAGCGAGATTATGTCTGGTGGTAAACAGCAGCAGTGCCAGAATTGTGAACAAAATCCTGCACTGTGCATAAGGTTTGACATCTAATATCTCAGGATGGCGATTCTGAGATATGAGATGTCAAACCTCTTCATGTCCAGTAATTTCTCTGGTGACATTGCCCTTCAAACCAAAACAGTAGGTAATGCTTGCACACTACGGTTGAATAACTGCCAAAAGTGTGGTGCTTCTCTAGGCAGACTGTACCATGTAGAACATAGCATTGTAGTGTTAGGACTCTTAACGCTACAATGTTATGTCAGTGCCCTTTGGACGACTAAGGCTGAACACTTACCGTCTTATGTATAAAACACTAAAACCCCTTTTAAACCCATTTTAGTTAAAAAGTGTTTTGTCATTTTCTTTCGAATTACGAGTTGAGTTTGAAAAAAGAAGACAAAAACCTTTTAAATTAAAATAGTTTAAAAATATGTTTATAGTGTTTTATGCATAAGACTGTTAGCTTATACAGGCTTACTTTTTAAGTTGTTTAATCTGGATTTGGTGATAAGTGGCTTAATTTGTCCCTTTGCTAAACTCATTTTTTTTTAGATGCCTACACCCCATCAGAAATCTGCCTATCAAACAGCTTCATTATGGCTACACTTCCTTTTATAGTCCTATGGTACTCCATCCGTTGGACATATGGCTTTCATTAATTCCTTACTATAATCACAGAATAAATAATAGTACTACGTACAGAAAGTTAACTCTGCAAAGGAATTGAAATAAATAAGGACTCTATCTACTAGGCAATAAAGTAGCAATTTCAACTCGCACAGCGCTGGATCCCGCTCGCTATATTCACCTAGATATACCGTTCTCTTTCTATCACGTATGCTTAGTTACGTGCGACGAGGCTAGCGTGCGGGCGGCGACTTACTTCTGCCTTGCATTGTCCACCCGGGCGGAGCGCCGACCGAACGTACCTAAACTGCGGAGTGACACCCCCCTGCTATAATATTATAAATGCAAGTGTGTTTGTTGTTTTTTTGTTCTTTTTGCACACTGCAATGTAATGACAGATCAATATGATTTTTGGCATGGATATAGATTTAGGATCTGAGGCTACTTTTTATCCTAGATTAATTGAAATAAGCGGAGGAAGCCGTGACCGAGCTTGAAGTTTATAAATAAATATCGCAGGACATTTTTTCACACAGCGCCATCTAGCCCCAAGCTAAGCAAACCTTGTAATTTGGAAACTAGATAGCTGATAGAATACTTATATAAATTAAAAAAAAAAATGTAGAATTATTATTCTTGTAGATGTATAAGTGCTCAGATTTTGTTTTCCTTATTACAGAAAAAGTGCAAGAGAGATGGTGGGATAGACTGTTGAAAGAAGAGGAGCCAATAGACTTGTCCAAGATAGATGCTTCCAGGCCTCTCAATGAATTGCCTCAAGACCATATCGACAAGGTAAACTTAAAGAGCATATGAATCACTGAGGATAAAGTTGAAGATGCTTTGTAGGGTATGATGTGGTAGCTGCACCTTCAACAGTCTTGTCCTTGTGTAAAGAATTCCTTTCAACTTTTTGGTTTTATTACATCTAAAAGTGAACTATCACATATTTTGTTATTGGCTGATGTTGCTATCGCAGATTTTTCTGAAATGCAACCTGTCTACCTTAGTATGTTTCTATCATGATATTGTTATGGTTTATAAAAGGATAAATACTAGTTGATTACATGTTATTTAAAATGTTATTATGAAACAGAAAAGATATGAACAAGGTACCATGCTTACTCATTATGCCACTCGAAATTGAGCTTTGCGAGTTTGATACGCTGTGGGTCAATAGACAATACGTTTTTGTTATTATTCGGATATATATTTCTAGGTGAGAGAGTTACAATGGAATCAAGAAAGGAAGATGAAAGGCCTACCAACATCAGATGAGCTGCGTAACATAAACATTCTGAAGAAGGCCTGGAATGCCCCCGGCTCGCCTTTCCAAGGCCAAGAGTTCGACCCAAGTGTGCTCTCGAACGCTGCATTCCCTCCACAAGGGCAGTGAAACTAATATGAAAACATTATAATCTCTGGTCATATAAGTATCTCAAGATATTGTTAGCTCGGTAAGTCATTTGTATGTGAAATTTTTAGTCTGATTAAGACAACATGCCAAGTATAAATGTTAAGGTATATAAATAAAAACAATATTGGTAAAAAAACTTTATTTTAATAGTCTGAAATCTAAGATTACGAAAGATGCGATATCGCGTAATAAAACAACATTTGTAAATGACTCCCGTGCCGTCATGTTTACGAGTTACGCCGGAGCGCGAAAAAAGGTAGCACTTTTATGAGAGCAAAAGGGATAGCGTGCGTCTCGCTTAGTGAGCGCAGACAGGCGAGACAGTCCATGGGGCTGTTTTAATGGGGCCATTTGAGGGCGCGATATGACATATCTCCCTCCTTATATATATAAAATCATTGTCTGAAATGCTAACTTCACTTATGTATAGCTTCGATACACTGAAAGCGAGAATTAGAATTCCTTAAACGAATTTGAATGTATGCTCTGATTTTGGGTGTTAGTTGTCTGGGTCTTTGTATGTGTGTTTTCCATGGCATCCATGCAAAGGAAATAGTAGTGGAGAGATTTGTGTGTGAAACATTGTTTTTGAAGAAGGGCGAATAACAATTCTTCGCGATTCAGCTTCTTATTAAAAGTTGAGGATCCTGCCGGGCTGGTATTCCAATCTAAACACGCTGTTTCTAGTCCGTTTTCAGGGCGAAGAATTTAATGTATTGATGAATTGTTTATAGCATTTACTTGACTGTGTGGTCTCTGAGTAATAGAATGAACTAGAACCCATGCAGTACCAACTTTCCAATCAGATGTTGTTCTTCTAAAAGTCTGTGAGCTTCCTTCAAGTTGGCAGCGTTTATTGGAGACAAGGTTTTTGTTAAAGTCGATTTTAAACTACGAGAGTCAAGCAGTTCAGAGATCTTTTTCAATATTTCATGATGTCTAAACTTATCTTCTGTGTTATATTTAATTCTTGTCCCCATCATTTCGGAAACTAAGGTCACACTCTTATCTTTCAGAGGCTTTATGTCAACCAAGCCACTGCTATCCACGATTAGACATATCTTACCCTGTGGCTTGATGGCTTTCATCAAAGTATCCCAGTAAGGGTAAGGGTCATAGTTGACTAGGATAAGGTCTACCCCGTTCTCGTACCCTTTAGCCGCCAGTTGAGGTATCAAGTCTTTAGTATGATTCAAAACAAAATCAGCGCCATGTTCCAAAGAATAATTTGTAGTTTCTGTTCGAGAAGCTGTTCCGATGACTTTCAGACCGGCTATTTTAGCCAATTGGGATGCTACGGAACCTACTCCTCCTGCACTGTTGATGATCAAAAGCGATTTGTCCTTATCGCCTCCATCTTCAGAGATCAACAAGCGGTCGTGTAACGCTTCGTATGCAGTTACAGAAGTTAGTGGCATGGCGGCCGCTTGCTCAAACGTCAGTTTTTGCGGTTTTGCTGCGACGTGAATCTGGTCTAGAGCAACATACTGCGCGTTGGCACCATTCTTACTCAGATGGCCAGTAAAGAACACTTCTGTTCCCAAGCTGAACTGGTTGGCTTGTCTTCCATTGGCCACCACTACGCCTGCTCCGTCCCAGCCCAGTACCCTCGGTTTCGCTTCTACGGTCGGCTTTGGTGCTCGTTGTTTTGTATCAATAGGATTCACTGCAATCGCCTTGACTTCCACTAAAACTTCGTTTTCTTCCGGAGTTGGAACGTCTATTTCAATATCGATGAGGCTGTCCGGATCCGAGATAGGCAAGTATCTGTACAAGCCCACAGCTTTCATTTTCCCCGGCAAATTAGTCATAGCGCTTCTTGATGAATTTAATGGTAAGGTCGATCTTCCAGCGCCGAAAGTTAGCAGAGTAATGAGAGTTTTAGTGAGAAACATTGAGGAATTCAGACGATGACTTTTTAAATTGTTATCTTATTGCCCGTGTAATCTTAATTTTATCAGAGAGCGAGCTTATCAAGAACCGCGGCCGCAAGTTTGACATATAAACTACATACACGGAGTGCGTGCTTACACCATTGCCGGCGCGTTGATACTGAATCACAGACAGTACAAAAATAACAGACAAGTTAACAAGTCTCCATGAATTGCGCAACCGAATGTAAACATCTGTCACTTATCGATGTTTTGAAACAGGTTTGCTATTACGGTACCTGATTCTCATCAACAAGTCACTTAACCTGGCATCATTTGTAAATATAAACGAATGTTCCCACATAAATGTCATATGTAATATTCATTAATTTGACTTTGTAATTTGGTGTAAGATGAGGTATATGACGCAACTTTTGTAACACGACTATTCCGTAATTTGGTGTAAGATGAGCTATATGACGCAACTTTTGTAATACGACTATTCCATATGCTGTCGATACTCGCGATCCCAAACATTATACTTACCTCAATCGTCGATAACAATAAGTGTAATGTGGTTTTTGCGATTTCGTATCCAAAGAAATAAGTACCATACTGCGCGCTACTACTTACTTCCTGAAATTGAATTGTGTAAATAATACACACGAAATAATAAAAATTAGAAAATGATTTATTGGATATTTTGTGTTACATATCTAACTATTTATTAATTTCCACTATACTTACCTACAAGTATACCTTGCTCCAAAATCTTCAAAAAGAATAAAATAAAACTCTAATACATATTGTTCGTACCGCGAATACTTATAGCACAATGTATTACGAATAGAGGTTGGTTCAGTATGCAACAGAGCTTTTTTTTCTTCTATATATAGGCTTGCGTTTGACTGCCATCTCGTCTGATGTTAAACAAAGATGCAGCCTACGATGGAGCACGCTTGCCTAGAAGAAACCGATTCACTCGCGACTTGAAGACACCCAGATTATAATTATTAGGGAAAAACACCACTTACAAGTTTAATATTTTATCATATTAGAATCCCGTTAAAACCAACTTCCCAATCGTCTTCTTCTGCTCTATAAGTTTATGGGCTTCTCTTAAATTAGCAGCATTCATTGGTGATAAGGTTTTTGTTAGACTGCACTTCAAAACGCCATTATCAATAAGTTTTGAAACTTCCTTCAGTATCTCATGCTGTCTGAACCTGTCCGTTTCATACTTCACTCTTGTAAATATCGATCCAGAGGACAGTCTCACGCTCTTGTCTTTCAGTGGACCTAAATCTACTAATCCACTGCCATCAACAATCAGTCCTATAGTTCCTTGAGGTTTGATCGCTTTCATTAGAGTATCCCAGTAAGGATAAGGATCGTAGTTGACTAAAATAAAGTCTACCCCGCGTTCGTAACCGGTTGCTTCCAATTGAGTTATTAGATCTAAAGTATGGTTCAATACAATATCAGCTCCATGCTCACGAGAAAACGCCTCAGTTTCGGGACGGGATGCTGTCCCGATAACTTTGAGTCCCATGTTCTTTGCCAGTTGAGATGCGACGGAGCCCACTCCTCCCGCGCTGTTGATTATAAGCAGTGTCTTGCCTTCATCTTTTTTGGAAATTAGCATTCTGTCGATAAGCTGTTCGTACGCAGTCAAAGATATCAAGGGCATTGCAGCGGCCTGTTCGAATGTCAAGTTCTTGGGCTTTGGACCTACAACCATCTCATCTATAGCCAAGTATTGGGCGTTAGATCCGTTCCTTCTAAAATCGCCCGTGAAAAACACTTCGTCGCCTGGTTTGAATATACTTGCTTCTTGTCCATTATCAACCACTATACCTGCGCCGTCGTAGCCGAGAATCTTCGGCTGGGTTTCCACAGTTGGCTTTGGAGCTCTTAATTTTGTATCTATGGGGTTCACTGATACTGCCTTAACTTCCACTAGCACGTCTTTCTTCCGGAGAGTCGGTAAGTTAACTTCTACATCGATAAGGCTGCTCGGGTCCGCGATTGGCAAATACTTGTAAAGACCAACGGCCCTCATGGTCCTAGGCAAAATTGTGGCCATTCTCGAATTGTGCGACCACTTCTGATGCAACGTTGACACTAAGTAATTTGCTATTCAAAATTATCTTTTATTTAATCAATTTTCACTGCATATTTTATCTAAAACCTGAACTTGTTTCTTCTGACAGGAACGCTAACACATTTATTGTTTTAATTTTTGTATCTTTTGAGATGACTAAAACGTTATCTGCTTCTTTATCGTTCAATTAAAGCGATGACTCGCTCACTGTGGCCCAACATGCCGTATCTATAACAACAGTGATATTACAGAATTAACAAGTATACCGGCGTCGTACATATATTTGTGCTATAATTAGGTACTTAACTACCACGTCAGTCGTTTCATTAACCTTGGTACTGAATATTTTAAATGAAGTAAAATGATGCAAGTAGTAAATACAATGAAGCAAGTGTAAATAGCTGTCAAAACATTGCTGTCTTACTGTTATTTCCGGGAAAGTTTTATCATTTAAAGCTGATTGTACCGATTCGGAGTCTTTGGCCAGGCAGCATTTATTTAGTAAATTTTGTCATTTCGAAAATTGTTTTCTACCCACTGACATAAAAAATTAAAAGACGTAATATTATCTAATTTAGTGCTGACAAGCACGCCTACTAGTTTCGAAAATTATTGTTTGATTAAAACAATCAAACAATAATTTTCGAAACCTTTCCTTTCCATTAAACATAATATTACAAAATCACTATCAATGGTTACTAATGTAATTCCTTTTTCCAATTTTAACAATTCTCCAAAAAAGTGTCTTATACTTACCTGCTTCAAGTAACTTCCACGTATCTACGGTCCAATCAGATACAACTTCAGTTACATAAATCATTGATTTAAATAAAAACGGGTTTTTTCGTTTGTGTTTTAAAAGTTCAATGACATAAATAGGTAAGCAAATAAAAAGACCATCTGATGCTTGTACATTTACTTCTAACAAGATATGACTATTATCATAGAGAGAGATTATCTCTATGCATGTTTCCATCCAAATTGCCATCATCATTATATCATTAAATAATCATTGCCTTACACCTTGACAAGTTAACTTTTACACATGATATTACAAGCAGATCAACATTTTTACATATCACAGAATACGCGAAATATATCACAATATGCGAAAATAAATATTCATACTTAGCTTTATGGATGTTTTACACTGGTTAGCAATATTGGCCAATCTTAACATCAGGCAATCGGTGTCGATTCTGTTGTACTAGTGGACTAAACTAAAATTAATTTGACAAAAACTTTTGATTTCTGTTAGTGTGATACTCAGTGACGCTTCCTTTCTTTGCTACACAACTCATTTTCAACCGACTTCGAAACAGGAGATTCTCAATTTGACTGTATTTTTTTTGTATGTATGTTACGCGATTTCTCCGCCAATAATTTAATTTTAATGTTTTTTTTTTGGTTGGTTGGTTTGGTTTTAGTTGAAATTTAAGTCGGATGTTTTTTTTTAAACCTTGTTATTCCTATCTTCATCATCCATGAACGACGACTACCTTTAAATAAATAAAATAAATAAATATCGGAGGGCATTTCTTGTAATATGGAAACTAGATAGCTGATAGAATACTTATATTTATTTTTTTGGAAACAGTTACTACACCCAGACACAGAACAAACAATTATGTTCGTCACATAATTGTTTGCCCTAGGTGGGGATCGAACCCACGCCCTACAGCTCAGAAGGCAGACACACTACCAACTGAGCTATATGGCAGTCAAATTTGTTATCTATATATATACATCTTTGTTATGTTCTTTGGTTTGATGAGATCTACTCGAACGCACGCACGATTAGACTGCAGTTGACCCTCGCCAACGACGGATGCGTATCGTAATGTTTTTCGCTCGTATTGAAATGAAATGAGATGCAGCTAATTTTATGTTAGATTAGTTTAGTTTTGTGAGTAGTACAACAGAATCGACACCAAAATCCCGCCTTGTGAATTTAAATTAATGCTAATTGCTATACCTGGTAAGTATAACGAGCTTACATGTGCGGAAAAGCATTTTAAAACTATTTACTGTTAGTGGAATATTAATTGTCACCAAGGACAATCGTATCACTAAAGTAATTTCAAAAACATTCTCGTCGAAGTAGTAAATAAATACTTAGTAAGGTTGAAAATATAGTATAGTTGTTTGGTAAATGAATCGTTTCAGTATAGTAGTTTTTGAATTTTTAATTATTATTGTTTTTGCCGTACAAGAATTCATCTTCTCGACTACGCTTAGTTGGCCGTACATCTGTGCTAGGATGTGGGTTCGATTACCATCCAGGACAAACATTTATTCGACGGACATACGTGTATTAAGTATGTACATATTATTTATAATTTATTTATGTATGTATTTACAAAAAGAAACAACAAATATTATGTCAGCTAGGACCCATCTATCCCCATAGTACAAGCTTTCCTTAACTTATTTCCTTAGCTGTGATTTACTTTTTAATATGTAAACACAAACCTTTTCCAATGACAAGCAAAAATTCAGACACAATTTAACAAAAATAATAATAGTGTAACCAATTACTTAACGCAATGTGTACAATATAGCAGGAACATGATGACGGTTCTGATGTACCTAAACATATTGCATCAGCAACATCATTACGAGTTCTCTAAAAACCTGATGTGAAAAAAGTTATTCGAACGACGAATTGGGACGCTTCTTGCTTTTTCACAATTTCATTGTTGGACCCTTACTAAATAAAAGGGCTAAGCGACCAAATTTATAGACGCCTGGCATGACCTTGTTTTTCATTCACAAGTATTGAAATGATAACTAGGTAATATTTCTGAAGACTATGTTAGAAGTCCATGGACAAAACTAGATTTCCAAATCGTAACCTAACCGAGATATAAAATTATATAAAGTAGATGAGTTCAATAATTCATAACGTATTCAACATTTCTGTATAAGACGGATATTTATTTCGATTATTAATATAACAACATGTCATGGTCCTGCTGAAGACAATAATCATGCACATAACTTAAAAACAAATCGACAAGTTATTAATCTAAACTTCTTGAAGCTTGAAGACATCGATCGAAGTTTATAGTAAAAAGATACAGGATTATCGACTAGTAACGTAGCAACCTCATAAGGCCAACTTCTTTTAGCACGGTGACTTTTAAAAAAGCTTCATTTTTTTTCTTCCAAAAAAAAATAAGACTCGTAATGACAATAAGTCAATAACTGTAGGTATATATACATTCTCAAATAAGGAACGACGGTGAGGTCCGGTCGAAGTTTACGAATCGAATTTTGACCCTATAAAAAGTCATGAACTATTTTTCATAGAACAAAACTTGTTAAACATGATATAGGGATGCTACCTGCAAGAGGTTGCTCACTGTGTATTTTAAATTTATACTAATGGTAGCAAATAAGCAGCAGTTTTAAAATCAAACCCAAATTTTATTGTATTAGCGGTTTCATTTTAGCTACTACATACTTATATTATATACACTAGCTTTTGCCCGCGGCTTTGCCCGCGTAGTAATGTTGAATACTGGAATTCGGTTAAATCGGGGCCCAACTCAATTGAATCATTAAAATACGTATATTATTGCATTTTTTCCAAGCCGCTTGCAAGTCTTTAAGTTTTCTTGAGGATGACCAAATTTGGCATGTCGCGTTTGCAATACTTACTTCAAAACAAAGCCGTCTTGTTGAATTTTAAACAGACAGACAGATGGACATGACAAACTTATAAGAATTCCTCGTAGTACTACGGAACCTTAAAAATGTCTGCTAATGACGCTATAGTTGCCGGGGCCTTTGACCCGAAAGATTACAATATTTCTTTGTAGACAACGTTTTTGTTTTTTTTTGTTGGAAGGTGCTAAAATAGCCAGGCTTTCAGGGGAGCTAACTCGCGAGCAAGCCACATAGAACTGACCATGCGAAAAACAGTCCTGCCTTAAATCAATACCAGCGTATTTTAAAGTTTGACCCTGAGCCTTATTGATGGTCATGGCAAAACAAACTTTTAGAGGAAATTGAAGCCTTTTGGAGTCATAAGGTAAGTCACTGGGAATCATGGGAATACGCGGCACAAACACTGTTTCGCCATGGGCACACCCAGTCAAAATGATGGCCTCAACCAGATTACGATGCAGCATTTTTACTTGTAACCTGGTTCCATTACACAATTTGGGTGGTCTTAAATTCCGGACCATGACGGGTGTACCTTTCTTCAGGATAAGCCTCTGATATGGTAACCCCGCTGCTCTTAATGAATTTAAAAACTCAACTGGATAGTTAACAGCATCATCATTATTGCATACCGTATCAACAGAGTCAATGAAATGAAATAAGCTTAAGCAGAAAAAGTATGATAACAAAGAACGTAAAAAGATTACCAAAATATCGCAAGAATTACGAAACTTCGATAAAATACAGTGCTGCACTGATCGCTTAGGTAGACTCGGTGTGGGTTGCACTCGAGGTACAGCGCGTCATACTCGGGTTTTAACGTATCTGAGCCGACGCGGGATGGACGTTTCGAAAGCGCTGTGCTTGGTGCGTGCACCGGATCAAGTACATGTGTTTAAAATATTTATCTTCTTACGCATAAACACTCGATTAGCTAATCTATAAATATAAATTTTTTTTTCAAATGAAAAACTGACCCGTGGCCTTTCAGTTTTGAAATTGTTTGAAAATTCTAAAACATGTTTATGTTTATTTTATCTTATCTCTTAAGTCAAAAAACTTAACA
Organism: Erannis defoliaria; assembly: GCA_905404285.2. Lineage (NCBI taxonomy): Eukaryota > Metazoa > Arthropoda > Insecta > Lepidoptera > Geometridae > Erannis > Erannis defoliaria. The sequence goes on from FR990076.1 coordinate 4,880,632, forward strand.
GCCTTAAATGAATGGTTTCGGCAAAATGGTATTTTAATGATACATTGAACCCCTTGCGAATTTTTCAAAATCGTTGCTGAGTGTGCGTTTCTCTGCATCAGCCCTTAACACTAATGGTATATCGGCCTACCCTGATTGGGCCATATTCACTACGCTGGCCCAGTGCAGGTTGGCGGATTCACATACACTATCGTATTTCTTCTCCTGAAATATGAAGGTTTCCTCATGATGTTTTCCTTCACCGAAAAGCCAGTGGTATTATCCATGCGTAAGTTTCAAAGAACTAATTGGAACGGGCTCGCCCGGGTTCGAACCCGCGACCCCAAGAATGTGAGTCGAGCTTGATCTCACTGAAGCTACCACAGCTTGAGCTGAGTGTAAGTTTACACCACTCAAAATTTAGTTTAGGCATTTAAAAGTAAGTTAATTTAATATTAAAAATTAATTTAGCAGCTTAGGCTGTACAGTATCTATAATAATTATGTCCGTCAAACAGTCGTCTGCGTGGACCTACAAAAAAATAGCCTATGTCCGTTTCCGAACCTTATGCTATAACTAACTATCCAAAAATGCAGCTCCATCTGTTCAGCCGACCAATAAATACGCCCATCCCCGTCCCCATTCCCAGCCTCATCCCTATAAGCGCCCCCTTCCCCACCCCCATCACTATAGAAACATAATGTGTATATCAGTGCATAAACATCAATCGTCGTTAACGTATCGGGTTCCACCCACTGCAGAGTATAGGTATTCTCTTCAGAATAATAATTATTTCTGGTAAGGTATTTAATAGTAATACGAAATATTTAAATATAATTTGTAGTTATTAAACAGGTACAGGTACAGGACAAATCATAGTACAAAACATCGAAAGCGTATTTTTAGAAAGAGGAAACATTTAAATAACATTCTATTGTACGTAATTTGACATGATGTTATCTTGTGTGATATGACCGAATCTAGACAAGGTCAACATTAAATAGTCTAATATATTTTCATCATGTAAATCTTATGTAAATAATGTCTTTAAACATACCAATATCCTTCCGCAATGATATGTTTAACCATATCTATTAAGTTTGGAATATAAGTAAACATTTATAACAAAAGCTATTTAATACTGATGTTTGTACTAATATAACAGTTTTGTACATTATTACGTCGTTAAACAGATTTTAACTTTAGTTTTTACTTGCATGCCTATCCTACAAAGCATCCAACTTACAAACGATTTTGCATTGACGAGAAACTTAAAGCCATGTTAATTGATGTCTTTCTTTCCCCTACCTACGATTTACGTACTTAAGAAACATCTCTTGTTCAAAATGTTTTAACAGACATTCAACATTGCTTTTTCATTAGTATATCAATCGTGATTAACAGATAGAAAACCACGCCCATAATGATAATGTAGATACTTATTTTGAATTCACTTTCTGTTATCGAAATCAGAATATATATTTTGCCTAGTACTGTAGTAGGTACTTACCTTTCCATCCCTTTCAATTTGTAGTAATCACCGTAACATTCAATTTTGAGTAATTAATTGTTTAGAAAAATAGAATATAGAAATCTTTGCAAATTGAGTTGAATATTATGGATCTCTAAAGCAACCAGGCTTAGAAATCTTGACTAGTATCAACTAATAGCACACTCAGATATGTATCTATTGTAAATGAATGTTCCAATCTACAAACAGAAATATAGGAATGATTAGCCTAGACTCTTATAAGGAAGCCGTTACTTTGAATACACGAAAGCATTTCAAAAGTTTAAAAATCATGACTAGTTTTAACTGCACGCTTTTTCTGGGATATAGTTTCAATCTACTCTATATTCTATTGTACTGCATACTGGCATATATCGTGTGCTCCGGTGCATTCTACGTTGGGTCGGTGTGTGGAGTCCCATATGCCAGGGCCGCATCGCTGGCACATGCCCGCTAACGTGCATGGGATCCGGATAAGTTGCCGGAATTGGTGCAGCAACCCTCGAGCTTTGCAGAGGATCAGTCGCCCGTCCATGTACATTGCTGAAACGAAATTTTCAAATATTCAAGCCAAGTGTAAGAAATTTTGGGGAACCTATTAATAATCGTGTGTTGTTTATTTAACCGAGAGACGAAGATACATGATAGGCAAATAAATATTCATGCACATCTGAAACTCTATCTGGACCTAGTCTGCTACTCCTGTGATAGAGAAAATAAAAGCGTGTTAACAGAATCTTAAAAGGTCAAGTTAAGTATTTGTGGTGCCCCTGGTGTTGCAGAGAACCATAGGCGACTTGCTTGTCATGTTTAGTTTGAGAAAAAAGACTTGCCTAAAGAACTAAAATGCAGCAGCATCTCGTCAGTGTTCAAGTCTTGTGCTATGACGTCGTCAGCGTACACGGCCACGATGGCCAGGCATAGGAACAGGTGGAAGTAGTCAGTCTGGTAGTTGGCCCAGCACGCTTCCCACATGCGGAGCGCCACTGCTTCCGTGAACTCGCGTTTGAAGCAACTGGAATAGAGCATACCAATATTCATAACATCATTTTAAAAAAAACCTGTAAAAGATTTCAAAATTATCATCTTTAAAAACCTCCTTCAATGGTCATCGTTCAACTCATTGCCAAAATAGCTTTAGGTACGCGATAGTTTAAAGAATAATCAACTGCCACGAACATACGAGTATAGCGATCTTTTTCAATGTTTACAATAGTTACCCGGCCTAACTACAACGTCGAAAAAACTGATTAATATTATGTTGTTAGCTGTTTAATTTCATTTCATGAGTAACGATGAACTTTAAATAAGAAGACGCCCCAAAAACATTATTTTTTTAATGTTTTTGGGGCTGGACAAAATACTAATGAACCTAGGTAAATAATTTTTGAAGCAAAACTTGGAATGTTATAGTGAAAGCAGGTAAATCAGAAAATCATCGGGAGTTATTGGTGTAACATCACTTAACTATAGGTATGGTGTTAGAGAACGCAGATAGAGAGCTAACTTCTCCAAGAGAACGCACAAGTAAGCCTGAATAATCCCTCACAAGTAAAAAAATATGGCATAGTATTATATAATTTATTGTAGCTCACACATTATTTGTCAAAGAACTAAAAACCAATCCTTATGATATAAGACATCTGGCTACAGTTTAAGAAGCAAACAAAAAGCGGAAGCAGAGTGGGGATAGCAGTTTTTAAAAGGTGTATGATAGTGAACTCACAGGAGTATCCAGCGATGACAAAACAGTAATTCCATTGCATCCACGTGCTTTTCCAAATGCTTGTAGAAGTGCGGCACCATCAATCTAATCAATTCCCGAAGGTAACTCTGAAATCAATAAAATATGCAAAGTTAAAGCACGTCTTCAGTTCAGACAAATACGTTTTGATTGATTATCGATACGCATAAATTGAACTGTGTCCTTATGCTATTTATACGTAACAAGTCTTACTAAATTGTTATCCATATCGTTGTCTGTAGGGGTGCACACAAATATAGTCCTTTGCATGAGCCCTACGAAACACCAGAACGCCTCCGCTTCGCATTTTATCTCGCACAAGACAGGCGCTAAAAGGTCACTCATTCCTTGCGTGTATCTGCGAAATTACAGTCGAGTTATGTTCCAATAACGCCCCAGAGAATTTGATAAATGTCTGACATTTAGATGTTTATACTCACCCTAGTACAGGGTTGTAGACAGCATAATTTAATAAAATATTTTTCATTATCTCTACGTTATAATTATTCTCTCCGGCGAAGAAAGGATTACCTCTATCAGTTCTAACTACGTCTTTTTCGATCACACATTGCACATTTTTCCAGAACATTGCGTGTTGTTCTGGCGTCATTCTTTCAACTCTTCGTTTTGTGATTTCTTCGTATTCTCTTGCTCTCATTTGAAGGATTATTTCCCTTTCGTCATACGTAGAATTATATGGATAACAGTGTAACAAAAATGGCCATACTTCTCTTCTCAATTCTCTGTCTAGTCCACCAAAGAAAATGCATTTCCTCAGATAGAGATCGTCTTCAATAACACCTTTCGAGTTCATCACCCTCTCGTAAAATATTTCTGGAGTTATCTTTGGAACTTTTCCTTCTTCGGGATGTTGCTCTGATTTTTGTACTTCTGGACGGCATACCATGAAATGACGATACGGTAAATTCGGCTCTTCTGAACCTGAAAATGCACCATTATATTGCAAACACCAGACTAACTCTTACAGTACACGAGATGAAATTTCATTACACATATTACCTGGAGTAAGCTTTATATTGTGCAAAAGTGAATGCCATCGGTGCAGGACTTGCGCCAAATGGTCTAATCCCCCGTGATGAAAGTGGAGAATCTTATACTGCGACTCTCGGGAAGCTACGACCAGTTGTCCACAAGTACAGCTGTCATCGTTGAAGAAAAGGCGGAGGGAGCGCATTTGGCTCAAGTCGACGGAAAATCTGTCAAAATGGACGTAAGATAAAGGTAAAGTACATATCTATGGATAAGCTATGTTAGGGAAGTAATAGTTAAGGCTGGTAAGTGCCCGAAAAGAATAACAATACTGTTCTTGCAGTTGATAAAGACTAGCTGATTACATCAATGAAGGAAAACGGACAAGTGAGGTCTAGGTCATGAGTTGTTATACTAATGTGATGAAATGTCAAATGGGATCCTTAGTGAAACCCTGGATTATATTCTGGTGTAAACCTGATTCCTAATCTAATTACAACTCATGTGCACACTCTATGAAAAGTTTTCCTTTTATGATTCAGTGAATTTTAAAATGAAGTCGTGTAAGTCAAGAGCGAAATAAGAACGCAAAATAATTCAAGCAGGCATTTCTGAACAGACAAGGGATGAATTACGCAAAAGCAATAAACGAATTCTTGACGCGATATTGGTGCCGCGTAGGATCTCGAACGTTGAAAGTTATGATGAAAATAGATTCCTGAAACCTGCAATCCAGCAGTTCTTGACTCACGTTGGAGGCAATCTTTTTATTTGCGAGGTCATAGACTTAGGAAAGTAATGAAATGGAAGAAGTGTTTTTAAAAGTCCGGGCAAACCGGCGCGATCAAGCGTTGGCATTCATCAGACGTTGTAAATGATTAGGAGGTCGCTGATCTTCAAAGTGCGATCGCGAATTTGATTAGCTCTAAACATAAGCTGAGCATGATGATGATTATGCATGCTGATGTACAAGTAAGTACAGGAATCGAATTTCATCACCATGCAATTGACCTATCCGACTTCTGTATCTAATACTCACCCTGCATAAATAACGTGTTTTTATAATATGAGTATCGGATTGCCAAGCTGTAAGTATAGACATATCTATTGATAATTTAAGTGTGCTGCTATTATTATTGTCTTATTATATCGCCAGCTGTATTAGTACAGAATAAACTGTAGTTACACGTAAGTACATATTAGCTTCCCTTGATAAACGTTATCGTATTGGAACTGTACCTAGTTGGTTTTGACAGCCATGTGCCAATTTAAAAAAAAATACTATAAGTACGCAGATACTTTACACACTTACCGTCTACATTTCATAGGAGCCTTTCTTTGAGGAACTGGCGAGCTGTGAACACTGTCTGGAAACACCAAATTGTGTTTCAAAGCGAGAAATTCCGGTGTACTCATCCAATTTGGATTTCCTTCGTCGCAAGAGCTCATTGACAACGATCTGATGAACCTTTCACCAGAAACTGAGTCAGGGGTCAAGTCTACATTCTCAATCGTCGGGTTTGCGATTGTTATGTTCACGGAAGTCATCGATTGTGACCTCACGTGTTTATCAAAAAATACATCATCTCTAGACTCTTCTTTTTCAAAGCTGCTGTAAGTTTCCTCTTTATTGGAGTCCACTGATTTAACCGTAGGCTTAGAACTAGAGGACAATTCCGTAGTATCGTTATTGGTGTACCGTGTATCAGACGACTGAATGCTTTGTTTATCAGAGTTCGATGTAAGACTGGTTGTTTCCGAGGAATCGGAGAACGCATTATCGCCCGCATCCTTACGTTTTTTTTCGTTGCGCATTTGAGGTATTTCCTTACATTTCACAGTTTTATTAACTGCGTATCCTATTTCATCGTTCGGACTGGTTTCCACGGCCGAAGGACATCTCTTTAAGGTTGAATTAGGGATCCAGTTAAGGAATAAAGTAGGACGTTTAGCGTTGTTATGCTGGTCAGTGAATACCTTTGTCGTAACTGTTAGGTATCCTGGATGGTGCACGATGTCGAGTTCGTGTCGGGCGACAGTCGGCGGGTGTACACAGACGTTGTTCTTACAGAAAAGTATTTCGTTGTCGACATAGTCGAGAGGCTCGTCCTGTTCGTCTAAATCTAAGCCCAGGAAGTAGCTCGAAGCTCGCTTCAGCAGTTCGGGCAGCGGCATCGTCGGGCAGTTCACATTTCCTTATTATTTCGTGCGTTATCACTCGCGAGGACCTCATTCAAGCTGTGCGGAGTGTGTACTACGCGCATGTAAACACCTACACTACTAACTACGTTGATAACACGTATTGATCCGGACCAGAATAGCCTCGGATTGTCGGCTAACGTCAGGGCGGTTCTGCGCAGTGCTGCGGAGCTCGACGATTATACACCACTTCGTTCGCTCACAATGTAATGTTATGTTATGTTACATTATGTAGGTAAAGGTACCTACTTACTTACTTCAACTTAACATTTTATCGATTGTATGAAAATTGCACGGTTTTAAGCGTGTGCTGAGTTGAGTAGGTATAACTATTGTATAATCTACTCTGCTCTGAAAATTTGAAGTAGGTAGATACCTATGTAATTAATTTTTAATAATTTAAATTTAATTTTTACCCGACTGGCCGAGAAGGAGGATTATGTTATTGTAAGTGTATGCCAGTTCTTAAGTGATCCTATGCCCCATTTTGATGTGCGATGTATCTTTATGTTTGAATTAAGTAGGTTTCTGCAGAATGTCTACAGGCTGCATAGCTGCATACCTACCTATTATATTTTGCAACAAGATTTTCATTCAAATATTAGCTGTTGTTTATCTTGCTAACTAATAGCAAAGATAATAATTATAATATTATACTAGTACTAATAGGTATCTACCTACTTGAGGGAGTTACATAATAATTCGATTGAGATAAAACCACCGAGGCCGTACCATGAACGCTTATTCCGGGACCGAATACGCTCAACTGCCGACGCTGCGCGACTGTGAATTTTATCGCCTGGCAATAAGGTTCGCGGTCGCGCAGTGTCGGCAGTTGAACCTATTTGGTTCCACTATAAGCGGTTCACGGTACGACTATTAGGTTAGATATTTCATAGAAAGAGAAGAGTTAGTGAAATGAAAATATAAGCCCCTCAGATGCGAATTGCCCCTAAGCCTTAGGGGCACAACAAATAACTAAACTGAAAGAATAATATAATATTTCATAATAAAGCCCTCAACATGAGCGACTTTTTGTATATTATCAGACCCGCATGCTTTGCCTACGTAATCGACTTGCAAAAATTATTTATCGACTTTAGATGAGGTATGGGCTCGGAGGAACTAGCCAAGGGTATGGGGCTGACCCTATTTGATTTGAATTTCGCGAAAAACGGATAGACATTTTCTTTTTTGTGACAGATGAGTGTGAATGACAGCAGATGACAGCCGGGTTGTTTGACATTTGTGCGACAGGAGCGTTAAAAGGAACGTACCGATTTGCATGGGAGTGGCGCAAAAAAATTTCCGCATGGAGAAAGGTCTTAAGGTGGAATAAAGAATGATCTATAAATTTCTTTGAGAGTGATAAAGGTGCCATATTGACGACACAAATTATCCAACCAAAAAGGGTATTCACATTACAACTCAATACACATTTTCCGTCTCTGTCGTCCTGAATGTAAATGCACTCATCGGACGGATAGCATGAATCCGAACGGAAACCTTCCCGATTGCATTGTGACTACCCCTGCAGAACTATACAGTTCACTTATATAAAAATATCCATAAATTATCAGAATTATTAAAATATTTAAAAACAAACACTGACATTTATTTAGATTTTGTAAGAAAAAAAACCTTTTACTTCGTAAAATGAAACGTGTGATTTTTTGCATCGAACTCGCAAGATGGCGTTTCCGTTGCATGCATATTTTATTGACGCATGCGCCACACATTGCAATCAGCTGTCAGAAAGAACATAATCACGTAAAAAACAAAATTATTTGTGTCTTTAGATAATTCCCGTCAATATGGCGGGGCAAAATCCAGGTTCGCCGACCGACTTTCAATATTTTTACGAAGATGAAGTGTATAAAATCAACAATCACGGGCAAGTGGTGTTCGGGCTCGTACTCGAGAACTACGAGGCGAACTCCAGCGATCAAGAGAGCGACATTGAGACACCCATACAAAAAGGCGAGATTAGAGTCGTATGGCACCCTTCGGGCACCGAAAGGGTGATATCCGAGAAGTCGGTGAGTAAAAACATGTCGACTGACTACTGACAGTTGCCGCCGCCGCCCCATGAGTTTATTTAGCAGCATTTAAAGTATCGAACAGCAGTGAGTGGCTGCTCTAGAGCGAGTTCAACAACCCCTCGGCCTTCGGGGGTAGTAAAACTTCTTGAATGATACATAATTAGCATGTTGTAAATGAGGGTAATCAATGAAATCATACCCTGTGAAACTGGGATTATAATAAGTTTAACCCTCAAAATAAATAAATACATAAATTATCTCTTGTTGATGGAAACGGGCTAATTATGGCGATGAACCCTCAAAATGCATGTAGAAAGCTCTAAAAACTTTAAGCTTGACTGGTCTGAAGAAAGATAATTGTAATTGAATTTCGTTTAGTAGTTCACACTCTGTTTGGTTTCGCATCTAAATGCGTTGCTTGTCTAGGTTAGTATATTTCTTTATTACCTAGGTTAGTATTACAACATTTTTCTCTATTAAAAATAGAATTTTGCGAGTGATCAGTTAGTATAAACATTATCTAACTGAAATAGGTACACATGTATGAGAAAAAATAATCTTTATGGAACAGCTACCTATACAGTTGAATCCGGATATAACGACCCTCAAGGGACTAGCAAAACTGCACTGAACCAACACACAATGCAACGTTCTAACGTTCAGGCTAATATCATGAAAATAGGTCGCTATAAGAAGTTGCTCGCTTAAACCGTAGTTGTACTAAACGGATATGTTTCCCTAGTAACTCACTATGAAAACCAAACGAGTTTACATCGTCGTCACTAAAAACGGTTCACAGTTATAAGCGAAGTCGTTATATCCGAATTCTAGTGTAGCTGTAATAATTAATTTCAAACTATCAATCATCACCCACATAAATGCTCTAGCAGAAGAAAGAGAGGGTAGGAATAAATAACAATAAACTTGGTGATATTGAGTTTTATTTAGTGCCATCCTAGAATGAAACTAAGCTAAAATTTAAATGGTCAATTACCACAAATAGTATCAAACTAGATCACAATCTCCATTTTTACTTGTACAGAAACTGGATAATTGCCACAATTTGTAGTGGTAGGACTCTACTGCAGGGTCCGCCTGGGGAAGTACCACACCTTTGCCAGTTATTCAACCGCCAAGCAGTAGTGTGCAAGCATTACTGTGTTCCGGTTTAAAGAGCAATGTTACCAGAGAAATAACTGGGTATGAAGAGATTTAACATCTAATATCTCAAGGTGACGAGCGCAGTGGAGTGTGGCGCAGGATTGTGTTCGCAAGTTCACAATTCTAGCACTGCTACTGTTAGTGGCAGGCGTATTATCGCTTACCATCAGGTGAAAGTCTTGCTCGTCTCGTCACTTGACTGTATAAAAAAAATAAAAATTACAATCATTAGTCTGCATCAACAGATTTCCTATCTGTAAAAGAATTATAAATTTCCTATTAATTCGACCACATCATTCCTTACCAACAGAAGAGTTGCTGGTCAAATGTAACTTATTTTAAGTATGTGATAAACAAATAGCACAATAAAACATAAACTTACTTGCATTTCTGTCTATGTTTTTTACATCTTAGTTATTGGCATCGCATGTTGTGCATTCTGCCATTGTCAAGTTTATGAATTTTCAACTTTTTATATTAAAATCAAATCAAATATGTAATGAAATCACAGTTAGTCACACGAAATTAGTCATAGTCGAGTCCAAGTCATGCTCTAGTAAAGTTGTGGCGACTACTATGAGCTTCTACGGAGTTTTGAAAACAACACGAAAAGACATGTTTCACCACATTATATCACTTGCTTACACTCGTGCATGTAATTCAACACTCAATGACTAAAACACCGCCTTTTTAATCATTAAATCGCGAAAAAACACAAGTTTCAGAAAATAATAGAATGCATCAACATGATTTTACCGTGTTACCGCCAAAACTCTTTTCTATGTTATATTATACTATTCTAACAGGTGGGGCTAGCAGACCGCTCCCTGATGCCGGGTGATGTTGTCCGTCGCCTGATTGCCGGCAAGGACACCCAGCGAGGTTACTGCCGAGACATTGTCATGACCGCAGCTCTGCAGATTGTGGGCACCAAGCATGTCATCCCCAGTGTGGCCAGCGAGAGACTGCAACCGTTAGAGGAGTTCACGCCTGACTTGGCCGTCTGTCTCGATTCATGGGTTGGAACATCTAAGGTATGTATAATAGGGTAGATGACTGATGTTTATATCGTTGAAACCAATAGCTTTGATGAAGAATTTAAGTAAATATAGTATGTTTATTGAAAAAAATATAAATATGTTTCATAGTTTTAGTAAACATACATTATATAATTATGATAATCCAGGGTACACTGCCTCATTTAAGGCTTAAGATCGTAAAAGACTCCATGCTCTCTTAAACTGGAGTATACATTGAAGGTGAATAATGATGGTGATTATTTTTTGTAATTTTGCCTGGTGGCTGAATTTTACATACAGTTTACTCTTTATAGTTGCCTTTTGACAAGATCTGAACCTTTGGTCTGCCCTGTAGAAATTCATCTCAGTCTGAGTAGCCTGAGAGAAACAATAAACTATCTCCATACTTCCTCAGGCAGTGCATAGCAAGCTGCGTCTCGTTTCCGCTGACGGTTCCCGTCTCGAGTACCCCGACCTGGACAGTTGTCCGCTCGAAGACTACTCCATGAGGCGGCGGCGCTCGACACCCTACTCCTCGTCGGAGTTCTACCCGGGACAGGTGGTGTTCGGCCCTCTTGGCGCCCTAGACAGCGCCAACTGGCTCAACGTCACCAAGGAGATGAAGGCTGCGAGGAAACACAAGATGCACGATCACAAGGTACATTTTCGTTGTGAGCTACTTTCGCATTGCAGTATGACTTAAGAACAAAATCTTCTACACGTAACAAATCTAATTTAATTTGTTATGTTTATGCATTGAGCTAATATTATAATAGAGTCACAAACGTACAAAAAAATGTCCGCGCCAAAACTCGGCGCACGTCTTACAGTACGCCGACTTTTTGAACGAGTTGAACTACGATAAGACACAAACGCTCAAGCATACATTGAACACTGAACAAGCGACATAACGTCTTAATTCGAACAATTGTGAACTATATAATGCAGGTATAGGTATGTACACTCAGACGTTTTTTGACTGTTTTCACTTAGAGATTGTGACTCTTTATTTATAGCTCAATGTGTAATGTATTAAAGATAAAAGATAAATATATTTTTATTGCCATATTCACACTAAACACGACTTTTAAACAATAGCAAATTCAGTATTATAAACCACAGAATATTCAGTATAACTTTATCTAAGGAAACACAAACATGCCTAGGTGAAATAATTATTAGGATCGCACATAAAACCGTCGTCGTGCCTAGTTAGTAGCTTATAGCTTGCCCCAAGCGATGCTTGTTTTCGGCATTTCGGCTATTATGTCTCATGTTTTACGACGCCTATCCTTGGCAATTATTATAGCCGAAAGCAAAATTAATGACATCACTGTCATTAAATTTGTTGAGATACAGGATTGGAAAACATGTTTTTAGATGCTGTAAGACATTATCAATAAATCATGATCTGCACTCATTAAGACAAATCTACTAAGCATTGTATCCATTCAAAAGTTCTATTAGTCTTCCCATTGCAGTATTATTGAACCACTTACTTTACTACATGCGATCGTGCGCGACGTCACCTGCCGGTCCCAGCGATAGACCAGCGCCGGTTGACTACAGCTGGCATCATGCTGAGCTGGGCCCGTTTTGTGGCAAAAAACTAGTGATATACTTAGGTTTAATTTCTTTAATATGTTTTGCGTGTGTTATGTTTTGGTCACAAATAAAGTCTTTTCTATATTCCTCACGATGTTTACCTTCAAGGAGAAGCCAGTAATATGATTTTTAAAATTGGTACATAAATTCCGAAGACCCCATTGGTAGGAGAGATCGTAAATTGTTTTTCTTTATTTACATTAAATACTTTTCAGTATAAAAATATTTTATAAGTACTTAAATTAAAACTAATTATAACTAGTTAAAACAAACTCTAATAAAACATACAAAACTTAAAATGTAAACTAGAAGCGTCGTAGATGATGGTAAGGTGGCCAGAATGCTGGCGGCGTTACCACGTTGGATGGCAATTCTAAGTTATTGCCCAAAATATACGCCAGCATTCCGGTAACCCGATACCTCGACTAAACGTTTCGCCAGGTCCCTATATAAGACGTGCGGGACTGGCCCCCAGGGTCCTAAAGTTTCAACCTCAAATAGTCTCAAGTCTCAGTTTGAGGTTTTTCCTTCTAATTTAAATATGTAATCACTCAGAACAATCTACTATTTCTTGATCTTGCCCTACTACGCAGTGTCGCCAAAGCATGTTTTCTTCCTCCACTCTATATTAGCCGTCATCCCTAGAGCCTGATTAATTACCTGGCTAAACTTTACTGTGAATGTGGACTATCATCATCAGCCCGAAGACGATCACCCTTAATAGAGGGGGAGGCGGAGGCTTGCCATAATTCCCACGCTTTGCAGGCGGCTTGGGGATCCCATAATGTTCACCACCGTTAATCGAGAGGCCGCTGCTGCCCGTCCTCCGGTGATTCTAGGTGCAGTTTTAAGACACCACCAAGCACCAGGTCACAGTCTATAGTGTTATGTAATCTGTAACAGTGGCAGTGTAAGTCAAAGGTATTAATGTATGCTTGTCTGGTCAGTTCACCGTGGAAGCCGTGGTGACGGAGAGCGTGAGCGTGCACTGGCAGTGCCGCGCGCTCAGCACCCAGCCAGCTGACACCAACACCACGCAACAACCTAAATTCCTAGTTGAAGGTCAGTTTTAGTCTGTCCGATCAATTTATCTACCGGTAAACACAGGGAACTCAACACTTCTTAGGGTTGTCACTTGGCTTTTTTATTTATTTTGTCGTTACCAGCACCAAAAATGCTGCCTTAAGGTTATTTTGGACGACATGCTGGTGCTTGACCACTATTTACCTGATGTTAAATGTGGTAGAAAATGGTAAACATACCATGGGGTCTAGACAAGAACCACTTTCTGTTAACGTTAACGCCTGCGGAAAGATAAAATTGTTTGAAAATGACATTAACATGAGAAATGTCACGTGACTGCTGCTAACAGAAAGTGGTTCTTGTCTAGACCCCCTGGCTTGTAATGGTAACTGGCTCTGAGTGACGCTGCCGGAACATACCGTCGCTTACCGATATATTTGAAGATTAGCCAGCCGATTACAAGAAAAGCAGCTGTGGTTTCCTCAGGGTATCTTCCTTTACCGGCAGTTTAACCTCATTGCTGGGATTTGAACCCACGCTCTGCGGCGTGCGAACCTATCGTGCTAACCACTGAGCTATCATAGCTACAAGTTATTTTACAAAGTTTTGTTTTGAATCGTAGGCGAAGATCTGAAGAACCTGAAGTTGCTGAATGTGTTCGAGCCGTGCACGCTGCAGGTTGGCGACAGGAACTTCCTGATCATCGGCCCTGAAGACACCTTCATCAGCAAGAAACTATGGAGGAAACAGCAGAGTAAGACATACAAACCCAAACATTTTTATTTAAGCTGTTTGTTAAACCACTGCTAGACATAGATCTTCCCAATTTCTTCAACTTATCCTGTGCCACCGGCACCTTTCAATCTGAGTTCGTCGCGCCGGGGTAGACTATCAGGGGGCAAACCAAAACAAATACAAACTTACGTCATATTCATACTGAAAAGCCGTGGGCCCACTGCGCCGCGCCGCACGCATTTTGGCTGCGTGGTTTCGTTTGTTTGACAACGTGAATCCACGTTTCCACTGCAGGCATACACTATACATGAATATAACCCACGATTAGCGCAAGCTTGCGCTATAGTTGTACCTTTGTGTGCATCCTTACGCCCAGGACTCGATCTACCTAATTAGCCGTACCGAAAAAAATAATCTTACGAGTAATTATGAAAAATATATATACAACGTGTAATAAAAAGGTTTAACAATACTGAAGGGTATGTATGTACTCATCATTATGAACAACTTTTACTATGGTGCCAACCCTGAACTCACAAAAAAAAAGTCAGTCGCCGCCCGCACGCTAGCTTCGTCACATGTAACTAAGCATACGTGATAGAAACAGAGCGGTATATCTAGGTGAATACAGCAAGCGGTATCCAGCGCTGCGCGAGTTGAATTGCTACTTTATTGCCTAGTAGATAGAGACCTTATTTATTTCAATTCCTTTGCGGAGTTAACTTTCTGTACGTAGTATTATTATTAATTCTGTGGCGAAGCTACACACGTGGCACGTGCGTAGTATCTCAGTGCGCAACAGTGGGCCAGCGGCTTGAGTGTGAACGTAGCTGTCCAGCCAACAGCCTCATTTAAGGCCGGGTATTTCACGTTTCAAGCACATTTTTTAATGAGTTCAATAATTAGTCTAAAGCTGTATCAGTTAGGGTCACATTTAGCGGAGCAAAAATATGGCAGTTACGCAGATTCGTGCGTGTCAAACTTCGATTTTTGAAGATTTTCTCAGATTACTTGAAAAGTATAGAAATTAATAACTTTTGAATCTCAGCATGCTCTCCAAAATACTATTAACTTATAATACATATTTTTTTAATGTGACTATGTGCTGTAATTAGGACATAAAACTGAAAATGGTTTAAAAATAGACACTGCTTCGGTATTTTTTTCTATCGAGCGAGTTGTTACCAATCATGTTTCTAAATTCACAATTGTCTAAATAATATGTTCATCTATGATATTACACTAACTCCGTATTTTTTTTCAAATTAGAAGTATGCGAACTTATGTATCAAAAGTTGCAAAAACTCGCGAAGTTCCTAAATAAGCCCGTCTTAAGGCTGCTGAAGAGTTATGTTCAAATAGCCTATCAAACATGAAAAACAAGTTTTTCATATAGATTTTACCGATTTTCTGCACCTGTCAGAACTTTAACAGGCCACAGCATAGGGACAGTGACAGTTTGTATGACAGTGAAACTTCTACTGTTTTTTTATGTTAATATTGGCCACTCATCCTTTACAAACTTGCTTTATATCACCATGTTGTTGTTATAATATATTGATGTTCCTCGGGTTTTTAGCAATAAATATATTCTTATTATCTTACTCTCCCACAGGCAAGATCTACAGAAACCTTCGCAAGCAAACCCGGCCTACGAAGAAACCGTCTAAAACTGACAGCAGTATCCAAGAGCATTTGCCCTCGCGCCCCAAGAAACGCGCCTCTTCACATCGGAAACTCAAATCTGTAGATGTGAGTAACACTTAAATAATGTGTATTATTCCACGCAAGTGTAACAATACTCAAGGGACTTGGGCGCGTCTTATTTCATTTTAAAGCAATAATTATAGTAGATTATGCACTAAGGGAATAAAGCAGTGTCTTACGTCGCGGGCGGCATATTGAACCCTGAGCGTAACGAGGGAGTCTAGAGTTATATAGAGTCCTGAGTGAAGCGAGGGGTTCAAGCTGCCCAAGATGAAGACAGGCTTTATTCCAGAGGAGCATACTCTACTTTTCTCATCTTCTGCGAGACAATAAAAAGCCAGGGCTCCATAAAATTAAATTCACTGACAAACACCGTCTTTTGTTTCACATTCTGTGTAAACGCGCCTTTTTTTGAGTTTGCTTATGGTGGCCAGTTTGTTTTTCGAACAGACCTCTTTACAATGCCATATGAGCATTTTTTTACTTAGAGTTTTCCACGAGTTTTCACACGAATTTGACGTTCCAAATTCAAATCACATTATTCCTTAGGGAGTTTCATACAACTTCATATCCCTTAAGAGAATGCTTTACTTTACATTGAGGTTGCATGATATGTAATTGGACACGGTCGAGCAGGTGGTGTGAAAAGTTAATTTAAGTTCAACAATTTCCAGAGTGAAATGGAAGTAGATATCGCGGAAGAGAAGATGGAAACACTCGACGACGGCCTGAAAGTGGACGCCAACTGCCCAAGTATCAAGATCGAGCGACCCATCGGTGACGTGTCTCTGCCCATGGCGAGCAGCCAAGAGGATACGGTCACCGAAGAGAAAAACGACTCGGGAATAAGGTCAGCAAAATGCGGAAAAAATATTGATTTCTTGTCGTCCTCTTTAAGAGTAAACGTGCCGGTCACTTCTCCATAGAAACGGGGAAGTAATATTACTCCACTATGTAATGTTGCAGGTCCAAGACTAAGCATTATATCGATTTGTCTCTTCATTATTTAGGATTGTAAATTGATAAGAATGTAAAAAGTGAATAAACATGAAAAGTATGAGCCAGGAAACATCAGTATTTTAGCTCAATTTTAACGCCACATTGGACCTTAATAAATAACATATTAAGGAGTAAGAAAACTCTTAAATAATGTATCAAGCGGCATAGTTTAGTCCATCAAAATATCAAATAACTTTAGTTGGAATAAATTAGTTCAGTAGTTTATTCATCACAATCCTGCAGCCAAAGGTCGATATGAAAAAATTTGCGCGCTCATTTCCCTTTCTTTCTCTCTTTCCCACATTTCGTTTGATGAAAAGAGCATGCTTTTTAGCCACGCCCACCGATGAGTTCGAGCCGTCGGGTGGTGCATCCTTAAATGGGGCTAGGTAAAGGGGTCAATTAAAATAACAATTTCTTTCGTCCCATTGAATTTGCCATTGCAAATAAAATGGGATGTTGTAATGTGAGGGAATGAGTCTCGTAGTCTCCGTTGGGACGGGCAATGGAGAAAATGCCATGGGAAACTGGAAACGCCACCATGGGACTACAATGTTTACTTTACCTTTGGTAGTGGTAGGACTCTACTGCAGTCCGCATAGGGAAGTACCACACCTTTGCCAGTTATTCAACCGCCAAGCAGTAGTTCTGGCTTGATGGGCAATGTTACCAGAGAAATTACTGGGTATGAAGAGATTTAACATCTAATATCTCAGGGTGACGAGCGCAGTGCAGTGCAGCCCAGGATTGTGTTCGCAAGCTCACAATTCTAGCAGTGCTACTGTTAGTGGCAGGCGTGACGCTTACCACCAGGCGTGACGCTTACTACCAGGCGTGACGCTTACCACCAGGCGAACGTCTTGCTCGTCTCGTCACTTGATTGTATTTAAAAAAATGCCTTTGTCATAAGCCTTTTTAATTTATTTACGTGCCCTGTTTAATGCGTATGGTGGGTTTTTGTATTGGATCGTAGTTCGCGGACGCTCTTATAGAATAACTGTCTATAAAAGTAGCACTCTGAAATAGGCAACGGGGATCAAAGTTGTGTAATTTTTTCGCTAGGTAGCACATCGTCGATGCGGCCACAGTCGACTTTCAATCTCGTACATTTTGTTGTTTTTTTTCTACAATTTAATGGTTTTACTCTTTTAGACTCTGATTACCAAGGAGAATCTGCATGTTTGTACAGCAATACTTTGCCTTGCTTATAATTTAAGCTCTGTCCAACATAAAATTATTTATAGGCTGTTAACAGCTGCATAGATTCTTAAAATAAGGCACATTACCCAGTATTTTTCATAGCGACTAGATTATCGACAACGCCCTCATCAAGAGCAGATAGATATGTGCAACAATTAACAAGAAAACATGAATTTGTCACATCCGCACCGCCGCTGGCGCCATCTGCGAAAAGTTTTGCCTGTGAAACGCCATTATCGTGTACTTTGCCATGTATTTATTTGAAATTGAATGTATCAGTATTGCCGATCGGACCACTGAAGAGAGAAGTGAATAGAACGGAAATTTGACGGGCCGGGCTAGCCGGCATTAAGTGTAAATGCGCTTAATGACAATTCTTCAATATACATGTTTTTAAACTGTAAATACCCAAAAAGACAATTTAAACAGACGCGTAGTAAACCAAAACACATTGCATCGTAATTAGATCAATTTTAATCTTATTATGAAAACTGACGTGGTTTTGACACATTTTTGTTTTATTCATACGGAAATACTCACGTTTAATTAAATCGGATACTCCGACTATAGTTTCGATCACATCCGGTGACCTTTTTCAAAGAGTGAAAACAGAGCCCGACGCGCGTGCAGCTGCGTCCTGCTTAGCACAGCTAAGCTGCTTTGCTAAGCAGGACGCAGCTGCACGCGCGTCGGGCTCTGTTTTCACTCTTTGAAAAAGGTCACCGGATGTGATCGAAACTATAGTCGGAGTATCCGATTTAATTAAACGTGAGTATTTCCGTATGAATAAAACAATATTAATCTGTTGCAAAATGGCATTTCGAGCGTTTTACTTCAAATGCGCGACCAATGATTGGTATTTTTTCGTCGTAGTTTCTATACAACTATGTGTGAAACTGGCGACAGCGGTTTTCCATACAATTGCTTTACAACATTGTTTTGCAGCCGTTCTACCTAAGAAGTAGGGCTTTCGCTTTTCTGTAGATCGGAGATGTTTATATTATGCATTGTGACCTACGGCCCAGGCAAAGGGAATTAAGTTATTATTCGAGCTGAGTAGTGTGGATTCTTCAATCTTTGTCACCAAGTTTTTTTTTTGGCCGACAGCCCGGAGCCGAACCGCGAGGAGAGTTCCTTGTTGAACGGCGACAGTAAATCGGACCAGGCGCTCAACGACGACGATTCCGACAACTGGGAGAACACAAGCAGCGACGGCAGCGATACTGACAGGTTAGATACGACTCTTCATTTTTAAAAAGTATATAGTCTGACTTCTGATTAATATCAGAGAAATTAACGTAAATACGTTAGTACGTACGGAAAAATATATAAGAAAACTCGGACAGTGCCCTTAGAAACAATTTTTCAACCGACTCCAAAAAAAGAGGTTCTCAATTCGACTGTATGGTTTTTTTTGTATGTTTTTTTTCGCGATTACGGCGCCAATTATGAATTGGTTTAATGATTATTTTTTTGTTTGGTAGGTCATACTTCAGAAGTGGTCCCATATAAATTTTATCGGAATCGGTTCAGTAGCTTGGTTTTTAATTCTAAATAACTGGAAAAAACGATGGTCATTCAGGTTATCAAAATAGAAGTTGGTTGTTTTATTTTAATGTTATATAGTAGATCATTCTGTCGAATACATACTAAGTATTTTAGCTTCTGTGATAGGTACATAATTTTATTATGTAATAGACATGATTAATTCAAATTCAAATAATTTATTTTCAGACTTAGTCCATAATAAGATTCACATTAAAACATTATATATAATAAATCACTAAATTCAAGAAAGAAAAAAAACAATAATAATCATCATAAATGTCATATCACATCACACTAATCCTATATTGTTTTGATGTGTCACTTTGGTGTTATCAGTAAACTATTGTATTGTATTATAAAAGCGAAAGTTTGTTAAGTGTGTTGGTACCACACCAAGACAACCAAAAACAACAAAAGGCAATAACCAGTGTAACAAATCAATCTCTTCCCGGCAACCAGTTGTAGTTGTATTTTAAATTGTTTTGTAAAGTACCATAATGTATGTTTGTCAGTGGTGCGACGTGGTCGTCCCGGTGTTCGTCGGTGGCGTCGACGCGCGGCAAGCGGTCGCCGCAGCTGGCCGTGCGGCTGCTGCGCGGCAAGCGGCTCAAGCGGACCGTGCGCCGCGCGCCGCCCGCGCCGCCGCCGCGCGTCGGCGACCGCATCGTCGTCGAGACGCTGCACACCACCAGCCGCGCCAACGTCGTCTGGCAGGTGACTATAGCAACAGCTTTTTTATCACATCTATTCAAAAATACCTTCTTTCTTTTCTGCTCAAACAGGGCAGAAATGAGCTGTTTTGAATTTGGAATGTGGATATTGTTAGTAAAAGTTCCAATCACCAAAGAGATCAACCACGGTATGGACAAGTAACAAAACGAAGCTGAAGAAGAAGCTGTTTGAAACAGGAAGGCGCGCGACATGCATTCCGTCTTCGTTCGTAATTGTTTACTCAAATTCGGATTTTACTTTGTTTTATTTTAACTCAGTGTATCTTCCTCAATAAAAAGTGAGAAGTGAGAGTGAGTAGTGAGAATGAAATGCAAATATTTGTTGACGTTTTCGCTGTGTGGTTGATTATTATCAAAAAGAGTTTGTTTTTTTCTTCGCAAGAGTGATGAAAATCGTCATGGGACGCGTGTGCTATTGGTAATTACACTCGGCTCTATCTGCTTATAAAATGTATTCCCCCACCATGTTGAAGCTTTCGAGCAGGATATTATGTCTAACATCAGGGCTGGCCACTCGGCATATTGTAACATACAATATATCCTTACAGGACGGCACCATAGAGCGCGGCATACCGTCGACTCACCTGTACCCGATCCACCATCTCGACGGGCAGGAGTGCTTTCCGGGAGATTTTGTCGTCAGCGGCGCGGCTACCGTAGAAGAGAATCAACAGGTAAGCTACATGAACGTTCAATAGAATTTTCAACCGACTTCAAAAAAGGAGGTTCTCAATTCGACTGTGTTTTTTTTTTGTATATGTGACGCTATTACTCCGCCAATTGGGTAGATGACTGATGTTTATATCGTTGAAACCAATAGCTTTGATGAAGAATTTAAGTAAATATAGTATGTTTATTGAAAAAATAATTTAAATTAATAATGTTCTGAAATATGAGCGCTTAAAGTTTTTGTTAGAGAAAAGTCTGTCCCTTTCAAAACAAAAAATGACGTCACGCCTTACTTGTCAGAATAGAATTTATATGGCGTACAGAGCAGTGACGTCACGATTTGCTGTTTCGCCTCTCTGTCTAGCATGATATTAAAATGCTTATAAGTTGCTTATTTTTGATCAGA
The DNA here is from genome assembly GCA_905404285.2 of Erannis defoliaria. NCBI lineage: Eukaryota > Metazoa > Arthropoda > Insecta > Lepidoptera > Geometridae > Erannis > Erannis defoliaria. The sequence continues at coordinate 4,901,899 of FR990076.1, forward strand.
TTTTCATTTTCTTTTCTTTAATCAGCTATTTTTATGGGCCACATTTTAATAGGACAATAAAAAAACCAGTCCTCTAGCCTATTATGAACTGATTTTGATGATTATTGTTTTCGTTTGGTAGGTAATACTTCAGAGGTGGTCCCATATACATTTTATCGAAATCGGTTCAGTAGTTTGGTTTTTAAATCAAAATTACTAGAAAATATGAGGTATTGGTGAAGTTGAATTCGGTTGTATTTTTTTTAAAGCTTGTTATAGTAATCGGTAGTCTTTATCGACCATTCCTGAGAGTTACACGCAAGTAACTTCCAAGATATAATAAAAAATAAAAGATTTGTTAGTGATGAGTATTCTATAGGTCTGCATTGACTGGAGTAACAAACCGTCTAATATAACAACCAAACAGACCGTGTTTGATTAGACGAAAGACTAGGATATCAGTACTCGTCACTATGAACAACTTATACTATAGGAACAACCAAACCTTGAAACGCCAAACATTTAAGCGGCTATGTTCCATAAAAAAAAACATTCCCTCTCGAACTAAATATAGAGAAGACCTAATTTTTCTTTTGGACTTCAGGGTTGGACCCATAACAAAAGTTGTTCATAATTATGAGTACGTTGATTTCTTAGAATATGTCCAGTGTCTGTAAGCATGCTAAAATCCGCAAAATGTAGTAATGCAATAAAAATAAGCCAAAATCACGGATACATCTAGAATGTAATCGTTTCCTCCCGCCAGCAGCTGAAACACAGGGAGTACGGCGTGGTGCAGCGCGTGGACCACCACGGACGCACTGCCATCGTGCACTGGTACCGCACGTACACCAGCGCCGACGAACCTGTGTGAGTACTCTATGGATTCAGGTTTTTTTTTTCCATTTTTGGCATCGCACTTTGTGCATTCTGCCAACATCAAGTATATTTCATTTCAGTTTTTTTGGTAGGATTAGGTCAAATAAGGCACAAAATCACAGTCACGACCAACCAAGCCCATACTAAAGTTGTGGCGATTTTACTAGAAGCGGTGGTTTGGAAACAACACGAAAATACATGTTTCACTACATTATATCACTTGCCCACACTCATGCATGTCATTCTACACTTAATTAATAAAACTCCACCATTTTTAAACATTAACACGCGAATAAACAGTTTATTTATGTGGGATTGGCTTGAAACAACATACATAACTTGAAGTAAATACTGCACTTTTATTTATTTAATCTTCCCATTACATTCTTTTTCCAACTGACATTGACAACTCTTTTTGACATTCACAGATAACTAATAGCAGCAAGTAGACACAGATAATAAAAACTACCAATTCGTATAAAGGAAGCTCAAACCAAAACAAAAAGAAGAGTTATTAAAATAATCCACATTATAATGTAAACAAAAAAACGGACAAGTTTATAAATTATGCAATAGGGTAGATGACTAATGTTTATATCGTTGAAACCAATAGCTTTGATGAAGAATTTAAGTAAATATAGCATGTTTATTGAAAAAATAAGTTAAATCGGTTAATAATGTTCTGATATATGAGTGTTTAAAGTTTTTGTTAGATACAGCTCTGTCCCTTTCCCACAAAACAAAAAATTACGTGACGCCTTACTTGTCAGAATAAAATTTATATGGCGTACAGAGAAGTGACGTCACGATTTGCTGTTTCGCCTCTCTGTCTAGCATGATATTAAAATGCTTATATAATTTGCTTATGTTTGATCAGATTTTCATTTTCTTTTCATTAATCAGCTATATTTATGGGCCACATTTTAATAGGACAATCAAAAAAACCAGTCATCTAGCCTATTCTTTACAAATCGTGCAATGTAAATAAAGTATAGTTTTTTACTTTATAATTACGTGTATTGCAGGCCTGTAATGTTGCACGAGAGCGAAATGAGCGTGTACGATCTGAAAGACCACCCGGACTTCCAGTACCGCCCCGGGACGGTCGTCATCAGAGTCGCCAACTTCACCGGGGAAGACTCCAACTGCACCGCTGGGCAGGTAACAGAAACTATTGATTTTTACAACATGATCTTTTAAAAAAAGGCTAAAGTACCGAACTGATATGAATGCCGAATCACCTGCCAGAGCATGACTTCTGGTTACATGAAAAGAGAATGTAAAAAAGACGTTCTTGGTTCATTGTTCTTTCATTCTGCATTTGTCAGTTTTTTTCATTCACGTTCACCATATCAGATAACATAGGAAAACATTTTTCCTTCATAACCAAATATGGACAAGTCATGACAACAGCTGATACTATAAAAGTTAGTTGCATCCAGTCTTTCTTAAAAAAAACTTCTCAACAGTTAGTCACTGCTTAAGATGCTCTGCCATCTTCTCTCTGACGTGAAGACATGCAAGAACAAGACAGAGAAGTTTAAGCATTGACTAAGTTTTGAGCGACGTTTTTAGGTAAGGCCGATCATGCAAGGTAACATTTTAGTGATATTTTAAGCACGATTCTGATGTGACATTCCTTGGAGTGTATGAATAAATGAATGAACTCTTTATCGTTTACTCTCAAAATTATAAAGTAAGCTGCAGAAAACCTTGAGTAATAGGAAATATGCATGTGTTTCAATTATTAAAAATAGTAGGTTAAAGATCTGAAATATAAGCGTCAAAGTATTTGGGAGGGAGTCATTTTTAGTCATTTAAAGTATTTTTTTTTTTGGATTTGTGTTCTTTGACGTCATTAGCCGCTATAACGCTCTGCTGTCTAACGTGAAACTAAAATGTTTGTTGGGAGTCATCTTTTGTGCGAGTCGATAAAAAAATACATGCACTTATTCTCTATTTGGGCCTTGGAGGTGCGTTCCTCTTGCCATCCGATTGTCCAAACCATTTTATTTTTCTTAGGTCTTGGCATCACATGTTGTGCATTCTGCCAGTGTCAATTTTATGATTTTTTCAAGTATTTATATTAAAATCAAGTAAAATATGTCATGATATCACAGTCAGTCACACGAAATTAGTCATAGTCGAGTCCAAATCGTGCCCTAGTAAAGTTGTGGCGACTTTACTATGAGCTTCTACGGAGTTTTGAAAACAACACAAAAAGACATGTTTCACCACATTATATCACTTGCCCACACTCGTGCATGTAATTCAACACTCAATGAATAAAACACCACCATTTTTAATCATTAATTCGCGAATAACACTATTTTAAGAACATAATAGAATGCAACGACATGATTTTTCCGTGTTCCCGCCAAAACTCCCAAACCATCTTAGCTTACTGACACTACAGAGCGTGGGGCAGCGTCGGCAGTTTCTCCAGTAGCTATAATTCAGTGGGAGATAACATTGCAATGTTGATTTCGTCAGGTGATAGACAATTTCCCGACGGGCCGAGTGAAGGTGTGGTGGGTCGATGGACACACCAGCATGTGCTGGCCACAGGATCTCTACAAGGTATTATTTATGAATATTTTATACCCTTTAGTCCTTCCTACGTCAATCCCAGCCAGCAACTGCATACTGTCCTAGTCCAGGTTTCTGATTTTACCTTGTTTAGTTTTTTTTACTCTGAAATCTACTAGCGTTCTAATGCCATGTCTACTGATGTAAAGTGACGATGTGTTAAAGCGCTCTTCTTCTAGGCAAGCATACCGATTTGCCCGCGACTTCAAGACATACAGTAATTTAAAAAAAAGTGATTAAGTTGAATGGTTAACATTTGTAAATAATAACCACCGTCAGTTTTGCTTATCTATTCAACGCTTGTGATGTCTATACTTTCCATTGAGATAACGCGTGTCTGTAGCGCAGAACCAAAAAAACATATTACCGTGATAGTTTAACGGTCTGCCATTTTTGAAACGGTTATGTTTAGCTTTTGCTGTTTTTTTGGGTCAAATTTAACTTTTTTTTAAGTGTTACTTAGTTTTGTCATTTTACTTATAAGTTTGTTCCCCATTCTTATTCCTTTACTTTCCCTATCCTTATTCTTTTTGAAGATTGTTTTCCACCTCTATACCATAGCTATTTTTTTATGATACTATGATATATCGAGTATAGTTAATGTTAATACCGCAAGCAGGTGGGCGAGTATGACTCGGACGAGGGCGAGCTGTGGGGCTCCGACGGCTCGGGCTCCGAGGACTCGTGGGAGACGCAGAGCTCCGCGCACGACGCGGAGCGCGACCCGCCCGCCATCAACCCCGCAGGTACTTACAGTACGGCACACTCGGACGACAGTTAGGGGGGCGTCCATTATTTACGTGATGTGATCTGGGCGAATTTTCGAGTCCCCCTCCCCTTGGTGAGATGTTGTGAGATTTGGTTCAACCCCCTCACCCCCCCACCATCTCACGTGGGATTTTTCAATGTGTGTAATTTTAGTGTAAATATGTTACTCTGTGCTTGATTGTGTTGGATTTTCGGTAAAATCATCTGCTAGGCAATATCGCACTGATATAGCCAGTTATCTCGCAATTTTAAGCTGTTTCTTGCGGGGAAAAAATATTACGTGATATTTGCCGAAAACCCCCACCTGAGGTTGGGTGAAATTTGGCTCGATCCCCTCCCCCCCTAAATGCCTCACTTAATTAATGGACGCCCCCTAATGGACCGAAGGTATTATAATAGTAGTTCGCAGTGAAATGAGACGTCGCGACCCTTATATCTCCCAAGCCCCTTGATCAATTTAGTTCATATTCGAACTTGGTAATCGTACACAACATTTCGGACAGATTTGTCTGTCTTATAATTTTTGACAAAACAATAGTTAAAGTTAACACTGAATATAAAAAAATATATGATAGCTAATAAGCGTAAAAAAAGTACGGTGAGGCTCTATCTATATTTATTTATAGCTATATATGGCTGCTATAATTATTGTATTTTCTTAGTAGTTACCTATTAAATATCTGTCCGTATTCAGTAATCTAGGGCCACGTCGGTGATGCAACATTAGCTTACAGTATTTAAGTTACCACAAGCGATAACTGTTTTGGCTTTGACCTTCGTTTTTGTTTTCGATGCAAAATAAAATAATGCTCGTATCTGTGGACAGTGGTGGAAGTATTGAAGCAGGAGACGCCGGCGCTGCCAGCGCTGCCGGCGGTGGCGGCGGTGGCGGGCGACGGCTCTGCGGGCGGCGCCCGCGCAGAGCCCGCGCCGGCCGTGCCGCGCCTGCTGGAGCCCCGCGTGGCGGCGCACATCGAGCGCAGCCGCGTCGCCATGCGTCGCCTCGAGCAGATGTTCGCCGAGCACCCCGCGCTGCAGAGCCAGGAGGTCACTGAAACATGTTACTAACCAGCGACAATGATAATATGAATGGACGGGAAATAAGTGCACGGATATTGAAGACTATATGTAGAGCGCCGGCTCTTCACTCGCTTCAGTCATACTCTGCCTTTGCGACATGCGACCCGTACGATACGACAATACAAACTTGTAATACATGTACATGTGGTTTCTTTTTGTCATGCAGTAATTAGATTCGCTATCTTGATTGTGTTGTCTTGTTAATTTTGATCGATTTTCAAGCGCTGGGCCCGTCCATTCCGTTATCACCGTCGCTGTTACAAACTACAATAAATATATAAATCAATAATTATGTTTATCACCAGGACTGCATCGCGCACAAAACAATTTATTCTATATGATTTAGGTTTTCCTTGGCGGAAGTTCATTTTGACTGAAATTGCTATAATACTATTTATTTTTAATTTATTTTATTTACCTCGACGTTTTGGCCATGTTTCAATAACCGTGGTCACGGGCTGACTGGAGAATGTCATATTCTCCGGCACACTACAGTGACGGCATCAGCAGATTTCGCCAAGACGACCAGCGTGACCATTTTTAGTATTTTCAGTAGCAATTTGGTAGAATTTGGGTTCCGTAAAATTGGTTTTGTATTATTTATTGTGTAATTTCAGAGAATAGTATTTTTTGGTACAATAAAAAAAAATATCCGTTCAACTTGTGACCTCGGCTATTGAAACATGGCCGAGACGTCGAAATAAATAAAATGAACTGTTTTGTGCGCGATTCTGTCCCGGTGATAAATGTAAATTATGTGTTCAAATCGTTAAAGTTTGAAAGTTTCATAGTACAAACGAATTTCATCCTAATTCAAATTTACTTTCAGATAATGCGCAAGCTGCTGAATCTGTACAAGGATTGTCGGTTCCTCGACCGCCTCATGGGGACGTCCTTCTTCCATGAAGATCACTTTTTGGTAAGTTATTTTAGAGACAAATTATTACACTAAAATCTTGTTATAGGTGTCAGTAAGACCCTCTCTACTAACTACAGTTGTGCCTAGTGTAAGTAACACCCCCTCTACTAACTACGGTTGTGCCTAGTGTGAATAAGGCCCCCTCTACTAACTACGGTTGTGCCTAGTGTAAGACCCCCCCTCTTCTAATTAAGGTTGTGCCTAGTGTGAATAAAGCCCCCTTTTAACTACAGTTGTGCCTAGTGTAAGTAAGACCCCCTCTTCTAACTAAGGTTGTGCCTAGTGTAAGACCCCCCCTTCTAATTAAGGTTGTGCCTAGTTTGAATAAGGCCCCCTTTTAACTACAGTTAGGCCTAGTGTAAGTAAGACCCCCCCTCTTCTAACTACGGTTGTGCCTAGTGTGTAATTGTAAAATTGCCTTATAGCAATCGTCACACCAGCTGTGCTGTGTGCAGGGTCTCCTGGAGCGCGTCCGCGAGCGCGGGCTGTGCACGGCGCGCGCGGGAGAGAGACGGGTGCACGAGCAGCTAGCGCGGCTCTTCACTCCCGACGACGAGCCGAGCGCGCCCGAACACGACGCCGACCAGGACCCGCCGCTCGACTCCATGGAGGTTTCAACACTCACTACTGGATACTAAGCAGTTCGAAATATGCCAACAGTGATATGCTATAGGCGCTAATGAGGACTAGAGATTGTGTAGGAGGGCTTTCGGGGCTTAACTAACTAAATTGAACTAACATTACGATTTTTTTATTGTGAGTGGTTTCCTTCCGGCAAATTTCATTTTTTTATTATTATTATTTTTAATAGGCTCGCGTTTGACTGCCAACACGTCTGATGTTAAACTCAGCTGTTATTTCAAGATTGCTGTGCTATGATCAGTACCTAAACGAAAAAAGTAATTTATCACAGCACCTCAAGTTTTGTGGCAAAAAAACGATTAGTCTTTTTATTAGAGATAAATTTATCTTGTTTGCGTCGTCAGGCATAAAACGTCCACTGCTGGACGAAGGCCTCCCCCTTTATAGAGGGGTGTTGCCATAATCCCCACGCTTGGCAGGCGGGTTGGGGATCGCAGAATGGTCACCACCGTTAACCAAGAGGACGCTGCTGCCCGTCCTCCGGTGGGTCTGGTTGCAGTATAAGGACATACCCAGGTCCACCAGGTCCAGGTCCAGGTAAACTATTGTCTATTGTCAATTCCCACGACAATTCTCTTCTTACTGCACAAACCGTAACACGTTAGATTTTACAAACTATGATAAATTATTATAATTTTGATTCTTGGATTATGTCAACCAGTGGACTATGTTGATTAAGATGACGGAGTACCCAGCATCATAATTACAAACCAATACGAACTATATATTTTTTATTTAAATTGTCACTAAAATGTTTTCATTGTCTCAAACAGATGGAGACGTCCCTCGCTCTTCGCAGCAGCCTGAACTTCGGCGAGTCGATGCCCGCGTCTGGTTCGGAAACGAGCGCCGACAGTGCTGCTAAAACGGATGCGCGTGAGCATTTTGAATCTAGTTACAATAACAGCAGACAAAGCACGCTCACTGAACAAATTTCCCTATCACTGCATCTAATCAAAATTTGACAAAGCTAGAATATGATAAACTCTATTTGAAAATATCACGGTTATTCGGCCTACGGTTAGACCAAACGGCTCGGGCAAAAAAATAACCCGAAAAGTTCAGGCTCGAAACGAAAGATGCTTAACCAGGCTGGTTTGTTTTTAAAAAGCACTTTTCCAGATTTCCTGAAGTCCTACTCGTATAATAGTAAGAGATTTTTTACACGACTGCCCAAAAAAACGACTGTAATGTTTTCAAAGTTCATGTGTGTGTATGTGAGTTTCTATATTCCACCATAACTTCTGAATGCCTGAAAAGATTTGTATGTGTGGGGTATCGTTAGAATCCTAACATCATCCCGAGTGATACATCACTGACTATAATTTTTTTAGGCATGACAGTCGTCGTGTTTCTTAATATTTTTATTAGATGTTTTGTTTCCCATGGAGATGTGAGCACTTCTTATCAAGTACCTTCTTGAATCCCATTTAATTACAAAACACTAAAACACACTGAACAACCGTGGTTTTAAAGTACCACGGTTGTTCATTAAGTCATTGTGAAACGAGCTCCCGATATTTCTGGTGATTGGCTTAGGCTGGGGGAAACGTCCTCGGTAGTGCAGCTGTTCGGACCACGAACTTCGTCCTACTTGCTCCGGGTTTCGTCGAAGCACAAGGGCGCAATCCTCTCACCATATTTCTGGCCTAATGGCAATGAGCTAATATCTATAGAGTCACAATCGTGCAAACAAATGTCCGAGCCAAAACTCGGCCGACTTTTCGACTGACTTGAACTACGATAAGACACATACAAGCGAAATAACGTCTAAATTCGAACAATTGTGAACTATAATAATGCACGTATAAGTATTTACAACGGCAGTCGGACGTTTTTTGGCTGTTTTCACTTAGAGATTGTGACTCTTTAGATATTAGTTCAATGCCTAAGGGGCTGGTATTCCGACGCTACTGGGAAGCGACATTCCCAGGAAAATCTCAGGCCAAATTGTGTTAGTTAAGATTATTTTTATAATAATGTATGTTAGTCTGTAAGGTATCTATTATATGGTCCCGTACGGGACCATATAGCAACAGGAGTTACTTAAAAAAACACGTGTTTTTTTAAGTAACTCCTGTTGCCTGAAATAAACGATAATTATTATTGCAGCTGCTTCGGAGGCGGAACTCGAGTCGTTGCAGACTCGCAACGTCTGCAACAAGCTGTGCTCGTTGATACACGCGCAACTTGTGAAGGCGCACGCCGAAGTTAGCCGGTATGTACGCACGCTTCTTGTATACGCGAGAACGTTTATAAATATTTATTGTATATTTTGACACTTATCGACTCGACATAAACTCTAACTAAAATTGTGAGCCTTATGACTGGTTTCGTATTGATACTTATTATACATGTATTCTTGAACCTAGGTCTAAAATAGGAATGTAAGACAATAGGGTAGATGACTGATGTTTATATCGTTGAAACCAATAGCTTTGATGAATAATTTAAGTAAATATAGTATGTTAATTGAAAAAATAATTTAAATCGGTTATTGATGTATAAGTGTTTAAAGTTTTTGTTAGAGACAACTCTGTCCCTTTCCCACAAAACAAAAAATTACGTCACGCCTTAATTGTCAGAATACAATTTATATGGCGTACTGAGAAGTGACGTTACGATTTGCTGTTTCGCCTCTCTGTCTAGCATGATATTAAAATGCTTTTAAGTTGCTTATTTTTGATCAGATTTTCGTTTTTTTTTTCATTAATCAGCTATATTTATGGGCCACATTTTAAAAGACGTTAAACAACCAGTCATCTAGCCTATTATGCACTATAAAAAATTAGGTAGGAAGAGCTAGCTCATTCCAGAAACGAACCGCGTTTTAAGCACTCAGCGGTACACCTCTATTTACGCACGCAAACATGCGCAAATAAGATGAAATCTGTTTGCAGTGTGTGTATGACTGTCACGTTGATGGGGGTCAAAATAATTTGTCGCTTTAATTTTTTCTTCATTCTAAGGCGCATAGCACACAGAATGAAGAGTCGAGGCGGAGTTGGGACGGAGGCGCGCCTCTCCTAGCTTTTCTACACAATCAAATTGATAACAGCACACTGTCTAAGGCGCATAATGCACTCTGTCGGAGTTTTGGCGGGAACACGGAAAAATCATGTCGTTGCATTCTATTATTTTCTTAAACTTGTGTTTTTTTGCGAATTAATGATTTATAATGGTGGTGTTTTATTCATTGAGTGTTTAATTACATGCACGAGTGTGGGCAAGTGATATAATGTGGTGTAACATGTATTTTCGTGTTGTTTTCAAAACTCCGTAGAAGCTCATAGTAAAGTCGCCACAATTTTACTAGGGCATGACTTGGACTCGACTATGTCTGGTTTCGTGTGACTGACTATGTTTTAATGACATATTTGACTTTATTTTCATAAAAGAAACTTAATAAATTCATAAACTTGACACTGGCAGAATGCACAACGTGCGATGCCAATAACTAAGAAAAAAAAATGCACTCGTTGCACTAGTTTCCACGAGTTTACCAATTTGACGTTCCAAATTCAAATCACTTTATTCCCTAGGGAGTTTCATACAACTTTATATCCCTTATGAGATAATGCTTTACTTTACGTTGAGGTTGCATGATATGTAATTGGACAACGTCGAGCAGGTGGAAAGTTACTAATTCACCAGAAAACCAGTGCGACTAGAAAAATACATTTGAATAAAAGAAATAATAATATAGGGCTAACATAATCTTTGAGTTGGGTCGATGTCGAGTTGATATCGTGTGCGACAGCCTTTAGGCTTAGGTTTCAGCTGAAAAATACCTCATGTCAGTTCTTCATAACATGTATAATACTCTTAATAACGTTCTAGAACAATTTTGTTCCTACGACAGATGTTTGTGTCTACGAAAACTTATATACCATTCAAACTAATACCATATTGCAATAGAAATAAAGACTAATTTGTTCCGCAGGCGAAGGCCGCTCGAGTTGGCCGAGTTCCTTAACAGCCTAATGAAAAAGAAAATAACAGCTGAAGAGACTTTACAGTACCACTTTTCAGTGTGAGCCTCCACGTTTTTATTTTATTTCTATCTTTTCGTGTGTTTATATATTTTATTTAGGATATTGTACATGATCGACGATTCCTTACTCGCTATCTCCTTTCAATTTGCTACTGTAAATAATAGATATTAAAACTCTTAACTCTATCAAATAAAATGCGTAAAATATGGAAACACAATATACCTATAACTACAATCATAAGTAGTTTTTAGTTCAAGCTAATTTGTACTGTAATTGTATAACAGTGCGTCCATATTCCCCTGTACCATTTGACTCGATGACTTCTCGCGGCCGCCTACGCGAATATACAATCTGTAACAAAAAAGTTCAACGGTACTAAAGGTAATGTATGTACTCATCATTATGAACAACTTTTACTATGGGGCCAACCTTAAAATCGCGAAAAAGAACCAGCTGGTCCATACAAAGAGTTCATTGACCTTGGACAAAATTATGGAACAGGTGATATTTTTTCGCGATGACGGTATTGGCCCCATAGTAAAAGTTGTTCATAATAGGCTAGATGACTGGTTTTTTTTATTGTCCTATTAAAATGTAGCCTATAAATATAGCTGATAAATGAAAACAAAATGAAAATCTGATCAAAAATAAGCAACTTATAAGCATTTTAATATCGTGCTAGACAGAGAGGCGAAACAGCAAATCGTGACGTCACTTCTCTGTACGCCATATACATTCTATTCTGACAAGTAAGGCGTGATGACATTTTTTTTTTTGTGGGATAGGGACAAAGTTGTCCCTACCAAAAACTTTAAACGCTTATATATCAGAACATTACTAACCGAATTAAATTATTTTTTCAATAAACATACTATATTTACTTAAATTCTTCATCAAAGCTATTGGTTTCAACGATTTAAACATCAGTCATCTACCCTATTATGAGTACATACATACCCTTTAGTATTGTTGAACCTTTATGTAACAGATTGTATATTCTTCGTATTAGGCTTTATTTAACTACTGAGTAGGCATTTTTCTCAGCTATTCTTAATTCTTGTTCACCCGTCTTTGACGTTACGTTAGTACAGTTACACAAAATGATTCAAATATTGTAAGTCAAGGTCCAAGTCGCTTCAAGTTCGTAACCAACCCAATCAATTCAATTGCCTAACATTACTGGTTTGGTATTTAGTGTAGAGGTCATACAACTAGTCAACTACTAAATATTCATTTATTCCTGCACATACCAACAAACTTAATTGATGTTTACCTCTTCTAATCTTAAAGCAAACTGTCATAGTTTTTTACAGCCAGTCTAGATATATTGGAATTCATGTACAGTATCCTGGATAAGCCTTATTATAATTTTGTTTTTGTCTATGTTAATAAACATGTTAATATCACCTATTTCATGTAATATATTTTTCACACATTTTTTCATGATCTATTTTAGCTGTAAATGATATTTGCCTGCAAAAGTGTAATAAAATGTTAACCAAATTAAATAGCAACGCTATATAATTTTTGAATTATGGGAGAAAGTGCTTGAAAGCTTCTTTTTTAACACGTTGCTTGCTTTTGACTGTTCGTACCTATTTTTAATTCAAATTAAAATTCGGCAAGGATAGTGTGTATGATGTGTGTGGATACGAGAATGGACATAACATACTTTTGTCCTGGCAATTTGTTGTATATAGAGTGAAACCACGGGGCGCAGCTATTGCTGTTTAAGGGTTCTATATTCCAAAGTTGCACCTCGAAAAATCAATGTTATTTTGTCAAATTGCTAAAAATATTTATGTTTAAGACGAACTTTCGTCTTAGTTATTTCTTTGATTGAAAACACGATTAATTATTATTTCCTCGATAGAAAAAAAACAGTGCCTATTTTGATACTTTTTTCGGTTATATGTCCTAATTACAGCACACAGTCACATAAAAAAAACATATATTAAAAGATAATAGTAATTTAGAGAACGTTCTTTGGTTGAAAACGTATTAATTTCGATACTTTTCGAGTAATCTGAGGAAACTTTAAAAATCGAAGCTTGACATGCACGAATCTGCGTAACCGCCATATTTTTGCTGTGCTAAATGTGACCGTACCTGATACAACTTTAGACTAATGATCGATCGCATTAAAAAATGTGCTTGTAACGTGGAATATCCTGGCCTTAAGGCCAGTTAACATGCATATAGTTTTGCCTTCCAACCTAACTCAAGTCGAGCTTGACTAACCTTGCAATACTTATATTAAACAAAAATATTATTACTAAAGTCGCCTCTCATGGGTTAACACAGCGCTCGCTACATTTATATATTTATTTGTATTTTTTATTTATTAACGTTTTCATCGTTTTATAGTGAAGAAATGTTTTACGAATTCTTTACGTGGTTATTCGGAATAAGGTATTTTGATTGTAAAACCCTGGGTGTTGAAGTTATGTGGTAAATAGTGAAACAAAAGTGAATTGAGATTAGTGATGTCTAATATTTTGCATGCCTCTGGTATTTTTCGAATTTAGTCCGGTTGATCATCTATATGTGTATTTAGTTTGAATCAATTTCTTTATTTTATAATGAAGATCCTAGTGCTATCAAAACTCCTCCGCTGTCGGTTTTCCACAAGTGACGATGGTACGCTAATATCGTAGTAGACGGGTGTAATTTCGAAAGCACGCGCGGAGGGTGTTATTCTAATGTCTAACCGTCATATATGCATAAAACGCTAAAACGTATTTCGAACCTATTTTAGTTAAAAAGTGTTTTGTCAAATTTCTTTCGAATTACGATTTGAGTTTTAAGATATAACCCTTTTTAATTAAAATACGTTTGATTTTTTTTTGTGTTTTATGCATAAGTCTGTAAGTATACTCATTTAGTTACACCTATTTTGTTTTCTTTGTTTCTTCTATAATTTGTAGATGACTGTAAAAAGTGGTAACTTAATTTCTCTGAGTTTCGAAAGCCCCTTTCGTAATAAAAGTCAAAAAGTCAAAGCTACTTATGTCTGTTAATGTTGTTTAATGTAAGTTTTGCATAGTCTCCCTTATAACTTAGCCCCTGCATGGTATTTGGTGGATGGTATTCAACCAAACAAGTTGTGCTTCATCTCTAAACATTAACCTTGTGCTTATTTGGTATAATGACCGACTTGATTACATTACGTTTGTATAGTACAATGACTCTGTGACCTAATATATGACCTAACATCACAGAAAAGCGAAAGCTGGTTCTTCGGTTAGAACGGCTGTCAAAACAATGTTCTAAAGCAATTGAATAGAAAACCGCTGTCGCCAGTTTTACACTAATTTGTATAGAAACTACGACGAAAAAACGCCAATAATTTGTCGCGCATTTGAAGTAAAATGCTGGAAATTTATGCTATTTTGCAACAGATTAAAATTGATCTAATTACGATGTAATGTGGTTTGGTTTCCTACGCGTCTATTTAAATTGTCATTTTGAGTATTCTCAGTCTAAAACATGTATATTGGCAGAATTGTTATTAAGCGCATTTGCACATAATGCTGGCTAGCGCGGCCCGTCACATTTCCGTTTTATTTACTTCTCTCTTCAGTGCCTAACATAATTATACAATATTATATCATAAATGCGAAATTGTCTGATAGTATATTTGACTCCGTGATTTGCTCAGCGGATTTGGATGGAATTTGGTATGATGATAGATGACTTTACATTTTGTCCAAGGTCAATGAACTTTTTATATGGATCATCTGTTTTTTTTTTGCGCGATGTTGGCCCCATAGTAAAAGTTGTTCATAATGATGAGTACATACATACCCTTCAGTATTATTGAACCTTTTTGTTACACGTTGTATTTGTATGATAACGAACCACGGGTATATGTATTGTTTCTTGCTCTTTAAGACTTGTTTAAAAGTAAATTAAACAAAAAAATTCAGGCCAAGTCTTCTTGCCCTTCCCCGATATCAAATCTCGTGACTCATCATGACCTAGTATGTCAGTTTATTCACCTGCTTATTATTCTATTCTGAAGTCATTTAACATAAACATAAGATTTCTTTGTTTTTTCCTCAAATATAACATACGAACCATTGAGCTAATATAGAGTCACAAACGTGCAAAAAAAAAAGTATGTAATATCCTTATGTTATTTATTTACGTCCAATGTGGCGTTAAAATTGAGCTAAAATACAAGATGTTTCCTGGCTCATAACTTTCATGTTTATTAACTTTTTACTTTCGTAATAATTTACAATCCTAGATAATGAAGAAATTAATCGATATAATACTTAGTCTTGGACCTACAAAATTACATAGTGGAGTAGTAATACTACCGCGTTTCTATGGAGAAGTGACCAACTTGTCTACTCTTAAGTGGAGTAGTAATACTACCGCGTTTCTATGGAGAAGTGACCAACTTGTCTACTCTTAATGATGGGTTCATACATACCCTTCAGTATTAATACACGTTTTTGCTACACGTTATTATACTCTTTTTTTTTTTGTACCGACACAAAGCTTGTAGATGTTCCTATATTAATAACAAGGTCATTGTTTTCCGATTGAAACCAAATTGCCCTATATTAGTCATCGTACCAAAGAAGCACACATTTATGTACAAAACATCGATTCCTCTCCATGTTTTCTTAACTAATTTTGACAGCCCTAATTATCCATCCCTGTTTTACAAATGGGAATGAAAAAAAAATGTGCCGTCAGATTATTTAAGAGAACAGTAGCACTACTAACAGATGCGTGGACCCGGCTATCGATGTCCAACTAGAGCAAAGGAGCGGGAAAACAATTCTCTCTCTTTCATTGGTCTTTGTCGTCTCATTGATCAGTCAATTGTTCGACGAAATCCTCAAGTCTGTTAGTAGAAATTAAGAGATTCGACATTACCAGTTTATAAATAATAAATAAATTATTTATGTGCAATAATCATTGAGCTAATAATATCTATAGAGTCACAATCGATCAATCAAAAAAATCAATCACACGCTATTCAGTGCGCCGACTTTTTGACCGACTTGAACTTCGATAAGACACCAGCGCTCAAGCATACATTGACCACTATTCAAGCGACATAACGTCTAAATTCCAACAATTGTGAACTATAAATGCACGTATGGTCATATAGGTGTGTAGAACGGCAGTCTCGCGTTTATTGACTGTTGTCACTTAGGGATTGTGACTCTTTAGATATTAGCTCAATGGCAATAATAAGTAAATAAATTGTAATATGCGTTATGTATGTGTGCAGTCAATACGGCGCTTTAGTAGTGAGCATGGCGGGTGAAGACGGCGGTGAGAGCAAAACTGAAGGCATGGACGCGCCGAAGGACATCGATATGTCGCCCGCGCCGCCACCTGACACCGGTACCGTACTGTTTATATAAAGTAATCCAATAAGCCGTGCCAGTCGTGACGTCCAGTGTCAGACCGCTCGACTTGTAATCGTGAGGTGACCACCGTGTAAGGCCTTTTTTATACGGTCAATTGACGAGACGACCAAGACTTTCACCTGGTGGTAAGCGTCACGCCTGTCACTACCAGTAGCAGTGCCAGAATTGTGAATTTGTGAACTTGCGAACACAATCCTGCGCCGCACTGCACTGCGCTCGGCACCCTGAGATATCAGATGTTAAATCTCTTCATACCCAGTAATTTCTCTGGCGCTTAACCGAGAGGCGTAGCAATCATTAGTAGTATAGTAGTATCATTATATTATCATCATCATTATAGTATTAGTAGCAATCATAGTAGTCAATTAGTACCGCCTAGAGGGTTCCAAATGTTTGTTCCAAAAGATCTGTCAATCTACATAGAAATTGAGTGTATTTAAAATGTTGTTTTCACTAAGTCATATAAGTCATGGGATGCTGTATAGCTTTTAACTGTCAAGAAATAGATGAACACAAACTCTCAACTGATTTTTCTTTCCTTGCAGCAAAAACTCTTTTTTCAACTCCTTTTTCGACCGGGCAATACTAAATGTGATAATATATCACAAAACTAATAAAAAACTCAGCAAAGCTAAACCAATACTTAGAAATTCAAAAAGACAATAATTAGTTTTTATCAAGTGTTTTCACATCTGCCTGAAAAGTTTTTGGTAATCTTCCCCATTGCTACAATAAACTCTTTAATTTGGTCTTCCAGTGAAACCTCCAGAAACGGCGCCGCTGGCCAAAGCCGAAGCCGCGGAGGTAGAAGACGAAGCTGAACAGATCGGCGGCGAAGGGTTCTGCATCCTGGAGTCGGCGCCGGCCGGCCACAGCTTCCACCTGTCCATGCTGCAGCCCTCGGAGCCGCGGACCTTCTACTCGGCTGTCAAGCGAGAGATCAAACTTCTGAAGAGTGACCTTCCGCCGGGGGTGAGTAGCATTATGTAAGGTTACCTGTGAGTTCGAGTAGTCAGTCGGGTGGTAAATAACTGCCAAGCGTTTGCATATTTGCTTAATTTCAACCTCCTTAATTCGTTCCTATCGCAAATTTTTATTTCAGACCATTTACATCCATATACACAAAAAACACATAAAAAAAACAAATGGAATTAGATTTAAAATTCGGTAGTAGGTCAATGTCAATCAATAAATATTCAATAGTCGAAAAATTAAATTATAATTAAAACAAATAAAAATCAAATTATAATTCAATGTCAAAATAAAAAAAAGTCAAATAATAATTCAATGACAAATTAAAAATCAATTAAGTAATTATTAATAGTCGGTGAACTATCTATAACTATAAAAGGCTTTGTCCTGACTGACTGACTGACTGACTGACTGACTGACTGACATATAGACAACGTACAGCCCAAACCGCTAAACATAGAGACTTGAAATTTGGAGGGTATGTTTTTGGAGAGGTGTAAACGCCCACTAAGAAAGGATTTTTTGAAAATCAACCCCGAAGGGGGTTAAATGGGGTGTTAAAGTTTGTATGAAACTTTTTATTCTCTGGTTCGATTGATACAAAACTTGGTGTACGTATTCTACTATAAAAATAAGTAGATACGGGTGTCACAGTTTTTTTAAAATCAGCTCCCGTTAGTATAAAAAAGAAAACTAAGTTTTAGTGATAGTACGTTTGTTTCTCCTTAACTTTGTAACGGCTGTACATATTAAAATGAAATTTGGTATAGGGATGGGTATAGATGTGGGGATGGGGGTGGGGGTGGGGGTGGCGATGATACTGGGAACGGAGACGGGACGGAGATAGGCATGTTAATATTAAGATTACAATTGGTATCGGGATGGGGATGGGGATGGGGTGGGGATGGGTAAGAATGGGGTGGGGATTTGGTGGGGACAGGTGGGGATGGACGTGTCCATATTAAGATGAAAGTTGAAATCAGGATGGGGGTGGGGATGGGATGGGGTGAGGATGGGGTTCGGGATGGGGATGAGGGAGGGAATGGGGACGGGGATGGGCGTGTTCATATTAAAATGACATTTGGTATCGGGATGGGGATGGGGAAGGGGCCGCTTATAGGGATGAGGCTGGGAATGGGGACGGGGATGGGCGTATTTATTGGTCGGCTGAACAGATGGAGCTGCATTTTTGGATAGGTAGTTATAGCATAAGGTTCGGAAACGGACATAGGCTATTTTCTTGTAGGTCCACGCAGACGACTGTTTGACGGACATAATTATTATAGATACTGTACAGCCTAAGCTGCTAAATTAATTTTTAATCTATAACTATAAAAGGCTTTGTCCTGACTGGCTGACTGACTGACTGACATATAGACAACGTACAGCCCAAACCGCTAAACGTAGAGACTTGAAATTCGGAGGGTATATTTTTGGAGAGGTGTAAACGCCCACTAAGAAAGTTAAAGTTCGTATGAAACTTTTTATTCTCTGGTTCGATTGATACAAAACTTGGTATACATATTCTACTATAAAAATAAGAAGATACGGGTGTCACAGTTTTTTCAAAATCAGCTCCCGTTAGTATTAAAAAAAAACTAAGTTTTAGTGATAGTACGTTTGTTTCTCCTTAACTTTGTAACGGCTGTACATATTAAAATGAAATTTGGTATAGGGATGGGGATAGATGTGGGGATGGGGGTGGGGGTGGGGGTGGCGATGATACTGGGAACGGAGACGGGACGGAGATAGGCATGTTAATATTAAGATTACAATTGGTATCGGGATGGGGATGGGGATGGGATGGGGATGGGGGGGGGGTGGGTAAGAATGGGGTGGGGATTTGGTGGGGACAGGTGGGGATGGACGTATCCATATTAAGATGAAAGTTGAAATCAGGATGGGGGTGGGGATGGGATGGGGTGAGGATGGGGTGAGGGATGGGGATGAGGGAGGGAACGGGGATGGGGACGGGGATGGGCGTGTTCATATTAAAATGACATTTGGTATCGGGATGGGGATGGGGAAGGGGCCGCTTATAGGGATGAGGCTGGGAATGGGGACGGGGATGGGCGTATTTATTGGTCGGCTGAACAGATGGAGCTGCATTTTTGGATAGGTAGTTATAGCATAAGGTTCGGAAACGGACATAGGCTATTTTCTTGTAGGTCCACGCAGACGACTGTTTGACGGACATAATTATTATAGATACTGTACAGCCTAAGCTGTTAAATTAATTTTTAATCTATAACTATAAAAGGCTTTGTCCTGACTGACTGACTGACTGACTGACTGACTGACTGACATATAGACAACGTACAGCCCAAACCGCTAAACATAGAGACTTGAAATTTGGAGGGTATGTTTTTGGAGAGGTGTAAACGCCCACTAAGAAAGGATTTTTTGAAAATCAACCCCGAAGGGGGTTAAATGGGGTGTTAAAGTTTGTATGAAACTTTTTATTCTCTGGTTCGATTGATACAAAACTTGGTGTACGTATTCTACTATAAAAATAAGTAGATACGGGTGTCACAGTTTTTTTAAAATCAGCTCCCGTTAGTATAAAAAAGAAAACTAAGTTTTAGTGATAGTACGTTTGTTTCTCCTTAACTTTGTAACGGCTGTACATATTAAAATGAAATTTGGTATAGGGATGGGTATAGATGTGGGGATGGGGGTGGGGGTGGGGGTGGCGATGATACTGGGAACGGAGACGGGACGGAGATAGGCATGTTAATATTAAGATTACAATTGGTATCGGGATGGGGATGGGGATGGGGTGGGGATGGGTAAGAATGGGGTGGGGATTTGGTGGGGACAGGTGGGGATGGACGTGTCCATATTAAGATGAAAGTTGAAATCAGGATGGGGGTGGGGATGGGATGGGGTGAGGATGGGGTTCGGGATGGGGATGAGGGAGGGAACGGGAATGGGGACGGGGATGGGCGTGTTCATATTAAAATGACATTTGGTATCGGGATGGGGATGGGGAAGGGGCCGCTTATAGGGATGAGGCTGGGAATGGGGACGGGGATGGGCGTATTTATTGGTCGGCTGAACAGATGGAGCTGCATTTTTGGATAGGTAGTTATAGCATAAGGTTCGGAA
Organism: Erannis defoliaria; assembly: GCA_905404285.2. Classification (NCBI taxonomy): domain Eukaryota; kingdom Metazoa; phylum Arthropoda; class Insecta; order Lepidoptera; family Geometridae; genus Erannis; species Erannis defoliaria. The sequence continues at coordinate 4,922,226 of FR990076.1, forward strand.
ACGGACATAGGCTATTTTCTTGTAGGTCCACGCAGACGACTGTTTGACGGACATAATTATTATAGATACTGTACAGCCTAAGCTGCTAAATTAATTTTTAATCTATAACTATAAAAGGCTTTGTCCTGACTGGCTGACTGACTGACTGACATATAGACAACGTACAGCCCAAACCGCTAAACGTAGAGACTTGAAATTCGGAGGGTATATTTTTGGAGAGGTGTAAACGCCCACTAAGAAAGTTAAAGTTCGTATGAAACTTTTTATTCTCTGGTTCGATTGATACAAAACTTGGTATACATATTCTACTATAAAAATAAGAAGATACGGGTGTCACAGTTTTTTCAAAATCAGCTCCCGTTAGTATTAAAAAAAAACTAAGTTTTAGTGATAGTACGTTTGTTTCTCCTTAACTTTGTAACGGCTGTACATATTAAAATGAAATTTGGTATAGGGATGGGGATAGATGTGGGGATGGGGGTGGGGGTGGGGGTGGCGATGATACTGGGAACGGAGACGGGACGGAGATAGGCATGTTAATATTAAGATTACAATTGGTATCGGGATGGGGATGGGGATGGGATGGGGATGGGGGGGGGGGGGGGGGTGGGTAAGAATGGGGTGGGGATTTGGTGGGGACAGGTGGGGATGGACGTATCCATATTAAGATGAAAGTTGAAATCAGGATGGGGGTGGGGATGGGATGGGGTGAGGATGGGGTGAGGGATGGGGATGAGGGAGGGAACGGGGATGGGGACGGGGATGGGCGTGTTCATATTAAAATGACATTTGGTATCGGGATGGGGATGGGGAAGGGGCCGCTTATAGGGATGAGGCTGGGAATGGGGACGGGGATGGGCGTATTTATTGGTCGGCTGAACAGATGGAGCTGCATTTTTGGATAGGTAGTTATAGCATAAGGTTCGGAAACGGACATAGGCTATTTTCTTGTAGGTCCACGCAGACGACTGTTTGACGGACATAATTATTATAGATACTGTACAGCCTAAGCTGTTAAATTAATTTTTAATCTATAACTATAAAAGGCTTTGTCCTGACTGACTGACTGACTGACTGACATATAGACAACGTACAGCCCAAACCGCTAAACGTAGAGACTTGAAATTCAGAGGGTATATTTTTGGAGAGGTGTAAACGCCCACTAAGAAAGTTAAAGTTCGTATGAAACTTTTTATTCTCTGGTTCGATTGATACAAAACTTGGTATACATAATTCTACCATAAAAATAAGAAGATACGGGTGTCACAGTTTTTTCAAAATCAACTCCCGTTAGTATTAAAAAAAATTAAGTTTTCTCCTTAACTTTGTAACGGCTGTACATATTAAAATGAAATTTGGTATAGGGATGGGGATAGATGTGGGGATGGGGGTGGGGGTGGGGGTGGCGATGATACTGGGAACGGAGACGGGACTGAGATAGGCATGTTAATATTAAGATTACAATTGGTATCGGGATGGGGATGGGGATGGGGTGGGGATTGGGATGGGTGGGGATGGGGTGGGGATTTGGTGGGGACAGGTGGGTATGGACGTGTCCGTATTAAGATGAAAGTTGAAATCGGGATGGGGTGGGGATGGGATGGGGTGAGGATTGGGTTCGGTATGGGGATGAGGGAGGGAACGGGGATAGGGACGGGGATGGGCGTGTTCATATTAAAATGATATTTGGAATCGGGATAGGGATGGGGAAGGGAAGGATGAGGCTGGGAATGGGGATGGGGATGGGCGTATTTATTGGTCGGCTGAACAGATGGAGCTGCATTTTTGGATAGGTAGTTATAGCATAAGGTTCGGAAACGGACATAGGCTATTTTTTGTAGGTCCACGCAGACGACTGTTTGACGGATATAATTATTATAGATACTGTACAGCCTAAGCTGCTAAATTAATTTTTAATATTAAATGTGGTCATCCTCAAGCAAACTTAAAGACTTGCAAGCGGCTTGGAAAAAATGCAATAATATACGTATTTTAGTGATTCAATTGAGTTGGGCCCCGATTTAACCGAATTCCAGTATTCAACATTACTACGCGGGCAAAGCCGCGGGCAAAAGCTAGTATAATATTAAATTTTCTAATTTTAAATTGTTGTTCCTTTGGTTATTTATTATTGACATGAAGCCGAACTGCGTGCTTGATAACAGGGGCAGTCAACCCGCCCTGCTATAATGCTCAGGATGCTGTAATGTGTGGTGTGGTGTGTGTGTTGTGGTGGTTTACCAACGGCCAGAAACGTCCACTTTTTGAAGAAGGCCCCTTAATAGGAGGGATTTTCCATAATCCCGCGGCGTTTGGCGGGCGACTTGGGGATCGCAGAATGCTCACCACCGTTAACCGAGAAAACGCTGCTGCCCGTCCTCCGGTGGTTCTGGGTGCAGTTTTAAGATTTACCCAGGTCCTTTCTTAGCTGACACTTACTCCCCATGAATCTTCCCTTCCTGCCAAATTACAGCGAGATTCGAGATTTCGCGATTAGCCCATAAATCAGGCACTCCCTTGTAGGGGACATTTTAACTCCCGAACAAAAAGAGGGGTGTGGCTGTGGCATCGTAGCACCCAAACTGCTTTTGGTGCAAGAAGGTATTGAAAATGTATATGGAAAAGCAATTAATATAATCTGGATCTGGAAATTTAGGTCACATGCGTGTGGAATACGTCCAAGTTTAAGTAGCTGACGTAGCAACAAGTAACGTTTACAACGTCGCCAGGTGTGGGTGCGCGGGTTCGAGGACCGCATCGACCTGCTGTCGGTGATGATCGCGGGCCCGCAGAAGACGCCCTACGAGGGCGGCCTGTTCGTGTTCGACGTGCAGCTGGGCGGGGAGTACCCGCGCGCGCCGCCGCTCTGCCACTACCACTCCTACTGCACCGACCGGCTCAACCCCAACCTCTATGAAGATGGAAAGGTAATACACAAGTTTTTCGCCCTTTTCGCTTTTTGGCTTTCAAATTCACGCGATTTAAAATCGTGGTAGCCCTGATGGGCTGCCACGATCTACGAAAGTATGCCGCAGCGACAATGATAAGTTGAATGGACGGAAAATAAGCGCACGGATTTTGAAGACTATTTGTTGAGCGCCGGCTCTTCAGTCGCTTCAGTCATATTTCTGCCTTTGCGATATGCGAGCCGTACGATTCGACAATTCAAACTTCTATATATAACTAATATATATATAGAGATATATAAAAAAACAAACAGCATTATTGAGATCGAATTTGTGAAAGATACAATAGTGTCAAAAATAAAATGCTACAGCCATGCTTGACGAGTAGCGCCCAAACAAGCAAGCTGCCCATATCCCCATATGGGCAGCGACAAACTTGGGGTAGCCGCGTTACCCATTCCGCTTGTCGTGCAGCGACAAACTTGGGGTAGCCGCGTTACCCATTCCGCTTGTCGTGCAGCGACAAACTTGGGGTAGCCGCGTTACCCATTCCGCTTGTCGTGCAGCGACAAACTTGGGGTAGCCGCGTTACCCATTCCGCTTGTCGTGCAGCGACAAACTTGGGGTAGCCGCGTTACCCATTCCGCTTGTCGTGCAGCGACAAACTTGGGGTAGCCGCGTTACCCATTCCGCTTGTCGTGCAGCGACAAACTTGGGGTAGCCGCGTTACCCATTCCGCTTGTCGTGCTCTTTGCCTTGCTCGCCTCTACCGATTTAGACGATTTTTTACACGCGAATCAAAAAGGCTGGGGCGGGACCATTGAGCTAATATCTAAAGAGTCACAATCTCTGAGTGAAAACAGTCAAAAAACGTCCGACTGTCGTTGTACATACCTATGCGTGCATTATATAGTTCATAATTGTTCGAATTTAGACGTTATATCGCTTGCATAGTGTTCAATGTATGCTTGAGCGCTTGTGTGTTATCGTAGTTCAAGCCGTTCAAATAGTTATGGCGCGGATCTTTTTTTTTGCTCGTTTGTGACTCTATAGATATTAGCTCAATGGGCGGGACAGATAGATTTAGATACAGCGAGATATCGCAATGGCTTGGATAAATAGCGCGAGTAGGGCAGCGTGTGGCCGCGTGTCGAATATTTGCGGCAAAGCATAGTGTGGCTCCAGGGAAAATCATGATCTTGGTTATCTTTTTCCAGGTGTGCGTGTCGCTCCTCGGCACGTGGTCGGGCCGCGGAGTGGAGGTGTGGGGCAAGGACAGCTCGCTGCTGCAAGTGATCGTGTCGCTGCAGGGGCTCATACTCAACGCGGAGCCCTACTTCAACGAGGCGGGATATGAAAAACAAAAAGGTACCATATGATATAAATTCCGATCGGGCTCCATACTCCGACACACCTCAACGCTTAGGTCAGGCTAGTTGATAGCCAAACGTTTGAACTGTTTCCAAAAAGGGTGTTTGTGTATTTTCTGATTTTGTAGGCCTTAAAAGGGTAGACCAGTTTTTTTTTTTATAGCATTTCTCATTGCTCAGCTAAATATGATAAAAAGTTTGTTACTTTTGTATAGGTTGAGGAGTATTGCTATAAAAATAATTCATGTTGAAAAAAAACTCCATATTAATAATAGTGCAATGAATGAGATAAATATAAAGATAAAAATAACATTATTCCCAAAAAATATATAGTATACGTAAATACTAGACACAAAAGAGAACAATAATTAAGTATAACATTTAAAATTAGTATTCAACCGACTTCTATTTTGTCTACTTGGATGACGCCTTTTTTACAGTTATAATAGTTCAAAAACAAAACTACTGAACCGATTTCGATGAAATCGAAAAATGAATTCGATTCGGATGAGTAATTGCTTCCAGTGTTGCAGTTTTCCATAGGCGGCGGTGACCTACCATCAGGAGGCCTTCTTGCCTGTTTGTCTCTCTACATTGTAAAAACAAGTAACTTAAAAAAACAACTGACTTCAAATTAGTATGTGACCACCTCGGGAGTATATATACACATTCAACAAAAAAAATACGGTCCACAATTGACGGATAAATCGGAGACCATGCATACAAAAACATATAGACGAACATAGCTTCCTGTTTTAAAATGTCACGGCTGTTCATTACATTTCTATGGTCGGCCCGTGAGCATGGTGCCTGCATATGCGTCGAAATATCGGGTGCTCGTTTCACAACAACATCACGATAAATATCCCGTAAATAATCATAGGAATGTATAGAACCTCCTCCCGGTTAAAAATAGGAAATCTATGAATACTGACGTGGTTTTGACATCAGCCAGAAGACGTCCACTGCTGGACGAAGGCCTCCCCCCTTGTTTGTTTTTAATAGTTCCTGGCCATGGATACCAGTCCTTCAGCCGAATACATATTTCTTCATCGATCCTTCTTTGTGCAGTTAAATGAGTCGTAGTCACAGTCCAAGTCACACACAGTAAGTCGCAGTAAAGTCAAATCATGCCCTAGTAAAGTCGTGGCAACTTTACTACAAGCTTCTACGGAGTTTTGGAAACAACACGAAAAGACACGTTTCACTACATTATATCACTTGCCCACACTCTTGCTCGTAAATCGGCACTTAATGAATAAAACGCCACCATTTTTATGCATTAACACACGAAAAAACACAAGTTTAGGAAAATAATACAATGCAGCGACATGATTTTCTCGCGTTCCCGCCAAAACTCCGGCCTCCCCCTTAATAGGGAGGGGTTACCATAATCCCCACGCTCGGCAGGCGGCTTGGGGATCGCAGAATGGTTACCACCGTTAACTAAGAGGACGCTGCTGCCCGTCCTCCGGTGGTTCTGGGTGCAGTTTTAGGACATACCCAGGTCCAGGTTTTGACACATTTTTGTTTAATTTATACGGGAATACTCACGTGCTTTGCTTAGCAGGACGCAGCTGCACGCGCGTCGGGCTCTGTTTTCACTCTTTGAAAAAGGTCACCGGATGTGATCGAAACTATAGTCGGAGTATCAGATTTAATTAAACGCGAGTATTCCCGTATAAATAAAACAAACATAGGAAATCCACTAAAGTTTGTTTACTTTGTAGGCACCCAGCAAGGCACGGAGAACTCCCGCATGTACAACGAGATGGTGCTCCTGAAGCTGGTGCAGTCGATGACCAAGATGCTGATGAACCCGCCGGAGCCGTTCCGCGAGGAGATCGTGCAGCACCTGCGCAACAACGCGGCCGCGCTCTGTCGCCGGCTCGAGGGGCTCGTGGCGCTCTCTAACGGGCAGGCGCCGCAGGTCAGGACCGGCTAGCAATACATAAAAAGTTCAACAATACATCCGCATAGTTGAACCTTTTTATTACACATTGTGTAATAAGTTTGTAATGTATTTTTTTTTTTTTTTTTTAATTCTCAGTTACATTACAATGAAGGTTTCGGTAACTAGCACCTACTAAACCTCGCAGAGGTTTGTCTTAGGGCTAGGCCCTCTGCTAGTAAACAAAAAGCATATAATATAAGTAAACACAATAAAATTATAATTTTAAGCATGATTACAATTAATATGAACTGAGCGCGCGGCCGTCCGCTGGCGCTCGCCTCTTTTTTTCTTATTTATTGGCATCGCACGTTGTGGATTCTGCCTGTGTCAAGTTTCTGAATTTTCAAGTTTTTTAATTCAAATCAAGTCTAATGTCTTGAATCACAGTCAGTCACACGAAATTAGTCATAGTCGAGTCCAAGTCATGCCCTAGTAAAGTCATGGCGACTTTACTATGAGCTTACACGGAGTTTTGAAAACAACACGAAAAGACACTTTTCACCATATTATATCACTTGCCCACACTCGTGCATGAAATGCAACACTCAATGAACAAAACCCTACCTACTTCCCAGCCAGGTACAAAACCCGACCCGACGACGACCGACGCGCAACAGAGCGTTCGGCCGATCGCTCAGTTCATATAAAACCTGCTCCGTATTAAGTTTGGTCCAGGAAATATTTTCCTAAAATTCGTTTGATATTGATTGGTGTTAATTTATCACAAATTTATTTCGGTAAGTTGTTGATTCAATTAGATATTAAATATTGTGAGGTGCGTTTGCCGTATAAGTTATTGGATTTGGGCACAGCAAGTTTTTTTTTTTTTTTTTTTTTTATAATTGTTTGCAATACTTTGCGTCTTCATAAAATGTTCTATTTTGTGATGTATGTCTTTCCTAAAGAATTGTTCACATAGCAAGTGGTATTCGATTTGATTCTGTATTGGCAATACCTCACAATATTTAAATAGCGCACTAGGGTTACCTTTATACTTTTCTTTTATTTTACGAGATTAGTTACTTACTGGTACATTTGGTGCAGGACATCACCCCGCCCGACTACCCGCTGGTCCCGGCGTCCCGCGGGTTCTGCCTCACGCTGCGCTCGTCGCTGGACTCGTTCCGGAACGCGCTGCGCCGCAACGACATCAGCGCGCCGCCCTCCGCCTTATAGCCAAGCTTGTAGCGCTGCACGCCCTAGTGTCTAATTACGTATCGCTCTCAAACGCTCACATACACTCTGCCGACGGTTGCCATGCCTCTGACCTACTTTTATTGGTAATTACACTACTTGCTTATACCACAATAATACAATAATAGTACTGCGTACAGAAAGTTAACTCCGCAAAGGAATAGAAATAAATAAGGACTCTACTAGGCAATAAAGTAGCAATTCAACTCGCACAGCGCTGGATACCGCTCGCTGTATTCACCTAGATATGCCGCTCTCTTTCTATCACGTATGCTTAGTTACGTGCGACGAGGCTAGCGTGCGGGCGGCGAATAATCCCCACGCTTGGCGGGCGGCTTTGGGATCGCAGAATGGTCACCACCGTTAACCAAGAGGACGCTGCTGGCCGTCCTCCGGTGGGTCTGGTTGCAGTTTAAGAACTTACCCAAGCCCACCTTTACCCTTATAATAGGTTTTTAAAATAATATGAAATTAATCAGTCTATTATTACAAATTATTGCATAAATTGCACGCATAATGCATGCCTTTTTAAAAGCCCTACCCTCAAATGGCGATGGGCCATATTTGGATTCATAAGCAGCATTGAATTTCTTCTCCGGACGTATGCTGGTCCTCGTAGACCTCACAATGTTTTCCTTTACCGAAAAACCATTAATAATTCCATGAAATCCTAAAAGAGATTATGCGAGTTGTACAAGTTTGTCTATATATATATTAATTTATGGGTCATCGTTCATCATCATTTTCAGCCCGTAATCGCCTATTGCTGAGCATAGGTTGTCTTCTTGAACGCCACTCATCCCGGTCTTGTACCTGTTTTATCCAAGTTCGATCCGCAATCTTTGTATTGTAAAGATCGTCGACCCAAAGAGCTGGTGGACGTCCGAGATAGTAATAGGCCGGAGCGTTTCTACCATCTAAAATTGGTTCGAACGAATGCATTGCTCTTGCAATATAGAAAGCTATTCGGAATGATTTTGCGATGCGCTGCGTCTTGACTTCTCTTTATTTGCGCTAGCGTGCGATGCACGTGATATACAAACTTGAAATCGTACTGTTTTTTCTCTTTTCTGTGTCATCTTAAGACAATTATTATCTGTGAATGTATTTCTCAAACCCTTTGTAATTACAGGGGCCGTACCATGAACACTTCAAATAGGCATAGCTACCGACGCTGCGCGATCGCGTACCTTAATGCGGGGGAATAACATTCACAGTCGCGCAGCTTAGCCTATTCGGTCCCGCGATAAGCGGTACACGGTCCCTGGTTCATGTTTATCTTAAAAATTACTGGGTATGAAGAGATTTAACATCTAATATCTCAGGGTGACGAGCGCAGTGGAGTGCGGCGCAGAATTGTGTTCGCAAGGTCATAATTATGGCACTGCTACTGTTAGTGGCAGGCGTGACGCTTACCACCAAGCGAACGTCTTGCTCGTCTCGTCACTTGATATAATTAAATAGAAAAAACTCCCGTTAAATATAGACCCCGTAATACCTCACATTTCAAGTTTTTCTCGAGTCATGGCAATCGTCATAGTCGAAATAGACTCACCCTTCACGAAGTACCCGACAGTTGATCTAGGTCCCCACTGCGTTATCTCAACATGTTAGAAAAATATATCGTAGTCATAGTATTTATTGTGATGTACCTTTTCGATTCTAGGATTGTAATGTTCGAACCGAGCGATAGGTCTATTTATTGTTATCTCTTGTTTCGCTTCAGCGACGATGATAATGGAATGGACGGGCCCAGCGCTTGCAAATCGATCAAAATTAACAAGACAACACAATCAAGCATACCTAGCTAAAAGTATGCATATTATGTATGCCGGAAAATAGAGATAGCGAATCTAATTACTGCATGACAAAAAGTAGACATGTATAAGAAGTTAGTTAGTATTGTCGTATCGTACGGCTCGCATGTCGCAAAGGCAGAGTATGAAGCGAGTGGAGAGCTGGCGCTCAACATATACGGCCTTACTTAAAAACGCCGCTCGAAACTTAGTCACTGCTTAAACTTCTGTCTTGTTCTGACACGTGACCAAGTTCACGTGACACTTCACGTCAGAGAGAAGTTGATAGAGCATCTTAAGGATCGACAATTTGACAGCTCGAACTCATCGGTGGGCGCGGCTAAAAAGCATGCTCTCTTCATCAAACAAACTGTGGGAAAGGGAGAAAGAAAGATAAATGAGCACGCAAATTTTTTTTGTCGTCCTTTGGCTGCAGTAATGTGGTTGAATAAACTCTGAGTTAATTTATTCCAACTTAAGTTATTTGAAATGTTTATGGACTAAACTATGCCGCTTGATAAATTATTTTAGAGTTTTCGTATTCCTTATGTTATTTATTTACGTCCAATGTGGCGTTAAAATTGAGCTAAAATACAAGATGTTTCCTGGCTCATAACTTTCATGTTTATTAACTTTTTACTTTCGTAATAATTTACAATCCTAGATAATGAAGAGATTAATCGATATAATACTTAGTCTAGGACCTACAAAATTACATAGTGGAGTAGTAATACTACCGCGTTTATATGGAGAAGTGACCAACTCTTAAGCAGTGATTAACGGTTGAGAAGTTTTTTTTAAGTAAGACTGTTAGTCTTCAAAATCCGTGCGCTTATTTCCCGTCCATTCCTCTTATCATTGCCGCTGTTCCGCCTCACTAAATAAAGTTTCGTAATACCGATTTAAAAATAATATTTCACTAATTAGTATTGTACAATATTATAATATTCGTATTACTCGTCTGATATGAAAGTAATCAGTCCACTATTATAAATTAATAATTCAAAAAAATATCTAAATGAAGGATTCTTATGCGAATTGTATGATTTTGTTGTTAGATAAAATAATTGATGAATAGATTATAGTTATTGATTTTTAACAGTAACTTCTGTAATTCGAACAGAGTAACAATATGTACTTATGATGGTGACGTATTTTTTACGATGCGATGCTTTTTGCTGTTATTCGAGTTTTGCTACACTAATATTTATTGAGATATGTACAATAAAGACAGGTAATTTTAGATTAACGTCTAGTAAATATGTTCGTGTCCTATTCTATTTTCGTTTTGGTAAATAATGAAGGATCCTATTACATTTTATGGGAGTGTATATGCAAATATTATTGATGTCATCAGTTTATTTTATGTATGTATGTGTACAGTACGCGTGTGTGCGTTAGAATATCGTTGTGAAGCTGGGCTTTAAAGCTTTAATGAAAATTACGTTTCAACGATACTAATGAACGCGTACTTGTTGTCTGTAAAAATTTCGTTAACTCATTTTGTATTTAATTATAGTTTTATTTTGTTTTCTTTTTTTACGCGGGAAATGTTATATTTTGCAATAATTATATTATTGAACTATTTTGGCAAATTGGCGTCGAATTTAATGCACAATTTTTTTGTTAAAAAATTGCCTAATTTATTGTTACCATAAAATATTATGTATTCCGTCGTCGTCTCATTAGTATCTATGCTATTAAAATAGTTTTGTCGATCTGTTAACGTAATTAGCGTGAGAAGGTTAACTTGTTGATTTGCATGTTATGTTAAAATTGGGGATCTATAACCTCTATACTCGTTGAACACATTCAAGAAATCTCTATAACAAAAGGAACAATCATTGTAATAGTTTTACTGTTCGACTTACCTTTTACGTTGTTCGACTTACCTTTTACGTTGTTCGACTTACCTTTTACGTTGTTCGACTTACCTTTTACGTTGTTCGACTTACTTTTTACGTTTTTGACCATAACCGGCATAAGATTATTTCTTCAAAAAAATTACGTTGAAAGGCTATACCGATCGCATCTGTCCACATTAAAAATACGTTTAACGCGGCCTTAATTCATCGTAACTATATCACGAGACCTTTACTGCAATGAGTATAGAAGCTAAGCCCAGTGAGTTCCATGCCTGTTAGTGATGTAAGTCGGAATTTTAGTGTTTTTCTTTAGTGATTTCCCGTTTGTTATGCTTCTAGTTATACGGTGTGCGACGCCCGCACAGCACAAAATGATGTAACTTCATGCCAAAGTCAATTGAGCTATGGAAGGCTTTTGTCGCTTGTGTACGCGATAAGTGACAACATGTATTATGATGAGGATAAATAAATAATTTCTTCAACTTATTCTGTTGTTGTTATTTTATTAAGTGTGAATGAAGTTATGAAGGTATCAGTGATCTTCCGCACGGCTATTTAACTCGAAGGTTCTGAGTTGTTTTTAAATAGTATAATAATAATATTTTTTTGGGTTTTTACTTAATTAAACTAACCGTATTAAGCATAAAACACCTATTTTAGTTAAAAAGAGTTGTCAATTACGAATTGAGTTTGAAGAAAGAAGACAAAACACTTTATGACTAAAATAGGTTTGTAATACTTTTTAGTGCTTTATGCATAAGACGGTAAGTATTAAAATGATTCGACGTCCACATTGACCATTAATATGTCCAGAAGTGTACATGCGCAAACTTACCTCCACTACGTCGCTTTTGGCTCAAGGTGTTTGCCGGGCACTATACCAAACTTCATAGGATCACCCACTCATTTATGAAAAAATCATCAAAATCGCTTTTGCCGTTGCGGTTGTACCCGGTATTCTACGGGTACGGCATATTTATCCGGGACAAATCCAGCCTTAGTAAACAAGTTTATAAGCTATCTACTTACTCTATTCACCTAAGCCGTTCAGCGTAAGTGTGTTTTCTCACGAGACGACACACGACAGAAAACGCACTAGTCAACAATGCAGAAAAATTTGCAACATGGCAGAAAACGTCTTGAAACGGAAACTATTTTCTCTCCTGGAAATAATGTGGAAAACACGTCAGTGCGAGAATACGTCCAATCATCTTCCTCGGATAGTACAGCCCCCTTAGCACGCGCCGAAAACTAATTGGTATTTCCCCGGGCGGGAATTAACGTGATAAAGCTAGAATATGGATACAGTCTCGTTTTCGCGGGGAAAAAAGAGTGGATAGACTTTTATCACGGCTCGCGTGCTAGGCGGGTAGGGTTACTAGTATATAGAAATATTTGCGATAGTGACGTCTTTTTTGCCAGGATTGTACACACGCTCAATAACAATTATAGTTTGGACCCAACGTGCTATGATTTATTCTATAATGACTTGCTACCTTGTTTCCACCAACGTCTGTCACCCCGCAGGAAGGTCACGCACGAGTTTGCCAAGTTATAAGCTTGCGCATTTATGGATATAGGCTAGCGTTGAAGTGGCGCAGGGCAAACCACATCGCTCGAGGATCTAACAACCGATGGGAAAGAAAGGTTCTTGAGTGGCGACCGCGAACCGTCCTACGCAGCGTAGGCGCGGCTTTCTGCTATATATTTATATATATATATATATATATATCTATAACAGAAAGGTTCAACAATACTGAAGGGTGTGTATATACTCATCATTATGAACAAATTTTACTATGGGGCCAAACCTGAAATCATAAAAAATTAATCAGCTGTTACATAAATTTTGTCCAAGGTCAATGAACTTTTTGTATGGAGCAGCTGGTTTTTTTTCGCGATTCCATTTTTCGCCCCATAGTAAAATTGCTCATAATGATGAGTACATACGTACCCTTAAGTATATATATATATAGGTGGATCGACGACATTGTAAAAGTCGCGGGCAACCGTTGGATGCAAATGGCAGGTTGTCGTACAGAGTGGCGGCCTAAAGAGAAGGCCTTCGTTCAGAAATGGACACCTCCGGACTGATGATGATGAGGCTTGCGTTAATGTAGTTCTATTCTATGCACATAATCGAATCTAGACAAATGGCTTTTAAAAAGGATGACGATTTGATATTAATAAGCAATACGTCGGTACATGACTGCTGGAGAAAGCAATGATACTACACTAAAACTCTGACAAGTCTCCTAGCTCTCAGGAGATAAGTCGCATAATTCAAATAAAACATGAAAATTGAACGCACACCAATTTATTGTATAAAAATACGATTAATTTCTGAACGAACGAATCAGTCAATTAACTTTGCTTACACAAATTATGTATAAATATTATTTGATTTTATTTTTAACACATCTATCACAGCTAAAACAATACATTAATTGTTAAATGGTATGAATTGAAATAAATATTAACAGTAAAACTAGTATGAAATAAAATAATTTGGCACATAACACCAATAAATTAAACATAAACTGCTTAATTTCCATTTTTTTTTATTATCACTAGGTGAGAAAACTAAATAACAAACTACTGGAAACCACGTGCAATTCACATGTACGTATAAATACGTATATTATACAGGGTGTTTTATGTGGTGGAGCAATATTTGGGGGTGTTGATAGAACTATCAAAGTGAAAAACTCATTGAGCAAACTCGCTCGCTCGCTCGCTTTTTGCTCATTTTTTTGCTTTTTGATCTATAGAGTCACAATCGTGCAAAAAAAATGTCCAAGACAAAAATCGGCGCACGCTATGCGCCGACTTTTTGAGCGGCTTGAACTACGATAAGACAAGCGCTCAAGCACACATTGAACACTATACAAGCGACATAACGTCTAAATTCGAACAGTTGTGAACTATATAATTCACGTATAGGTACGTATAGGTACAACGGCAGTCGGACGTTTTTTGACTGTTTTCACTTAGAGATTGTGACTCTTTAGATATTAGCTCAATGGAAAAACTCTTAGAACACAATTATGTTTGCTAAATTCCAGACAAAATGGGCCATGTAAAATAGATCACATGACTGATGAAATAGATCATTTTGTATGGGGGTTAATGTATCAAAATGTATTTGGTTCGAAATTACATTTTCCTGTTGTTTGTCATGTTGTCACATTGTTGTTGTATACAAATTTACTGTATCCTGCAATTATACAAATAAAAAAAATACAAACATTGAAATTGTTACAAAATACAATACATTTTACACATAATAATTTGTTAAACTCGGAAAGAAACTAGCTTTGAGCGTACCGTTCATAGATTGCGCGAATCCACTATGCGTATCGAATTTTTGCACGGCACTTGACTGTAGAAATCGAGCGTACCGTTCATAGATTGCGCGAATCCACTATGCGTATCGAATTTTTGCACGGCACTTGACTGTAGAAATCACAATCAACCTATTAATAGTAAAATGGTGGACATACGCCCTCCCTCGAAGCGCGATAAGGTCTTTATAGTGGTAGGACTCTACTGCGGAGTCCGCCTGGGGAAGTACCACACCTTTGCCAGTTATTCAACCGCCAGGCACTAGTGTGCAAGCATTACTGTGTTCCGGTTTGAAGGGCAATGTTACCAGAGAAATTACTGGGTATGAAGAGATAGACATCTAATATCTCAGGGTGACGAGCGCAGTGCAGTGCAGCGCTGGATTGTGTTCGCAAGTTCACAATTCTAGCACTGCTACTGTTAGTGGCAGGCGTGATGCTTACCACCAGGCGAAAGTCTTGCTCGTCTCGCCACTTGACAGTAAAAAAAAGGTCATATCAACGCAGGCCCAGTTGAGGGTTGGTAGAATCACACACACACCATTGGATTTCTACGTATGCAGGTCTTCTCATGTTTCCTCACTTGGGATGGACCTTAATCCTCTGTTCTTTAAGGGGGAATAGGGTGATCGCTTCTCCATACAAACGAATTCCCCTATTTTCTTCCTGGATAATGCCTCTAGAGCAATCATTTTTAAGAACTTCAATAAAGGAGATTCTATCACAGAATAAATAATAGTACTGTGTACAGAAAGTTAACTCCGCAAAGGAATTGAAATAAATAAGGACTCTATCTACTAGGCAATAAAGTAGCAATTCAACTCTCACAGCGCTGGATACCGCTCGCTATATTCACCTAGATATACCGCTCTCTTTCTATCACGTATGCTTAGTTACGTGCGACGAGGCTAGCGTGCGGGCGGCGACTGACCTCAGCCTTGCATTGTTCACCCGGACGGAGCGCCGGCCGAACATACCTAAACTGCGGAGTGACACCCCCCTGGTTCTATGTTCGACTGTACGTTTTTTTTAATGTATGTTCACTGATTTTTCCGTCAGTTGTGAATCGATATTGAAAATTATTTTTTTATTTGAAAGGGTATACTCCCGAAGTGGTCCCATATTAATTTGAAGCCGGTTGTTTTTTTTTTAAAGTTACTTGTTTGTTATAAAATCTAGGTCTACTAGAGGCGTGTCTCTGTGTGTTCCTTTTTTCAGAAACTATATGACATATAAGAAAAAAAATATGTTTTAAATATTTTCATATTAACTTTTGGAGGGCTATATTTTCTTTAGCAATATGTTTCTAAAAAAAAGAAAAAAAACAGAGACCCGGCTACAGCAGACCAAGATTTTATAAAATAAAAAATTGCTCTAGAAGCTTTATGCAGGAAGAAAATAGGGGAATACGTTTGTTTGGAGAAGCGGTCACCCTATTCACTCTTAATCGTAGGATTACTCATTTATTCTATTACTAGTTGCGCCCCGCGGTTTCACCTGCGATGAATGCGGTAAAAGTAGCCTATGTTTTATTCCAAGGTTAGTTGGATTGACAAGAACTCTGATAACCTACGCGGTATACCAAAACAGTATTTCTAAAAATATAATACAAAAGATACAATAGTTATATGCTTATAGCCACATACTTAGGTACAGAAATATAAGGGGCTAAGCGCAACGGTAGTAATAAATTATTGTCAAGCCGAAAGGAGGTCACTGTACTCAGAATTATTATTGAGAACAACTTTTACGTGAAAAACCAGCTATTGTATAGAAAAATATTCAGATATTAAGCAATGCATGGAGCAACTGTTTTTTTCGCGATATAAGTATTGGATTCATAGTAAAAGTTTTTCCCAACGAAAAGTACAATACCTTTCGACTCAGTGCTACCGTACCGCGTAAACCTAAACATTGGGGGGACACTGGGGGGACATTTATTACACACAGCGCCATCTAGCCCCATACTAAGTAAAGCTTGTATTATGGAAACCAGATAGCTGATAGAATACTTATATACATTTTTTTCGTAAATACACACTTATAATACATACTACACCCAGACACAGAACAAACATCGATGTACGTCACATACAGTTTTGTTCTGGGTGGGGATCGAACCCACGCCCTACAGCTCTGAAGGCAGACATTCAACCAACTGAGCTATAAGCTGTGGATAGTTAAAGTGCTTAAACAGGAAGAAAAATTATGACTGCTGGAGCAGGACTCGAACTTGCATACGAGCAGTCTCTGTGGGTTTCCGTCCCGACTGGTTCGAGTCCTGCCGGAGGTCATAATTTTTCTTCCTGTTTAAGCTGTAAAACATAGAAATACCATAACTGTGGAAAAACTTCATACAAAAATATTCATAATTATAGTGGTTTCATGTCAGACATGGAAAATAAAAGCCAAGCATCTATGATATTCAAGTATACGTATAGTAATCATCATTTGCTGTTAGTCTTTGGAGTCTATGGTAACGTGTTGATTAATTAGGAATTAGTTGCACGATTTATAAATGCAATAATTAATAGGGTAGATGACTAATGTTTATATCGTTTAAACTCATACATTTGATGAAGAATTTAAGTAATTTAATAATATGTTTATTGAAAAAAAACATTTAATTCGGTTATTAATGTTCTGGTATATAAGCGTTTAAAGTTTTTGGTAGAGAAAACTCTGTCCTTTTCCCACAAAACAAAAAAATACTTCACGCCTTACTTGTCAGAATAGAATTTATATGGCGTACAGAGAAGTGACGTCATTATCTCCTCTGTCTAGCGTGATATTAAAATACTTATAAGTTGCTTATTTTTGATCAGATTTTAATAATTTTGTCATTAGTCAGCTATATTTATGGGCCACATTTTAATAGGATAATAAAAAAACCCAGTCATCTAGCCTATTATGGTACCGATGCTGTTATACCATTCTAAACTATATTAAACACTAAAATGTTCGCTATCCTGCTCTCATATATTAAAATAAAAAGAGAAGCGACTACTTTAAGTTCTGTGTCATTTTTCTAAGTGTATGGTATAACATAATTTGTTCAACAATAATATCTACTACTTCTAAACATTAGTTGCCTTAAATATAACATCATTATGAATCAGTAAACTGATATTTGTATGTAAAATCATATGTATCAAATAGCTACGAGCAATTTAGCATTATTATAAAAATATTACCACAATAAAAAAATTGTACGCTTCTATATTATTATGAGTATCGCATTTTAAATTAAGTACTTATTTTTAATGATTAGAGTTAATATTGTCATATTTTATTTTTATTTTATTTATTGTTACCGTCAAGTTTTTTTCTCGAAAATGTGCACGGACACTAGTATTATGCACATAAAGGACCATAAAAAAACGAATATAGCCCATGCTATATGTGAGAAGGGGCTCTTATAATTGTTCACAACGCCTAGACCGAGCAAGTTTACACAGTATCGCCTAGCAGAAACTACCAGGAAAGTCGGCATCAGGTACTGAATACCAGTGCCAGCATACGAACCCGTAAACTCTATCAAAATACTTATATCTTCTAAAAAGTACGTTAACAACATCGGCGGTATAACCGTCAAAATAGGAAACGCAAGTTTCCTCGACACAAAATTGTACGAATCCAACCGCGTCATATCCAAGAAAAGTGACTGCAGATTATTCCGCAAAGTAATAGCTATGATAGGGAAACTGGTAGACAGAGTGAACACTGGAAACAGAGCTAAGAAATACTCGACGATTTCGAGGAATACGTTCTCGTTATCGGCCGGGATGAAGTTTAGAGTGTACAGATCGCTCAGATTGGCGAATGCGAAGGCGCCTGTGAAAGCGAGTAATAGGTAAAATACGCTGATTAGTGCGTAGTCTAGAGCTAGATGCAGGCCGAGGCGGTCCTTGCCGCGTATGGGGCTGATGAGTCCGGGTAGAGAGTGGTGACACATGAAGGAGTAGACGCATGCGCCGAACAACGTCGGCATGCCGGTGACGTCGAAAGCGGGCGGGTGGCCTTCAGCGCCGCGTCCGATCAGGAGGTGGATCGCTAGGGATATCATTATGGTGAAAGCTGAAACAAATACATATAATAGGCTAGATGACTGGTATCTTTTTATTGTCCTATTAAAATGCGGCCTGTCAAAATAACGGTGGTGAGCATTCAGCGATCCCCAAGCCGCCTGCCGAGCGTGGGGATTATCGCAACTAACCATTGATTTGTTGGATTTGTCTCCTCACCAAATATCAAAAAACATAACTATTAAAACGTAGAAATAAAACACAAAAAAATATGTATAGGTATCAGCTAGTCTAATAAAAAACAAAACAATTTAAAAAAGAGGTTACAATACTATTAACAGTGGCTTGCGGTTTTAGAGTGGTCGCACATTGATTCGACACGGCACCCGACAGGCGCCGGACCGACCGAAACACACTGCGCAAAAGTAACGGGTGCGAGCGAGACGGACGTCTCGAGAAATTTCTTACGGTGTGCGGGACCTAGTACAAAATGTATGCACGGAGCGCCTTCGGGCGAAACCGGACGGTTTTTCTTACGGTTTTTCTCGTCGTATGCGCCCGGCCTTAACCGTTTTCCTACGGGAACTACTTATATATTTATAGCGAGATGATAATAAATCGCTAGGCAATTTCAAAATGAAAAAAATATTATAATAATCAGTGATACATAATTCAATTCGTGAAATATCATTTTATTGCAAATTTATCATTATAAAAGTCTGTTTTTCTTATCTTTACATATACCTAAACGTTATCGCAAATGGCAAACAAGAACAGAGCAAGCGAATGAGAGCATGAGGTAAACAAATTTATCCAAAGGATGCCATTAGTTTTGCTACGAAATTACGATGGTGGCGCCCTCACTAACTCCATGCTGTTAGTCTAACTATACATATTACATACCTCGTCGTGTCAATTAATCCATTTAAAAGCGTAATTTCATGTTTTACATTAAATAATCCAAGAATCCGTCACCAAAAACACTATATTTGTTTCAAAAATAAAAATCTGTAGTCTTTACTGTTAAAATAAAAAAAGAAAGAAATAAAATTTCGATGGGTTATATCCTCCACGCTGGAACAGTTGCGTGCGGGTTAGTGCCCGGGATTTGAACCCACTTCTTCGTCAAGATAGGACTATACCCAGCAATGGGATGTTAAGTGATGCAATATTAATTTATTAAATACTCACCAAGCCACCTCATGCCCGAAGTAAACAATTGCAAGTACTTTGTCTTCTGCACATTGAAGAACACAAACGGCCCCATAACACTGAAGAAGGTGATCAGTGCCACACGGTACAGTTGGAGCCTTGTGTACCCTGGCTCTGATGAGTACCCTGGCTCCTCTGCATACCTTGGCTCTGGTGGTTTAGAGTTGAAGCAGGGAAGGGAGTCCCAGTCTTGCGATGTTGACAGATTTGATGGGAGCGGTGAACTGAAAGTATTTAGCTCTACTTTTTTAGGATGTTGCGCAAAAAACAGTACTGCTCTCGCATATGTATTGAAAAATATTGTATGGCACACGTGCGGAAATTGGTATTTACAAACTCGTGACTATGATAAAACTCGAATACATTAGTTTATGCATTTGTAAAAACCAACTTACCGCACTAGTATCGTAAATAACTATTAAAGGTTTCAATATTTTTTTGTACCTAGGTCGTGGATATAATAATATAAACGCACACCTGTACAAACAATTACTTTGTTTCTATTTACGTCAGTAGGTACTTTAACTATGTTATTTGTCTGCATGTAGTGAAATCTACAAAACTACAGTGAACTAGCTTCGCAGTAACAGTAACTGTATCTTTGTTTCTATGTTAAGTAAACGGCTGAACCTATCTTGGTAAAATCTGATAAATCAGATCTGTTACTTGGTAAGAAAATAAATGTTTACATCCCAGTATTCCTAGGGTGAGTATTACATAAAAATTTAAGCCATCTGTAGGAAATGTATATCAAACAAACTACGTATCTGTTATAGTCCTTTGTAATATCATAATTGGATCTCAATTAGTAGGACCGCAGTCCGCAGTTCAGTTGCATGTATTTAGTTAGTTTAGTTAGATAGTATATACAACTAATGTCAGAACTGCCTATACGGGTCTGACTGCCTAGATTTAAAGTTCAACTAAAATGTGCCAACCATTCTTTCTATCAAAACAAAAATATTATTAATCAAAACCCCAGAAATATGTGTATTTAACTTACCAAACAACATCCATAATCGACTTCGCCACAGCAGCCGAATATATAGACAGGTCCCCATACAGATACACACAGAGGGTGCAATAGAACATGGTTCTTCCCCCACGACTGAGGAACAAGTTGGCCATCTCTCCGAGCTCCACTCTCCGGTCTAAGCTGTAGTAACGCGAGGATATTGTGTCTCCGCACACTAGAGGCTCTTCCAGGTCCCCTTGGCTTGGCTGGGAAACAGCAGCTTCTTCTTCAGACTCATTGTCTTGTATCTGTTAAAACAATCAATATTGAAGTCGACAGGGAAACCTTTACTAGGTATTGAAATTGACCGGGCGCAGCCGTTTGATTTTGGGGGCATTTGGCCTCCTCTGCCCCCCACTTTCGATGAAAGTAGTAAGTATACTAATTGACTTGTTGTTTCATCAGGCTGCCTAGGTATTACCTACTATATAGAACCCACCCGCGGATTCACCCACGTGATTATAAAATCTCCATTTTCATCATCATGTTCAGCCATTCTGGAGTGAAAAGGTAACATACATACATAACATAGGCAAACTTTCACATTTATAATATTAATATGATTTGTCTTGTTCATTGAACTATTAACATAACTAACTTACACTATCCCTTTTAATTGCTTGCAAGCGCTTCCATTTATACACAGCATTTGCACAGGCCATAACCTCAATCACGTAAGTAGCGCACATGAAGCTCAGGAACGCAAGGAAGACCAGAGATATGGTGCTAAGACCCCAACCAGCGCGGGCAAACGCAGCTGGCAGCGTTAGAGCGCCTGTACCCACTATCAGGTTGAAGATGTAGATCAGACCCACCTGCAAAACATTGGAAAATGAACTCAATTTTTTTTGATAAAATTGTATTGGTGCTGTTCGACCTGGGTAACCAGGGAGGACGGGCAGCAGCACTCTCGATTAATGGTAGTGAGCATTCTGCGCTCCCCAAGCCGCCTGCCAAGCGTAGGTGTTATGGTGGGCGTCTTCTGACGATGTTGCTGATCCAATTAGCACCATTGTAGTTGACCAAGCGAAGCAAAAGTCTGTGAACTCTAAGAAACAAGTAGATTGATGGTATAATGATATCTAAGTGTTTGATAGAAGAAACATCTCATCATCAGCCAGCAGAAGGGCATTGCTGGTCGAAAGGCCTCATCAGAAACATCTGACAGACTAATGCAAAGTAGCTAATAGTATTATAAAGCCAACCCCAACACTGGATAACTTTTAGACATAGATGAACCGTTGATGACTCTAATGAGATAAGTTTTGTCAATAAAGAAGTTTAAAAATCTCTTATATATTGTTTTTTTAGGTTTATTAAATATTATCTGGAACATTAATATGTACCTACCATTATAACATTAACTCTCACAGAGTACAAGTTGGTTTTGTTTTGCCTCGCCATATGTTAAATATAATGGACTGATAAGCACTGATGAATTTGTAAATAAATAATGATACTTACCCATATCGAATATTGGTCACCAGCCTCTGTAACAGGCATTCTAAAAGCCTTCTTATACCCCAAAGGCGACGAAATATAGCACGAAATTACTAAACGACATAGCTGCCGGTTATCTGACGCAGCAGTAAGTTTTTCAGCAAAATCAAGAAAAATTAATGATGAAATAAATAAAAACCTACACTTTACACCCTAACATGAATGCTGCGTTCCGTAATGCACCAAATGTGATAATATCGCGAATCCGACCAAATGTAATAATCACAAAATATAAGGGCTTTGATTTGATTGAGTAATACTTCTGACTTTGGTCGGATTCGCGATATTATCACTTTTAGCGCATTACGGAACGCAGCAGGAAAAACAGCCAGTGTTGCCAGCATAAGATAAGATAAGATAACGTTTATTGCTCAAAACTGTGTACATAAAGGTGTTTCATACAATTCTAGACACAACAGTTTATCCTAACGGACATGCAATATTTTGGTTGTTTATAGGAAAAGTTTTAGTGGTTATAACAGCCTTGTGATTCAATAGCCACTAACTATTACAAAATATAACATCAATAAGCATCAATAAGACCTATAATATTTTAACAAGATAAATAATACACTTTTAAGCTGAGATCAGTTTTTCTTATTCTAGATACAACTTTTTTAAATAAACATCTGTACTTCTATAAAATTCGTTAATGTTGTAGAAAGCATTTTCTATTAGCCATTTCTTTAAATTATTTTTAAAGGTATTCCCACTTAAGCATTTTATATGTAACGGTAGGCTATTATACACTTTTGTTGCTGTGTTAAAAGAACTCTTGTGATACATTTCATTATTCGATTGCACAGTAGGGACATTGAATTTATATTTAGTGCGTAAAATGTCAGCACGAGCTGATTTACTGTTCATAAAATAAGCTGGGTTGTTTTTTTACAAACAAAGAAATTTCTAATATAAATATACTTGTCAAGGTTAGCAATTCTTTTTTTCTAAAAATGTTTTTAACTGATTCGGTTCTATGCAGGTTGTAAATGGCCCTTATACATCTCTTCTGTAGCTTAAAAGTAGTTTCTACATTTACCGAATTTCCCCAAAAGATTACTCCATATGTTAAATGAGGGTATACATAGCCGTAGTAAGCATTTTTCGCAATTTCTTTAGAAGACGCGTTGCTTAGTATTGAAAGTGCGTAGCAATACTTGGAAATTTTAGAGTTTGTATGGGAAACGTTTTCCTTCCAGTTTAAGTGCGAATCTATGGTAACTCCTAAGAATTTAGATTCTTTTACTTCAGCTACTTCAGTGTCCTTATATCGGATATTTAATTTTAGGGGTGCGGTCTTATAATTTCTAAATTGCATAACCTTTGTCTTTTTTATGTTAATTTCTAAATTTATTGACTCTAGTATTTTACCTATATTTTCCAGTGTGGCGTTTATTTCTTTTTCGTATTCTGTTTGATTTAATGTGTTTTGTGGTATGTAGACTGTTGCATCGTCTGCAAACATAACGCACAGATGTTTAGATGCTAGTGGCAAATCGTTTACATAAATGAGGAAGAGTAGTGGACCAAGGATGCTACCTTGGGGTACTCCAACTAATGTATGTTTGAAATCTGACTCTACTTTTTCTATAGTTTTATTTTTGCGGTTATAAAAATCGACACTCGTGCATTGGCTTCTATTTAAAAGATAGCTTTTAATAAGATCTAAGGCAGTTCCTCTTATTCCTATTTCTTCAAGTTTATTTATCAGTGTTTCATGTACCACACAATCGCAGCAGTGATTGAAGATATAGAACGCCAGGATGTCTAAAAAGGAACGAAATTAGAGGTAAAGGAACGCAACACTAAAATCATCATCATCATCAGCCCGCAGACGTCCACTGCTGAACGAAGGCCTCCCCTATAGACCACCACACTGTACGACAACCTGCCATTTGCATCCACCGGTAGCCGGTATTTTTTCGCGTTACCGCCAAAACTACAATTATTCATTTAAAATCGATATTTTTACATTGTAGATATAGCTTTGTACATCCTGTTATATAAGAAATATGAGACAAGCATAAATATGTAGCAATCATGTTCGATTTTCGTGTATTTTTCGCAAATCATGAAAGGTAAAGGGACATAAACACGTTCTGTACAGGGCTATTTACACGGTCTATCCGTCCTACTTCCGACAAGCGAGCGGGCCGGGGGCGCGCGATACTGCGTAAAAATATGACCTTTTTATTTATTTAAATAAAGGTCACAACATGCTAAAAGGAACGAAAAGAACGCACGAAAGAAGGGAACGCATCACCGTGAAATAGAACGCAAAATGTTCCAAAAGGAACGATCTGGCAACGCTGAAAAACACTGAAATGAAATCACAGAGATTAGAGAGGGAGAGATTCCAAGTTTTTCTACATAAATAATAACCAAAGACCTTATACTAAATAACAAAGTTTATCGTTTTGGCCAATGATATTATATGTTGTTTTGGCAGGAACACGGAAAAAAAATGTCGCTGCATTCTATTATTTTCATAAACATGTGTTTTTTAGCAAATTAATGATTAAAAATGGTGGTGTTTTATTAATTGAGTGTTGAATTACATGCACGAATGTGGGCAAGTGATATAATTTGGTGAAACACGTCTTTCCTTGTTGTTTTTAAAACTCCGTAAAAGCGGCGACTTCACTATGTATGAGTCGCCACAACTTTACTAGGGCATGACTTTTACTCGACTATGACTAATTTCGTGTGACTAACTGTGATTTTATGACCTATTTATTCAATGATATTATATCTCAATGTATTTATTTGACTTGATACTTTAAATAAACATAAGAACCATTACATGAGACTGGTAGAATGCATGAGGTGCGATGCCAAAAAGGAAGGGAAAAAGAAAGTCAATGGCACCACGTTGTCACTGACAGCAGTGACAGGAGAAAAAGTTTTTATTTTAATATATTGTTCTTTTTGGCTAAAGCCGTAAGGCCATAACGTCATACGTTCATTGTGAATGCCAAAATCATTGCCATGTGGAAAGTATTGTCTCTGAATTGTCTCTGAATCAGCGTAAGCCAGAAGCAGAAGCGTATCTTCCAATCTCCTTGAGTATGAGGCGTTTTCTTAAAAAAAAAAAGTGTTAGTTCCAAAAATTATAATAGATGGCGTCAGGATGGCGTGAAGTCGTTTGAAATTGTTCTGTCAAACTTGTCAATTTGACATTGATTGTAAAACAGTTCATTTCGTTTATAAACAAAAACTCTTTACTCATTGCAGTTTGCAGTTTGTTTCATAGAGAAATGAAACACTACGTTTAAGTTTGTTTTCGCTCACGAGCGTGGAATATTATTGTTATTGTTTTTTGCGCTTTCCAACACTTTTTCCAGCTTTGTTTTCTGGACCGATCGAACGTGACCCCTGCATTTCTACCTTCGATTCGGCTTCGATTTGCTTACGTTTTAGGAGCGTTTACTTTAAGTTTTACCCAAGATCATGCCTCAGGGTGATATGACCGTAGTCCAGCAAACTGGATAAGGCTAAGTGCGGATATGTGTATTTGTAGTGGTAGGACTCTACTGCAGAGCCCGCCTGGAGAAGTACCACACCTTTACCAGTTATTCAACTGCCAAGCAATAGTGTGTAAGCATTACTGTGTTCCGGTTTGAAGGGCAATGTTACCAGAGAAATTACTGGGTATGAAGAGATTTAACATCTGATATCTCAGGGTGACGAGCGCAGTGCAGTGCAGCGCAGGATTGTGTTCGCAAGTTCACAATTCTGGCACTGCTACTGTTATTGGCAGGTGTGACGCTTACCACCAGACGAACGCCTTGCTCGTCTCGTCACTCGATTGTATAAAAAAATATATGTAGATTAAAAACGCCACTGAGTTTCTTCTCCAGACATAAGGCCGGTTTACTCACTATGTTTCCCTTCACCGAAAAGCCAGTGGTCATCCAGTGGTATTCGAATTCGTACATACATAGGTTCCAAAGAACCCATTGGTACGAGTCGTCGGAATGTGAACCGGCTAACTCACGAATGCGAAGCGGCCCGTCTCCTACTGAGCTACCACTTCACCGATATTGTTAATTCCGTCCAACAAAACAAACACATTTATTAAATGTTTTCTTTAAAAATCCCAACGAGTCAAACTGTGACTGGTTTTGGTGTGACACGTTACGAACCCACCACCATACGTAATCGGTTTGACCTTGTTTCGGCCGAAGAACTTGTATCCATGGCCAGGAATAACTAAAAAAGATTAAACGGGGTTTGACAGAAGATTCAGTGCTTCTTACGCCATCTAGTAAAACATCACGAACTATTCTTTTTTTTTAAACAAACACCTCATTGTGGTCAATTTTGAAAGCTTAAGTTGACATATCTAAACTATCATAGGTTGCATTGGCGGGAATTAATGTTTTAATAGTGGTGTTTTATTCATTGAGTGTCGAATTACATGCACGAGTTTGGGCAAGCGAAACAATGTGGTGCCACATGTATTTCCGTGTTGTTTTCAAAACTCCGTAAAAGCATAAAGTAAAGTCGCCACAACTTAACTAGGGCAGGGGCCTTATTTTTGAATCGTACGCAAGCGTAGCGCATGCGAAGCGAGCGAGCTGACCTTCGAGAATGCGAGCTGGCCTTCGAACGATACTGTTCGGAATAAGGTTCAATATCGTTTGAAAGTAGGCTCCACACGCATGTGCAACTTTGCGCACGATTAAAAATAAGGGCCCATGACTAAGACTCGACTGACTAATTTCGTGTGACTTGACTAGATTCTAAGACATGTATATCTGACTTGATACTTAAAAACTTGAATGTGTATGTACTTGACACTGGCAGAATGCACAAAGTGCGATGCCAAAAATTAAGAAAAAATAATAATACAAAAAAACAAAAATCCTGTAGGTATAACCTCTCATCGAGAGGTTTTCTTTTCTGACAGCGGACGGAACGTAGTTCTACAACCAAAGATAGATGGTGCTCTCTTTTTTCGAATTTGTTTCTGCCTTGGGTCACCGGTGGCCTACGGTTAGCATTTATCCCCAAAAAATCCAGGTAAATTTTTTATTTCATCAGCCTTGCCAGTCTTGGGAAGTCACTGGGAGTGTAAATTCAATATCGTGACCAAATTCGAGCCCTGCGTTAATTGCCATCTTGATTTTAAGTGGGAACTGCAATATCTCGGCCATCTTCAACTTATTGAGAAGGATAATGGGGGCTAAAGTTGTTCATTATTCAATTTTCTATATTTTATTACCAATTTTTTTTACTTGCGACCTATTTTTCTTGCGTTACACGTTATCTGTCGCGTAAACCACCGGTGACCCAAGGCAGACCCGAGTTTGAAACAAATTTGTGAGCCGTAGGCCACCTTTACCGAACATTTAACTATAGCCCCGCAGGTGACCGAACCGGCGCTGTAGAGTAATCATTTAATATGGTTTCTGGCTACTAATTGTTGAAATTATGGATGAAACTGCAAAAGTCAAAAAAAAAACAAAGACGACTTACAAATTTAATGGTTTTATTTATACTAAATACTCATTAAAAAACATCAATTTGCTACTACTATGATCTCATAAAATCCTCTACAAATAACGATGAGATATACAGGGTCAGTTCTAGTAATTTAGCATCCTTTTAAGGGCATATTCTGCACATCAAAACAAACAACTTTTACTATGGCTCATATAGTCGAACTTGATAATAAACTTGATTTTGCACGAACTACCTACTTACTTACAAAATGTCATACAGATCAGCAGGGGTATTCACTACTCAATCGGAAAGCTTTCCGTTCGGATACACATTATCCGTCTCACTCATTTTAATTCAGGATGACAGAGACGGAGAATGTGTATCCGAACGGAAAACTTTCCGATTGAGTTGTGAATAGCCCTGCAGCAGGGTTATTCACAACTAAATCGGAAAGGTGGTTAGGGTGAAAGGTTATTTATGTATTGTGCATTGGCAATACATAAATAAATAACCTATCCGATTGAGTTGTGAATACTCCTGCAGCAGGGTTATTCACAACTAAATCAGAAAGATTTCCGTTCTGATCCAGATTCTCAGTCTCTTTCATTCATCCTTAATGTAGACGACTGGGACATCACATCATATCAACAGCCGGAAGAAGTCCACTGCTGGTCGCAGGCCTCTCAGAGCCGACGAAGCTGCTATAATATTTCATGTTATCTTAGAACATATATCAATATCGTAACTCATACATTTCATTGAAGTGCACAAACGACGAAGATAATATATATTCCCCCGCATTATTTCAACGCCCGCAACTTAAGATGAAGACATATTTCTGAATTCATATTAAAATCAAACATGATCCTACGATACCATCTTAACATACATAAACTCATTTTAAGATATATACAGGCTGATTCGTCGTCGTCGTAGTCAGCCATAAGACGTCCATTGCTGGACGTAGGCCTTGCCATAACACCCCACAGGCTGATTATTTGTTTTTGATTTAAAGTATTATTTTTGGTGCTTTGCAAGCTATAAGACATTTGTCACTCTGATTTTTCTTTAACTGTTAGAAACAAATGCAAACACACAAACGCAGACTTATGCCGCGACAGAGCCCCCTTAAACAGAGCATCCTTATACCGTGGCCACACATTCGTTATATTTGCACCAATGTAGCTTATGCGGCTCCAAAGTGTGGCACGGTGGATCGTTTGCCCACTGCCACAAACGATATCGTCGCGTATCGTCGCGATATCGTCAGTATACGATAGGGATGCCCGATATGAATCGATCTTCCAGAAGATCGATGGTCACACCTCTGGTCACCCTCGCACCCCAGTCGTCCGTCGCACTGTCCCGGTGAAGTATATTACCTTTGTATATTACTGCCTACCTTGCTTCAATACAGGATTACTTCTAATCAGTTAGCCTCCTTTTAAAGGCATATTCTGTACATCAAAACAAACAACTTTAGCTATGGGATGGGGCCAACATTAAAATCGTAAAAAAAACTGATCCATACATTTTGCCCAAGGTCGATGAACTATATGTATGGAAGAAAGAGCTGATTTTTTTTCGAGATTTCAATGTTGGCTCCATAGTAAAAGTTGTTTGTTTTGATGTACAGAATATGCCTTTAAAAGGATGCTAACTGATTAGAAATAATCCTGTATTGAAGCAAAGGCAGGCAGTAATATACTTCACCGGGACAGTCATCACCAGTCATCACGGAGACATGCGCAGCGATATTATGGATGACGACACGCTATTACTATTGGCACTATTGTTTTGTGTAATAAAGAAGAAGCTTGGCTTGGATATGTCCAGCTGTAATTTATTTTGATAATTTTGCTTTCCAAATTTTATATACACAGACATTTTTCCACCTCAGCTATCAAATCTTGCATTATTATTATTCGCTTTGATTTCAAATACGTAAGAAAATTTATAATAAGTTACAATGGAACTTAATACTAATATTATTATGTGCTTTAACTTTTACGTAGATAGTAAAGACTTATTATCAGGGAACTATTCTCTTCAAAATAATGCAGTTGACTTACACTATTTAATTAGGGAATGCCTGTAATAATAGTTGTAATATGGATAAATAAATAAAATATAAATATCAGGCATTTTGGATCGAGGAACGCGTGTTCACCGTACGGCGCCGTCTTCCGAACCATTGAGCATATAACTAGTACTTTCAACGATATGTGCATCGGCACCGGACGGGCGCCGTGAGAAATGTCTTGCCGTGATTGATTGATTGATTGATTAACTCTTTATTGTTCACACCAAGAATTACACAGAAATAATGTAATAAACTTAAATATTGGAACAAGTGGCGGCCTTATTGCTAAAAGCAATCTCTTCCAGGCAACCTTTGCCGTTTGCCGTTTGGCCGTGTGCGGGAACTAGTACAAAATGTATGCACGGACGGAGCGCCTTCGGGCGAAATCGGACGGTTTTTCTTACGGGTTTTCTCGTCGTATGCGCCCGGCCGAAAGTCCGAAAGCGAATAGAAACCATCATGCACGCTCGTCAAAAGAAATTGAATTAAAAAATAAAAAACTCCAATTTTGTTGAAGTTTTGGGACTTGGGCAGCATGTTGGTAGATTTCTTGGTAGATTTCTGTAGAGTCGTGTCTACCCAATTTAATATATCAATTACTTATGCTTCTTGTTATTCTTTAGATGTACCTAGGTATTTATGGATGCGACAGTAGAAGTATTTAGATAAATACCTACCAATACAATACGATTGTGTATCGGAAATTGCTATAATTCGACTAAATGAAAGGCACATAAACTTGAATTATTGTTGGGCGTTTCCAGTGTTCATCTTGAATTAGCCGCGTTTCGTAGTTCTTCGTGCGAACCCCGACGACGAAATCATTCCATCCAGCCGTCGAAGTGGTGTTCTCGGGGGTTTGGGATTACGACTTTTCCAAAAAAATACAAAGTTGATGTGCCAACAACTAAATAAAACGAAGGTATGCAAGTAATATTCTCACATACGCTGAAATTAATCCTTTACGTCGTCGCTAATGTCTTTCAGCATTTATGGCATCGCTTTCTTTAGCCGTATGCTTTGTCTCATTCTTTCTTGAAGAATTTATGCGACGCGTTTAGTTGTCTTTCTCTTTCTCTCTAGTAATATAACACCGTTGTGCTCGGTCGTGTCATGTAAGTTTTTTGTGTTTTTTGCTTGGATTTAGAGTGATTTTGATAAATAATTTGTGTTTGTTATCTTCATTGAGTGTATGTGCTGAAGATGTGATAATTGGTTGTAAGATTTTTTCCCTGGCTGTCGTGATATAGGTCGTCATAACTTTCACTCTAACTATAGATAGGTTGTGTAGATGATAATATAGCATAGATACATATATACGAAGTACGTAGATGTTCAACATCGAGTCGAGTCGTCGAGTCTCAAGGCCGAAATATACAAATACCTATGTGCCTGCCTACCTCGACTCAAATAATGAGAAAAAGAATGTTTGGTACTTACTGTGAAGATAATATCAAGATTTGTTAGGATTATATTTATGTAGGTATGGCTCTACCAAGATCGTGATTGACGTGATTCGCGAGTGACTTTGGTACAGTTACATTATTGTCCGACCGTATAAAGAGGATATTGGCCTTAGATAAAATCTAGGATCCGTTCTGCAATCAACGCGACGCAAATATAGTTCATCCCTGATAAAAATGGGGTGGAAATGTACTAAAATTACCAAATGCTGATCACGGTACCTACCTACCATAGAGCAACATAGCTATTTTGACGTGTCTGCGCCTTTATCTTGAGATAACCTCAAAATTTTCTTTTTACATTTAGTGGTCTATGTTCAGGGTTGGTAAATGACAAGACTCAAAGAAAAGACAAATTTTACAAAAAAATGTATTTGCTTAGTAGGTAATTTAGCTTTCATGTACTTACCTAATAAAAAAGATTTTTTCTGTTAAAAATAAATTGTAATTTTTAGTAAGTATTGTACTGTTGTAAAACATGGAAATAAAATTGTTGTTTTCAGATACCGAACCTGAAACTTCACGAGCGGACTGCCAAGCTGCTCCGAAGGATTTGCCGAGCCCGAATTATCTGTGATATACAGCTCAGCCTATCGTCCGTCCTATAAGGTATGTTGTTCATAATTTTACTAGTAGTTTCTAATTAGAAAAATAGTGATGAAACTGATAGAATCTGATTTGATATTCATGTGATATTGTCACCAATGACTTAACACTTTTCGACTGGTGGAATAAATGTTTCACTTGCATAAATAACAAATTTTATATGCATCAGAATAATAGTTTATAACCCGGGTCGGCCCTAGCTAAGTGAAGCAATTTCATGTAGGCCTTAAAAGACCGAGTACAGTACTCTACCTGTTTTTTTCACGATCACACTACTTTCTGAATTGGGGTTTTGAATTAGATACAATTTTAGTGTCCTCAAATTTAGAGAGGTTCGGTTACTTTTAGGCAAGCATGCTCTATCTTAGACCTATTATTTAAACGGTTAAAGGATTGGGTTGTACTAAGCCAAGTAAAACTTGTGACGACATTGTAAAAGTCATGGGCGACCGGTGGATGCAAATGGCAGGTTGTCGTACAGTGTGGCTGTCTAAGGGGGAGGCCTTCGATCAGTAGTGGACGTCTCCGGGCTGATGATGAAGCCAAGCAATGTTTTAAACAACTTTTACTATGGGAGTGGGACCAACCCTGAAATCGCGTGTTATAGAAAAAGTTCATTGACTCATGACAAAAGGTATGGATCAGCTGTTTTTCTGCGATTTCAGTTTTGCCTCTATAGTAAGTTGTTTACAACGCTGAGTACAGTGACCCCTTTTGGCTAAGTACACCCCAAGCCTATAACCCAGTTTATTGGTTATCTAAGAACAACAAACCAACTCAGAATAATTTAGCAGAGGTTGGTAAAACTACATTTCTCAATAAGTTAAAATGAACTAGGTGACAATACCACAGGTCAGCAGTTTAACAAGATTACACATTGTGCAATTTTTTTTATTTGGTCATGTTTATTGTTTATATGAAAACATGCACATCTTGTAAATCTGCATTTTTATGGTTCTGTCATCAAAAAGTAACAACAGGAAACTTTAAGCTACCTTTAAAGGGTATCTCTTCCTGTATCTTAAGAATTTCAAGTATAGTAGGCTAGATGCAATTTTTTATACAAACAAAAAAAAAGTTGAAGAGATGAAAACATGTTTTAGGGTTGCCCAGCTAAATGAACACTTAATTACCAAAAGGAAAATATATATATAAAGCGGGATGAAAATAATATCTCTCATCAAGCAGACTCATTTTATTAATAAATAAATTAACACGAAATTTATTGTGTGGTCATGCAGAACCTTTTATTACTCTGTGTACAGAACCCTCTTTGGTGTGCGAGTACAACTCACACTTGATCATTTTTCATGTAAAGCAGTTCAATGATTTTAAATTGGTTCAAAATTTTACCGCCATGTTTTGATCCTGATATAATTGTGTGCTACCGTCTGTAGCTTTCAAACCTTTGAGTTTCAATTTGATGTAGATCCAAACAGCGGCCGCGGAAGTGGAGGGCAGAGGGAGCCAAATGCCCCCCTAAAATCATAAAGGGGGGGGGGGTGCTTTGTATCTACTTGCACTGTACCAAGATGAGAAAGACACAGTCTCGTTTCAAAGTTTTTTATCATCAAAAGTAACGTGGAGTTAAGTGGAGTAACTTGTGTTACTTCGCGAAATAATGATTAAAAATGGTGGTGTTTTATTCATGAATTACATGCACGAGTGTGGGCAAGTGATATAATGTGGTGAAACGTGTCTTTTCGTGTTGTTATCAAAACTCCGTAGAAGCTCATAGTAAAGTAGCCACAACTTTACTAGGGCATGACTTGGACTCGACTTTGACTAATTTCGTGTGACTAACTGTGATTTATGACATATTTGACTTGATTTTAATATAAAAACTTACAATTCATCAACTTGACACTGGCAGAATGCACAACGTGCGATGCCAATAACATAAATGCCAAAATAAGTTAAGTGAGTGATATCTGATATGTAATTGTTTTGTTGTAGGGCTGGGCCACTCAGGGCTTGAGGCGAGTCCGAAGCAGCTTCCAGTGGTGATCTCACTTGCCCTTAGCCACTGAGGCACTGAACACTGATACCTGCAATCTTGACTGCATCACGACAAACCATTGTTACTTAGTGTATAATAACATGCGATCTGTGAATAATCTAAGAGATATTGTAGAAAAACTATCTATTTATAATAATCTTCTGTAATGTGTTCCATGATTAATTAAGAATACCTACGTGTTACGTTCGACATAATTACTGTTACTGAACCATTGCAATGTAATAACTCCACCTTGAGGGTGGCGACACAAATATAATTGGTGCTTTTAAGCGAGTAGTTAAGAAGAATGAAAATAAGCTTTCTAGACTAAGTAAGAATGATAGATAAGAGTATTTATAATGTAGAATTTGTTGAAAGTATTCACCAAAACCAAATGATTGGCGAAACGCCTAACGACATTCCTTGTACGACAAACGCCATAACAGTCCAGGGTATCTCATACAGTGACCCATATTTCAGTAGCTTTAACTTAAACTATAAGATGGCGTTCGGAGCGCTAAAGTACATGAACAAGTCTGATTATGCTTTTAATTCCTCGGTACGTATACCTAATGAGCCTGGCAATTCGACGTTGACGAGGCATATCACGATGATGGATCGCGAAGGGATGTCTTCGATATACCATGACAATAAGGGAGAGAAAGAGCGAACGACGTTCAACAACGGTGATCTCACGTTCGACGCGATGGTCGAACTCTCGAGGAACGAGGGGAGAATCTTAGAGGCGATGCGGGGCGCGGGGCTCGCGGACCGGTGGGGCGTGCCGCGCTGTCTGCGGCTGCGGGGCGGCGGGGAGAGCTCGCTCAACACGGCCAGCGGCTGGGGCAGCCCGCCTACCTCCAACAATGGTAAGTTCAACACATTAGGGGGCGTCCATTCATTACGTGAGTTGACTTTGGCGGTCTTTCGACTTGCCTCCCTCCTCGGTGAGACGTCGTGAGATATGGCTCGACCCGTAAACTCGCGTGATTTTTCAAAATGCGTATTTTTTGTGTGTTTCTGCTACTTGAATCTCGCTCTGATTTCAGCAGTTTTCTCGCAATTATAAGCTGTTACTTGCTGGAAAAAAAATATAACGTGATATTTGGCGAGAACCACGTGAGAGTGGGTGAGATTCGGCTCGATTCGGGGGCCCCGGGGATTCGGGGGGATTCGCCCCCCCCCCAACACCTCGCATAGTTAATGGACGCCCCCTTACACGCTATACCTTAAACTTTACAGGTTTTTTAACTAGATGACGGATATATTCTAGGATAGCATTGTACCATTAGCGTGTAAGGGGGGATTGGGGAGTCTGAACAGTGGAGTTTTTTGGAGATTTGTCTATACGAAAAAGAGTGATACGAAAAAGAGTATGCGTGTATTAGAAAAAAAATACTGGCGCCGGCGCTTACCGGTTTTACTTATGACGTTAAAACACAGTAATAGTTTACCTTTGTATGAAGCTGGAAACATGGGGACATGTGTGAGCTATAGATTTAATACTCTAGGCATTTTACTATTTTTTTTAATTAACTACTTTTTCTATGGGTTCATTTGATCGTCAAAATCGTTTCATTAATTTCATGCTAGACAAAGAGCGCACTATAGTGAGATATGACGTAACCAACAGCCGGCGTGTGCGCCATACTATTTCTATACTAAAAATGCGAAGCGCATCCTCCTCAAGCACCACCACGAGCATATGACCATTGGGGATGCCAAAGTCGATAATCTGCCTACATAATTTTTTGTGCCACTTTTTGCAGGGAACGAGATAAACTTTTATGGCACACTTTCAAGTAAACATTCACATTAAAATAAATTCCTGTTCGTATGACAGATGTCAGAAGGGTATGCCTTGTCTTGCCACCTCCACTGCTATATGCTGGATGCCATACACTCTTATATGTTTTTGACTGAACTTATTTTCTGGAAACTAGAAAAAGATACTATCATTCTATGGTTTCTTTCCTCTGTTTTCCTTCACAGGTAGCTCAAGTTTATTGTTGGGAATTGAACCTCTACGATTCGGAAGTCGCACGCGTATCCACGCCTCTCATACAAGTTCACAACCTCTTTCACACAGTCCATCCTATGCTTCATTAAAATAGTATTTTGTGAAATGAGACCTCGCGACTCCCACATCTTCCACCAATTTAGCTCAAATTCGAACTTGAGAATAGGGTAGATGACTGATGTTTATATCGTTGAAACCAATAGCTTTGATGAAGAATTTAAGTAAATATAGTATGTTTATTGAAAAATAATTTAAATCGGTTAATAATGTTCTGATATATGAGCGTTAAAAGTTTTTGTTAGAGACAACTCTGTCCCTTTCCCTCAAAACAAAAAATGAAGTCACGCCTTACTTGTCAGAATATAATTTATAAGGCGTACAGAGAAGTGACGTCACGATTTGCTGTTTCGCCTCTCTGTCTAGCATGATATAAAAATGCTTATAAGTTGCTTATTTTTGATCAGATTTTCATTTTCTTTTCATTAATCAGTTATATTTATAAGCCACATTATAATAGGACAATACAAAAAACCCAGTCATCTAGCCTATTGTATTTGCTCGAACTACGTGTTTACAAAATTTTATAAAGATCTGATCAACGGTTCGCAAGTTATGATCGAACAAATATACATACAACAGCCGATTTTCCCCAGTAGACACGGAGAGCTTCGCTTCGCTTCGGTAATTGCAAACTTATTAGAATCATATCACGAAGGTAACAAAAAAGCTCGCCGTGGGAGAGAGATACATGTTACATACATACATGTTCACTACAAATAATTATCGCTTGCTCTACAATGCCTTCTAAAGCTTGGTAGGTACATTGGTACTCTGAAGAATGCTATTGTTACGTTCTCGCGATTGTTTTAGATTCGTTTGTCAGACTTGCTTTATTTCTATGTTTGCATGCCTTGTAGCTCGGTTGGTAAGTCTGCCTTGAGAGCTGTAAGGCGTGGGTTCGATTCCCACCCTGGACATAAATTTATGTGACGGTCATAGATGCTTGTTCTATCTGGGTGTTGTTTGTATTATAAGTACGCATTAAAAAAAAATTTGGTTCAGTTATCTGGTTCTCATAGTACAAGCTTTGCTTAGTTTAGGGCTAGATGGCGCTGTTTGAAATGTTCACCATTGTTTATTCCTTTATCAACTTGTTTAGTTGACGAGTGTTATATTTGGTTAGCAGCCGGGAATTGGGGCGCCAACTCCAGTGGCCAGCCGAATAACGGATCGAACAATACTCAGCAATGGAACAACGCGGCACAGCGGCCGCCAACTTCGCAAGCCGACAGTACGTACCTAGCTCTTGTATCATTGTCCGTGACCGTCATCATAAGCCTTCGAGCATATATGATTGGAGGTGGCAAGCCGAGGTGTTCCCTTCTGGCAAAAGTTATATGGTGACCAATGACCATATAACCTTTGTGAGTTTGTTTTAGTGTGCGTTCATACGAACAGGAATTTGTTTTATTAGTGTGAAAGTTTTACTTGAAAGTGTGCCATGCGTTTTTTGTTTTATTTATACGGGACAATTCACGTTTAATTAAATCGGATACTCCGACTATAGCCATGCGTGTTTACCTCGTCTCGCGGAAAAAGTGGCAGAAAATTATTAGGCGGATTATCGCCATTGGCATCCTCCAATGGTACATGTTCGAAGTCATCTTATCAGCATACAATTGTCCAATGCTGAACAAAGGCCTCTCGCGTCGGCATCGGAGCGGACGGATTTGTAGCTTTGTTGGCAAGTCCGTGCCAGATACCGGTATTTCTGCCGATGACGTCATCCGCAGCGAACGCGCCATTCGGTTGTCGATAATGCCGATGCAAAATCCGTAGGCAGTGGACACACCCTATCGGCATTATAAAAATGCCGACGCTCCGTACGGGCCGATACCGACGCAGTGGACGCACAGCTTTAGCCCGATATTCGGCGTTCAATTGCAGCCACCGCTGTATCTGTCTTACGTATATCGTCACTCTATCGAGTCTTAGGGCATCCTAGGTTGCCTGCACAATCTCGACTCTAGAACTCTTCTTACTCAATAGCCTAAAAAGCCACATCCCCCTTATTTTCAAACATTCATAACTTCATTTTACTGTGTACAATTAACATACCAGTTGTCCTTCACCCTTGAGTGCAGTTTTTCCGCGCCAGTATTGATTTTTACGAGTAACCTCTATACATAAAAATAACAAGTACATACGACACGTTACGCGTGGAAAAGTCTTGCAGTGGGCTTGTGAACTGATAATAATACAAGTAACTTTAAAAAAAAACCGACTTCAAATTAATATGGGACCACCTAGGAAATATACCTTTTCAATTAAAAAATAAATATTTCAAAATCGGTTCACTATTGTCGGAGAAATCGGTGAACATACAAACCGTCGAACATAGGACCTTCTTCTTTTTTGATGTCGGTAAAATATTATATTTTTGCTGTCTCAGAAAACATTATAGTACTACATTATAGAAGATTCACCCTAAAAATACGGTGGTGAGCATTCTGCGATCCCCAAGCCGCCTGCCAAGCGTGAGGATTATGGCAACACCCCTCTACATATAAAGGGGGAGGCCTTCGTCCAGCAGTGGACGTTTTATGGCTGACGACGACCCTAAAACTGCGGCTAAACTTTTTCTTTCTTGTACCACAACATATTTTATTATCTCTAACTACAATCATGTCATCTTCAGTGCAAGCTAATTTATACTCTATTTGTGTTGTCTATTTGTTTGTACTATTTGTCTATATTTTTTTGTATTTTAGAGCTTAAATTTGAATAAAGTGTTGACGTCGTTGGCGTTTGTAGTCTAGTTATCTATTTAAACTGGTGGACGCATCTTCGTGATGCGATAAAAAAAATCAAACCTTATGTCACTTACAGTATAACAAGATGTCTACCTAGATACTAAATCCATTCATCTATGCACAGATTTATAATGGTTTCGTTTATTTGGGCGATATATTTTTACCAGTTGTTTTGATTTAAATCCAAACTGAACCGATTTTGATGTAATTTGTATGGGACCAATTTGAAAGTATATCCTTTCCTTTCCTATAAGAATTGGAAACTTGAACCCCATTTTTTAAATCGGTTAAAATAGGCTTAACAGAGCCTAGACCTAGGATAAAGGGTATTTCTCATTATAGAGACAGTCATATCAGCGTAGCAGCTAGGTAGTTATCACTTAACAGTTTTTAACTAATATTCGATAGGCTAGTGAGCTAACCTTTCCATAAACACTCTGTCAACTTCGCGTTGGCCAACAATGTCATATATTTCATGTATAAAAGAAAACAAGCACATATTTTATGTATAAGAGCCCTATTGAATGTTTACTGACCATAATACTAGGTATTAACTTCTCGCTCAATACTCTTTATTATTTGCAAGGGCATCAATCGTACTAATACATAAAATGCAGATTTAACTTAATCAAGTTCTTTATTTGTTCATGACTAAATGGCTAAACTGATTTTAACGTTTGGTATGGTGGTAGTGGACCGTGTGGACCAAAGATTATAAATCCTGTTGACTGCTCGTGTGACTTCCCCTCAAACGAAAATTAGTAGTTTAAAAACCACTGTTAGCCACTGCGAGTACGTCAGAATGTCAATGTATTTCATAACTCGGATTGCGTCATCCCAGTGATTGGCCAATCGCAAGCATAGAACGTTACCTCGCCCCCTGCCCGCAACGGTGAGTTGTGTTTGTAGGAGAAATTATGTTCACGAGCCATCAACAGGGTATAATGATCTGTGGTGTGGACGAATACTTCCCCCAGACTTTCGTAATAATCGTGATAATAGCTCTGGGGTAAGCGCGTTAGATTGCGCACACCGCAGGCTGTTAGCTTTGATCCCACCAATGAGGAGCTTGAGATGCCACCGGTGCAGGAAACAGTTATGAAACAGCATGGTTTTCTAGTACACGGCTTGATTTTTTTAAGCTTACTTAACCCACAACGGTTTGTTCCGGCTTCCTCACTTGGAGCCACCTGTCAACACACTAGGTGTGTTTAAAATTTTTGACCACACCGTTACTTCAGATAAGCTGTAGTCAGATGCAGTCTGTCTACTAATATTTCCGGTGACGGTGTGCTTCGGAGCCATGCATAAAATACGTCACACGCAGGGGGGGTTAACAAAGTGTATTATTATTACTCTTAACTTGAAATCTAATCTAAATCTTTTTTGACTATCCCCTCCCCCTTGTCAGCCAAAGTAAGCAAAGCTCTTTACGTAATTGGTATTTTTAAAATTCCTTTTAGGTTTTCAAGAACCGAAGTCTCCTATTTCGGCTCTTTCTATCTTTTAAACACCGCGTGAGAGCGAAGAAGCAATAACAGTTATTTTACGGAATCCCTGAACATGCTTTTCGTTGTCGAGCATAGACAAGTAGCGTTGCCATATCTTCTATTAAATTTTGCAGAAAATCAGAAAAAGTTAATAGTTAGTTGTTTTGCTGACGTAAGACCCTCCCCCAACTCTTTTTTGTGCTTAGTGCTTACGTAATACTTGATTGGCCCCGTAACTAAAAACTTTATAATGTTTTCAACTCTTATCTATGTAAATAACTAGCTGACCCCGCGGTTGCACACGCGTGTACTAATTTATTGGTAGGTTTAAGTCACCAATGATTATCTCCAAGATAGTGCAATTGAGTGCGTAGTGATGCTCAGTGTTTGGCGCGTTCGGCTCACACACTACGACGGGCTCAAATCCTGACAAAGAGTTTGAGCTGCGTGAAGAAAAACATCGTTTGGAAACAACGAGGTTGGCGTGGTCATACAAATTTTAATGTCACATGGGGTCCAAAAATTGCAATTATAGTGATATATTTTTTTATGAATGACTGATGCTGTTGTTCTCAGATGGCCTCTCCAGCGTCACCGGACTTTAGGCAAGCGCAAATGGCGCTCGCCCTTGTTTAGGTTAAAGGCGACTAGCTCAAGGGCACCTCAGACGGTACGAACCTCGGCTTGGCCGTCGCCGGGAGTGGGGTCAGACTTGCCCTGGCACCCCAGAAGGGGTATGCCCTGGTGCCCTAGTAGGTTGATCTGGTTGACTATAAATAGTGACGTAATTTATAGATGGCCTCTTATTGATAAGAGAGTTACTGCTTGCAGTGAACGGCAACATGGGAAACGGCAATCAGCTGCCCCCGACTAGTGCGGCCTCTCAGAATTGGCAGACTAGTCAGCCCAACATGCCAAATCCGCAGCCCAACAATAACGGTGCAC
Source organism: Erannis defoliaria (assembly GCA_905404285.2). Taxonomy (NCBI): domain Eukaryota; kingdom Metazoa; phylum Arthropoda; class Insecta; order Lepidoptera; family Geometridae; genus Erannis; species Erannis defoliaria. The sequence continues at coordinate 4,963,274 of FR990076.1, forward strand.
CTGCAACTAATGGTCAGTATTGTAGGCTCCCGAGTTCACGCTAAAGGCCAATTCGTACTGAGACGGTGGATGTCGCTACAGCTCTTGGGCGTGGTCACGTTAAGGCTTTACTGGTTCACGAAATGCCTTTAACGAACTCTAGAATTTTACATTTTATTACCAGATATCTTATAGTTTATACTTTCCCCAAACGGTATACATACTCAAACGTTTTTTTAAATAATATAATTCATTCAAAAAACTATTTGAATTACTTGAAAACAATTTTTAACATTTTACGCTTTTTAATTTAATTTTAGACCTAGTTTTTACATCGTTTTATATTTTGAAACATTTAATTACGCTATGCATCGATTTAGAATAGAATCCAACACTAAACGAGTAATACTTATTGTGATTATGTTGTTGGGATAGTGAATTCGATTAGATTATAACTGATCGTAACGATCGATAACAAAATAATGTTCACGAAATTATATCGAATAGCAGGCGATTAAAGAAAATTTTCTGGCCCAGCATATGATCAAATAGGTTAAAAACAATATCGAAAACGAACAAAATGTAAAGATAAATAGTTTTTGCACCGTAAGTGCCATCATCTACATACCAAACCAACATAACACACAAACAATAGAATCGGATCTACTATTGTTATGTTAATTGACTAGCTAAATACGAAACCTATAAATAGAATGTCGTCAGGCAGTCTTCGTTCTCCGCCGGGCATCGCACGCCAACGCGCATGGCTTGAATGAATCGAATAATCGGGCAACGAATCGTTTAATCGATTTAGTATCACGGTTTATGAGCTAGTAACTATCAACCCTTGGAAGGTCAAGTACTTATATTTGGTCAGTAGGGATTGTATAGATTACGACAATATAATTAAATTATGTTTTTTAAAGCTTGAACAGGAAGCGAAGAAAAAATGAATAAAATATTTGTATTTTTGTAACAAAAATTTACAGATACACCAACGCTTTAGTTAGTAGCTTATAACAGGTTGGGAAATTTGGCGTCTAAGGCAGAGACTTCGGTAGCATAATTGGCAAAAGCAGTTGGGACGGAAACCCGAGACTGCTCGTATGCAGGTTCGAGTCCTGCCAGAGGTCATAATTTTTCTTCCTGTTTAAGCTTTAAAAAACATAGAAATACCATAAGTGTGGAATCACTTCATACAAAAATATTCAAAAAAAGAATTAAATTATGACGATCAAATAGATTTTCTTGACTGGAAATGTATGATTGCTTGAGTATTGTATTTTAAGTTATACTTATCTACAATTTATTCTCTAGGTACGAACAATGGAGGAAGCGGAAACGCTGGCAACGCTCCGAATCCGGCGACGAACGGTAACGGGAGCTCGCCGAATGGGAGCAACGGCGGTTTGAACAACAACTCGGCCAAGATCGAACAACTCAGCTCTATGCGGGAGGCTCTTTACAGCCAGGATGGCTGGGGAGGCGTGAGTATCTTTAGACGTGATACGAGGATCTGCATACATTGTATAATTACATAGATTGATATAGTATGTAATAAGTAATGAGACCCACGAAGGTCTCCTGATAGTAAGAGATAACATCTATCCAGCAGGCCTAGGATGCGCCCCGCGAGTTTTTTTTCTCGATTCTTAAAAACAGGACAAGGCTACGACTCTGTATAAGTCTGTCTCGTTTTCGCACGACATAAAGACACGACAAAATTATCTCGCGGTGCGCATCCTAGCCCTACATGATCATTATAGCAACAGAAGTTTGAGCAAAAGAAACTAAAGTCTATTCTAGCAGTTCACTGGCCCTAAAAACTTTCGGACATTTGATGTTTAGATTTTATCACATCATTACTTACATGAACAATAGTTTTCTCGCTCTTCGATTGACACAGGTTTTTTAAAGAGTGTCTTGAATCAGGCGGGCTATACATTATTGCTGATAGAGACTGAAAAACCTTTTAAACAATATTCCGTTCTCTATTTAATAGCAGCACGTGAATCAAGACACCAACTGGGAGGTGCCCGGATCTCCGGAACCGGGTTCAAAGGTAGAGCCAAACGCGACCGGCGGACCTCCTCCGTGGAAACCTAACGTTAACAACGGAGCTTTCCTCGGGACTGATTTGTGGGAGGCGAATCTGCGTAACGGAGGACAGCCACCGCCGCAACCCGCCTCGAAAACCCCCTGGGGCCACACACCCACCACAAACATTGGGGGCACGTGGGGGGAGGACGATGACGTTGGCGACTCCGGCAATGTATGGACCGGCCCGCCGCCCCCGCAGCAGTGGGGCACGGCGCCGCCTCCGCACGCGCAGCAATGGAGCGTACCTAAGAAGGACGATTGGAACGCGTGGGGCGAGCCGCACCGCGCGGACCCGCGGATCGACCCGCACCGCGGCGACCCTCGCGCCCCCCCGCCGGACCCGCGCACGCTGGACCTCCGCGGCGGCATCTCCGGCCGCCTTAACGGCGACATGTGGCAGCAGCACCACCCGCACTCGCAGCCGCCTAACAAGATGATGCCGACCGCTGCAGGTGCCGGCGTTAACCAGTGGGGCTCACAGGTAACATTCGTTTGTTTCTCTATTGTGACACTTCAATTTCGTCGTTTAACTACCGTGTACCATGTCGTTGTTTACAACTGCTTAAATTTTTTACTTAATTTTCGCATGTTATGAGTTTTATGTCGTCCTTGGCAGGGTCCGAAGGATTCTATGAAGAGCGGCGGCTGGGACGAGCCGTCGCCTCCGGCGGCGCGTCGCGCGGCCGGGTTCGACGACGGCACGTCACTGTGGGCGGGCCGCGGCGGTATGAACATGGGCCGCGGCGCAGGCCCGCCGGCGCCGCAGCGCATCCCACCCACGCCCACCAAGCCGGACGCGGTGTGGGGCGGGCACGGCCAGCGCAACGGCTCATGGGAGGAGCCGCACGCCGGCGCCGGCTGGCAGGAGCGCGAGCCGGGGTGGCCCGACGCAGCGCCTGCGCTCTGGCCCGGCCAGAAGCCCAAGCAGGCCGGCCCCGGCGGCTGGCCCGACGACATCGGCGAGTGGGGCGGGCCCAAGCCGCCGCAGGCTGGCCCGCTCGGCAAGCAGCTGCCCAAGGAGCTCGTCTGGGGCAGCAAACAGTTCAGGTAATTCCTGTTCAATTCTTCCAACTTACTGTTCCCTACTTCCGTTATACAGCGCTTTATTTAATTTAATTGTTCATTCACCTGATTCCCGTCTCACAAGGCAGATGACCTCAGAGAGCGCCCTACTGTAGGCCAGGCACATGTGTCGCTGTGTAACTATCTACCAGTGTTTGTGTCAAAACATGACAACATCACGAATATGTAAATGTTGGTCTTTTTTTCAGCACATAAAGAGTAATCATTCAGATTCGTGTAACATTAATTGTTTCTGTTGTTCAGATTCCTGGTGGAGCTCGGCTTCAAAAAAGAAGAAGCTGAAGCGGCTCTCCGTCGCAGCGACATGAACGCGGAGGAAGCGCTAGAGATGCTCGCGGGGCGCGGCGACTGGCGCGGGCGGGACGACTTCCACCCGGGCGCGCCGTTCCAGCCGCCGCCCGCCGTGCCGACCGTGTCGCCGGCCGTCGTCAACAACCTGCTGAACAAGCCGCCGCCGCAGCCGCATCAGCATCACCAGTCGTACAACCCTAACAGGTAAGGCTCACCAACCAGACAGGAATATTTAGACATGCTTGAGGGTCCAGCAGTCAAGCCCAAGATGAGTTCCATGGTCTATTTTTGCCGTATCGAGACGCTGGCTAGATGCTGGTCGATACAACTGTTGAATAAGGAAACGTCATACATTATGATTATATTGGAGTGTTTTAAAAGCGAGCCTAAAATTCTCCTGGTAGGCAACACGGTGATTCTCATTGATCATCGATATTTCTTATCGAATTGTTTACGATTTTAGCTGATTTGAGTACACTTATCACACCATAGATATTACATCCTTTATATTAAAAGAAAGAAAGAAATAATAGTAGAATATGCACTAAGGGAATAAAGCAGTGTCTTACGTCGCGGGAGGCATATTGAACCCTGAGCGTGACGAGGGAGTCTAGAGTTATATAGAGTCCTGAGTGAAGCGAGGGGTTCAAGCTGCCCAAGACGAAGACAGGATTTATTCCAGAGGAGCATACTCTACTTTTCTCACCTTCTGCGAGACAATAAAAAGCCAGGGCTCCATAATTTAAAATTCACTTACAATCACAGTACCAAACTCCGTGTTTTAGTTCAAATTCTTTGTAAATGCACCTTTTTTTGAGTTCTGCTTATGGTGGCCTGTTCTATTTTCGATCAAACCTCTTTACAATGCCATAGGGCATTTATTTTATTAGAGTTTTCCACGAGTTTCTACACGAATTTGACGTTCCAAATTCAAATCACTTTATTCCCTAGGGAGTTTCATACAACTTTATATCCCTTAAGAGATAATGCTTTACTTTACTTTGAGGTTGCATGATATGTAATTGGACATTGTCGAGCAGGTGGTGTGAAAAAATATTTTGTAACATCAGTAAGGTAATATATCTATAATAATCAACAATCCTTGAGTGATGTCACAAAAATGGCCGTTGTTGAGCGGTGCTTCCATCTCGTTCTGTATTAACACACATCTCTCTCCAGTGGTGCGGGTAACAGCACACAGCCCAGCGCTGCCCAGCTCCGCACGCTAGTGGTGCAGATCCAGATGGCCGTGTCGGCCGGGTATCTCAACCACCAGATACTGAACCAGCCGCTCGCGCCGCAGACTCTGGTGCTTCTCAATCAGCTGTTGCAGCAGGTAAGCTGAATCTCGTGACTAAATAGAGACTCTTAGTCATAAACATGAAGTAGCCTCGGAATAGTTGATCCATCCTTTTGGATTTTCTTCTCTTTCAAATTACATCTCTGTAAATAAAGTCTTAATTTTTTTAAACTATTCTGAGGCTACTTCACTTTTAATGATATATTTAAAAATTGTTGCTTCACCTCTAAGTGAAGCTATTCAGGGTTTCACACTCCATTTTTGTTTCCTTAGGCATTATTTTTAAATGGTTTAAATGTCTAAACCGATTGTGAATTTCCTAAGCTTATTGTTAAAATTAGTAATTACTTACTACAACGCCAACAACGCCAACGCTTACTTAAAAACTCCGCCAAACTTAGTCGCTGCTTAAGATGCTTTGTCAACTTCTCACTGACGTGAAGTTGCACGTGCTAGAAAAGGACAGAGAAGTTTAAGCAGTGAGTAAGGATGATAAGTTTTTTTTAAGTAAGACTGTAGATATACTTTTTTATGTTCTATACTCCATTGGTGTTTCTGCGTTTTGTTTTTGGTTTCGAACGAATTGAGTAAAAACAGCAGCAGTGGACGTCTTCCGGCTGTTGATGTTGTTGTTGTTGAGTAAAAACAGTGATTATAAAAAACGTTGTTAAACCCTGATATAAATGAAATGTATAGCATAACCTCATATACATCAAGATAAGATAACCTAAAAACGCCGGAAAGTTTTTACACATGGGTAAACAAACACTGCAATTGAGTACTTCAGAATATGATTTTAAACTAAAACGACAGAAGCAAGGAACGCGCTTACCAAAGATTTACCCCCATTCACGTATTACGAGGTGAAAAAAATCTCCAATAAAATCTACAATCTCCATAGGTAAATGAATAAAGTAACTTATTTATTGTTCACACCAGAAATTACAGAGGTAGAAAATTGCTTAAAAATTAGTGAAGCTATAGGTGCATTATTAGTACAAGTCTCTTCTCGATAGTCTTACCACCGTGAACCATACTAATTTCATCCAAAGCTATTTAGAGAGATGCTACGTTAAGAGAGAAAGCCTACATACACATTCCCAATCTTTCCCTATTGTGATAACAACTACATTAAAAATAAACCTCCTTTTTGTAGACAGTCATAAATCCACTGGCACTTGAATGACGCTATTCAATTCAGAAAGTATTACCCTTTCGGCCTCTCTTGCGACTAAGTGTCGCAATCAAAGTTTCCACAACTAGCAATTTTTTCTTTTTGGCAAATAGTTGTTAAAGAATATTTTTTCCTTATTACGCTACCAGGTGCCAGCCAGGAATATTTTCCACTACTACACCCTAGTTTAGTAACCAGCAGCAAGAAACAACTAAGGAGATTTTGTTTTTTATATGCAAACGCAAGTAACAATGGCTTTTGTTCCAGATCAAAGTACTTCAACAGCTGATGCAGCAGAACTCTATAGCCATGACAAAAGGACACTCCTCCCTCACTCTCCAGTACACTATGCAGATAACCAAAGCGAAGCAGTCAATAACTGGTCTGCAGGTAAGTTATCGAAGCCTAATTACATAGATATTTGTAAGTAATTATGCAAGTCAAGGGGATTATGGCAATACCCCTCTATTGGGAGGCCTTCGTCCAGCAGTGGACGTCTTATGGCTGACGACGACGATGCTAGTCAAAACAAGCAGTTTTTTTGTCATACTGGCCTACGCACCAAGTAAACTTGGCAAAATATTCTATGGTTCCAAAAAACCCCGAAAAGTGTTTTTATGTTACCACAGTATCTATCGACAGCATGCATTTTTCATTTTAGCTCATTCCATGTCTGCTGACCTATGATTTTCAGATAACGAAAATTTTCATTTCTGCATTTTGTATGTGCAAGCTTTTATCTAATCTTCCATTAATTTAATTCTTTGCACATAGTGAATACAAAGGATTATAGCAAGATAGAGATAGGCATGAGCAAATATGAAAGAGAAAACTAGCAATATGACGATTTGTATGTAGGATCTGCGACGTGACGAGCGTTACGTTCGCCTGGTGGTAAGCATCACACCTGCCCATAACAGTACCCGTGCAATAATTGTGTACTTGCGAACGATATCCTGCGCCGCACGGCACTGCGCTCATCACCCTGAGATATAAGATGTCAAATCTCTTCATGTTCAATCATTTATCTGGTAACATTGCAATGTTAGATCTGCAATATTTGTGAATGGTTCTTCATAGATTGATTTATAACGAACATATTTTTCTTGTGTACAGAACCAAATAGCAGCACAGCAAGCTCTGTACATGAAGCAGCAAGCGGGCGGCACCGACCTGTTCAAGCCGGCGCCCGACCCGCTCGTGCCGTTGCAGACCAACTTCAACGATATGACCATTAAGGAATCTCAGCCGGTCAGTACAGTTTACTTATTTGTGAATTCAAGCAGGCCTGACGCTCTTCTCACTTTAGGTATGAAGCGACAAGTACGTACAAGTTTAGGTACAAGTACGTGGTGGGCCCGTCTAGATGGGCCGGTTCAGTGGAAATAATTCTGTCAGAAGAGATACGACTTACGCGCTAGACAGAGAGGCAACTTCTAGGTTAATATAGATGCAGGCAGTTAGCACTCCCACGTTCTGAATTGCACTTTATTGTGCCGTAGCAAGAGTCGCTACTTAATTAAATGATTTTTCTCTCCGCGTATTTGTACTATTATGTATTCTGTGGTTCAAGTCTAAGCCAGCCTCAGATGTGCGAAGTAGCTAAGCAGTGAGCAAGGAACAAATCTACCAATAGGAACCCTAGGCCGGGAAAAGAATGCAGTGGCTTAACTGACTCGCACGTACGAGCATATCGTGGAAAGTAAACCTAATATTCATATTTGTAAGAAGGAAATTACAATAAAATGACAACAGAAATTATTTTAAGGAAAAAAAACAAGTTACATGTGTCATACCAATTCATACCATTAAACTTGTTTGTTATCTTATAATGTCAAATAATGCCAGCAACCCAGATATCCTGGGTTTAGTACTGCAAGGAGCTAGGTTGCCATGGGTATTATGCTGGTATAGGGAAAATAGTAGGGCTGGCCAGTCAGCCTATACGAACATACTTTTTTTTATAGAGCAATGAATATACACCGCCAGCAGAACTTCAGTGCAAGACATTACCTTAATCTCATGTAAAATAAGATTTGCAAAAAAGAACATCAAGTAACGTTGCCCTCTATTTTTTTAGCAGGGGTATGGCACGAGTGGCCAGCAGTCACGGCTGACCCAGTGGAAGTTGCCTTCCCTGGACAAGGATGGTGAAGGCTCCGAGTTTAGCCGAGCCCCTGGCACAGCCAAGTCCACGACCAGCCCGCAGCTCAACCAGCTTGGTCTGCAGCCTGACTCGTAAGTACAGTCTAATGGGAGCTACTGTGCATTGAGTTTTTTGTTATTGCCAAACCATAGGAACTAGTCGCCTAGCAGGAGACATCTTACTTTATCTTGTAGTGGTAGGACTCTACTGCAGACTCCGCCTGGGGAAGTATCACACCTTTGCCGTCCTTCAACCGCCAAGCAGTAGTGTGCAAGCATTACTGTGTTCCGGTTTGAAGGGCCATGTTACCAGAGAAATTACTGGGTATAAATATATAAAAAATAATCAGGGTGACGAGCGCAGTGCAGCGCGGGCAGGATTGTGTTCGCAAGTTCACAATTCTAGCACTGCTAACTGTTACTGGCAGGCGTGAGCGTGAAACCAGGCGAACGTCTTGCTCGTCTCGTCACTTGAATGTATAAAAAAAAAAATGCCGTTAGACCTTTCTCTGGAGCTGTTCTAGATTAAATTGAGCCCTGGGTGAGGATGCTGTTAGTGATTGATGTAGAATTCTCCTCTATATGATTTATAGACTCTTTTCTCGTACGACACTAACTAGCATTTGTTCACAGCACTTGGGGTGTGGGCCGCGGCAACGAAGGCTGGGGCGACAGCGGCGCTGACGTCGCTGACGGCAAGGACTGGCCCTCCTCGCACTCACACCAGCAGGTCTACGACCTCGTGCCAGAGTTCGAACCTGGCAAGCCATGGAAGGTAAGACAGATTGGCATAGGGTGAAAGTCATAGCTACATAGTAGCGCTCATGGCGTAGTTTGGTGACGTGGTTCTAAAAGATCACCGAGCCGGACAATCCGGTCAGTCTTCGGATCGGTGACCGTGAGTGGCATTTAGAACCGAGGACTACCATCACTGACCTCTATAATACCAGTACGCTGGACTAAATATTGTAAGAAATGACAGTTTTTTTTGTGCCGATTTGAAGCGCCCTTTCGAGCATCTCCGGTACAAAAATTTACATAATAGTATTACGAAATATTAGTTCCATGGATGCTCTCACTGCTATCCGTTGGCTATCCGCGCCAAAATGGCGAAAATAAAATGGCTTCAATAGGCTAGATGACTGGTTTTTTTATTGTCCTATTAAAATGTGGCCCATAAATATAGCTGATTAATGAAAATCTGATCAAAAATAAGCAACTTATAAGCATTTTAATAGCTAGACAGAGAGGCGAAACAGCAAATTGTGACGTCACTTCTCTGTACGCCATATAAATTCTATTCTGACAAGTAAGGTGTGACGTAATTTTTGTTTAGTGGGAAAGGGACAGAGTTGTCTCTAACAAGAACTTAAAACGCTCATATATTGGAACATTATTAACCGATTTAAATTATTTTTTCAATAAACATACTATATTTACTTAAATTCTTTATCAAAGCTATTGGTTTCAACGATATAAACATCAGTCATCTACCCTATTTGCTATACACAATACTCCAGCGTACTTGTAATATAGAGGTCAGTGACTACCATGGATGATAGCTTAAATTGTTGCTCCCAGTTGTTTTTTCTATATTTCTATAGCAACAACCGCCAAGCTTGGTTAGAGGTCTTCGGGCGGCACATAAAATGTAGGACACTACAGCTTATACAAACTTACTTTTCAACCAACTTCAAAAAAAGGATTCTCAAATTCGACTGTATTTTATTAAATGTTTTTTAATGTTGTTACTCCATTTCTCCCCCAATTATGATTCTTTCTTTGTTTGGTAGGTGATATTTCAGAGGTGGTCCCATATATATTTTTTCGAAATCAGTTCTGTAGTTTGGTTTTAAATCAAAATTACTGGAAATATGAAGATGTCATCCAAGTAGTCGAAATTGAAGTCGTTTTTTTTATATTCCCGATTCTGATTTCGTTCTAGGTCTGTTCCCAGTCTGACATAGAATAAGATGCCATTTACGAATTCGATAGAGACAAGTTTATGAATTAGGAAGTTTTTATATTAAAATCGAGTCCAATATGCCATGAAATCACAGTTGGTCACACGAAATTAGTCATAGTCAAGTCCAAGTCATGCCCTAGTAAAGTTGTGGCGACTTTACTATGAGCTTCTACAGAGTTTTGAAAACAACACGAAAAGACATGTTTCACCACATTATCGGCCTTACTTAAAAAAAATTTTCAACCGTTTGTCACTGCTTAAGATGCTCTGCCATCTTCTCTCTGACGTGAAGTTGCACGTGCTAGAAAAGGCCAGAGAAGTTTAAGCAGTGACTAAGAGAATCGAGATTATTTTAGGTAAGGCCATATATCACTTGCCCACACTCGTCATGTAATTCAACACTCAATCAATAAAACATCACCATTTTAAATCATTAATTCGATAACAAAAAAGGTTTAAGAAAACAATAGAATGCAACGACATGATTTTACCGTGTTCCCGCCAAAACTCCAGGAGAAATACTGACTGGATATTTTCTTACACAGGGCAATCAAATGAAGAACGTGGAAGACGACCCGGCCATGACCCCCGGGTCGGTGGTCCGCTCGCCGCTCTCGCTCGCCACGATCAAGGACAGCGAGATGCTGGGAGGGAAGACGTCTCCGCCGGGCGGGGAGCGCTCGCTCTCCTCCTCCACCTGGTCGTACGCACCCACTGGAGGTGAGTACTTTAGAAAACGCTGACGTCAAACTAACATGCATAGGGACAAAGCTATGCGATAAATTAAATATGCAATCGACGAGACGAGCGAGATGTTCGCCTGGTGGTAAGCGTCAACATCATCTGCCCATATAGCCCAAGAAAATTAGGGGTTCACCTAGAATAAAATAAAAATTGCTTTTTGTTTTTAACGAATTACAACGTAACCGCTCTCGTATAAAAAGTTGAGCAAGCAAAATGCGTGTCCGAAACAATCCAAAATTAAAAATTTTGCTATTTTTGTTTTAAATAAGAATTTTCACACTATATTTTCAGCTTTTATTATTCTCTATTAAATAATAATCAATCTAAGAAATCGCAGAAAAAAGCTGTTCCTCACATTTTGTGCAAGGTCAATGAACTTTTTGTATGGAACAGCTGTTTTTTTCTCGATTTCAACGTTGGCCCTATAGTAAAAGTTATTCATAATGATGAGTACATAACTACATACATACCCTTTAGTATTGTTCAAACTTTTTGTTACACATTGTATAAGTATTCTATCAGTTATCCGGTTCCGTATTTTTTTCGGATTTTGCGAGAAATGCCCACAGTTATAGATTTATGCATTTATCCAGGCGGTAACGGCGTGAAGAGTGGCGCGGACGCGTGGGCGTCGAAGCCGCGCGCGGCGCCGCCCGGCATCAACAAGCCGTGGCCGCAGCACCACGCCGCGGGCGGGGCGCCGCCGCGCGCGCTGCCCTCCTGGCAGGCCTCCACCTGGCTCCTGCTCAAGAACCTCACGGCACAGGTAACTAGCACCTAGCTACTCCAACGAAACAATTACAATATAATTGTTTTTCGTGAATAAGAAAGTCTACGTTTAACCTCAAACTAGCATGTCCAGCAGACTTTACTGCTGGACGAAACTATAATCCCCACGCTTGGTAGGTGGATTGGGGATCTCAGAATGCTCACCTCCGTTAACCGAGAGAACGCTGCTGCCCGTCCTCCGGTGGTTCTGGATGCAGTTTTAGGACATACCTAGGCCAAACTAGCATTTGTACCACCAATTGCAGTTCCTCACATGTAATCTGTAATGTATTTTATATCCAAAGGATTTCTACTCTTTTGTGTTCGTTTTGCGCAGCGAGGTGCTTGGGCTACTTTACAGGTCGCATCAAGAGAAGTAGGGCCCCATATGGGTTTGAAAAACTGCCCTTAGGCCGTACTGCGACATCAAAATCATTCGGTTTAGCGCTGCGCGATCGCGAACTGTATTGCGGCGCGATACAATTCACAGTCGCCCGGCGTCGGTGGCTTAACCTAACAATTATGGTATTAAGATGTCACAGCACGGGCCCTGTATTCTGAACTCAATTGGAAATGTTTTAATTTGAAAATGTAACTCTGGTTCTATGATCCTAAATGTAGAAGATGAAGACAGTGACAGTATTTGATATACAGTAATTTAATTCGGCCTTGCTCGGAATCGCAGGTTATGTGAAGCATGGCAAATGTTTTACGAAACTGTTATTAAACTTTCATTTGATTATCATTCTACGTTGCCCTTTTGGTGTAGGATGATAAAACACGATGGAGCTTAAATAGAAGGAAATCTAGTTATAAAATATGTATCTATGTTGTGAGTTATTATTCACTAAGTGTTGATGTGTTTGTAGATCGACGGGTCTACCCTGAAGACGCTGTGCCTGCAGCACGGGCCGCTGCAGAACTTCCACCTGTACCTGAACCAGGGTCTCGCCCTCGCGCGGTACTCCACGCGCGAGGAGGCTGCTAAGGTAAAGCCTTTTATAATACACCTATGCGTAATATTGCTATTTTGTGGTTCGAAGACATATGTGTAAAAGCATAATATATGACATGTTGGCCTAGTTGATAGAACGATGTAAGGTAAGTATGACATGGCCACCTGCATATGAGTAAAAGACTGCTATCACATTAGCGGTTTGCGAGCGTATTCAAAACGGAGCGGGCGCGCCGCGAATACGTGGCGGACGTGCAAGGAACACGCCGCGCATGCGCAACGAATACGTCGCGATCGCGCAATGAACATGCCGCGCATGCGCGACGAATACGTCGCGGTCGCGCAACGAACACGCCGCGCATGCGCAACGAATACGTCGCGGTCGCGCAACGAATACGTCGCGGTCGCGCTTCGAGCTCGCCTCGAATGGCATTTTGTACATTCTCGTACAGAACCCTTTCGTGCTTGAAAGCTTTCGTTTTCTGCGACTTCAAAGTAACAAAGCCAACAGAAGTGTTTCCTCGTCGGAATCCATTCTGTTGTGTATTATATATTTCTTATATAAATAATTATAATTATATATTATTATATTTCTGTGTATTGTACGTCGTGAACTCGCCGCGAACAGGCGACGAAAACGTTGCGTAATCGCCACGTCTCCGCGACGTGTTCGCGACGTATTCGCTGCGTGCCCGCTCCGCTTTGAAGACGCGAGCAAACCGCTAGTGTGATAAAGCCCTTATGTCCTAAGCCTTTACTTAGTCTTAGCTTAGAATAATATGCTGAAAACTTTAAAACTCAAATTATAGTATAATCTGAGTTTTAAAGTTAATTATTATAAGAGCTCAAGTTGATATATGGAGAATATGAAAAGTCTGCATTGATGAAAGAACTAATAGGCTTATAGCAGCGCGAAAAATACTAAACGTGGAATGGAATTAGTGAATTCACTCAAATTTCGACGCTCATGGCCAGGGGCCTTATTTTTGAATCGTGCGCAAATTTGCGTATGTGACTGGAGCCGACTTTTAAACGATATTGAATCTTATTCATATTCAATTTATTCTTATTCAATATCGTTCGAAGGTCGGCTCCTTTCGCATGCGCAACTATGCAATAAGGCCCCTGGTGTGATGCTTTTCACCAGTCGAACGTCTCACTCGTCTGGTCACTCGTCTTTGCATTAAAAAAGTAGAATAAAATAACTAATCTGTTTGTTATCTCCTCAGGCCCAAATGGCTCTAAACAATTGCGTGCTGAGCAACACGACGATATTCGCGGAGTCGCCCGCCGAGTCGGAAGTGCAGATGATCCTGCAGCACCTCGGCTCGGGCGGCGGCGGCGCGTGGCGCGGGGGCGGCAAGGAAGCGCCCTGGGGCGGCTTCCCCGCGCTCTGGGCCGAGTCGCACGACGCGCGCGCCACGCCCTCCTCCCTCAACTCCTTCCTGCCGCCGGACCTGCTCGGCGGAGAGTCCATCTAACTAGTCACTCCACACCGGTCAGCGGTGAGCACCCGCGTCCTATTTAATCCCCGGCCACTTTGCACCCCATAGACTTGCGAACGCTTTCACTCGACACGTTGGCACGAACGATAGATGGCTCCGCTTCAATTACTTGACGTGATCTCGAGCGGACCGATCATTTGGATTTGCATTAGGAATGAAGATGTATTGTAATGTCTATTGGGTGTGAAGTCGTTGTTAATTATATTTATTTTGTTGCGCCCCCGGGGCTGTTGCTGTTTCGCCCCGGGGGCAGTTGATTTGTGCTAGTTTTCCCCCTCGTTGTGTAGCCGGATGTCTTGTTTTGATTATTTATTCTGTTTTTAAATTCGATCGCGAGCCTCCGTTTTCCATTAGTGATATTTTATTGAGCAATATTAAGAGCATTTGTCCGGCGCCGGGTCGGCCGCGCGGCTGCGCGACCCGGCGCCGGGTCGGCCGGCCCCGGCTAGTAGGAGCCGCGCGGCTGCACGACCCGGCGCCGTGTCGGCCGGCCCCGGCTTGTAGTAGCCGCGCGGCTGCACGACCTGGCGCCGTTTTTATAATTAGTTGTATTTTTATAATGGTAACAAAATTTGAAATTATGAGATTTGAAGTGCATTCTTCTAGTGGTAAATTCCTTTAAGCAGCGTTTATAGTCTGAGATATACAAATATTGGGTAGGAGGTCGCTCGACGCGATCCTGTGATGTAAAGTATCTTGCCTAAGTAAGGATAATAATCTATTTTGTTGAAGTATCATTGTAGCGAGTTGTCGGCGCTCGACGCCGATTTCCCCAAATTGTTTCCAGTATTTGTGATTCAAGTGCCACTTTAAGTTATATTGAAACGATTATCTAGATTATACGATTAATGTAAGGATAACTTAATGAAGATTGTTTTATCATTTTATATATTACATTTGTGAAAAATGTTACTGAAGTACTATAATTAACCGTAATTTAAATATTACACTTTTGTGTATAGTTAACTTAAAATTAGCCATATCAATAACTTATAGAAAAGATATGTGGTATTTTATATAGGCTCAATTTCAACGTTATTTAAAGTGAAATAATGCTTTAGACATTGTATTCTGTTAATCATATACTTGTAGCCGTAGTCTGGTCGGTATTATAATGTAAGTGTAAGTTAGTCCCTAAGTCCTACTTCAGTCCTCGTGAGAGAACGTACGATATTGACGGCAACGATAGCGGGCGTGTTTGTTCGATATGAGATAGTTTATTTACAATTTTATTTACTTTTTAATTTATCGATGGTGTGCCACAGAGTGACTCTGCCAAACTATATCATTACCAATAATTACGGGGATAGCTCTCGGGCGCCGCCGGCCGCCGGCCCCGGCCCGGGCGGCCCGGGCGGCCCGGGCGGCCCGAGCGGCGCTTCTTCCAGTGACGTAGAGTGACGTAACGAACGATATAAGTACGCTACGCTCTAGAGGTAACCGCGGCGGCCTCGTCTCACGGCCCGACCGCCACTCACAAATTAATAAGTAAGTTAGTGTACGCGACGTCGGACTTGTACTTGTAATATTCTAATCGCTTCGGACCTGTTTAGTCTAGTGATAAATGTTTCTATGTGTGATGTGTTCATCTAGTGACAAAATTAGTGTTTGTCATCGTGTAACTACCTTATTATATTGTAGGGACCGACGGTACTTTAATATCGACCGCGAATCGCATATTCTTCGTTGCCTTTGTTTGCATATCTCGATTGAGTGCAGATTTAGTTTTAACACGATCGTATATTTTCTTATCGACTGTATATAAATAATTTGTCTACATTCGAATACAATTCGCGCGTGGAAATTGAACGTGGGAGGCAGGCACGGTACATGCCACCGAACAAACGGTTCGCCGCGTCGACATCGACGATGTCACATGTTAGGTGCCAAAGATATTATATCAAAGATATCCAGACACGATTTGCATTTCTCTACTTGGCAATTATTCTTCCAAATTGAAGCAATTTTGCTGTACGGGTTAACGATCTGATGTTCCTATGGCGCCGCAAGCGCGAGCTTCTCGTCATTCAAACGGCTGCATTAAACAGGCTGATGTCAATTCTATTATAATTGTCGTAAAGCTCAATTTACTTGAGGGTGTTGGTTTTAATTGACGACTTCATAGATTAAAAAGAGATATTTATTATTTTAATCGATATCGTTCTGTCCAAGTCGATTATATCGTACAACGCCCATCAGTCGTTCACTGGTGCAAATCACAGCAATAAAAATACTTTATTATAATTTTTATAAAATTAGCGTTTTAAATGTTAGACAAGCCGAAGAAACGGAGAGTATAACGTTCCAGTGCCCTTTAGAATACGTTGTCCATAGTTTAAACGAAAGACGAACGTGTCATGCCTTCAAATTTTAGTCAGTTAAAGTTATCAGTACTTAAAATAAATGGGTATATTTAATATATTTGTACGGTCATAAAGTAAAAGTATAGGCGTCGTGGAGTAGCGGTAATTTAGTCGCGTTGGCGCTAGCTCGCGACCGCGTGCGGCCCGCGCGGCCCCATGCGGCCCGCTTGCGGCCCCATACGGACCGGCTGCGGCCCGCATGCGGCCCGCGCGTGCATGGACGGCGCACGCGGGCGCGCGACGTGCGCTCGCACGGCAAGGTTGTGAGAATAACTGAATCTCCTTTCGGTTCAATGACTGTATCATTATTTCCTGCACATAATTATTGCACCATGTGCAATTTAGTCTGTGTTATTATGTTGTTGTGTATTTATAATACTTACAATATATTCTGTATATGTATATTGTGAATTATATTCGTAAAGAAAAAATATACGCTTCGTGCTTCATTTTTAACATTTTTTCGTGACTTGTTTTTTGTTATTTAGAATAAATTTACGTACCTAAAAGTAATTATAATAATTATATTATCGTAGGTCTACTATTTAAGTAAAAAAAATAAAAAAAAAAACCAAAAAAAATATATTTAAAAAAATTAATAAAAGCAATTAAAGCAACCAATGATTGTGCCTCAATGAACTGTGGTACGTTACCGTAACCGATGGCAGGTGCAGGTGTAATCGTTTCCTTGGAGAATATAATATTGTAATGAACTGTGCGGTAGGCCGTACAACCGTGATTCGTGGCGGTAGACAATACACGGGCACGGGCCGCGACCGAAGCCTTTTAATAATCATTAATGAGCTTAGCTGTTTTACTTTGATTGTAAGTGTTACTTCATCAATCATTTTATATATATTTACGTGTAAATATTTTTATCTAACTATTTAATATTTGGTTTTCATGAAGTTTACCCGAATTTAAACGATACAATATAGGTTGCACTAAGAAACTGCCTGCGATAGAGAGCTGGACGGTTTTAGCTCGATCGAACGCGTCTATTTAATCCATAACATGTTTATGCCAAAGTCGATGTCTGAATGCCATTAAACGACCACTGATGTTCTTACTCAGCGTAGATATTTAAACATCACAAATTATTCGTACAAAGGGAGCCATTTACTGAAACATCCGCCGACGCGACTTCGTGCGATCCAAGCTGCTCTGGTGTTATTTTAGCTCAACTATTATATAGTTTGCTCATATTGTTGTTAATTTTAATATTTTATATCATCTTATTATTTTTTTACTCTCTCCTTCCTCGTGGAATTAAAATTTTATTTGTAATCTCCAAATTAGTTTATAATGTTTCAGACCATAATTGCCGCGAACCGGTTTCGGCTAATAGTACCGCAATATGCGTTCAATGTTCGCATACTTAATTTGTTTTGTTTACGCTTCTCTTGGGTACTGGGACCGCCCGTTAAACTCGCGTAAATGCATTTTCCAACACTGCCTTAGTAGTAACAACTCTACGGGATCAAGTAGCTCGAATAATCGGTCAAACCGAACATACAATAATAGGTCTTGCGCGCTACAAGCCAATGTTCGTTTTCGAATAGCGCAGTCGGCAGTTAACGGGTGGGTTTATCGATCGGAATTCTCTTTTTAGCGTGGCATAATTTTAGTCGGCACTACGCTGTACGTAATGCACTACTCATTTCTACTGTTACTCGGATATAGGGACCAAGATGTCAGGTTGCGTGTGGATTTGTACCTCTAACGCCTTTCGTTCTAAAAGACATGCATTCAGTACCGCGAAGCATCGTACACCCGCGCGTAGTCCAATTAGTGATAAACATATTTGATATTCAGGGCCTTTTAATTTTAAAGTAATATAACGCTTGTTGTATATTTATTTATATCGATATATATTTTTGTAGGTATGGTAGGAGACGTTGACGTCCCACGTCGACACTATCACGTTAGGTGATATTCTACAAAGATACTAGTCTTCCTTATTTATGTGGGGGTAGAGCGGGACGGGATGGGGCGGGGATGTCGCGCGTTGGCACGAGAGGCAATCACTCCTCTAGTCTTGTTATGTGGTGCGATAACTGAATACCAAATATTAATAGCGAAGGCTTCGACGAGTTAGTGTAGGCCACCGAGAGCAGCTTGGGACGGGCGAGTCCGGCCGGCAGTATTATCGTGATGCATTTATTTCTCCTTGTCATAGTCACCCAATCATATTATTATATTAATTATGCTAATGCCTAAAATTGGAATATCAGATTTTATTTAGGAGGTTTAATATTTTACATTTTAGCGTTTAAATATCTAAAATTTACCTTAATTATAGTGAACGGATTTTGTATTATTATTGGTATATAGCTGTAAGACAAAGGTGTTCTCGATATAAACACAAACTGATTAAATACAAAATAAAAAAAATAAAAAAATGTACTGAGTGACTTACGCGTAAACAGAGAGGGCCATTGAAAAATGTTGAGCTAAGAAAAATTCTCTATGTGGTACTATAACTATTGTGATCGCTGAGAATATTTTAACTGCTGTATTATAGTTTTAATAGTTGATTAAGACTCCATTATCCGCGAATAAAGTCGTTAGCACACTGCGCCGAATCGCGACAGGCGATCCCACGCACCTCCTGTATTCAGTAGTTATTCAGTAACATATTGCATTTTATTCGTTATATCGGTATAGAGTCTATATTATTATGTATATATGTACGTGTATGGAGCCAACCCCCACCACAGTTAATTGATGCAGTAGACTCTGCTCCTAACTCGCACAAGACACCTCTAGTCTCTCTCGCGCTCCCCGAGCGATTATAATCGAGCATAATTTAACTATCATATCCTATAAAGTAGCTTGTATTATTCTTTCATTAGATCTCTGTTGTACCTGTGTCAAATCGTTATAAATATTCGTTCATTCGTACTGTAAGTGAACCGAACCAGTCTCGAAGACAAGCCGTGCTTTATACGTAATCTTGTAGTTCGACCAAATTCTCTAATGTTCCATTTTGTGACCTCTCGATTCGTCGATATTCCTATTGGCCTCTAAATACAATACTCTGCGGTCTTAGTCACTTTTGTACCTTGATTGTACTTGAATAATGTCCTATGTATCTAAGTGAGGAATGAATAATCCAATTCTGAAATATACTTAATTTAAATTTTGACAGACTGATATCTGTGATTAAGAAAATATTTTTAATATTATCCAGTGAGTCGGATGAAAATATTTATTTTGTTAGAGGATTCCTACTGCCAGCGGCACACGGTCGCTCGCGAGATCGTGTAACCGCTTCGCAATAATAGTATACTTAGTGATGTATCGGGCGGGATACGTTCGCAGAGCCACCGTTGTCGGGTTAGTTGTACAAACGAACAAGTCTATTTAGTTATTGAGCCCCACCATTAACAACTAGGTACATAACGAATGCCGATCCCAATGAATCAGTGATTATCGAGTAAGTAGTTGTAGGACGCGACCGGTCACTCGACTTGATACCACCCGTCTGCTCGGACAGAGACTGATTTTGACAGATTATTCTCAGATACCACCGACGTCACTTGAAATTTAGTTTCCCTTGACTTATTCATTGATCTTGAACGTTGCATATCGATTACATTTCTAATTCGAAATATTTTGTTGTATTCATATCCGTATTGGTATTTCCATAGTGTGCATTAAGTTCGTAACTTTAAGTTAAATAGTAATTAAAAACACTTACGATCGCCTTTTAGTGTAATGACTAACGAATGACACTTTCTAAATGTTAAATTAAAGATTGGCGTTTTTATAGGAAAAATTATATTTTGGTACCACCTTTGAGTTTAAAAGTACAATGTAGTTTTTAAATCATATTTCATTCGCGTTTTGATCGTAACATAACAATATCAAGAGTGAAGCTAATCGACTAGTTAAGGGTAGGTTTAAGCTGTCTCATCTCGTAAATAATACACCAATTAATAAATGTAATATCTCATCGTATTTCTATTCCGACACTTAATAAATAGGCAGATTCTAAATTATCTAATGTCATAATTGTATCAATAGGCTATTTAAATATTTCTCTGTGCAAATCTCTGTGATGGGAAAATAATTCTAAAGATGTAGTATTAACTGAAATTGAAGCCTGGGTCCTAAATGTGAGCGGGGCGTGCGTTGGCGACGCGGCGGCCCGCGGTTGGCCGCGCGACTGCAACGCAAGCCAAACTAGTCAGTAAAGCTCTCAATATAAGACCCGAGTTTCTCTGTGACTTTAAAAGTTGAACTTTTCAGTCTTTTCGCGCAAAGGGTTGTGTATTATTTTTTATGTAGTACAAAATGTGTTCGCAATTTGATTGCTGCTATAGTGTTCCTTGTGTTCTTATTCGAGCTTGTTGGGTGTTTTATTTGAAAGTCTAAATTCACACCGTCTGACTATTTTATTTAGTAAAGTTAAAATTAAATTTATTTTCAATTACTATCGTAATTGGCACGCCTATGAATGTCTTAGTAGGTGTATGCCTGGCTGCCTTATAGTAATTACGTAATCGTATCTGAACACTATCCTGTGAGCGAGTTCCATCACGATTCTCGATTTTGAATCGGTTATGTTCCGTCACGTACCAAATAATAGCGTAGCTGGTGTCGGGGACAGTTGTCAAGCTGTGTGCTCCTTCAGTAGGGCTCGGCCATCACGGCGCCGTGAAACGGTACGTCGCCGTGCTGCGTCACGTTGTCTTTACGAGGAAACTAGATTTACTACACCGGTCTGTGACAATAATATCTCAGGATGACGAGCGCAGTGCAGTGCGGTGCAGGATTTTGTATGCAAGTCCACATTTTTGGCACTGTTATGGGCAGACGTGATGATTTCCACTAGGGGAATTACATCCTCCTCTCGTCACTGCATGGCAAAAAAATTACTCATTTTTTGCACAACGACTAAACTAAACGTAAGAGCCGTTTGGGAAAGTCCGGCATTCTCACGTCGTAGCCGCAGCGACGGCACCTCTCCATTCATGTCATGTACCTCATCACGGTGTCGGGGTCGCACAGTCGAGATGCCGAGCCCTAAGTCAGGCCCCACGTGGCGACTGGCCTCCGGCGCCGGAGCACGGCCTCAGCGAGCCGCCGGTAGCGGGTCCAATCTCTTCTTATATGTATTATCTCTATTACCTCATATAATATAGCCTCACGTTCTACTAGCAGACTGTTATCGCCACTCCGTACTTATCGCGCACTGCACTGTTATTTGGTACACAAACTCTTCCTTTAAGTTATTCTAAGATGTTTATCGTGAATTTTTATCTATGTATCAAATAGTCGATATATTTTAACGTTATTTTTCTGAATACTACCTAAAAGCAATTGTATATTACAAACAAAACAGGAGAACAATAATTATTATGTAAGTGTAACAGTTAGTGAATTTAAGCGTGCTATTTTCCATTCCATAACTCATCGATAACATTGTTCTTGTAATTAATACTTATGTTCGGGTTTAAAAAAGATGTTATTACTTATTGTATAATTAAACTAAACCTTATGTGATTGAAATGCAATGTTTAGAAGTATTTTTATTCTTTATTTTTTACCATTAATTAATAATATATGTAGTTAGTAGAGATCTATTTGAGAGTCTAATGTATCAATTATTTGTAAAGTTGGCTGTAACTTAGAAGTTACAATAAGTAGAAATATTTTAATATAACATTTGGAGCAAATTTTATGTAGATGACATAGTTGTTTTGATGATTATGTGAAGTGTTGTATCGTGCTGTGTGATCGTTAGCGCAATGTGTACGCAACGCACAAGGGGCGCCGCCGCCGGCGGGAGGCGCGGACGCGGCCCAGCCGAGCCGGGCGACGCCCTCGCTGCCTAGCACTGCTAGTATAATTCAGTTGTCGCGTAAGGATATTTTTCTTACAAGTCGGATAAGAGTAATTTATAGTTTGTAGGCAATACATAATTAACAAAAAGTCCCTATGTATTTGAACTGACGACAGAAACGCATGTTATATTTGTGGCCTCTTTACGAATAAGATCTAAGTTACATGTTAAAGAAAATTAATTTTGCTATGCAGTATGAACAGAGATGATACTCAATAAATTGCCAAAAAGTAAAATACTATATGCATAGATAACGATAATTTCTTTTGGGCATATTATTTTGAATTTATGCAAAACTTAGATTATGAGTAAGTAGAATGTAGATTATATTTAGTGTGAATGCATAAATATTCTATATTATATAAACTAAGTGAATTTGGAAATTATCAATTCTTGTATTGTTCATAAGTTTAGATATTAAATGGGTTTAGCCATACTCTGGCTGGTTTGATATGTATGTTAACTTAATTGTAAAAAAATAAAATAAAAATCAATAAATCTGTAGTTTTATTTGGACTCCTTCCAGTTCCTATTTCCATTACTCTTGGAGGATCTAGCTCTCATCTGTGCCCCCTTAGCACGCGGCGAGGACTAATTGGTATTTATCCGGGCGGGAACGTGATAAAGCTAGAATATGGATACGTCTGTCTCGTTTTCGCGGGCAAAAAAGAGTGGATAGACTTTTATCACGGCTCGCGTGCTAGGCGGGCTGCTGATGGAAAGGGACATGATCGAAAATGTAGCAGTTTTGCATTGGAAAGCAAAGCTAAGTTAGGCCTGCAGGATTTGCATTTTTATTTACAAGCTGCTGTTTTGCATCCTTGCCATATTTACAGAGGTAGATTACTCATCGTTATGAACAACTTTTACCATGGGGCCAACCCTGAAATCGCGAAAAAAGCAGCTTTGAACAGCTGCTTTTTTGCAGCTACATTTTGTCCAAGGTCAACGAACTTTTTGTATGGAAAAATGGCTAAATAACCTATTTTGTTCAGGTAGCAATCGCAAAATAATGAAGTGGTTGATATATGTTTTAAAATAATAGTTCCTAGTGTCACTGAACTAGGCTTGGAGGATTTACCTTGATAACATTTCTCTCTGCAAGTGACGCTTACCATCAGGCCAGCCTCGACACGTCTATATTGTGTCATGACTAAAGTTTACAGGGTTAGGTTAGGTTGTTTGTTCTAGTTTCTATAACAACAGCCGTCAGCCATGTCAGAGGCCTTCGTGCGGCACATTAACTCTGACACTAGGGCTGGCCACTCAGCCTATACGAACTTACAGGGTTAGTTCATTTAGCATCCTTTTAAGGGCACATATTCTGTACATCAAAACAAACAACTTTTACTATGGGGCCAACACTGATATCGCGAACAAATTATCATCTGTTCCATACAAAAAGTTCATCGATCTTGGGCAAAATGCATGGAAGAGCAGTTTTTTTTCGCGGTAAAAGTTGTTTGTTTTGATGTACAGAATATGTGCCCTTAAAAGGATGCTGACTGATTAGAACTAACGCTGTATAAGTATATATACATACTAATCTAAAACTGGAAATGTAAATTATGGTGAGTAAAATCTATTTAATTTCTACTCAAGTTATGAATATTTTTTACCTAGTAAAGTTTGACCTCTGTAGAAGCATAGTATACTGCTAGTATCTTATTCTATGGTAGAAGTAGGACTATTATGGACTATTGCAGAGTTCACCCGTGGAAGTACCACACGTACTTTGCCATTTATTCAATCGCCAAGCAGTAGTGTGCAAGTATTACTGTTTCTGTTTGAAGAGCAATGTTACCAGAGAAATTAATGGGCTTGAAGAGATTTGACATCTCGTATCAGGGTGACGGACGCAGTGCAGAGCAGCGCAGGATTTTGTTCGCAAGTTCACAATTTTATTCTGGCTACTGTTATTGGGCAGGCGCCTCGAGGATTTAAGCTCCGGTCTCGGCTGTCAGGCGTGATGCTTACCACCAGGCGAACATCTCGCTCGTCCCGTCACTGCATAGCGTAAAAATCATACAACCGAGCTATCATCATCAGCCCGGAGACGTCCACTGCTGAACGAAGGTCTCCCATTTAGACCGTCACACTGTACGACAACCTGCCAATTACATCCACCGGTTGCCCGCGACTTTTACAATGTCGTCGGTCCACTTAGTGGGACCTTCCTACGTTGCGTTTTCCGGTTGGCGGCCGCCACTCAAGAATCTTTCTTCCCCATCAGTTATCAGTTCTTCGAGCGATGTGGCCTGTCCATTGCCACTTCAACTTGCAAACCCTGCGAGCTATGTCGGTGACTTTGGTTCTTTGGCGAATATCCTCGTTCCGGATTTTATCGCGCAAAGTAGCTCCAAGCACAGCTCTCTCAATTGCCCGACCGAGCTATGTGTCTATCATTTCAAAAATGTACAGAGAAAATCGAGAGCATAAGACATATTAAAGCATTTATCGCGTCTGATGAAATCTCGGCTACATAACGAACATTTACCCCAGCTATACATCCCTATGGTGCCTTTAAAAACATGAGCGTCTCCGCGTGAAGGAGCGACGAGCGCGTTAAATATGCAGGAGTGTCTGAGGAACTTGAATAATGCAGGCACTCTCGTTTCGCCCTTCTGACTCGAAACAAATCGAAAAGCATATCGTGCATTACTCGTCTAGAAAAAAAACGGGAAAACAAATTATGAGCACTTGAGACGCTGCAGACTCTGACTGGATTAAGTAAGGTATTTTTCAAGTAGATTCCGTTTTTTTGGGGTTCTTTAAAAGGAAAAAGGAACCCTTATAAAATCACTTAGTAGTCCGTCTGTGTGTCAAAACCCTTTTTGCTCAAAAAAGAGTATCAAGTGGAAAATAATATTAGATGCGTAGGTCTACGTTCCCATAAAGCTGTTAAAAAACTCAAGCTACTAAACTTAACGCAATCTTTTTTTGTATGTATACTCCAAGTACCTAAATCAAAATACAAGAACATTTACCGTTGACATAAAAAAAAACAATCATCATCGGCAGCTCATTCAGCCTGGCATAAAGCCCCTTTTATACCCATAGGGCTACTCGTAAAGGTATTACAGAGCCGAGAGGGGGTCATTGTGAACAACTTTATCTATGGGCCAATCAACAATGGGGCGAAAAATAAATCAGCTGTTATAAACATTTTATATCGAAGAGGGCGAGTTATATTTTTCTATGTAACAGCCGAGTTTTTTCCCGCGATTTCATGTTTATTCTTATAGCAAAAGCTGTTCACATTGGCGAGTACTATATTCTTTCGGCTTAGCAATTCATTTACGTGTAACCTCGTATTATTAAAATGAAAATAATGCAGTTTTAATTTACTATAAAATTTAATGATATTAGTCAATAATAATAATCGTCGACATAATATAAATAACCACTTAATCATAAGTATAATATTCGTTTTCATAAAAATTGTACAATTTGTAAAAATCTGCATTCATTAAAACTATTTACAAAATGTCGCTTGAATAATTAAAAGTTTGCTATGTACAGTTAGCTATAAAGCAAATTAGTGAATTAGCATACGTCATAGCCTTACGTTAGTAAAAAAAACTACGTCATTATATTGAGTCGCAACTAAAAACGGCTAGCCCTTACGACTTAGCCTATTACAAACAAAGAAACCTGCCAACCCAAGCCAACTGAACTTGAAGCCAAGACTACACTTCCAATTGCGTTGCAACTGGAAATTACCTTGACTGTACTAAATACCTTTGCTTATTAATTTGCCAAGGCTCTAAATCTAAGACTGTAATAGCATGAAACTCTATCATAAACTGTCACGGTTTTGCGGTTCTGTGACTATTTACGTGATACATAGTCTCGCTTTCGCATGTTCATCTAGTTATATCTTAAACGTTTGCAGCACTATCGCTTAGTACTTTGCAACCAAATTCAGATTAATTGAAGCATAGAGTTGACGAGTTCCTAGTTATTCAAATCTCAAAATAAACGAGACAATTCATTAGTAAAGAAAATAATGACTCGTAAACATAAATAGGCCATTTTTTATAAATGAAAATAGCTGCGATTGTATAGTTAATCCTATATCTCTATCGATCTGACCTATCAATTTAGGTATATATAATTCTAAGCTACAATAAAAGGTAAATTGTCTAACAATGGCGTTTCGTTGTCCCGCTACGTGTGTCCAACAAAGGCTTGGCTGTGTTGTGTTATCTGCTCTCGGCAGTGTCGAGGGTTTCAAATATATGTTTGTACCAGAAGTCGACAGTCTTGCTCCATGCTCCTAGAGTGTTGTTGTCTAGCTGTAGGACTTCGATGAACATCTGCACGATCACTTGTTTTAGGTCCTGTAAATCAATAATTTACATTTTAAATTATATTTTTATATTCTGTTTTTGAAAGGTTTTCTATTTCTGTTTGGCTGGAATACAGTACTATTATTTCTTCTGTGATATCACCTAATATTATAAAAACGAAAGTTTGTCGCTATTTGTGTGCGTGTATATTATTGTGTTTGTTACCTCTTCACCCAAAAAGGCCGAACGGATTTTGATGAAACACGGAATCAAGCAGCTTATATCCCGGAATAACTTATAGGCAAATTTACATAATCACCTTGTACTTACCTAATAATAATGTCAAGAAGAAAAACAAAAATTTACGGAAAAGTGCAAAACAAAAAGTGATAACAACTGGGCCCAATTATTTATTTCTATCATTATCACGGTAGGGACCGTGAGCGTATCACGACACGCCCTTTGACAGATTATGTAGGATAGTAAAATGAGTTATCCGCCATATTCTGTGAAAATATTAATCAATCTTCAATCTAATATTAAAAAACTGGTCTGTCCTGACTGATTCAATGACTGACTGACTGACAGACAACGCACAGCCCAAACCGCTGGTCGTACAGACTTGAAATTTGGAGGGTGTATTCGTCTCGATGCATAGGGGTGTACTAAGAAAGGATTTTTCGAAATTAGACCCCTCATGGAGGGAAAAGGGAGGGAAACGTTTGTATGAAAGTCCTTTGTTTTTGTACTTTTAGTCACGAAAATTTGATGTTTATACGATACGATGTTTGTACGAACAACCGGGTTTGGGTTCGAAATAATTGAGGTATTAGGTTAAGTAGTTAACTATCATTCTCGTGAAATGTGACTTACATGTTTTTTCTAAATCTTCATAGAAGGCTCTAGTAAAGTTTTCACCACTTATCTAGGGCATAACCTGGATTTGACCGTGACTTACTTTGCTTGACTTCGACTGTGACTACTTATGAGTTGTTTGACCATATTTACCAAAAACTGAAAATATTTATATACCTACTTGATACTGGAAAATGCACAATTAAGAGGTGTCACGCCAAAGCAAAGAGAAAAAACTAGAGACATACATACTACATTTTATTTAGAATTATAAAAGCGTGGCAGACAGACGAAAACCGGTTTTTCATTCATGAAAACCGTTTAATTATATATTAAATTCCAGCACGGGCGAAATGTTAGCCATGTGCATTGTACACAATGGCTATGAATTCCATTACGACACTTTCTGCAATCCCATATACAACACGTGGCGTAATGGATGTGACGAAATCCTGCCGGTCGGGAAACAATAAAAAATTACACCTATATTGAAGGAAATTTTGAACATACTATTACTCACTCACTCACTCATCAGCCAGAAGACGTCCACTGCTGGACGAAGGCCTCCCCCTTAATAGGGAGGGGTTGCCATAATCCCCACGCTTGGCAGGCGGCTTGGGGATTGCAGAGTGTTACCACCGTTAACTAAGAGGACGCTGCTGCCCGTCCTCCGGTGGTTCTGGATGCAGTTTTAGGACATACCCAGGTTCATACTATTACTACTTATTCTAAATATAAATAATTTACGACATATAACTACAAAAACTCGTCTTACAGTAATGATTAACTTAAAAAACGCCCGTTCGTAATGGAACCAAAATTTACGACGCGTGACGGTGCCACTACTCCGGACAGTTTTCTGGCTAGACTGCCGTGGTCCACCCACTCGAGTTTTGCTGTTTTTATTTCTCTTTCCATACTTTTTTTATTCCAATTTAGATATAACAGCTATTTTTAATGTAATTATGATCAGTTTAATAGTTAATCTTTCGCTGTATTTTAAAAAAAGTGCTTTTAAGCAATGCATTGGTCATAAATCAAGTCAGAAGTCGTAGGACATGGTAATTTTCAGCGGACAACTTTCTAGAAATCCGCCCAGTTACGCAGATTCGTGCGTGTCAAGATTCGATTTTTGAGGTTTCAGTTTCAGACCCATTTTTAATTTATTACAAGCATAATATATCTACTTAAATATTTTTTCAAAACTAAGAGCTTTAGTTCGTGACAAACTATATTATTTACAAGTGAGTTTTTCGTACAAAATTAGTAAAAATTGTATGATTAAAACTGTTGTAAAGTGAAAAAATAGAGGTATTATGTTATATTTATTTCTTCTTATCTATTTTTTTAGAAAGATTTCAAAAGCGTTAGTTCAGTTCTCACATCTTATAGATACAAATTATATTTTTTGAAAAAACGCAACTCATAAAAACCGTCAACAAACTGCTATGACTGCACGCGATTTTTTAAAACAGGGCCCTGTTTAGTGGTAGTGGTATTATACTATACAAGGATACAATAAACGAAAACAATCCCCAGAGAGGTGATGATGATGGCAAGCGTACCTATCCCCTTATATCTATGATCTAGATAGGCATCTACACAAATGCCGAGTCTCGTCAAGGAAGGTAATTAAATAAATGTCAATCGATTTTATTTCAAAACGGTCCTGTGAGGCTTGAAGTGGAAACGAATTGGAAAGCTCTTCCGTGAGTGGCAGCATTCCAATTAAAACCGGGATTTTAATCTTGGTTATAGATTTTGTACTTTACTTATTTTATGGTTAAAAATTGAACTTATTTTTGTAGCGTTATTCTAATTCAGACTAATTATGTTATACTAGGGTGTGAATACCGACATCTGTAGTCATAATGAGAAATTAAATGTAGGTATTTCTGTCAACGATCTTATATGTTTAAGATCGTTGATTTCTGTGCAGTAAACATTATAGCATCTTCATCGTCTGTGACGGCTGCGAAACACAACTTTTCACCCCACTACTAAAGCGAGGAAAATGCTAGAGTTTATTTTTTCATACAGTCTTCGTGCTGGCCAGTGCGATTATTTTAAAAAATAATTGATGTTGGCGCACTGACATCAAATAAGTATTACTTACGCATTTGACAGTGGACTGGCGGTACAGAAAATTATTGCCCAACTTCAAATCTTTGCCCGGAGGGAGGAAAGCTCTTTTCCTCCCTAGGGCGGAAAAGAGCAAATTTCTGCCCTGTTTGTCCTGTCTGCGAGGAACAAAGTAGGTATTTTTGAATAGATGTGATAAAAAAGCTCTTTCCACGCTAGCGGACGCACTTTTGCATTCAGCTTTCGAATGATAAACAAAATCTTTCCTAGCTTGTA
Organism: Erannis defoliaria; assembly: GCA_905404285.2. Taxonomy (NCBI): domain Eukaryota; kingdom Metazoa; phylum Arthropoda; class Insecta; order Lepidoptera; family Geometridae; genus Erannis; species Erannis defoliaria. The sequence goes on from FR990076.1 coordinate 4,993,003, forward strand.
AGGGGAAAATAAACTTGCCTTAAAATGTTGCTGCTTGATTTGGCGCCGGCCGTGCGACTCTCCGAGCTTGTTCATCATGGCAGCGACAACCTCAGGCTGGTTCAAGTTGTTGACGGCCAGGTTGAGTGACGTCATCAGGTTGATGACGTGAGCTTTGAACTGCGGGTTGTTGACGTATTCTTCTTCTGGCAGCTTGCGCACCATCTTGAAGAACTCTTTGGTTTCTGGAAACGTCTTGTATAACCTGTTGGGAATTGATAGCTTTAAAAAGTATCCTATTTTTTATTGTGTCTAAGGTGAGAAACTCTGTGGCATCGAATAATAATCTGTTTCTTTTTCTTTTTAATCGATTCTTTTTCGTTTGTTTTATTTTTTTTTATTTTATAATGCGTCGAAATTGTATCGCCAATTTATTTTTTTGAGTTCGCTTTTACCGATTAGGTATGTCAGAAAATAAATGTGTCCACAATTTATCGCGTTAAAAGCGTGCTTATAGAATTTAGAGTGAAATTTGATTTGATGGTTTCTAAGCATCATTCGTTGTGCGAATAATACAGTTTTTCTGAAACGTTATTGATTACCAAGGTATGCAGCCAATTGACCCATTCATCGTTTTAAACAAGACTAGGCAATTGCACAAAATCAAAGCATAAAAGTCCAATTGACATTATTGAACCATCCAATTGTCTGTAATGTGCTTGAATGATGTATTTGTGATAATTATGGTCTTTGCTTTTGAAGTATCTTCCTACATTTTTATAGAGTGGGCTCTAACAATAAGTAAACTCGGAAGTACATAAATATAAGAAGTATATGTAGGTACTCCAATTTTGTAGGCAGGTAAAGCAAGCTAGTAAAAAATGGCTAGTCTTGTAGTACTTTCATCTCGTGGTTTTATGAGGGATACCTACGTGGATCCAGGACGTAATTGTTTTTCGGAATGAAAAGAAGCCTAAGTATGGCATTTAATTAATTTCTTATTAGATAACTTTATACGTGAGTATACCGTACTACATTTAAAGATTGTTAACATGGAAGTAGGTACAATACATACAAACATTTTCGATTCGATATAATAGACTTTTAAAAAAAACCGACTTCAATTTGGACTACATGAATGCCATCTTCATATTTTCCAGCTATTTTGATTTAAAACCCAAACTCTGTAATAACCGATTCCGATAAAATTTATATGGGTCCACCTCTGAAGTATCTAAGTGGTATATAAGTTTAAAAACCAAACTATTAAACCGATTTCGATAAAATGTATATAGGATTACCCTGACCTATCAAACAAAACAAGAATCATCAAAATCAATTCATAATTGGCGGAGTAATCGCGTAACATACATACAAAAAAAAACAGTCGAATTGAGATCCTCCTCTTTTGAAGTCGGTTGAAAATACGTTACTTACTCATAAAACGGTATTCTATCAATATTAAATTGAATAAAGCCATAACAAAGACTTTAACGGTAAGGATACGAGTATGTCCCTCCGAATGTTTGCATCACAGTATTTTCTACTGCTGAAAAAAATTGCTCCATCTATAAAATTTTCCATTTATTTTCGTTTAAATATCCAAAAAAAATCACGAGTAGTACACGAGTGGTAGGCAGCAGACATTGTAGTCCACCTAGGGTAACTTTGTCAGTTATTCAACCGCGAAGCAGTAGTGCGCAAGCACTACTATGTTTCGGTTTGAAGGGAAATGTTACCAGATAAATTACTGGGCATGAAGCGATTTCACACAGAACATCACAGTGCCGCGCAGGATTTTGTTCGCAAGTTCACAATGCAGGCACTGCTACTGTTGTGGGCAGGTTTACCACGTCTCGCTCGTCTTGCATAAAAAAAACTAAATGATGTCAACTTACGGCTAAGCTCACACTGGAGAGGAATAAAATAATTACTCTACTCGGTACCATTGATAACGCTGCATTTCCTCTGTTAATTAATAACTATATTATTATAGTAGTTCGCAGCGAGCTGAGACCTCGCGACCTCGCATATGTTCCAAGCCTTCGACCAATTTGGCGCATGTTCGAACTTGATAATTGGATTTGCACGAACTTCTTGCTTTCATCATTTCATAAAGATTGGATCAATTAATAGTTCGCAAGATCTTCGAACAAATATTATACAAACATACAAACAAACGCTGTCTTGTCTTATATTCGGAGACTTTCGCTTTGCTTGGTAAATTATGTAGGTATGTCAGGTCAGGTGGTAAATAACATAGCACACATCACATTTGCTAAGGACTCTGGTTTTTGTGGGGTTTTGTTGAAGTTAGCCGCACCGCGAATGAAACTGTAGGGCGCGATACATCACCAGTCCTTATGAAGCAATTTGTAAGTCAGTGGCTTTAACATTCCCTAGAATTGAGTCTGCATTTGTTTCTGGTTCAGTAGAGCTATAAATCTGGACAGTTATGATGTAGAGAGCTGTTAACTTTTTATTATAGGTGTCGTTTTGTTTCACGTTCTGGTAAATATTTAAAATTTTTATTGCTTCTTAACTGGTAAGGGCGTTTCAAGTGGTTTTAGTGGTGTTTTATTTATACCAGCAGGGCATGATTATGAAACCGATCTAATACGCCCTCAACAGTTTGGTTTCCTCGTTTAGTCGTTGCCACTGTCTCTACTAATAGTTTTAATAGGTATGTTTGTTTTCAGGTAGGTAGTTTTTTATAACATTATGCGTTAGTAGTTTTATATTTATGTATGTATTATAAATACATAAACAAACATGTATGTAAAATAATAAAATAAGTTTTAAGTTTGTGTAAGTACCTACACACATATTTATAAAATTAAAACACGACAACAGACTGGCCGGATTACTAGAATTCCCTCTCACGTGCTTCACTGGGTTATATTTTGAAACTTGTTTAAAAAAATACTTTCTCCTTTTGATCAAAAGACGGACGGACGGGACTTTCGGATAGTTGATATTTTATCTAAGAATACCTTTATACCACTTTTTTTTTTTAAATGGTTAATAGGTTTGGCAACGATGTGGTCTAGGATGGAATGGATACCTAGAAGGAACATGTTCACTCTGGACTTGAAGACACCCAAATTGTACCTAAGTATAATACTTTTCGGGAAACACAGACTTTGGCAGAGACCTCCGAAACCTCGCTGGGCGAATAAAAAATGTGGAGTCAAAGCGCTTTTTGCGTACTACCTAAGTACGTGGGGAATATCCACCATGTACGGGTGACGCTTTGGACGCGTGCGTTTGGCCGTCCGGTAATAAAAAGGGGCAGGTGGAATTAAGTTGTGTAATTCAAGGGCACACGCTCCGAAATATATCCGATAGAAAACCTTACGACGATGCTCGAGGCTTTGCAGCTGACACTTCACCAAAGTGTCCTTGCATTAAGATCAAGATCAAGATTTGTTGATAGTACTGTAGATATTCTATCTGTCTCTTAGCTCGTCTCTCTATCGACTCCAATGCCTCGAGTCGGTAGTTAGCAGAACCATCTACTTACTCTTCAAGTGCCATTATATGTATAATGCATATATTATAATTGTGCCATCGACCTTCATTCCAGCAATCTGAGCAACGAACACACTAAATAAAATAAAATACAAAATTTGCGTTAATACTTTATAGCATACATAAGCAACATCTCATTTTCCTACTTATCCCTCTTTTTCCTTTGATTATAGAGAGAGAGAGCTAGATCCTCCAAGTCTTTTTCTCACATTTACAAAAGTTTTCGCAAATATCTATGGGCACCAGTCATGCCATTTTTCGTTTTTAAATTGTGGACTTTTCTGCTGTTAAAACCCGTGACGTAAATTGGAATTTTACATAGCGTACGTACTCGTATTATAGTATAGATTGAAATACCTCTACGTCCTCTTTACCTACTACGAGAAAAAACACATTACTGTAGTCTGTAGTAGTTACTCGTTCTACTAATAATAATATTATGACGGTTGTGGTTGTGACGGTTGTCGGTAGTGTGTCGGCTCTTTAGGCGGGACTAATTACATCAGCCTCTAATATTTTACTATTCCGTGGCTAAGCCATAGAATATGAGACTCCTCGAAGTAGGTGTTTGGTCTATTTTCCACCACGTAGGATCGTTTCGAGTTTGTGGGTTCGTACATCATAGAATTAATAGGGTAGATGACTGATGTTTAAATCGTTGAAACCAATAGCTTTGATGAAGAATTTAAGTAAATATAGTATGTTTATTGAAAAAATAATTTAAATTGGTTATTAATGTTCTGATATATAAGCGTTTAAAGTTTTTGGTAGAGGCAACTCTGTCCCTTTCCCACAAAACAAAAAATGACGTCACGCCTTACTTGTCAGAATAGAATTTATATGGCGTACAGAGAAGTGACGTCACGATTTGCTGTTTCGCCTCTCTGTCTAGCATGATATTAAAACGCTTATAAGTTGCTTATTTTTGATCAGATTTTCATTTTGTTTTCATTAATCAGCTATACTTATGGGCCACATTTTAATAAGACAATAAAAAAAAAACAGTCATCTAGCCTATTCTCCGGACCTTTACAGGTTTTTACACAATGTTTCTTTGTACCTACCGAAGCCAATAATATATATGTATTTTTAAAATCCCAATGATGCCATCGGTGTGGGTCGATGATGGAAGCTACAACCTCACTCCTCACCAATTTCCAATGCTACTTCTCTATATTGGGCTATCAAGATACCAAAATAACTAACTTTTGAAGCAAAAAGAAAACAAGTCTCTTGTGTTCTATTCTAGGTTACCGTGTTCCATCCTAGATCGCATTGAGACTTATATTATCAGGCTGGATGAATTCAAACGTAAACTAAATCAGCTTTAAAACCATAGGTAAGTAGTTTACGCGTCTCGCGTCACCTTAGTAAAACTTTAAAACCGACATTTTCTTCGTGTAGAGCAAATATTAATGAAACGGTCATAATGTTGCGGTGAATGAGCTATTCGTCTGCAAATGTTTACAAACTACCTATTGTGTACCTATTTATAATTCTGCGGCACTGAGGTTTTTGCTTTGTATATACATATTAGTTTCCGCGCGAATTGTAAATATAATAATTACTTGGGTTAGTGCTAATCAGTTAGCATCCTTTTAAGGGGGCGACTAATGCCAAAAGTAAGAAAAAGGTGTATTTTTAAACACATAGTTTAATGATATAGAACGTAAATATTCAAATTAAAAAAATACTACAGGTATGGAAAAAACCTAAAGAAGCCGAGTAACTGAATAGAGTTTAGGAAAATAATCGGGTTTATTAAAAAAAAAAATACAAATTACCAACAAAAAAGAAACTGTTTTAATTCAAATGCTCTAAATTATCAGCGACAGCACCACATATTTTTTTACGAATTACATAGCCATACTAATGTTCTAGCACAGTAGCCGTTTATTTTATATATTTCATGCCTAGATTTTGAATAATTAAATAAAATCCCACGTAAATTGCTCAAAGCCATCATCATCATCAATTGTATCATGCGATTTTCGACTCTAAACTAATGCAAGACGCGCGGGTGAAATCTGATATTTTTCTGGCATTAGTCGCACTCTTAAGGGCATATTCTGTACATCAAAACAAACAAATTTTAATACGGAGCCAACATTGATGTCGCGAATAAATTATCAGTTGTTCCATACAAAAGGTATGTCGACCTTAGGCAAAATGTATGGAACAGCTGTTTTTTGCGATTTTAATATTGGTCCCATAGTAACAGTTGTTTGTTTTGATGTAAGAACAGAAAATGACCTTAAAAGGATGCTAACTGATTATAATCAGTATAGAACTAACTCTGTATACAAAAACGTATAATTTAGAAAACTTCTTTTATATTCATAATCATAATCATTTATTGGTAACAGTTTGGTTACAGGTCATCATTTTATATGTATAATTAGGTATACATATAAAATGGATGGAAATGACGAGTGCCTCCGAATTATTAACAAACGCGAGTACGTTTTTTTTTTATTTAAACGTAGATATTACCTATCATAAATAATGGAAGCTAATTTGTACTCTATCTGTATTCATTTAAGATAGTGTAACGAGGGAATCTGGTGGGTGATTCTCTAAACAAACGTATTCTCCTATTTTCTTCCTGGATAATGCCTCTAGAGCAATATTTTTTTATTCTAGGTCTACTGTAGACATGTCTCTGTCATTGCTATAGAAAATATAGCCAAAGATTACTATGAAAATATTTAAAGGGTTATATTTCTTTTAGCAATGCCTAACATAACCTAGACCTTATAAAAAATTATTGCTCCTCTAGAGCCTCCAGTAGTATCCAGTCTCTAGTATTATCTAGGAAGAAAATAGGGGAATACGTTTGTATGGAGAATCGGTCACCAGGGGCATCATTTTTGAATCGTGCGCAAAGTTGCACATGCGAAAGGAGCCGACTTTCAAACGATATTGAACCTTATTCCAAACAGTATCGTTCGAAGGTCAGCTTTTTTCGCATGCGCTACGCTTGCGCACGTTTCAAAAATAAGGCCCCAGACTCCTTTTTAACGTCACGCGGCTCAAGCCGGCTGCGCGCTCCTCAGCTCCACCACAGAAAAAATAATGGCATTACGACGCTTCAGTAGAATATCGCCAATATTCTACAAAAAGTACAAAGTAGCTTATAGGTAGGTACTGAGTATGTTATTGTAGTTATAGGTATTCTCTACGTGTTTTCTATGGGAGTGAGTCTGCCCTGGTAGACCTAGTAAAACAGCTAGATAATATGAGCTAGACAGGAGTGGCGGATTTACACATTTTTCGCCAGTAGGCTATTAACATTTTGCCGTCCGTACCGACCTCTATCGATAACCCTAGTTCACAGTTATAGTTTTGTCAGTGAAATTGTAACTTATGATTTGTGCAGTATTTTCTCAATTATACCAACTTTTTCCCGCAATTAGTATGATTGTGATCTAGGGGCTCGATGTGTCAGTTCCTAGAATATTTAACCAAATTGCAAATTAGGGCCAACACCCTAATTTGCCGCCCCTAAAATATGCCGCCCTAGCCTCCAGCCTACTCAGCCTGCTGGTAAATCCGCCACTGGAGCTAGAACATAACTAAATGAGAGCTGACTGGTCCTTCACTAGTTGGAGAGGTACCTACCAAAAATTACCAATTTATCCAACTTACTCAAAATGGGGCAACACTCTGGCCTTCTATGGAGCAAATAAGACACCTTTATTTTTAACTCGTCATCACCCGACTACTCATAATGGAGGGTATGATAAGACCACAAAGAGAACCAGTAGATCGCCAGGATTCGGGATCATAGGAAAAAACTTGAAGTGTATAGTTCATACGCTAATGGATGTATATTTGCATTAACCCCAAACATTGCAAAAAGTTCATCTCAAATTCTCTTTAGGTGGGTTACTCGTATTATAATAGGTATTTCGTCTGAAGGCGCGGCACGCAGGCATTTCACGAGGGATTCCTAACGTGCCGTAGTAACGTGAGATGTCAATTCACGCCGTTTCAAGGGTAAAGCGAACATAATATAACTATTAGACTAGAATAGTATTATAATTATCTTTGCTATTAGGTACTACTAGTATAGTCACAGATTAAATAATAGTATAACCTTACATTTGCTGTTAGATAATAGACCGTACGATATATCGATGTATGGGCGATTTTTTTTTGACAACTAAAATGTTAACTTCAATCTGACCTAGGTACCTTTATTTTCATATATAGAGCTATTCGGTAGTTTCCGTTTAAGGCCAGGATAATCCACGTTTCAAGTTTTTTTTTTAATGCGATCGATCATTAGTCTAAAGCTTTATCAGGTAGGGTCACATTTAGCGGAGCAAAAATATGGCGGTTACGCAGATTCGTGCGAGTCAAATTTCGACTTGTGAAGTTTTTCTCAGATTACTCGAAAAATATCGAAATTAATAACTTTTCAACCGTAGAAAATTCTCTAAAATACTATTATCTTTTAACACATTTTTGTATGTCATAGTCATGTGCTGTAATTAGGATTTAATTAGGGTGCTGATATACAGGGTTAGTTCTAATCAGTTAGCATCCTTTTAACGGCATATTCTGTAGATCAAAACAAACAACTTTTACTAAGGGGCCAACATATGCCCTTAAAAGGCTGCTAACTGATTAGAACAAACCCTGTATAACTGAAAAATGATTTAAAATATGCACTGTTTAGGTATTTTTTTCTATCGAGGAAAGTATGATTAATCATGTTTTCAACCGTAGAAGTTACTAAGACGGATGTTCGTCTGTAACAATTATATATTTTTTGACTTTAAATACAGTATTTTACTAAATAATATTGATTGTGCGAGGGGCAACTTTGGAATATACAGGCCTTAAGGAACCCTCGTAGCGCGAGTCGGACTCGGCTTTATTTTTATTTTAAAAGATCACGTCACAAGTTGGGTATCTATATCTTACCGTCTCAAAATCTCAGTTCCATTAGCGAGAGGGTTGACGTTGACTGGTGCCCAGGATCTCTGGACGGCGTATATTTCCCTCCTCGTGAGCCCGGAGACAGGATTGACGCAGTCAGGGTCTCCGCCCCACCACACGTAGCTCAGCCAGCCGCCCATTGTTAACTGTAAGCATAATAAGTCAAAGTAAGAAAGCTATACGTCGTCGTCAGCCATAAAACGTCCACTGCTGGACGAAGGCCTCCCTCTTAATAGAGGGGTGTTGCCATAATCCCCACGCTTGGCAGGCGGCTTGGGGATCGCAGAATGCTCACCACCGTTAGCCAAGAGAACGCTGCTGCCCGTCTTCCGGTGGTTCTGGTTGTAGTTTAAGGACATACCCAGGCCCTTAAAAAGAAAGTAAAGTAGAAAGTAAGAAAGCTATACAATCTAGAGAAATTACTGGGCATGAAGAGATTTAACATCTAATATCTCAGAGTGACGAGCGCAGTGCAGTGCGGCGCAGGATGGTGTTCGCAAGTTTACAATTCTGGCATTGCTACTGTTAGTGGCAGGCGTGACGCTTACCACCAGGCGAACGTTGTTCTTCTCGTCACTATATGTTGAGCGCCGGCTCTCCACTCGCTTCAGTCATACTCTGCCTTTGCGACATGCGAGTCGTACGATACGACAATACAAACTTCTAATACATATGTTATCTTTTTTGTTTTCTTGCAGTAATTAAATTCGCTGTCTCTATTTTCCGGCATACGTAATATGCATACTAGCACTACTATGTACTGTGTGTTGTAATATGTATACTAGGTATGCTTGATTGTGTTGTCTTGTTAATTGTGATCGATTTGCAAGCGCTGGTCCCGTCCATTCCATTATCACTGTCGCTGGCTGTCACTATTTTTACAGGCATGTTAGTATAAGGAGAGGAGAATAGTTTTAAGAATTTACTTCTGTCAACTAAAACCTTCAAAATCGACCACAATACTTGTAAGTATAATATAATTACATGTTATATTTAGGAAACAATCGTTACGTTTCGTTTTTTCCTGTTTCACACTTAACAAAAATAATTGTATGGGTCATGACCGAAGACGCAAATAATCAGCAAAAAGTAGCCGACAGAAATTAAACTCAAGCTTCAGACGGTCAGTTTTTGCCGAAAAGTAAAGTTCTGCCTTGTTAAAATGTTACTTTTTACATAGCTTTACGTAAATCATCGACTACCTACGTTTTTGCTGACGAAATCTTCAGGCGAAAGGGAAGAAGGGAGAAGTCTTAGAAAATCACCGAGATACTTACTATACTTATATCTACGTAGGTATATACATAAGATAGCAGAATCCAAGGGGGTTCTTTGAGTAGAAGGAACGTACCTAGATCTACTTTTCTAGATAGGCCACGAAGCCCAATATAGGTAAATGCTTTATTTTATAATAACAGCCGACTTCAACTTCGAATACCTGGACGACATCTTCATATTTTCTAGTAATTTTGATTTTAAAATCAAACTACTGAACCGATTTCGATAAAATGTATATGGGACCACTTCTGAAGTATTACCTACCAAACAAAAGAATAATCATCAAAATCAGTTCATAATTGGCGGAGTAATCGCGTAACATACAAAAAAAAAACATACAGTCGAATTGAGAACCTCCTTTTTTGAAGTCTGTTGAAAATACAGAAGCTTAACATGTAAGCAATAACATTATTTATACATAGCTCGTCTTTTTGTATAAGTGTATTAATAATAAACATATTTCCTATAATAGTAACCAGTATCGTATAACAAAAAAAAACTGCTCTATCTGCCGCAACTGGTTACGAGCCTCTAGTGTTGTACGCGGCCAAAGGGTAACTTACATAGAGCTTACTAAATAATGCAATTTCTTTTGTTTTTTAACCGACTTCAAAAAAGGAGGAGGTTCTATGTTCGACGGTATGTATGTTAAATTTTTTAACCGACTTCAAAAAAGGAGGTGGTTCTATGTTCGACGGTATGTATGTTTTTTAAAATGTATGTTCACCTATTTCTCCGTCAATTGTGGACCGATTTTTATTTTTTTAATTTTTTTATTGAAAGGGTATACTCCCGAGGTGGTCCCATATTAATTTGAAGTCGGTTGTTTTTTTTTCGAAAAAGTTACTTGTGTATTGTATAGTACACTATTACTTGCGCTATCAGTCAGTCATTGGTCAATGCACTTAAATACCTACCTTTCGTGTATTCAAACCGATCTTAACTTTCTTCAAAACCAACACCGCAGAGAGCAACAAAAAAATAGAAGATAAATACACAAAAAACTGCATAATTAAACCGACACCACCTCTTCCTACAGAATATTCGAAATAACTAATGGCATACTAAATTAAAATAACATTTGTACTCCAACAGGCAAACATGTTAAGTGAAATTATCTCAGTCACAAGACAAAGGTAAATTTGGTCGCGTAACAGACAACACTAAAGCCATGGTGCACACATGTTGACGTGCAAATAGTGTGGTCAAATATGTACTGTGCAGGGACTGTGGGGACTCGCCCTATATGACTAAACCCACGAAACTAGAGCACCTAGAAGGTTAATTAATGTTGACTCGCGGAACGATGAGGGACAATTTTAACCTATTTTCACACAAACGAGGAAATGGATCACACCCGTAGCTAACGTAATACCATACCTAGAATTCAGGGTGGGTGCCTTTTATTACGTAAAATTCAAATTCAAATCCTTTTATTTCGACTAATTTTTCAAGTCATATTAAATTTTAAATTCATATTACAATTAAAACATATATTTTTCAAGTCATATTAAATTTTAAATTCATATTACAATTAAAACATATATAAATTACAATATTATGTTAAAACTATTATTATCATTATTATACCTACTCCTTTTAAATAATTATGCCAAATAAAATTATACCTAATTCAATTCAACAAACAAAATTCAAAAATTTATTCAATATTAAAAACAAAAAAAACTATTAAAAAGTTTTCAATCAAAGGCTCATAGATGATGATGATGGTGATGACAAATGATGATGTGTTTCAAATAACTCCAAAAAAGCTACACTGTAAATTTATAGTAGCCATTTATGGCTACTTTTGTACAGGATAACAACTTTTACTATACAGCGGTTGTCATTGATTTAATGAGAAATTTACGGGGTGTTAGTTTGAACACCGTTGGACAAAATGTATGCTGTAAAATGTGGCCCCATAGTTGTTCATAATGATGAGTACAATGAAATACTAGAATGATAACGGTGTTCAAACTAACAGCCTGTATAGATAGATAGGAACTCTTTAATACCCCCCCCCAAATTCCTGTTCTGTTCTGTTGTTCCTGTTCCTGTTCTCTTTTGTATAATATATAATAAATATATATTAGGCCAATATCGTAGGGGTTCAATGAACTCATCGTAATGAATAACTTTTACTAAATCGACGTTGTTTATTTGTTTATATATTATTACCTTGTATTGTTTTTGTTTGTTTCTGATTGTATTTGTTTGATTAAGCGTACCCTGTCGTGTGGTATGCGTGGGGGACGTCACCATCGGTTCCAACGGAAGACCAGCGCTGGCTGTTCGCAGCCAGCATTATGCTGAGTTGGAACCGGTTTGTGGCGAAAAACTATTTGTACTGTTTAAATTTGTTATGAGTTTCTATTGTCTTGTCTTGTGTACAAAATGTGTTTTTTTCTACAAAGAAAATATTGTCTATTGTCTTTTGTCTACTATAAAATCAAAGCGGAAATCATAGAAAAAATTAGCTGCTCCATACACGTCGTTCGTGCATTATTGAACTGTGTGGGACAGCCAATTTTTTTTCTGGATTTCAGTGTTAGTTTCGTACTACAAGTTGTCCATTATGATGAGTTTAATGACCTCTTAAGATATTGCTCATGAATTCAATAACACCTTGTAGAGCCAGCCCTGAAACCAAACAAATCAGCTTTTCTATACATTTTGAGGGTGAATAACATTTTTCTATGAAACAACTGTTTTTTTCACAATTTCAGTGTTGTTCTATTTCAGTGATGAGTACAATGACCTCCTTTCAGCTTAGTAACATCAGTACGCATAACCCTCTATATCCTATAGAAAAGTAGACGTTTTCAGAATTTTAATATAAATAATAACTAAAGATATTTTTGGATTCACTGAAGCTGGAATATTTTGTTGTTTACAAAAAAAATACTATGCTCAAGAATTTCTTATCCAAGAGGGACGAGTTTTGTCAAACTTTTAGCATAAGTAAGCGTGTAAAGTTTTAAAATCATAAATAAAATATTTTAAAAGAAGATAGGTATTTACAGGTCTCCACAGACTCTTATCATATTGAAAAAAGTCTGCGTCCGACTACACTAGAAAAAATAGTGCAAGTTTTCGTAAGTAAGCTTTTTCGTCGATGGACATGTAAGGGCCACTACACATAAGCACATGTGTTTCAGCTTTAGCGCGCTTGCGTGACCACTTATTTAATTGCAGCTGTAAAAGTAAATAAACTACTAAATAATAAAATAAAATAAAAATACGGGCTGACTTTTCTGCCGTCTGTGTGACCGCAGGTTTAGAATCCATCCAGTCCGTCCGATATTTATCAGTATTGACTCAATTAGCAGCTCTCTTTCTTTTTCCAGATACCCTGCATACTTCGATTAGTGGTGGCAGGCCAAGGCCTTCATAGTTACCTCCTGCCAAAAGGTCACTCACAATATGGTCACTGCCCATATAGGTACCCTTTGTGTGTGTTCTGAGTTTGTTTTAGTAAGCGATTATACGTTCATATAAGCGCGGAATTTGTTTTATTAGTGTGAAATTTTACTTGAAAATAAGTCATGCATGTTTGTACCGCGTCCCTCGCAAAAAGTGGCAGTTTATGGGTACGTAGCCATCGCCATTGGCTTCTCCATTGTTATATTTTCGAAGCCTGCATAAGGTATTGAACTTAGGCATTTTGCTTCTTAGGTAGTTAATTCACTTTTTAAGTACCTACCTAACTCTATTATAATTGATGTTTAGTACCTATATATGGGCACGTCGCGTCATGACCGTTTTGTATTCAGCCAGAGATCAGTCGGCCAGGAATTAATTGAAGTTTGATGGCCGGCTGGCGTCAAACCAATTGAACTTCAATAATTGCATTAACCCGACGGGTCGCTTTTTACGATCCACGCCAATTGAATAATAAATCATTACTGACGGAAGGTTATATAGTGATCTGCTGAATTGTTGTTAAACTGGGTGGATTAACCTCTACCTTTCTGTTTGCTGTAGATATTTGTCGCTCATAAGGTTCCTATTTGTACCTAAGTATATCTTACTTTTTCGTAAGCAATTGCCACAAAAAAGCATAAACAACTTTGCCAGTTTATCAACCGCCAAGCAGTAATTTGCAAGCATTACGGTAAGCGTTTCTGTTTGAATGTTACCAGAGAAATTACTGGTTATTCACCAACTGCACTCTACTGCAGAGTCCGCCTGGGGAAGTACCACACCTTTGCCAGTTATTCAACCGCCAAGCAGTAGTGTGCAGGCATTTTTGTGTTCCGGTTTCAAGGGCAATTTTACCAGAGAAATTACTGGGTATGAAGAGATTTAACATCTAATATTTCAGGGTGACGAGCACAGTGCAGTGCGGCGCAGGATTGTGTTCGCAAGTTCACAATTCTAGCACTGCTAATGTTAGTGGCAGGCGTGACGCTTACCACCAGGCGAACGTCTTGCTCGTCTCGTCACTTAATCGTATAAAAAAAAAAACTGGACACGAGGGGCTGGACACGCGTGTGTCCAGCTGGTGAAACTCAAAATAGTACAGGGCTTGAAGAGATTTGACATCTAATATCTCAGGATGACGAGCGCAGTGCAGTGTGGCGGGGATTTTGTTCGCAAGTTCATAATTCTGGCATTGCTACTTTTATGGGCAGGAGTGATCACTGAAGAGTAGAGAAGGGCCTTCGCTTTTCTGTGGGAGTGATGCTCGCCCCCAGGCGAACGTACGTTCGGAACGTACGTAGCGCTCGTCACTTCACACCATTCAATAAACTGACTCATTTATCTATTTGTAGTTTAAATAATAGTATTAAATAATTAAACTCGACTTCAACAGTTCTATTAGTTTAGGTAGGTACCAACGATATTTATACTATACACGACTACTATACTACTACTACTTTTACTATATATATATAACGATATTTATAACATGGCCTCATTGGTCTAGCTCACAACGTTTGTTACTCGTATTATTGTTTTAATATATATATATTTTTTAAGTGTCTAAATTATGTAATATTTGCAATCCGAATCCACTGTTTTAGCCATGTCGAGTGCTTGCTTTTTTGGATCATGGGATCGTTCTGTATTTTTCAAACATGTTTACTGTATTATGCAATTACTATGATCTGTTGTAAGTGCCTAATAAATAAATAAATAAAAAATAGGCTTTGTTAGAGTCTATTCAAAAACGACTAATAAGAGAGTGGTCGTAGCCAAAACGTGAACTACAAACATTAAGATTTGTAGTTTATAATATAACTGAAGGTGTATTTATTTGTACCTTGTATGTAAAATATATGGTTATTATTATACCGGTGGTTTGAAACTGGTTTTTGACTCAGCTTGCTTGGTTTGAGTAGCCCGATCTGCCTGCGCGGTTAATGCCCTTCGAGAATTGTCCTTTCCAGGATTCTTACTAAGATACAAATCAACCGCGATTGCGTAATTTGTGCGATCGGCTGGCAAACGGGCAGTCTCGGAAGCTTGTATCCAAAGATCCAAACTTAAGAGCAGCGCTATACGAGTTGAACCGTAAACAATCGCGAATAACTAGACATTTTTAAAAGTTTTAGACGTCGATTTTCGTTAGCTGGAAGGTGTCCCCTTTGCAGGAGATCGTCTAGCTATATTATTCATACCACAGCAGAATGAGATATGCTGCCGCCGAGCAGTGCACACGTGCTTAACATTAGAGGAAAGTAACTAAATGTGGAATACTATCCTAATACTATAAATATACATTATTTTTTATTTAGACGTCACGTGTGCTAGGTACTCTTTTCATTGGTATTCAAACAGGAATACCCCGGATATATAAATTTATTTCGAATACCATAATCTGCAATCTTTTAAAATAGCGCATGCATTTCGTTCTACATTTTATATGTAAAAATATCTTCGTATTTATCTGTACCTATGAAGTCCTATGAATACATTGTCATGTCGTAAAGAATAAACTTTATGAAATAATAATACGTGTTTACTGTTTATTCAAGTTGTGATAACATCACTGCTGATAGGTCACTTGACTGATAACACATGATTTCAAAATAATTACGATCCGTCACATGACTGCAGTTATACTTGTAGCCAGCAGAATACTATTATACTATATAATATAATTGGTACTCATGTCATAAGACAGTTAAGTCGTAAAGGATGTTACAACTTATGTCTCTTCTCTATTATTGCTCCCTAGTTCATAACTAATTATTCCTTAAAAACATAATAAAATCAAAATAACGCCCCAAACTAAGCAATGCGTGTACAATGGAAACTAGGGGCCGTACCCTGAACGCTTATTCCGGGACCGAATAGGCTCAGCTGCCGAAGCTGCGAAACTGTGAATTTTATCGCCCCGCAATAAAGTTCACGGTCGCGCAGTGTCAGCAGCTGAACCTATTCGGTCCCGCTATAAGCGTTCAAGGTCCCAGATAGCTGATAGAATACTTATATACAATTATTTTTTGTACATAGTATTCTTATAATACATACTACATCCAAACATAGAACAAACATCTATGTTCGTCACATACATTTTTGTCCTGGGGGGATCGAACCCCGCAATCTATCTGTATAATATATATAAAAGGCTCTGTCCTGACTGATTGAGTGACTGACTGACAGACAACGCACAGCCCAAACCGCTGGTTGTACAGACTTGAAATTTGGAGGGTGTATTCGTCTCGATGTGTAGGGGTGTTTTTCGAAATTTGACCCCTAAGGGGGAAAAAGGGGGAAATGTTTGTATGAAAGTCCTTTGTTATTGTTTGGAGTTGGTAGAGTTGGTAGAGTTTGCTTGGAATGATTTAGAGTGGAGAATTTTGGGAGCGGGCCGAATTTCTTCTGTACGCGGACGAAGTCGCGGGCAACCTCTAGTAATAATAATAGGTAATCATGTCAGGAGGTTCCTCACTCTGCAGCCCTAACCACCGGCGCCTTGCGCCCTGCCCCGCTGCCGGCGGCACTCTAGTTTTGAATTTTTTATAACTTGTATTTTTGTATTCATATATTTATTGCAAAACACTGAAACACTAAGGAATTAAATAAATACGTGAATAATAATAATAACAATGGTGGGATAATACCATTAAAGGTGGCAAAATAGGGCCCTCTGTCAAACGGTACATCTATATTATGTGTTGCAGCCTCGCGCAGCTGAATCGTAGAATTCGTCGCATTACATAACAGTTAACGGCTAGCCATTTTACAAAACCAAGCCGATTTGGATTTTATTAACTCATTGGGCGGCAGTTGCGAGTAGGTAATTATTTATGTACCTGGGTATGTCCAAAAAACTGCATCCAGACCAGAGAGGAGCTAAATCCTCCAAGATCCAGACCCACAGGAGGGCGGGCAGCAGCGTCCTCTTAGTTAACGGTTGTGAGCATTCTGCGATCCCCAAGCCGCCTGCCAAGCGTGGGGATTATGGCAACCACTCCCTATTGAGTGGGAAGCCTTCATTCGTCCAGCAGTGGACTTTTTCTGGCTCATAATGAAGTATTTATGTACTTGATGTTTTTAATTAATTTTTTAATGTATTAGCTTGGGAAAGACCTAAAACAAGACTTTTAGTTGTATTGAATGATCTTGCTAACGCTTTTTATGGTTGGTTTATTGCAAGAAATAAAATATTATTAGGCTGAAAGAGATTACTTTTAGAGATAATTATGTTCGCTGCCATCATCATGGATATATAACTGCAAAAATTTAAGAAAACCGTTATAGGTCATCATGAAACTGTTTCATAGTTTCAAATATTGTTTTATCACCACGATATAGCATACCTTATCAATATGTAATAATAATTGATACCCAATAAATTAACTACGAAACAGAGTAGGGGCTGGTGCGGCGGCAAATTCGGCAGAGCAGCACAAGCGGCGCAAATATGCTAATCTCGGCAGAGGTTACATATTTGAGCCGTTTGGTGTTGAGACATTGGGTCCGTGGGGACCGGGACCTCATCATCTTTTCAAAAACATATCCGAGCGCCTGGTCGACGCGACGCGTAATCAAAATGCTGGCGTTTATTTGGCCCAACGCATAAGCATTGCCATCCAGCGTGGCAATGCCGCCAGCATGCTGGGTACGCTGGCGACTGGTAGTGGGCTTGAGCATTTGGATTGTCTCTAGACTTTCATCTGTCTGGGTACAATCCTTTTGTTTTTTGTTGTGTAGTAGGATAAGTAGTCACTACGAAACTAAAATGATGAGATAATACTAACGTACACAAGTGCCTACTAAATTATTTGTATTTTCGTCCAGTCATGCATTTGTTTAGCATGGTTTGAGATATCTACTTTTATCTAAAAATAGTTCATTAGATGTATCATAATAATTTTATAACCGGATCTTACTTCAAATCATGGAGATGGACGTTACCTTTAAGGCGTAAGAAAATTATTCGTAAGGTGCGAGAGATATACATACATAGTTAGGCTAGTTAGTTATAACTAGCTATGTATGCTACGAAATTATAAAATTATTTATTGACGTAAAAAACCTGGCTACTTCCCTTCAAACCTGGTTACTTCCCCAGGCGGACTCTGCAGTGGAGTTCTACCACTACAAAGTCCTACCACGCCTTAATCCTATAAGAGGAAAAAATTAAAAGATGTACGAGAAGTCTTTACTTGAAGATAACCAACTTTACATTTACACCCCGTGATTTTTTTTACTAGTCAAAAAACCATGTAAGTAGATCGAAACTGTTACCAGTCGCAAAAAAGTACAAAATCTTTTTTAGGTATATAACTCTAGACCAGATAAAAAGGGGAAAGTCGATACTGTGACTAATAAAACTTCTCCGTATATTTTGAACGTGGAATCTTTATAAAGAGTTCATGCGAACTTAATATTGTAGGTAGGTAAGTCAGGATCCTTCGCAGATCAGTTATGTACGGTTCCCTTCCACCGATGAAAGGAAAAGGGCGCCGTATGAATACCAAACAGGGTCTGAGGAGCAAAGTATGTTGGCTTAATGTACTTTCCCTGAATTCAATAGGTGGAAATTCAATTTTACTGAATTGGCTTATAAAAATTCTATGCCATTACAATAATCATTGTTTTTCCGTCTTCTGGCTTATGATTATGGAACTCTATACAGGGTTATAGGTTAAGTCGATCTTGATCCTTTAGGGGGGTTAAAGTATACATCATTATTGACTTATTTGACTATGGGATCTCCTATCCAAAACCTGGTTTTGCCAAGGAATAAATTCGACCCATAAGTAACAACTTATTTTTATTTCCACTATGGATTTTAAATGTAAGTATTTTAAAAAGAATTCTAATAAAAACCCTAGAGTGTTATACCTTGTTGGATAGCCGAAGAAATGTAGATATTTTTAAGTACATCTGCAAAATATTTTTTTTTATAATCAATAGGAGAAACAATATGGTTAAATTTATTTGTTTTTCCAACAGTCAATCAACTATTCCGACACATTCTTTGTTCAGTTATATAGGGTTTTGGGAATGATTATTATAAAATAACTTAAAGCTATGCAAAATCCATAAAAAAATAAGCGGCGCAAATTAGACAGATAAATAACTAGGAACATAAATCGGCATTTAAAAAACAACCTTAAACGGTAAGGTTTTGGATACCCCTATAGAACCCCCGTTCTATAGTCAAATCAGTCAGTAATGAAGTATACTCTAACCCCTAAAGGATCTAAAGAAAAAAAAAGGAAGATCGTCTTACCCTGTAACCCTGTACGTAACGTGTAACGGCGGTCAATGTTTTTATCATTATGAACAGCTTTACTTTGTTTTTGTTTTTTTTTTTGTTTTTTTTACGGGCAGCAGCGTCCTCTCGGTTAATGGTGGTGAGCATTCTGCGATCCCCAAGCAGCCTGCCAAGCGTGGGGATTATGGCAACACCCCTCTATTAAAGGGGAGGCAGGGAGCAGTGGACGTTTTATGGCTGATGACGATGTACAACTTTAACTACGGGGCCAACCCTGTATTCTCAATAAAATATCAACTGTTCCATACATTTTGACTGGGGTGACTAAAAAAATTCTATGAACTTTTTTACCACTAACTGTGTTTTTTTTCTATTCATGAATTTAGGGTTGGCCCATAGTAAAAGTTATCACAACGATGAGAACCTATAATGACATCTTTTTGGCTTAGGAATACCGTAACGCGCAGAGAGGTAAATCCGCCAAGGTAACGCGTAACTCCGTAAGTATGGAGTTCCGTAGGTAGGTATAAATGGAACTTGAATCAGCTTGGTTGTAATTATGTAGGTAATCTAGGTAACCAATTTGTCATTAAGTGTTTAATGGTTATTAGGTATTTTAATTGCCTTCACAATAATACTAGAACTTCATCGTGGCGTATTATATAAACATTATAACTGGTAAGTAAATGCCTTTGTATGAAATCTGCTACAAGAAACGTAAAAAAAACCGAATTCAAGCTATTAAGGGACCACCTTGAAAACAAAAAAAAATGTTTCTTTTCCACTTTTTTTCACTATCCACACTGTAGTTTTTCCCGCTAGGTGGCGCATCATCGATGCGGCCATAGTCTACTGTCAATCTTATACATTTTGTTTTTGCAGATAACATTATAAAGATTCGGATTACCAGGGAGAATCTAGATAAAGTCAGGAAGAAAGTAAGCGGGAATACATTTGTATGGAGAATAGCAGACCGTGTTCGAAGTTATACAGGTCCTATGGCATTGAGCTAATATCTATAGAGTCACAAACGTGAAAAAAAATGTCCGCGCCAAAACTCGGCTTACGCTATGCATTGCGCCGACTTTTTGAACGACTTGAACTACGATAACACACAAGCGCCCAAGCATGCATTGAACACTATACAAGCGACATAACGTCTAAAATCGAACAATTGTGAACTATAATAATGTACGTATAGGTATGTACAACGGCACTCGGACGTTTATTGGCTGTTTTCACTTAGAGATTGTGACTCTTTAGATATTAGCTCAATGTCTTAGGCGAGTTTATCCATGTTTCAAACTCGTTTGTTACTGCAGTTAAGTTGCTTAATACTGTATCAGATAGAGCCATATTAAATATTTGGCGATTATGCAAGTTCATGCATCTCAAACTTCGATTTTTCAAGGATTTCTCAACGTTACTCGTAAAGTAAAAAACTAAATACAATTCTGTTTATGAAATTCCTTAAAAATTGATAAATGTATCTATTATTATATTTATTTATTGCTAAAACATAGGCATGCAAGTTTTTGCCAGGTTTGGTAACCCATCAATCATCGGTTAATGGTGGTTAATCATCTAAGTTACGGTAAGTTAGAATAAAAGTATCAACTTTTATTCTAACTTACCGTAACAGCGATTGGTTTTGTTTGATACACACAGATGATCGTTAAATCGATTTAACAAACGGTATTGTACGGTTTAATCGATTTAACACACATTCCTTCATCAAATGGAATTACTTAGGTACTATAAAATGGTTTTATTACGGTGTTAATATAAATTAAGTAGGTACTTATACACTAATCCACATATACAGGGTTAGTCCTAATCATTTAGCATCTTTTTAAGTCATATACCATGGAGGCATATACTGTACATAAAAACAAACTTATGAGCTGTTCCATACTGTACTACTAGTGTACTGTACTGTTCTGTACTCTGCAGGTTCACGTTGCCATTTGATTAACTGCTGTCTTATATATATATATTATATATTTATAATAGGCTAGATGACTGGTTTTTTTTATTGTCCTTTTCAAATGTGGCCTATAAATATAGCTGATTAATGAAAAGAAAATTAAAATCTGATCAAAAATAAGCAACTTATAAGCATTTTAATATCATGCTAGACAGAGAGCGAAACAGCAAATCGTGACGTCACTTGTCAGGACGCCATATAAATTCTATTCTGACAAGTAAGGCGTGACGTCATTTTTTGTTTTGTGGGAAAAAATATTAAACGCTCATATATCAGAACATTATTAACCGATTTAAATAATGTTTTCAATAAACATACTATATTAACTTAAATTCTTCATCAAAGCTATTGGTTTCAACGATTTAAACATCAGTCATCTAGCCTATTATTAATATCTATGTAATGTCATTTAGTTATTGTTTACTTTTAAAGCTCTTTGATTTCGCTAACCTTAAACTTAAGAAGCTAAATATGGTTTTTGTTGTGTACATATATTTTGAATTGCGATCCAGGTCATAACTCTTAATGCTGTTATCATATTTATTCATGATTGTAATTTGTATTGTGTGCTTATAAAATAAAATAAATAAATACTAAAAGTTCATCGACCTTGGGCAAAATGTATATGAGACAGCTGTTAAAAGGATGCTAACTGATTAGGACTAACCTTGTATAGAGTGTTACGGTACAGCATTACTAAGCTAGTCATTGTATGATCATCATTGAGAACAACCTTTTCTTTTTTTTACGGGCCTACCCTGATTAGCTTTTTTCTTTTTTCTCCGGACGAATGCAGGTTTCCTCGCGAAGTTTTCCATCACCGAAATGTCAGTTGTAAGAAAAACTTAAGAAACAGGCCATCGCACGTCGTAGGGGGATCCACACTGAGATTTTTTTCCGCTGTGGCGCATCGTCGATCCGGCCATAGTGAATTGCCAATCTCATACATTTTATTGTTTTTTTGTTTTGTTTTTGCAGATAACATTCTAAAGATACATATTCTTCCAAATCTCCTTCTTAGGAAAGCTCTGTGCAACATAAATGTAAACAACTATCTAACCTACAATTCTACATATTTGCAGGTATGCAGCCGTTGAAAGCTGCTAAAAATCTTAAAATAAGGCACAGTCAGCACCCAGTATTTTTCCTTGGACTAGATTATTGACATCATCAAGAGCAAATAGATATAATCAACGATTAACAAGAAAACTTAATTTTGCCACATCCGGACCGCCACTGGCGCCATCTGCGAAAAGTTCTGCCTTTGCAACCTCATTGAGATTCGAAAATAGTGGCACATCTTAGCTACTTAAACAAATAGCAACACTAAGCTAAAATGATAAGGCTAAGATGCCTTGATTTTTTAAATGATATTGCTAACGCCTTAATGGTGAAAGGCGTTAGCCTTATTATCTACAACAAACTACAAAGACCACTTAGCCTAATAAACAAAAAACTAAAGGATTGTATCCAGACCGATGAAAGCCTAGTGACAATGGTTGGTTTATTGCAAAATATTATTAGGCTGAAAGAGATTGCTTTTAGAGATATGGTCGCTGCCACTGCTTGGATATAAAACTGCAAAAATTAAGAAAACCGTTCAAAGGTCGTAATTAAACTGTTTCATAGTTTCAAATTTTGTATCATCGCCACGATATGTTACAAACGCTATCAATAAACAGGTAATAATTTATAATAAATTAAACCGAAACTAAAATTTCGAGATAGTACTTATTTACCCAAGTACGTACTAAATTATTTAAATTTTCGTCCAGTCACGCAATTATTTTGCCATTGCCTGTGGGTATGTCCTGAAACTACATCCAGAACCACCGGACCAGCAGCGTCCTCTCCGTTAAGGCCCGCTTGTAGCGAGGTACGTCCAGGCGGGTAAACGGTAGGCGCGAACGCTTGAATTGCTTTTTTAGTGTTTTTCATTGTTTTAAAAAATATGACAAAGAAATAGTGTAATCTTAAAAAAAAAAACTAAACAATACTATATTCTATCTACTAATATAAATTTCACGTGGTTTCATAATGTATTTTCTTAGTTCTAGCTAATCGAAATGCCAATTTAGTGTCTATTCTGTTTTTTTTCTATCGAGTCAAACATTCAAAATCACGTTTACTAAAAAACAAAATATATGATCAATTTTAATAAAAAAAAAATTTTTTGGTTCAATATCAGGCATGGACATGGGACCTGGGTATGTCTTTAAACTGCAACCAGACCCACCGGAGGACGGGCAGCAGCGTCCTCTTGGTTAACGGTGGTGACCATTCTGCGATCCCCAAGCCGCCTGCCAAGCGTGGGGATTATGGCAACACCCCTCTATTAAGGGTGATGTCTTCGTCCAGCAGTAGATGTTTTATGGCTGACGACGAATATCGGGCATATTGGATTTAACCCAGTTTTAAAACAAAATTCAAGATTGCTTCAAGCCCGTTAACGGTTTGAGCATTCTGCGATCCCCAAGCCGCATGCCAAGCGTGGGGATTATGGCAACACCTTTTCCTTAGTAAAAGTTGTTTGTTTTGATGTACAGAATATGCCCTTAAAAGGATGTTAACTGATTAGAACGAATCCTGTATAGCTAATATTATGCAATACACTGTAGGTACACAATATAATATTATTTCGTCTATGTAATACAAAATATTTGATTTTGTCACTGACTCTACTTATTTGCGTGGGTGGCACAAATTCAAGATAAACTTTTAAAGTAAATAAAAGATGATATCAAATGCCGAAGTGTAAAGTCATATCTCATTATGTGGTCCAATGTTTGTGCAGAGGCATATTAATTATATGCGGGGTCAGGAAGCCAAATATTTTTAGTATTTTGAGTAATCACGTTGTAAAACTAGTTGACATTTCCATTAATGTTGTGAAATATATCCAATTTTATACTCGTGTAATAATGAGGGGAGAATTGTTTTTGATTAAAAAAATATTACGTGTGCTGGACTGTGGAATAAGGAAAGAGAAAGAGTTCTCTCTCTGTCTGCTGGTTACCTTTTCAAATAGAAGTAAATAAAACACTAGTACAAAATGGGAGTGTGCCACGCAAGTCCCGAGTGGGCAAAGGTCATCGCGGAGTGGGTTTTCAGGTCGCCCCCAATGCGGGCCGGGAAGTTCAAAAATGATTGGAAGTTTTTTTATATATAAGTACTTATAATAAGTTTCTAGTGACGACACGAGGAAGGCGTTCGCCTGGTGGTAAGCGTCACGCCTGCCACTAACAGTTGCAGTGCCAGAATTGTGAACTTGCGAACACAATCCTGCGCACTGCACTGCGCTCGTCACCCTGAGATATTAGATGTTAAATCTCTTCATACCCAGTAATTTCTCTGGTAACATTGCCCTTCAAACCGGAACACAATAATGCTTGTACACTACTGCTTTTCGGTTGAATAATTGCCAAAGGTGTTGTACTTTCCCTGGCGGACTCTGCAGTAGAGTCCTACCACTACATTTACGCAACATTGTTAGTCAACATGAAGAAATGGGAAGAAAATAAACTTTGGCCACCAGTGAGGCAAAGAGGAAAGATTAAAACAAAGTAGCTCTCTTGTCTGGTAAGTGTCTCTCTGGCTCTCTGGTCTCTCTCTGGTGGTGGCTGCTTGTTAGAAACCTTTAAACATTAATATAGTTCAAGAGATTTGATAAAACACCAACCCGCAACTGGGCCAGGGTGGCGGATATGGCTCAATCACCCACCGAGGGTAGGCGTTATGTCCAGCGACATACTATTAAAAAGGCTAATTAATTATGCTATGTGAAAGGTTATAGGATAACTTTAATCTCGGATTTATGTTTTACTCGAAGATGAGGTTTAAGATGGAGCAGGCTTGCTGATGAAACCGATTCAAACATATAAATATGATAGATTGTATGTATATTGGATTGTAAAGTTATTTAGGAATTTAAAGTGGTGAATTTTGGAAGCGGGTCGAACTTCTTCCGGACGAAGTCGCGGGGACCTCTAGTATGTAATATACTATTCGCCTTATTTGTCTGGAAAAGATAGCTTTTATCGATAAGGCCGTCAATTGTTACACTGATAATTATTCTGTTGTACGAGTATGGGCGGTTTCACACTGACTGAGTTTGTCAGTGTGAAAGCGTGTAGTACTATTTTTGTTTTATTTATACGGGAATACTCACGTTTAATTAAAACGGATACTCCGACTATAGTTTCGATCACATCCGGTGACCTTTTTCAAAGAGTGAATACACGTGTAGTACTAATTATATGAAACTAGCACTCCGACGATATCGTTTCTTGGTCAGTGTGAAACCACCTAATGTAATTAAGTATTTCTTTTGATGTCTACAATAAGGATTTTATTTATTGTTATTCCCAGCCGCAGCTGCAACAATAAATTAAAAATGATAATCTATCTAAACTTATCTTTTTTATTATTATCATTTAGGTGTAGGTAAACCTACTTACCTAATAATAGAAGTTATTCAATTCGCTTTATCTTTTGTTAGGCGATAGTACAAGATAAAAATAATAAGCAATACATAACAAATCACATTAGCTAGGAAAACAATAGCAAACCGTTTCGCCTTT
Organism: Erannis defoliaria; assembly: GCA_905404285.2. Lineage (NCBI taxonomy): Eukaryota > Metazoa > Arthropoda > Insecta > Lepidoptera > Geometridae > Erannis > Erannis defoliaria. The sequence continues at coordinate 5,018,987 of FR990076.1, forward strand.
CTCATAACATAACAAATTACGACACGTATTGTGTTAGTTCTAGAAAATTGAAAATTCTTTATAGCAAAGGTAATATCAACTTCCACAACACTAAAACACTTTTATCGGCTTAATAACATTTCCGCGAATCACGCAGAACGAAGCCCTTTATGTTGACAATTCACAAAATAAGCAATACTTACCCAAAATTCTAGCCGGCCGATTCACTTAAACATAACTTAGTCACTTTTTCGGGATTTCCGCAACTTCGCGCACGTGTTTTTCCTTCAATTCTGAGTGCAGGGCGCGTGCGGCGCGGTCGATTTGTGGCCCGGTACTGCGAGACTCTGGTCTGGTGACAATTGTTTACTACGGAGTACGCTCCCGCCCGCCCTACGCCATACCGCCGTAGGCTCGCTACGTGTACCATACGATACGTAGCTACGAGTAACAGTGGAGACACTAAAAGACTCTACGCAGCAAACATTGTAGGGAATCAAGGTGTCGCAAGTGCCGGGGACATAGTACCTATACTGTCTTTCGCACGGGCGTAGCTATAGCTCTTACATGGGGGGGTCTGAGGGCCCAAAATTTACAAAGATAAAAGGGGGGGGGGGTATAATCACGAACGCAAGACGATATTATATAATTGTATTTGTCGAATGTCATTATAATTTTGACCCCATTATTGTTTTCGTCGTATGCTAAGGGGAGGAGTGGGGGGAGGGGGGGGGGGGGGGTAAAACCCCCTATATGCACCCATGGTCTTCGTCTGTAGCCGTGTGTTAACGTCACAAAGCTAAATGTGGATACGTTTGTTTACTGCCTCGTTTTAGAGGGATAAAGAGAAAATGGTATCTCGGCTCATGTGCTATGTGCTAGGCCTGTATGCTGATCTTAGGCTATATGTATTATAAAAGGTTTTTTGTGTAACAATTGTACGTTGTTACAAAATTTAATGAAATTGTGTTTCTCTATGGTTTGAATTGAAAACAACCATGTATTTTTACCAGGTAATTTTAATAAAATGTTAATTTTCTTTCACATAATCAATCATAACAATATTCTTCAATTTAATTTCTAAATTCTTTACAGACTTATAATAATAATTTCAACAACTAAATAGTATAATTTGACCTACCTAGGCTTAGTATTAGTAGGTATACATTAAAATTCTTTGCACTTGTGAGTATATATAATATGTAAGTACCCATACCTAGGTAAAAAACACATAAAAATAATGTAATATGGAAGAATCTCCATCGAAATCTACAAGATACTAAGTAAAAACATTTATGTTCTCAAGGACCACAGCCTGTTAGTACAAGGTACTTAAACAATAAAGCACCTGGAAATGGATATGTCCTAAAACTGTATCCAGAAACACCGGAGGACGACTAGCTCTTTATTAACGATGGTGAGCGCGATCCCCAAGCTTTGTGCGATCCCCAAGCTGCCTGCCAAGCGTGGTTGTTATCGTACCCCCTCCCTATTAAAGGGGGAGAGTTTCGTCCAGCAGACGACGTCTTCTGCCTGATGAAGTGATACAATACAGTTGCTATTTCATACTAGCTAACTAATAACTTACTGAATAATTAATTTTGTAATAAGTGTCAACAAACATAACATAAACAATGATTTATGCTATGTTTGTTTGCACTTCTTATAAATTATTTAGTAACGTATTTAAGTGGCTTGTATTCGTTACGATAACTGCACCTCCACGCATCAACAAACCTTTCATGACAGATGCATCACAGAATATTCTACTACCCTACGCAGTCTTATCTTCCATTACTTTGTGCGATCAGTTTACCAGTATTATTATTTGCCTCCGGACCTGTGGTACAACCGCAACATTGTGTTTCCGTAATAAACCTTTAGCTTAATTAGCTGAAAGCCGCTGGCCCACTGCTGCGCACGGAGAGGCTTCGCACGTATGTCGCAACGCGAATGTCCACTGCAACCCATGAAATGAAAACGCTACGCACGAATACGAGATTATTGTCGTCATTGTTACACGCGTGGTTTACTCGAATATGGCGCCCACGCAGCTCAACGCTTTCAACGCTATGCAAGCGGTAAATGGAAGCGTATGCGTAGGTTCTGTATGCCTCAAGTTAAAAACGCAATGTTCCATAAAAGTGCATACATAACTGCAATAAAAATCTATAATAATGTTCCAATAGATATTAAATGTTTACATGGCAATAAATTTAAGAATTGTTTAAAAAAATGGCTCATAAATAAGGTATTTTACGATCTAAATGAATATTTTGACTGTACAAGCCCGTTTAATCACTTGTTTATGTAATGCGCAAATTAGCTTTTAATTATTGTACGTCCGTAAGGATAATAACTGTTGAAACCCAAATTAACTTTAAGACTTTGTAAGCACAGTTATAAACAATAAAATTTTATTCTATTCTATTCTATTCTATTCTAGGTTCACTGCGGGATCTCTGCTGCGCTACAGTTCTCATATTCTTGGGTTTTCATGTATAGTGTGTGCTGCAGTGGAAACGTAGAACCACGTTGTTAAACAAATGAACCCACGCAGCCAAAATGCGTCGCGTGGCCGTGCACAGCGTGAGATGCAGTGCAGCAGCGGCTTTACAATGTATTTTACAATAGTACATTATTAAAAAGTCATGGTCGCGCTAAGTGCTCTCCGTTGGCTCGAGGGTTGCAAATATGTGTTTGTATATAAATCCTACCACCTTGCTCCATGCCGCCAGAGTGCTGTTATCTAGATGCAGGTCATTAATCAAGTATGTCTGCACCAGTATGTCTTTGAAATCCTGAAAATGTAAATGAATCTTAATCAATTGCTTTAAACGTTTTTGCTTTATTTGGGGTCTAATTATAAACTAAAGTGGATCTGATAAGTCCTGCACTGATATCCCACTCAATATTATAATAATGCACAATCTGGGGTCAGCATAAAGGTTTTTATGGTACCAAGAACTAAAACAAACGAAAAGCCCTCCTTTTGGTAGAGACGCCAGCTCATAAAAAACAGGTAAACTAGTTTGCGTAGTAGATGACGTTTCCTTCAGACGACATAAGTCCGTGAAGTCAAATAAAACCTCAAAATACTCCAGTCTTCCTTAATTAATACCCAGTAATTTCTCTGGTAACATTGCCCTTCAAACCGAAACACAGTAATACTTATATTAGGCATAAGCCTTTATTAACTACAACTACACAGAGTAGGGCTGGTGCGGCGGCAAATTCGGCGGAGCAGCACAAGCGGCGCGAATATGCTAACCTCGGGAGATATATTTGAGCCGTTTGGTGTCGAGACATTGGGTCCGTGGGGACCGGGAGCTCATCATCTTTTCAAAACATATCCGAGCGCCTGGTTGACGCGACGCGTGATCAAAATGCTGGCGTTTATGTGGCCCAACGCATAAGCATTGCCATTCAGCGTAGCAATGCCGCCAGCATGCTGGGTACGCTGCCGACTGGTAGTGGGTTTGAACATTTGGCTTGACTCTACTTTCTTTGAGACGTTCTTCGGTTTGGATACCATCCTTTTGTTTTTTGTTGTGTAGGCTCAGTAATACTTGCACGCTACTGCTTGGCGATGAATAACTGGCAAACGTGTGGTACTTGCCCAGGCGGACTCTGCAGTAGAGTCCAACCACTATAGAAAGTGTAAGTTACAGTTTTTTTAGTTATGGCATAGAAGAAATATGGTTATGGGCAAGCATGACGGTTACCACCAGGCAAATGTATATATCTCTCGTCACTCTATTAAAAAAAAAAACTTAGAACTTACCAGAAAGTGTATCTGTTTGACTTTCCACTTGGCATGCGATTCTCCTAGCCTGTTCATCATCGCAGCAGCAATCTCTGGTTCATTTAGGTTGACGACAGCGAGATTGAATGCCGACATCAGGTTGATGATATGTGCTTTGAACTGGTGGCTATTGATGTATTTTTCTTCAGGCAGATTGCGGACTACCCTGAAGAATTCTTTTGTTTCGGGAAACGTGTTGAAAAGCCTGTTGACAATTATATACAGGGTTAGTTCTAATTAGTTCGCATCATTTTAAGGGAATATTCTGTACATCAAAACAAACAACTTATACTATGGAGCCACCACAAAAATCGCGCAAAAAAACAGCTGTTGCCATACATTTTGCCTAAGGTCGATGAACTTTTTGTATGGAACAGCTGATACATTTTTCGCGATTTCAAAGGGTTAGGAGGAAAGTATTACTAAGCGGAAAGGAGTCATTGTACTCATATTTGTGAACAAATTTTACTATGGGCCAATCCTGAAATCGCGAAAAATGTAACTGTTCCATTTATTTATTTATTTTTCTTCATTTTTAGCATCGCACTTTGTGCATTCTGCCAGTGTTAAGTATATGCTTTTTCTAAGTTGAATAGTATCAAGTCAAATGTGTCTTAAAATCACAGTTGGGCATATAAAATTGTCACAGTCAAGTCAAAGTCATGCTCTAGTAAAGCTGTGGCGACTTTGATATAAGGTAGTACTATTATTTCTTCTGCGGTATATTAAGCTTTTAAGGAGTTTTGGAAACAACACGCAAATACGTGTTTCATCATATTATATCTTGCCACACACTCTTGCATGTAATTAAACACTTAACAAATAAAATACAACCATTTCTAATCATGAATTCGCGAAAAACCCAAGTTTAAGAAAATAATAGATTGGAGCGACATAATTTTTCCGTGTTCCCGCCAAAACTCTTCCATACATTTTGTCGGGGTGAAGTGCAACTCCCTATGGAACAGAAATTTCTTTTTCGCGAATTCAGGGTTGGGCACGTAATAAAAGTTGTTCACAATCATCTACTTTCGAATTAGGATAACCAATAAGCGTAACCCTGTACGTAATACTTACAATCCATTTCTTTTTGTGTAGTAGGTTAATAAGTGTATTTTGTTTTAGTATTTTTATATGAAGTAGGTTTTAAATGCATAGGGAACCACGGGCAAAGAGCGATAGATAGTAAGAAAAATTATGACCACTGGCAGGACATGTACCTGCATAGGAGCAATCTCTGGGTTTCCGTCCCAACTGCTTTGCCAATTAAGCAAATAAATGATTAATTAATACATTAATTTTTATTTTGTTTATGTCACTAATGGACCTGGGTATGTCCTTGCTGCAACTGCATCCAGACCCACCGGAGGACGGGCAGCAGCGTCCTCTTAGTTAACGGTGGTGAGCATTCTGCGATCCCCAAGCCGCCTGCCAAGCATGGGGATTATGGCAACACCCCTCTATTGGGAGGCCTTCGTCCAGCAGTGGACGTCTTATGGCTGACGACGATAAAAACTATACTAAATTATACTATATATATTTACTATACTATTTAAGTATAGTTCTTACCGTCTAAACAGTTCGGTTCCGTTTGCAAGAGCATTGGCATAGACTGTTGCCCAGGATTTCTGGACTGTGTAGATTTCCCTCTTTGTGAGCCCAGAGAAGGGATTGATGGCATCGGGGTCTCCGCCCCACCAAACATGAGTGATCCAGCCGCCCATAACTGCAAACAATTAAAAGGTTGTTTTTTTGGCAAGTTTAAAAAGTTCACGTGGTGAGCATTCTGCGATCTCCAAGCCGCCTGCCAAGCATGGAGATTATGGCAACCCCTCCCTTTGAGGGGGGGGGGGGAGGCTTCTTCCATCAGTGGACCTGTGATGGCTGACGAGAGAAAAAAATTACAAAGTAACTGGATTCCACCCCATGTATGTATTTCCAAATACTTTTTACACAATAGCGATTTCCATTCGCGCTCGGCTGGCCATAGTACTATTATTTATTCTGTGGGCTGGCATAGTTATGTTTGATCAGCAATCAGTATTAATTTGATTTCTAAGTTTTAATCTATATTTTTTTAATTTAATCTATATGTTTTCGTTTCTGTACTGGTAGGACTCTACTGCAGAGTCCGCCTGATCTGTCCCCTTAGATCGGGCCCTGGATCTAATTAAATTCCTTTTTTAACTATTATGGGTCGATCAAAGAGGTTCACTTCACCCCCAATCAAATCATCCACATAAAGAAAACGTAACAATTCGTGTTTCAAGTTCTGAAATAGGAGTCACGGAAGTGAAAAAAGCAATGAAAACAGTATCTTTATTTGAATGGTTCCTTTTCGGTAAACTTGCTCCATCCTAGATCGCCTCAATTCTTAACATAAGTATGGTAAAGTAGCTGCACCCCGCGGATGATGAAAAGCGGTGATGAGGATAATTAAGTTTTATGTTTTTCCGGGAAATAATATATCTCCATTCAGAGTTTCATCCAAATCCGTTCAGCCGTTTTGGCGTGAAGAGGTAACAAACGTACACAAACATACCGTCAAACTTTTTTAATTTATTATTTAGTATCATGAGATGATAACTGCTATATTAGATAACATGTGTTGTAGACTTCTTACTTATTTACAAAACACAAATTAAATAGTTACCTACGCTTAGTAAATAAAAAATCTGATGAAATCAATCGTCAAATTCATCTGGAATTGTTAATATAATATTTAAATAGGCTCAGATAATTATAGAATATGCAGGGTCATGGTCATGGGCTGTGGTCGTATCTAGGATTTTTCGTGTGGGCAGTGTAGGCCTACAAATAATAATATAAAAATATTTATTTCAAACATTATAAGATCTATATCAATTAAATTATTACAGTTACATTAAATAATATACGAAAAATACCTTTTTTCCTGCAAGACCAGTGAGTGGGTTTTTTTTATGAAAGATTATAATTAGACTATGACGTAACTAATACTAATATCAAAAGACAAAAAAAACACTTGAGTCGGGAGAATGATTCGGAAATCGATCCCAAAGGTTAAGTTGGCAAAATATTTCGAACATGAAGAGTTGAGGTTTGGCTGGGCCTGTGTTTAAATTATAATTTCTGCAAGAGTAACTTTTTGTATCGGAAACAATTCAATAGTCTGGACTGCTTATTTTGGTTTATAAACGAGGTAAACACGAAAATATGTGCGACTGTTTTAGGACTATAACATGTGAAATAGTGGACTAGAAAATGTATGCCCACCTTTGCTTCGGCCTGAGTACGTTAATGTCACTAATGTCAAATAATATTAGAATAGGTAACTACGGCTCTAGTCTTCGGGTCTACCTAACTTGGCGAAATATTATTACCTATAGGTTAGCGTGCGAGCATTATTACCACAGAGTAAATAACAGTACTCCGTAGTATTACTTAGTACTATTATTTATTCTGTATACGTAGTATTACTTAGTACTATTATTTATTCTGTATACGTAGTATTACTTAGTACTATTATTTATTCTGTATACGTAGTATTACGTAGTACTATTATTTATTCTGTATACGTAGTATTACTGAGTACTATTATTTATTCTGTATACGTAGTATTACTGAGTACTATTATTTATTCTGTATACGTAGTATTACGTAGTACTATTATTTATTCTGTATACGTAGTATTACTGAGTACTATTATTTATTCTGTATACGTAGTATTACTTAGTACTATTATTTATTCTGTATACGTAGTATTACGTAGTACTATTATTTATTCTGTATACGTAGTATTACGTAGTACTATTATTTATTCTGTATACGTAGTATTACTGAGTACTATTATTTATTCTGTATACGTAGTATTACTGAGTACTATTATTTATTCTGTATACGTAGTATTACTTAGTACTATTATTTATTCTGTATACGTAGTATTACGTAGTACTATTATTTATTCTGTATACGTAGTATTACTGAGTACTATTATTTATTCTGTATACGTAGTATTACTGAGTACTATTATTTATTCTGTATACGTAGTATTACTGAGTACTATTATTTATTCTGTATACGTAGTATTACGTAGTACTATTATTTATTCTGTATACGTAGTATTACTGAGTACTATTATTTATTCTGTATACGTAGTATTACTTAGTACTATTATTTATTCTGTATACGTAGTATTACGTAGTACTATTATTTATTCTGTATACGTAGTATTACGTAGTACTATTATTTATTCTGTATACGTAGTATTACTGAGTACTATTATTTATTCTGTATACGTAGTATTACTGAGTACTATTATTTATTCTGTATACGTAGTATTACTTAGTACTATTATTTATTCTGTATACGTAGTATTACGTAGTACTATTATTTATTCTGTATACGTAGTATTACTGAGTACTATTATTTATTCTGTATACGTAGTATTACTGAGTACTATTATTTATTCTGTATACGTAGTATTACTGAGTACTATTATTTATTCTGTATACGTAGTATTACGTAGTACTATTATTTATTCTGTATACGTAGTATTACTGAGTACTATTATTTATTCTGTATACGTAGTATTACTTAGTACTATTATTTATTCTGTATACGTAGTATTACGTAGTACTATTATTTATTCTGTATACGTAGTATTACTGAGTACTATTATTTATTCTGTATACGTAGTATTACTGAGTACTATTATTTATTCTGTATACGTAGTATTACTTAGTACTATTATTTATTCTGTATACGTAGTATTACGTAGTACTATTATTTATTCTGTATACGTAGTATTACTGAGTACTATTATTTATTCTGTATACGTAGTATTACTGAGTACTATTATTTATTCTGTATACGTAGTATTACTTAGTACTATTATTTATTCTGTATACGTAGTATTACTGAGTACTATTATTTATTCTGTATACGTAGTATTACTTAGTACTATTATTTATTCTGTATACGTAGTATTACGTAGTACTATTATTTATTCTGTATACGTAGTATTACTGAGTACTATTATTTATTCTGTATACGTAGTATTACTGAGTACTATTATTTATTCTGTATACGTAGTATTACGTAGTACTATTATTTATTCTGTATACGTAGTATTACTGAGTACTATTATTTATTCTGTATACGTAGTATTACGTAGTACTATTATTTATTCTGTATACGTAGTATTACTGAGTACTATTATTTATTCTGTATACGTAGTATTACGTAGTACTATTATTTATTCTGTATACGTAGTATTACTGAGTACTATTATTTATTCTGTATACGTAGTATTACGTAGTACTATTATTTATTCTGTATACGTAGTATTACTGAGTACTATTATTTATTCTGTATACGTAGTATTACGTAGTACTATTATTTATTCTGTATACGTAGTATTACTGAGTACTATTATTTATTCTGTATACGTAGTATTACTGAGTACTATTATTTATTCTGTATACGTAGTATTACGTAGTACTATTATTTATTCTGTATACGTAGTATTACTGAGTACTATTATTTATTCTGTATACGTAGTATTACTGAGTACTATTATTTATTCTGTATACGTAGTATTACTTAGTACTATTATTTATTCTGTATACGTAGTATTACTGAGTACTATTATTTATTCTGTATACGTAGTATTACTGAGTACTATTATTTATTCTGTATACGTAGTATTACGTAGTACTATTATTTATTCTGTATACGTAGTATTACTGAGTACTATTATTTATTCTGTATACGTAGTATTACTGAGTACTATTATTTATTCTGTATACGTAGTATTACTGAGTACTATTATTTATTCTGTATACGTAGTATTACGTAGTACTATTATTTATTCTGTATACGTAGTATTACTTAGTACTATTATTTATTCTGTATACGTAGTATTACTGAGTACTATTATTTATTCTGTATACGTAGTATTACTGAGTACTATTATTTATTCTGTATACGTAGTATTACGTAGTACTATTATTTATTCTGTATACGTAGTATTACTTAGTACTATTATTTATTCTGTATACGTAGTATTACTGAGTACTATTATTTATTCTGTATACGTAGTATTACTGAGTACTATTATTTATTCTGTATACGTAGTATTACTGAGTACTATTATTTATTCTGTATACGTAGTATTACTTAGTACTATTATTTATTCTGTATACGTAGTATTACTTAGTACTATTATTTATTCTGTATACGTAGTATTACTGAGTACTATTATTTATTCTGTATACGTAGTATTACTGAGTACTATTATTTATTCTGTATACGTAGTATTACTGAGTACTATTATTTATTCTGTATACGTAGTATTACTGAGTACTATTATTTATTCTGTATACGTAGTATTACTGAGTACTATTATTTATTCTGTATACGTAGTATTACTGAGTACTATTATTTATTCTGTATACGTAGTATTACTGAGTACTATTATTTATTCTGTGGCAGTATGAGTAGTGACACGCATATGGTAGGTATATTTAGAAGAAATCTATCTATTACTGTAAGAATTACTGTGTTGACTGACTAACTGACTGACAGACACAGCACAGCCTAAACCGCTGGTTGTACGAAATTTAGGGGTTTATTTGTCTTGATGCGTAGAGATGTACTAAGAAAGGATTTTTTGAAATTCAACCCCTAAGGGGATGAAAATGGGGGAAAACTTTTTATTTGTTTTTGATGTTTTCTTCGTGAAAAATAGTATTTTTTTTAAAGTTCACTGTTTTAAAAGAAAATTTGTGATTAAAATTGGCATTTGGATAGTGACAATTTTTTGACAGGGATGTCTTAAGAGGGTGAAATGGGGAATGACATTTTGAATGGAATGTCTTGTCTTGTCTTGACATCTCTTCTTATCATCTCTTCCACATCGCTCGAAGAACTTGGGCCGTACCATGAACGCTTATTGCGGGACCGAGAAGGCTCAGATACCGATGCTGTACGACCGCGAACCGTATTGCTAGGCGACAAAATTCGTCATCGCGCAGAGTGAGCAGCTGAGCCTATTCTGTCCCGCAATAAGCGTTCATGGTACGGCCCCTGGAAACGTGATGTGGAAGTAAGGTTCTTGAGTGGCGATTGAGAACCGGAAGTCAAGAGCAGCGTAAGTAAACCTCCCACTAGGTGGCTGACGACATTGTGAAAGTCGCGGGCAATCGGTGGATGCAAATGGCAGGGTGTGGCGTTCTAAGGGAGGGCCTTTGTTGAGCAGTGGACGTCTCTGCGCTGACGATGATAATGATGCTCGATTTAATGATAATAATAATCATAAGTTTATTCCTTGAAAAAGTCACGAAGAGTACATAATTTACTTTATTTAATAAAATATATACAAACGCATGATACATATTTGGTTACTCCTGCATTTATGACTATGTATTTAATCTCTTATCATGGAAAATAAGTGCCTACAGCAAGTTACGTACACCACAAACAATTTTTCATTGCCTTATTAACTTACCTGATCCGCTAATCGCTTTGTTATAATTTTCTTAACTGCGCGCCATCGTCGCGCACGTTTTTCTATGTTAAAGGTCGCGTGCGTCGCGTTAGATTCGTGGACCGATACTGCGATAATAAGGACAATTGTTTATTATGAGTACACGAGTAAGTTGAATAGGCACTCTAAGCGCAATGACAAGTACGCTGACTGAGCAAGTCTGCCACCGCCCTACGCTATACTTCCGTAGGCAGTAGGCACGCTACTCTATACAGGGGGTCTAAAATGGCCGCATTAAGGCCGGGTTATTCCACGTTTCGAGCACATTTTTTAATGAGATCAATTATTAGTCTATACGAACTTACTTACTTACTTTTATTAGTCTAAAGCTGTATCAGGTAGAGTCACATTTAGCGGAGCAAAAATATGGCGGTTACGCAGATTCGTGCGTGTCAAACTTCGATTTTTGAAGATTTTCTCAGATTACTTGAAATGTATAGAAATTAATAACTTTTGAACCACAACATGCTCTCCAAAATACTATTAACTTATAATACATATTTTTTTAATGTGACTATGTGCTGTAATTAGGACATAAAACTGAAAGTGGTTTAAAACTAAACACTGTTTCGTTATTTTTTTCAATCGAGGAAAGTATAATCAATCGTGTTTTCATCCACAGAAGTTACTAAGACGGATGTTCTTCTGTAACATTTTGTATTTTTGGGCTTTAAATATAGTAATTAGACTAAATAAATTTGATTTTGCGAGGGGCAAATTTGGTAAATACAAGCCTTAAGAGGACGAGTACACCCAAATTGGCTTCATTCATTGGGTTAATGTTTAGCCAAAAGTACAAACTCGACAGCACTGAAAAAAATATATGTTAACCTTTGTCGATTGCTATTTAATTTATATTTAACAACGGTCTCTTATATCGATTAATTGCCTATTTGCCTGGAAGAGATCGCTTTTAGCGATAAGGCCGCCAATTGTAACACTAGTTTTAAGTTCCTTTTTTGTGTTGTGATCATCATGACTGTTATCATTACTTTTGGTGTGTACAATAAAGAGTTAATCTATCTATCTATTAATATTTTTTTAAATATTCGTTTAGTTTTCATTAGGTTTTTATTTAATTAGAGTTGAGTTTGTTAATCTAGCTCATATTTCCTAGTTGCCTATTGTTTCGAAAACAAGTTTGCGAATAATTTTCTCAATAGAAAAAAAACGTAAAATGACCTCTAAAAACGAATTTCTTAGTCCATTTTTCTTTGTATTTTTGTATGAAGACACATAACCAAAATTAGCAAATGTTACGAGTAATACTTTAATCTATCTTACGATTGAACTAGTTGTTTTTCTTACGCAATAGCTTTATTGCAAATAATTATTTTCGAACAATATTACTGTACGAAACGGGGCGCAAGCGCGCCGGCTTCTCTTTTTTACCTATGTAATTAGAAAGAGACCACAGACGCGCGGAGAATCAGCTATTATCAGCGCCTTAAGCAATTCGCCTAAACGCAGTTCATCTTATGAATTCTTAGCAGAATGAATTGTAAAAAGTTGCTCTCGAGTAACTTCTAACGAATCTGCTAGTTTATGCAATTCATCTTTCATCGACCATTTTACGACTTTCTATAGAAAAAGTCTTTAAATTGTCAAGGTATACCTTGTATCATAAATATAAGATTAGGCGAGATATTAAAAAAAATACAGATTTATTTAGATTCACCTACACCTAGTAGTGTTGTATAACCACAGAATATATACGAGTAATACCATACTAATAGAAAGTATCCAATATAAGTATAGTAGTGTATACTTAATCTATGGTATAACATAATTTGAAAGAAAGAAAGAAGAAAAGAAAGAAAGAAAGAAAAATGATTTATTTTGTAACGTAGGTTACACCACCACTACGTGGTGGTCGTAGGTGGTACGTAGGTATTTGTGTTTTCAAGCGAAAAAAAAGGAGGAGGTTCTCAATTCTGTTGTATGTTTTTTTACCTCATAGCTCCTTCATTTATAAACCGGATGAGAATAAATTATTTGACATGATAGATTTTCTTTTTGAGAGGTATCATAGAAATTTATTCAATAACGGTTCAGTAGTCTGGTTTTTTAATTCAAAATAACTGAAAAAGATGTCATACAAGTAATCGAAATTGAATTCGGTTTGTTTTTTTTTTGAGTTATTTTTTTATACATTCAAGTGAAGAGACTTGCGAGACTTTCACCTGATGGTAAGCGTCACGCCTGCCACTAACAGTAGCAGTGCTAGAATTGTAAACTTGCGAACACAATCCTGCACAGCACTGAACTGCGCTCGTCACCTTGAGATATTAGATGTTAAATCTCTTCATACCCAGTAATTTCTCTGGTAACATTGCCCTTCAAACCGGAACACAGTAATCCTTGCACACTACTGCTTGGCGGTTGAATAACTAGCAAAGGTGTGGTACTTCCCCAGGCGAACTCTGCATTAGAGTCCTACCACTACAAAAAGCTACTTGTTTCAATTCGGCTCGAAGGACCATAAGTTAGTTTGCTAATTAGACTCACTTATATACTTTGTCATATGCATAAAACACTAAAACGTATAAACTTTCAAACCTATTTTTGTTAAACAGTGTTTTGTCAAATTTCTTTCGAATTACGATTTGTATTTGATAAAAGAAGACAAAACCATTTTTGCCTAAAATCGGTTTGAAATACTTTTTAGTGTTTTACGAGCGACGGTGATAATGAAATGCGGGCCCAGCGCTTGTAAATCGATCAAAATTAAAAAGACAACACAGTAAAGCATACCTACCTAGCTAAAACTATGCATATTACATTTGCCGGAAAATGGAGATAGCGAATCTAATTACTGCATGACAAAAAGAGAACACATGTACATGTATTAGAAGTTTGTATTGTCGTATCGTACGGCTCGCATGTCGCAAAGGCAGAGTATGACTGAAGCGAGAGGAGAGCCGGCGCTCAACATATAGTCTTCAAAATCCGTGCGCTTATTTCCCGTCCATTCATCTTATCATTGTCGCTGGTTTTATGCAAAAGACGGTTAGTGTAGAGTTATAGGTATAGAAGTACTAGGTATACAGTTCTAACAAAACAGTTTGGGTAGCCGATACGTGACTTCGGCTCTCAACGGGTTTGGTATTCAGCCAAAACTATTTAATTCGGTTATTGTTTGTTTTACAGTTCCCGATCGGGAATGAAATATCGGTCAACCGTGATTTCAGATCAACATGTTCCAGTTTATTACAAAGTACTGTCAATCAAGAAAGAATGACTACTAGTATAAGATGATTTAACATACTTATTAAGCCGAAGGAGCACATTGTACGTTTTTTTTTTAAATTCAGTTAAGTGACGAGACGAGCAAGACTTTCGCCTGGTGGTAAGCGTCACGCCTGCCACTAACAGTAGCAGTGCCAGAATAGAGTCCTCATTACAACATATATCATTGTTAATAATTGTTACCTAAGGGACCAACACCATCATCATCATCAGCCCGGAGACGTCCACTGCTGAACGAAGGCCTCCCTTTTAGACCGCCACACTGTACGACAACCTGCCATTTGCATCCACCGGTTGCCCGCGACTTTTACAATGTCGTCGGTCCACCTAGTGGGAGGCCTTCCTACGCTGCGTCTTCCGGTTCGCGGTCGCCACTCAAGAACCTTTCTTCCCCATCGGTTGTCAGTTCTTCGAGCGATGTGGCCTGAAAAAATTGATCTATAGCAAGAGTGTATTTCGTCTACAACAAAAGTAACTTTAAAACAAGCAAACCATTAAATATTTATTTATTTAATCGGTTTTGTCATCAAAACTAAAGGTGTGTACCAAACATCATATCAATCTGTCAACAGGAAGGGGGTAAAATATAAATTACTAAAGAAAACGAAAATAGAAACAAAATAATAAACAGGACAAAAAGAGGTAAATCCTTCTCTAAGCAGGGCAAGCTAAATAGGTATAACAAAATAAAATTTAATAAAAAACAAGTGACTTCAAACTTTTATGGGAGGGACCACCTCGAGAGTATAACCCGTTCAAACAAAAAATATGTTTCAAAATCGGTCCATAATAGGGCACATGCATGTGTTTCAATTATTAAAAATAATAGGATAAATGGAGAGTTTAACTGAATCTGATGCTTAGACGTCAAAAAAATAAATTATATCGGCTGGTAAAGTTCTGAAATATAAGCGTTCAAAGTATTTGGGAGGGAGTCATCTGTGCCTTTCTAGCAAAACACGTGCACGGTATAGAGTTTGCTTGGAATCGTGAACTTTGACGTCATAAACCTAGTATCTAGTATCCTAGTCCAGGGAGGGCCCTGTCTAACATGAAACTAAAATGTTTATAACTTCGTTATTTGTGCACATATTAAAATTAAACTGTCGACGACTTGTTTTGTTGCCAGTCAGCTTTTTTGTGAGTCAATAAAAAAAACACACGCATATTCCCTATTGAAGGAGAAATCGGTAATCATAAAAAAACATACATACAGTCAAACATAATTATAACCTCCCATTTTTGAAGTCGGCTTAAACGTATGGAATAAAAGATTTTTTTGATATCATGATCGGTTCCATAGTAAAAGTTGTTCAAGACAATGAGTACTACTGAGTGGTACTGGGTTACCGGAGTTATAAATGAGGGAAATATTCGAGGAGCACTTCGATTCCACATTTTTATTTGCATTTAGAGGTTGTAGAGCTCTCTGCCAGCCTGTGTTTCCCTTAAAGTACAATAGGGGCGTCGTCAAAGCCAGAGTAAACAGGTTTCTTCTAGGTAAGTGAGTTCAATCGTTATCCACCGCATAACATCGTCGGATGTGGTGTGGCCAAATAAATCATTAAATATTGGTGATAATTTTGAACAGCGCCATCTATCCCCAAACTAAGCAAAGCTGCTACTATGAACCACGAGCACAGCAGATAGCAGAATTCAAGCGAATTTGAAGACAAATAAACGGGACTGCATTCTGCGATTCCCAAGCCGCCTGCCAAGCGTGGGGATTATGGCAACTCCTCCCTATTAAGGGAGAGGCCTTCGTCCAGCAGTGGACGTCTTTTAGCTGTTGATGTGTGTGTGTGTGTGAGTGAAACGGGACTGTCCCGTAGAATCGGTACGGGTGGCAACTCTGGATTATAAATATGATAATATACAAGTACTGTTGTTCCACGTTGCTCTACATACCTTTTCTATGCTTTAAATGGTAAACAAGCAGACGAGTTGCCTGATGGAAAGCAATCACAGTCGTCTTTGGATATCTGCAAAGCAGGGCAACACAGTGACACTGTTTACACGCCTTTTGAAGAACCCTACACCTATCATAATTTCGTATGAGATTGTAGGGATGACGATAAAGGAAGTGGTGAAAGAACACATCATTACAGGCTTCATCATCAGCCAGGAGACGTCCACTGCAGGACGAAGGCTTCCTTTCGTAGGGAGGATTTCGTATTTCCCTTAATAGGGAGTGAATGCCATAATCCCCACGCTTGGCAGGTGGCTTGGGGATCGCAAAATGTTCACCACCGTTAAACGAGACGACGCTTCTGCCCGTCCGCCGGTGGTTCTTGATGCAGTTTTAGGACTTATCCAGGCCCATACCAGTATAATTACAGGGTTATGAGCAGGAAATTAAAAGGTTTGACATCTAACATCTCAGGGAGACGAGCGAAGTGCGGTGCGGCGCCGGATTGAGACGGGCGAAGTGCGGTGCGGCGCCGGATTGAGACGGGCGAAGTGCGGTGCGGCGCCGGATTGAGACGGGCGAAGTGCGGTGCGGCGTCGGATTGAGACGGGCGAAGTGCGGTGCGGCGCCGGATTGGGTTCGCAAGTTCATAATACTGGCACTGCTACTGTTATGGGCAGGCGCCATGCTTAGCAGCGAAAGTCCTTTATAAAATAATATTATTAAAATTCAAATTCATTTATTTCAGGTACGAGACCCATATTGTGTAGCAAATACAAAAATACAAAATATTTTACAAAAACTGTCCTAAAATCTCACAAAATTTAAAATGTCATTATTATTAATAAAATTTCATTAAGTATTATATCAATTTAATTTAAAATATAAAATAATAATAAAATAAAATAAAAATTATGTTCACATTTTTATAACAAGTAACTTAAAAAATAAAACAACCACCTTAACATTTATATGGGACCACCTCGGGAGTATACCCTTTCAAATAAAAAAAGAATTTTCAAAATCGGTCCATAATTGCCGGAGAAATCGGTGAACATACATAAAAACACACATAACGTCGAACATAGAACCTCTTTTTTCGAAGTCGATAAAAAAAAAGTTTACTTTAATGATCTCTGACTGAATGACTCTAACCAATAAGTATGTACCTACCTACAGTACTACCTTAGTAAGTGCTATAATAAATGTTTATTCTAATAAGATTAAATGTAGTGGGCGTACAGCGTACAGGTACACCCATGAACGGTTAGCACCTTCCTTATCGGTAACTGCTAAGCAGGTGTAGGCAAACATCGTTAGTTATTCCTGAATATAGGCACAAAGCAAACTGTAGGAACTGTAATGGCTAAGCATCGTACATACTCTTATTACGGTGGTACGGTTAGAAACCGTAGATCGGTTGTAAGCGTAGAACATTTCCCATACGTAGATGGCCCTGTCGTACAAACTCCCCATAATTCCTTGCAACTAGATAATGAAAATATATTGTGTACCATTCTCATCACGAACAAACATAAATACGTCCAAGAAAATTAACAGATGCCGTTATTGTTCTCATCAGCCTTATAACGTCCACTACTGGAAGAAAGCACCTTCATAGGAGGCATTGGGTTGCCCCATCCCCACGCTTGGCGGTGGCCACGTGGCCTGGGGATCGCAGAATGCTCACCATCGGTGACCGAGAGGATCCTGCTGCCCGTTCTCTAGGAGTTCTGAATGTTGTTTTAGACCCCAATGACAGGGCCCCCAGGTGCACAAACAATAAGTTGTGAAAATAAAAGTATTATTTAGCCCGCAGTGCGCGTCGTCGTAATGACTAGCAACATCTATGGATATGCCGACTTGCCGACCACTGAAGGGAGAAGTGAATAGAACGAAAATGTGACGGGCCGCGCTAACCGGCAAATGCGCTTAATGACAATTCTATCAATATACATGTTTTTACCTGACCTGGGACCTATGTCCTTAAACTGCAACCAGACCCACCGGAGGACGGGCAGCAGCGTCCTTTTGATCAACGGTGGTGAGCATTCTGCGATCCCCAAGCCGCCTGCCAAGCGTGGGGATTATGGCAACACCCCACTATAAAGGGGGAGGCCTTCGTCCAGCAGTGGACGTTTTATGGCTGACGACGACATGTTTTTAAGCTGAGAGTACTCAAAAAGACAATGTAAATAGACGCGTAGGAAACCAAACCACATTGCATCGTAATTACTTAGATCAATTTTAATCTGTTGCAAAATGGCATTTCGAGCGTTTTACTTCAAATGCTCGACTGTTTGTCATTTTTTCGTCGTAGTTTCTATACAAATAAGTGTGAAACTGGCGACAGCGGTTTTCCATACAATTGCATTACAACAAGTTCAAGTTCGTTGGCACTGAAGTCCGACGTCGCGCGTCGCATATAATATTATGACTGTACCGTATTCCGTTACTTGTGAAAAACAGTATGAATAACGATAACGCCATAGTATATAATAACTAAAAAAACGACTTCAATTTCGACTCTACCCGGATGACATCTTTCCAGTTATTTTAATTTATTCTAATAATTTTGATGTAAAACCAAATAGCTGAACCGATTTCGATAAAATTTTATGGGACCACCTCTGAAGTATTACGTACAACAACAAAAAAAACATTAAAATTAAATCGTGTCGATAAAATATGTAGTCGAATTGAGAACCTCCTTTTTTAAAGTCGGTTGAAAATAGGAGACCATAGCCTAACCCGAAATTACCTTCTATCACCACCCTACCTTAAACCAAACCTAAAATCGCGAAAATAAAACAGCTGCTATGTACGTTCTGTGGGTAAATGGCATTACTCTATGGAACAGCTGTTTTTTTCTTGGGCGGGCCTCATAGTACTTATAGTTGATTAGAAATTAACTCCTTCCGGCTTAGTTAGGTTAGGTTTTCGCGTAACTTTGTATACATTACCATAATATCATCCCACCGTTGTCTATATACCCTCGAAGAATAACGATGGGACCATAGAGTTAATAATTCTAAGGAAATGCCCGATGAATCGGGGCTGACTTAGTTCTAGTGAAGCTCCTCCATGCACAAATAAGTTTAAATTTGCTTTATGTAGTATATCACAGAAAAGCTCTCTCTTCAGTGTAGCATATCACCCTTCTGCTGGACATAAGCCTCCTCCAGTACCCCTCACATTCACATTAACAACTCTATCGGAAAGATTTCCGTTCGCATGTAGTGGTAGGACTCTACTGCGGAGTCCGCCTGGGGAAGTACCACAATTTTGCCAGTTATTTAATCGTAGTGTGCAAGCATTACTGTGTTCCGGTTTGAAGTGCATTTTTCCAGGGAAATTACTGGGTATGAAGAGAATTATCATCTAATATCTCAGGGTGACAAGCGCAGTGTAGTGCAGCGCAGGATTTTGTTCGCAAGTTCACAATTCTAGCACTGTTAGTGGCCGGCGTGACGCTTATCACCAGGTGAACGTCTTCTCGTCTCGTAACTTGATTGTATAAAATAAATAAAAAACACATTCTCCGTATTATGTCATCCTGAAAAATCAATTAGATCAATCAGTCAATGATCAATTAGAGGGATAATGTGAATCCGAACGGAAACCTTTCCGATTGAGTTGTGAATAGGGGTACAGAAGGTCTAGCCAGCTCCTAGGCGGCCTACGATCATCATCTCGGCTTTACGGTAGGCCTCCTTTGTTATGCCCTGTTATATCGTTACCTTGCTATTTCTTGGTGCTAATCATATCCAAGTTCAACCAACGTTAGAACCTAATAAAACCTCTGAATATTTTTTATATTTATAATAAAACATATTAAGTTTTTTGTAGATATTGATGTGTTCTTTAATACTGTAGAATATTTTTTTGTTCTATCTTCAATCGTTTCCGCAGCGCATGCGATGAAAGACATTTTTACATTGAGATAAATACATATAATATCATTGCATTTTTATGACAATATAAATTACACCTTGGGTTACATTATTGAAGTTTTAGTAGGGATCCCTAATTTTTTTTAGTAATAAATATAGCCTATGTTACGCAGGGATAATGTACCATTCTAATGGTAAAAGAATTTTTAAAAATCAGTCCAGTCGTTTTTGAGTTTATTCGTTACAAACATACAAAAACACAAATCTTTCCTCTTTATAATATTGGCTTAGATGGTTCACGTATACCTACCTACTTTTAAGAGTGGATTACTGTCCAAGACAGTGTCAATCAACGTGGAATGTACGTTGAATTTAAATTTAACTGTTTTGGTAGAGATAAATTATGCATTTGATAGCCCACAAATACATTAGGAATATCAATCAATCCTGTGACAACTCATCGGTATATAGGTACGTATGTCCCAATAAATCACTGTTGATTTATTTACACTTGTGGCAGGCCCTGTTTTACAATTTACAATTCCCTCCTAACCAACCGTTTTTAAAGAACCTGACGTTTGTGTTCGTTTAGGTGGTCCAGACAAAAAAGTTAGGCGAAAACGTTCATTTTCATCATTATACCTAAGTTTAATATCGTTTGCTCACAGAGTTACTTGATATAACCTATTATTACCCTATTTTCTGTGATAACCACAGAAAAGCGAAAGCCCTACTTTTTACTTCCCTCTTCAGTGGTGATAACTGATAAGGATGTCGTGACATATTTTGAATAAACAATGGGGATCCACACTGCGATTTTTATCCGCTGGGTGGCGCATCGTCGATGCGGCCATAGTAACTTGAAAACCTACAAATCTATTTTCAGCCCGTCAACAACTGCATAGATTTTATAATACGCTTTAAAAAAAACGACTTCAACTTCGAATACCGGGATGACATCTTCATATTTTCTAGTAATTTTGATTAAAAACTACTAAACCGATTTCTATAAAAAAAATATAGGACCACCTCTGAAGTATAATAACCTAGCAAACAAAAAAAGAATCATCAAAATCAGTTCATAATTGGTGGAGTAATCGCGTAACATACAAAAAAAAAAAAGTACATTTAAATTGAGAACCTCCTTTTAAGAAGTCGGTAGAAAAATAAAGCACAATACCCAGTACTTTTCCTTGGACTAGATCAACAACACCCTTACAAGAGCAGGTAGATTTATGAAACGTTTAACAAGAAAACTTAATTTTGCCACATCCGGATCGCCGCTGGCACCATCTGCGAAAATGTTTGCTTGTGGAACTTCATTTGTCAGTCCCTGTAAAGGATCCGACTATATTTTCTAACATTTGGTGATATTTTGACTAAAGCGCTTGTATGAATCTGGACTTGTTGTGAAAGATAGATAGATGTAGATTTTAGTCTCAGTTGTATCAACGTCAAGCCGTGGTAGCCATATGGGAGACCACTCAGCTTGGAATCGCGAGGTCGCGGGTTCAGCTATATGGTTCCTGTGAGCTATATGGACTTAACGTCCTGATTTTTTGACTGTTGCAAATTTTCTCACAATGCTGACACCTGCATACACCTGGAGAAATACGTGAATCCTCAACAGGCCAGTGTGGTGAATATGACCCAATCGCACTTCGAGGCTTATGTACCCATCGAGGGCTTACCCTCGTTTAGCAGTGAACTATTAAAAAGGCAGATTGTGCTTATGAAACTCTATAAAGCTTGTACCTATCTATATATATAGGTAGCATCTATATTACACTATTATAAAGGGTTCGTTTTAATCATTAGCATCCTTTTAAGGGCATATTCTGTACATCAACACAAACAACTTTTACTATATGGGGCCAACAACGAAATCGCGAAAAAAATATCAAATATATCTGTTCCATACATAAAGTTCATCGACCTTGGGCAAAATGTATGGAACAGCTGTTTTTTTTTGCGATTTCAATGTTGCCCCATAGTAAAAGTTGTTTGTTTGAATGTACAGAATATGCCCTTAATATGATGCTAACTGATTAGAACTAACCCTGTATAGACAATGCAGCGCTGATGAATCATCTATGTCGATATATGGATCCACCAGCGATATATGTCGTTGTTTGTATGAGGGCTATAGTGGGCAACTGGGCACAAGTCCAGTAAGGTGCATCGGGAGCACCAACCTGCACTTATAGAGATGAGCTCGATCAATGTGGCGCTTAGCTTAACTTGTGTTTAAAATTAAAACAAAACAGACTATGTTAAAGTCTTGGAAGTCAATTATAACTTAGGTATATTATATACCTACTTCTAATTTGTCGCATCGATTTCAAATGTATAGATTTTTTGGAATTTGCATATGCGTTTTAAAAATCGTTGCCATGATTCCCCACGCTTCGAAGGCGACTTGGAGATCGCACTTTGCTCACCAACGTTACCTAATCGTTATAGGTTATAGTTTTTTATATTTTCGTCAGTGCTAAGGGGGGGGAGGGGGGGGGGGGGGGTTGGGGGATCCCCTAAGCCCCTACTTATATACGCTCATGGAGCGGACTCTGCTATACTCGACCTCCGCTGGTTTTGGATGCAGTTTTAAGATCCGAAAATCAGTAAATATCTACTAGAATCTAAATATCTAGGTCGTATAAACTCTTACCTAAGCCGTGCACAACATAAACAGCCGATTACTTACTTAACTGCACCGACATAAAATGCCTTCTACCTCGTAAAATAATCGATAAATGCGCAAAAACAATGCACATCCCTAAGTAAGTTAACGATCAGTATTCCATGGTTAGGGTTCCTTTCATTCCATCCACATGACCACGACACATGACGATACGCTCGGGGCATCGGTGGCAAACAATGCTTCATTAGTGCATGGTTATCGTCGATTAGCGGAGCGAGTGGCGCGACATGCATTACAAATGGGTAAACATACATGCAGACGACCGCGGCACGACACGCGACTGTGCGGAGGCTAAACATAACAGACCATAGGTAGGCTAAAGCTTCCACATGGGGAGATACAGACTTTGCTTGTAAGTCAATTTAGTAGGTACTGGGCCGAAACAAGGTCCTTGTATTGTATCTACTACCTACTCAACTCATAAAATAAAATAAAATACTCATTTTGAAAAACTGTTACTATACGGGGAAATCTGCTGTTCCCGTTTACTGCTTCTCGAGTTTGTAGGCGAGACGCGGTTTTTTTTTAACTAGGTAAGTACATTTTCTTATTTTTCGTGTTTTTTTAAGTACATAGGTATTTATTTATTATTGTTTGAAAATGTTAATGAATAAAAGTTACAAAAATGAAATTGTGTGAATTTGACTGAGAATTGAGATAATTAACATTATCATCATCAGCCCGGAGACGTCCACTGCTAAACGAAGGGCATAGACCGCCACACTGTACGACAACCTACCATTTGCATCCACCGGTTGCCCGCGACTTTCACAATGTCATCGGTCCACTTCCACCTAGTGGGAGGCCTTCCTACACTGCGTCTTCCGGTACGTGGTCGCCACTCAAGAACCTTTCCTCCCCATCGGTTATCAGTTCTTCGAGCGATGTGGCCTGCCCATTGCCACTTCAACTTGCAATCTCTGTGGGCTATGTCGGTGACTTTAGTTCTTTGGCGAATATCTTCGTTCAGGATTTTATCGCGTAAAGTAAGTCCAACCCTAGCTCTCTTCATTGCCCGTTGTATGACACTGTAATTAACATCAAAAATTTAAAAATATTTTAATACTTGACATTGGCAAATGCACAATGTGTAACGCCACATTACTCTATACAGAAAAAAATATATATATACTTTTTTTTTCTTAGTTATTGGCATCGCACATTGTTAATTCTGCCAGTGTCGAGTTAATGAATTTTCAAGCTTTTATGTTAAAATCAAGTCAAATATGTCATGAAATCACAGTCACACAAAATTAGTCATGCCCTAGTAAAGTGTGTGGCGACTTTACTATGAGCTTCAACGGAGTTTTGAAAACAACACGGAAAGACATGTTTCACAACTAACATCCGTGTTCCCGCCAAAGAACATACTGATTTCAATGACATTGACGAATTGACGTCGGCATTTGAAAAGACAGTGATGTTTACAATACGGCTACGGGGCTAGGCTAGGGACAAATTACAAACATCAAAATATTCGAATAACAGAAGAGTGCTCGAATATTTTTATTAGGAAGACGTGTTTTATAATAACAAAAATCCAGGATCCGGTTCCATTCTGTTGAAATCCAGTTGATTTTAGTTTACCTTCTAAATAAACTGAAACAAAACGGTAAATATTGTACGGCGCTGTATTTTAGAATTATTTATAAAATTTGTAGGCAGATTACTCAAATGTTTTTTTTGTATAATTCGAATGACATTTGTTCGAATCGAGTCCATACTGCAATCCTGCACAGCATGGTAAAAAAAAAGTAAAAACAAAAAACAAAATCGACTCGCGCCGCAAGATCACTTTTGCCACGTGAATTTAAACTTAATTTCTTTAAAATGACTAATGTTAGTGAAGCCGCAGTCAAAAATATAGGAAAAGTTCTAAACGATCCTGCACGTCCTATGAAGGAGCGTTTTCGGGCTTTATTCACCCTCAGAAACATTGGAGGAGAAACTGCCATCGAATGCATCAGCCAGTGCTTTGTGGATGATTCAGTGCTGCTAAAACACGAGCTGGCTTACTGTTTAGGTCAAATGCAAGACAAAAGAGCTATCCCCGTGCTCAGGAGCGTGCTGGAAGATAAAAATCAGGACCCCATAGTGAGGCATGAAGCAGGTTAGATTTATCATGTTTATCTACGAGCCTTCTACAGTTTTGCACGTAGTAGATAAAAGATATCTGAAACATGTGAGATTAGTAAGCGTAAACTGATTCATGATTATGATAACACATTTTATTCGCCCTTCTTTCTATGCAATTATCAATAAAATTTGCAATCATTCTACCCACCTAAGCCTAAGCTATTGAGGGAGATTACTTTTACAGGTTGATGAAAAAATATAAATTCAAACTAGCACTCAAAACTCAGATATATGGTCCTAAAACTGAAACAAGAGCCACCGAGGGTGGGCAGCACATCAGCATCCTCTTGGTTAACAGAGAGACATGGAGAGCAATCTGCAATCACCAAGCCACCTGCCAAGCATGGGGATTATGAATAGAATAGAATAGAATAGAATCATTTATTGACATATTCAGATGTATACTAAAACTATATACAGTCACTGCTTATAATATATTCATTAGTATCGCTTAGAATATGTCTCGTCATTTCACAAAAAGTGTTTTGCTGTAAAGGAGCAATTATTGCATAACACTAAAGTTACAAGTATACTAAAATAAAATAAAAATAGGTAGGTATATAATCTAGGTCATCATAGTCATTTAGCAAGTATTCTTTTATGCTATATAACGTTCTCTCTAGCAGAAGCTGGTAACCCCTATTAAGGCGAAGGTCTTCATCAAGCTGTGGATAATGTCTTCTGGCTGATGATGATGATGTAATCAATACTCATTAACCTTTATACCTTCATGATTTTAAAAATGATTTAGATTATGGGTGCTGCCCTACATACTACAGCAAAAGTGTTAGCACAGTAACGGCCAGGTCAATTTGCACCAAAACCAGCTACAGTTAGCATAATTCTGATCAGCAGGCCTAACATGCGCACCGCGAGAAAATTTTTTCGATTCTACAAAACAGGACAAGGCTACGAATCTGTATAAGTTTGTCTCGTTTTCGCACGACATAAAGACACAACAAAATTTTCTCGCGGTGCGCATGTTAGCCCTGTTGATGATTATTAGGAGGTATGATAATTATCTTGAATGTCCATCCTGCGGGGCTATCATGTAACTTTTCGGGATCGCGATTCAGATACGAGTTGTCAAAAATAGACACTTGTCACTGTCAAAAGACCAACGGATTTGCTTAACTTAATTAAGGAAATCAATGCATTCGTTCGATAACGATAGCGAGAGAAATCCCTCTGTGATACTGTGAAGCTGTGACAGTGACAAGTGACATTTATGACAAATCGCGATCCGAATCGCAATCCCGAACAGTTACATGATTAGCCTGCAGCACCTAAAGCATTCATGGTCCTGTGTGTTGGTACTGTTAGTAAAATTCTGAGAGTCATGATTGTGGTTTATTGGATTGGACCTCCTCATAGCACTCTGTAAAATGGATGTTCGAGTAACATTCCAGACTATTTTTTTTTTCCAGCTTTCCTAGGAAACAATAATAGCTACACTAGACTCCATTTCTACGCTGAAATTAATAAATTTTCCAAGTCGCCAATAAAGTAAACGCCATTAACTCGAGTCGAAAGCAAACTGTCATGTTATTGAGATAATGTGTGTGTAGTGTGTGTGTCAGTTAATTACATTCATTCACATATTTAATTAAGTAGGCAGGCATGGCACAATATTAATATGTAACAGTTATTTTAAATATAAATGTAAGATACATCATGTTAAATACATGCTATGATACAAGGCAAATACTTGAATCAAAATGTTTGAGAATACAGTAAATTGATGCTAATGATTTCACAACAATTTTCCAGGTGAAGCATTAGGAGCAATAGGAGATCCAAACCTAAGGGGACTTCTAGAAAAATACCAGAGCGACCCTGCCATAGAAGTAGCGGAGACCTGTCAGATAGCCCTACAGAGACTAGACTGGATAGCCCAAGACAAATCTAAAGAGAACCTATCTAAAAGCCAGTTTACATCCATAGATCCTGCTCCGCCAAGCCGAGAGAGTGATGTAGAAACATTGAAAATGGTTATGTTAGATGAATCAAAGTCATTATTTGACAGATATCGGGCAATGTTCAGTTTGAGAAATCTGAGAACTACGGAAAGCATTAACGCTTTAGGAGAAGGTACTAGTAAATTATTTTAAACAAGTTATGTAACTTATTATTTTTTTTTTAAACCGCTAAGCAGTTGTGTGCAAGATTAATGTGTCTAGGGCAATGTTACCAGATAAATTACTGGGCATAAAGAGATTTCACATCTAACATCTCAGGGTGACGAGCGCAGTGCAGTGCAGTGCAGGATTATATTTCATGCTAGTTCACAATTCTGGCACTGCTACTGTTATGCGACGCTTACCACCAGGCGACCGTATCGCTCTTCTCATCACTCAATTCCATTAAAAAAAACAGTACCCTGGATTGAGAGCCTATCTCGTGAGATTGTCTGCTTACCATCTTTGATCACATTGTGACTTATCACTAAATGAGTTCTGTTCAAACAAGTAGACTGTTAACAAGAAAAAAAAAACTAGCTTTGTGTTCCCAGGATAAAGTGTTTAATCTCACACTTAAACATACAGGCATTCTGTCTTATCTTACACAATCAATATCATACAGCATTGCATTTGCAGCATTGAACATTTACATTATAATATACACACATAATAATACATACATTTTTTTTAGCTAAGCAGCCAGCCCTAATGTAAGATTCGACATCAATACTGACTGAAAGTCCACAATAGGGAATATGCATGTGTTTTTTTTATTGACTCACAAAAAGCTGACTGGCAACAAAACAAATCATCGTTTTTTTTTTATATGTGCACAAATAACGAAGTTATAAACATTTTAGTTTTATGTTAGACAGGGAGGGGGCACTATACTAGGTTTATGACGTCAGAGTCCACGATTTCAAACAAATTCTATACTAGCTCGTGTTTTGCTAGAAAGGGACAGATGACTCCCTCCCAAATACTTTGAACGCATATAGTTCAAAACTTTACCAGCTGATTTCAATATTTTTTTCGACATAGACATTAGATGCAGTTAAACTCTCCATCTATCCTATTATTTTTAATAATGGAAACACATGCATATTCCCTATTGGATAGTAATTGTTTTGTATGTTTATTATTATTCATTATCAGCCGGAAGACGTCCACTGCTGGACGAAGGCCTCCCCCTTAATAGGGAGGGGTTGCCATAATCCCCACGCTTGGCAGGCGGCTTGGGGATCGCAGTATGTACAGCAGCAGGATAAACAATCAGGACAATTTAATGTATAATTCACAGCCCACATTAGTGTTTAGTTACCTATCGAGTTACCTGTTCGAAAACTAGCCAGTCTTGTCAATTTCGTTGGTGGAATTAGGTTAAGTTCTAGTCCCTTTTATGAAGCAAAGTGAGATTATTCTGAATGAAAAAAAATTATATTCTAACTAAAGTACAAAAATCTAAAAATCTTTTGCCTAAACTTTTCAGGTTTCAAAGCAACCAGTGCACTATTCCGTCATGAGGTAGCCTTCATATTTGGTCAGATGCAAGATGAGCGAAGTGTGCTGTTCTTAAAGAAGACACTGGAAGACACATCGGAACACGAGATGGTGAGGCACGAGGCAGCTGAGGCCCTGGGCTCCATCGCTACGGCAGAATGCACTGAGGTTTTGAAAAAGTAAGTTTTCAAATAGCAAAGATTTTAACCTTTTCACACAAACACCTATGGAAGTTCGTGATTTTTGTGCCATGTACCTACGCCAATAACTTCTATACTTGTCAATAAAGTCATAAGATTTAGGCATTGAGCTAATATCTGTACAGTCACAATCGTGCAAAAAAAAGTCCGCGCCAAAACTCGGCGCACGCTATGCAGTGCGCCGACTGTTTGAACGACTTGAACTACGTGTGAGACACAAGCGCACAAGCATACATTGAACACTATGCAAGCGACATAACGTCTAAATTCGAACAATTGTGAACTATATAATGCACACAACGGCTTTGGACGTTTTTTTTACTGTTTTCACCACAGAGTAATAGAAGCAGAGATGTGATCAAAGGATTTTTCCTTAGAAATACGCGTGACTGTGCGGGGAGGTGTAGGTTCGCGGGAGGAGTGGCTAATTGTACTGCCATCTAGCGGTTTTCAGGAAAAGTTTTTGAGAATCGAACTAGTGAACTAACACTTAGCTGAATTAACACTTAATTTCTTAATATCACGCTATGTAGATGTCGCGTTTTTAAATTTTATATTAAGGATCACTAAATATAGATATAAAATTACTTACGAATGAAATTAGATGCCAATCATGTCATCTGAATTTTTCCCTTGGTCATTTTTACATAAAGAAACAGAGCAACTTATTTCATTTTTACTGTTACTGCGTAAAAACATTAAAAATTGTACGTCTAATATGTAAGTTTGAATGACCGTTACGCGTGGCGGACCTTAGCAGACTGAGCAAATAAGTATGACGTCACACACTCCGTCCGCAAAATAGGATCTGTGGCTCCAAGTCGCTCATCGCAACTCCTTATCCTCCATGGTTTTCACTAAGAGATTGTGACTCTTTCAATATTAGCTCAATGGGTTTAGGGCAATATTTAATTAAAAAAAAATACTTGCATATGCCTTTATTAACTATAACAATCTACAAAGACTACTTAAGCCTAAAACACAAAAAAAAACAAGGATTGTATCCAGACTAGACCGATGAAAATCTAGAGGCAATCCAAGATTATTGTGTCATCTTGGCAGACTAGGACTAGGCTATTGTTTAGTGCTGGCTTAATACATAAATGATAGCCTTGTCTAAACATGCTACGATTTCCTCAAAATGTTTTCCCTCACAAGCAGCTTATGCTCATTCATTTGAATCCATGCCCTGCGGCATGCGTACCGAATGTGCTAACAATTCCTCATTCGCTACAAGCAATGCATTTTGGTGCTGTTTTTACTGGTTTGTTATTAAATGTCAAGTTTTTACATTACAGGAACTACACCTTTTACAAAGGCTAATATGAAAACATCGAAGTAGTTCACTGATGTAAAATTATTAAGTTTGTTTACATAACTTTATAAGTTAATAAAAAGATTAAGTTTCTTAACATTATGTTAATAAACTTTTCCCTGCACTATTAAAAAGTAGCAACACTAACAACACACAAAGTTATAGTTTAGTCCATCTAATTATGAATTTGACTATAGACTTCTGGCTTACGGGCCCGCCTGCTTTTTTCCTATATCGGTGATTTTCGACTTATTTAAAATTGGAAATTGCGTTTTACAACTAGCAGCACCCCATGGTTTATCCGCTATACGGATTTATCCTGATAAAAAGTAGTCTTTGTGTTATCCCATTGTGTAGGCTTTCTCCATTAAAAAAATCTCTCCAATCTTTCTAGCCTTTAAGTCGTAAAGACGGAACAAAATGTTTGTATGCACACACACTCAAATTTTCGCATTTTGTCTCTGCATCTAAGGGGCAAGTCGGGGTCTGTGTGTATATTGGAACTATTATAATTTGCGAACCATTGATCTGATTTTTCTTTGATTGATAAGTCTTTAACTGCTGGCCTTTTGGAGAAACTCAAGAGTCACACAACGGGTAATGGAGAGAGCTATGCTCGGAGTTACTTTTTGCGCGATAAAATCCGGAATGAGGATATTCGCCAAAGAACCAAAGTCACTGACATAGCTTGCAGGATTTGCATGTTGAAGTGGCGCAGGGCAGGACACATCGCTCGAAGAACTGATAACCGATGGGGAAGAAAGGTTCTTGAGTGGCGACCGCGAACCGGAAGACTCAGCGTAGGCGCGGCCTCCCACTAGGTATAGGTGGACCGACGACATTGTATAAGTCGCGGGCATGGATCTGCCGGTGGATGCAAATAGCAGGTTGTCGTACAGTGTGGCGGTCTAAGGGGGAGGCCTTCGTTCAGCAGTGGACTGATGATCTGATTTTATCAAATTTTGTAAGCAAGTAGTTCGTGGAAATATAAAAATATCATGTTAGAATATGAGCTAAATTGGTCAAGGGCCGTGGAAAATATGGGGGTCGCGAGGTGTCAGTTAGCTGTGAACTACTAGTAATATTCTTATATTGAGTGTGATTGAAAATGCTCAGAAACCTTTGTTAATTCCAGGTACCTGTCGGACCCGAGGCCCGTGGTCCGGGAGAGCTGCGAGGTGGCGCTCGACATGTCGGAGTATGAGAACAGCCCCGAGTTCCAATACGCCAACACCCTTCTCACTGTAGACGCCTGAAAGTAGACTGCCTTAATAAAATAGCCGGCCTACCACAGAAATCATAATAGTACATTACAGAACATTGGACCGTTGGAAAACGCGATGTTGACCATAATAATGTAGATCTAACAAGTAACTTTTTCAACAAAATTTCAACCGACTTCAAATTAATATGGGACTACCTCGTCACGTCATCAGCCATAAAACGTCCACTGCTGGACGAAGGTTTCTCCCTTAAAAGAGCGGTGTTGCCTTAATCCCCACGCTTGGCGGGCGGCTTGGGAATCGCAGAATGGTCACCACCGTTAACCGAGAGGACGCTGCTGCCCGTCCTCTGGTGGGTCTGGTTGCAGTTTAAGGACATACCCAGGTCCAACTCGGGAGTATAACCTATCGAATAAATAAAAAAAAAACAAAATCGGTCCACAATTGACGGAGAAATCGAAGAAAATAAATTAATTAAAAAAAACTTACTGTCGAACATAGAACCTCCTCCTTTTTTGAAGTCGGTTAAAAAGCAATACAATACAAAGCAGGTCTATGAAGGCACTGCCACTGTTAGTGGCAGGCGTGACGCTTACCACCAGGAGAACGTCTTGCTTGTGTCGTCACTTGATTGTATTATAAAAAACTCAAAACAGTTGTAGACATCTACAACTGTTTTGAGTTTTTTGAGTTTTTTTGAGTAGTTTGAGAGACTCATCGTTCTCAACAACTTATAATATTATGAGATATAAAAACAATTATTCTTATTAATTTCTATGGTAGTCAACTTGCCCTGGCGAAATTAAACTATCGCCCTCTTTATCATCACCATCTATTAAACAAAGACAGCAATATTTATTATACTATCGCCATCTGAAACGAAAAAAATACATCAAAATATCACAGCCACACAATAATAAAAAACAATAAACGTAAACGTACTTTTGAATTTAATTTACATTACAAATTATTTTAAATTTTAATTCAGTTTTTAGGGCCTTAGCAATCTTTTTTATTTAAAGCCTTGACTTTAAAATATGCAGAAGCTTGCGTTTAGTTTTTGTTTTATTATGTTTTTTTTAAAATATAAAAAAAAAATATCTTTGTTGTCTGGAGTGGCTTAATGGTTACTCTGGCATTGAAAAAGTATTTTTTTGTTTCAAAGTCGGGCGTATTTCATTTTATTATTTTTATTATATGTTTTTTTGTGATAAATTCCTACCCTGTATAACAGGGTTACATGTAACGGCATCACTAAGCCGGAAGGAAATCATTGTACTCTTTTGGATTATGCGTAACCCGTACGTAAAGTAATGAGTCACTTAGAGTATGCAGCTTCTAGCAATTTCGCTTGCCGATTCACAATTTTTGAAGATATAAAATCTCTAATTATAAAAATAAAAAATCGCAGTCTGTAACATTGCTGGTAATAACCTTACAAAGGTTTAGCAAAAAAATACAATTTTTCATTACTCATACTCGGAAAGTAGGTCTGAGGTTGCCTGAGGAGCGGGTTGAAAGTAATACATTTCAGCCCTAGGGAGAATCACTTTCAACTGACAGTGACAGTTGACAAATGACAGACACTCAAATTATTAAAAAATAACTAGTTCTATTTTCACTAAATTTGTATTGAACCATGTTCCAACTTTTTTTTTCTTTCAATAGTTACTATTGTAGTACTTAAATTATATTTTACAATAAATTAATATTTTATACTACTCGTTAAACCAGTATTTTTGTAAATAAATTACCAGTTATTTATATTCCACAAACGCATTTTTTTATTTGGGTAACAAAAAAAAAACAGAAAACAGCTGTTCCATACAAAAAGTTCATTGACCACTGACAAAATGTATGAAGCAGCCGTTTTATAAATTAATATTTATTCTAATCGTTAAAACAGTATTTTTGTAAATAAATTACCAGTTACTTATTTATGTTCTACAAAAATAATTTCAAAATAAAAACTAAAATTCTCAATAAAATAACAGCTGTTCCATACAAAAAGTTTATTGACCACTGACAAAATGTATGGAGCAGCCGTTTCTTTTTGAGAATTTTCAAAAACAAAAGTTGTTTATCTTGATGTACCAAAGACGTTTTTAAGAGGTTATGCGCAAGTTACCAATAACTTGTTTAAATATATAGATATCAAAAGGAGCCGCGCTAATAAACGTCCTGACAGGTAGGTACAATATAACAAAGCGACTAAACCTAATAATTTACTGCAGATATCTGTATTCTAGTGAAAAAGTTTTTGTAGTGGTAGGACTCCACTGCAGAGTTCGACTGGGGAAGCACCACACCTTTGTCAGTTATTCAACCGCCAAGCAGTAGTGTGCAAGCATTACTGTGTTCCGGTTTGAAGGGCAATGTTACCAGAGAAATTACTGGGTATGATGAGATTTAACATCTAATATCTCAGGGTGACGAACGCAGTGCAGTGCGGCGCAGGATTGTGTTCGCAAGTTCATAATTCTGGCACTGCTAATGTTAGTGGCAGGCGTGACGCTTACCACCAGGCGAAAATCTTGCTCGTCTCGTCTCTTGAAAGTATAAAAAAAAATGTGAAAAAGTGGTCAGAATTTAGTTTTTACTCGGCTGAAAATGTTAATTGGAATGTCAAATCGTTTCTTAGGATCTTATTATACGTGGAGTGACTGCAGAATAGTTAATCCGTCTTTAGTCTTTATTCACTGTGTCCCCCTGCGCGCGCTAGATGACACATAGTCATCTAAGGAAAAAGAAAAGAAGGATGGTAGATATAAAAAAAAACAGTCTAGGTCTATTAGGAAAACGAAGCCATGTGCATAAAAAAAAACCGTGCGTTCCACTTGAATCCCCCATTTAGATCCCCCAGGGGTTCGATAAGCACCCGCGCTATTCCACCACGATTCCCTGGGGGATCGAAAAACACATGCCTATCCACCACGATCCCCCAGGGGATTGTAAAACACACGTCTATTCCGCCACGATCCTGCAAGCAAAACAGACAGGGCAGAAACTTCTAATTCCACTAGGATCCCCTCATGAACAAATGAAGAACATATTAAAGGCATTTTACGTACATACATACATCTTATCCTATCCCATCCTATCCTATCCTATCCTACTATCCTATCCTATCTTACTAATATTATAAATGCGAAAGTTTGTGTGTGTGAACGTTTGTTACCACCTACCTCCGTAACTACCCAAACCTATTTTAATAAAAAAAAATGTGTATAGCTTAGGTTCTGGAATAGGACATAGGCTAACCTAATTTTCGAAAATCGACCCTTAAGGGGGTTAAACAGGGTGGTAAAGTTTATATGGATATTTTTTATTCCTTGATTCGATTCACTCAAAACTTGGTATAAAATAAACTAAATTAAATAATCAAACGAGTATTTAATTTTTTTTTATACTATTCCTAGGAGGTGTGCAAAACTTTATTGGTATAGACCATTCTCTGAAAACATGGTTAAATTAAACAAGGTAAACACAGATAGATCTCAGAGCGATATTACATGGATTCATCTAATGTCGGTTCATTCAAATCTCATGTAAAGAGACCATAACATGTAAAAATGTTATCATTTTAACAGGGGATTTAATAGGTATTAAGAGTATTTAAGAATCCCCAGGGGATCGTGGTGGAATAGGCGAGTGTTTTTCAATCTCCTGGGGGATCGTGGTGGAATAGGCGAATGTTTTTCAATCTCCTGGGGGATAGTGGTGGAATAGGCGAGTGTTTTTTCAATCTCCTGGGGGATCGTGGTGGAATAGGCGAGTGTTTTTCAATCTCCTGGGGGATCGTGGCGGAATAGGCGAGTGTTTTTCAATCTCCTGGGGATCGTGGTGGAATAGGCGAGTGTGTTTCAATCCCTCGTGGGATCGAAATGGGGGGATTCAAGTAGAACGCGCGAAAAAATCTTATACGTATCGAAAGGGCAGTATTATAATAATGATTGCAAACTAAGACTAAACGTAGATTAATTTGTTATTTGGAATTCTGCTCTTCACGACACAATACAGAGCTCACTTCTGAATACATAGCCTTTAGTCCGGCTAGCGTCAAGCGACCTATTGATTTTGTTACTGCGTGCATTATATTTGTATTAAAAATATATAATTCCAAAAGGGGAGGCCTTCGCCCAGTGGACGTCTTCTGGCTGATGATGATGATATATTTTTATTTCTTGATTCTAGCAGACAAAATATTATATTGTTTGAAATGTTTATTACCTGGAAGGCAATAAAATCAAAGCAGTAAAAATTCGATACGACGCCAAAATAGTTTCGCTTCAACTGGAAAATAATGTAGTGAACTGTGAAATGATAACGCTATCGAAGAAATGTGTTGTATTAAGCATTTGTCTTTTCTTTACCTTAGTGGTGAGTAGATACCAATTGCTATCTCAAGCCTCACATCATGTTCTAAGTGAACTATAAATTCGCAATGAGTCGCGTTGCGGTAATAGTAGATTCGGTACTTACCTGGGGATAAAGCACTACGTAAGTACTACGTCAGAGTACCCTGACGTATCGAGAGATTAGGGCAAGAGTGACTCTATAGAGTTAACTTGCGCGCGTAGCGAGGGCGTACAAACATGTAGAGTCCCGAGTGAAGCGAAGAAGAAGACAGGCTTTATCCTAGACCTTAGAGGTCAATTACTCTACTTTTCATCCTTCTGCGAGACAATAAAAACCTAGTCGCGTGTGCCGGCCCTTTTTTTTGTGTTTTGTTCTTCTAGTTCGATTTCGAATAAGATCTCTTTACAATTCAATTTTTTTTTAGTTTTATAGATACGAATTTTAACGTTCCGTATTCAAATACAATTATAATAATGAGTAAAATAAAACTGTATAGTGTAGATTTTCTTTGCTTATTAGCTCAGTCGGGTTGTCGAAAAAAGGGCCTAACCCCGAAAAAACTACGCCAAAATTTTATTTCACCAGCCTTTGTTTTGGAGGGTCCCTGGGAGTGTAAATTCATAATGACAACCAAATTCGAGCCCTACGTTAGCCGCCATCTTGATTTTAAGGAGAATGCTTAATGCGGCCATTTTAGACCCCCTGCAATATCTCGGCCAACTTCAACTTTTCGAGAAAAAAGGCAGGCTAAAAAAATTTTGTTAGGCCTAGAGTTATTACAGGGTGAAATGCTAACCCGACTGAAGTAAATGAGTTAGGGCTATATTGCTTAAAAGATAAAGTTGTTAGATTCCTACCTTCTTACGCGAATAAAATATTTTCACTTTACAAGGCTAGTAACATGCTTGAAGCGGAGCGCACTTCGTTCTTCGGTTTCTCCCACGAGGTTGCCATCAGCAGCAGCACTCTGGAGCTAGTGGATCAGCTGAGCGACGCCGTGATGCGGGTGGCAAGCGGCGACCGCCGCGTTAGGAGGTATTTCCAGCGGTACGACACGCCTTTTGTGGGCCCTTCCAGGCGGAGCGGGTGAACTTATATCGAATATGTAAATAAAAAATCTTTTGTTAACTGTAGCTCTATTTCTTTATTAATGACGATACGTAGGTAGCTATGAGCAAAAAAAAACATCGTGATTCACCTTAGACGTCCACTGTTGATCAAAGGCCTCCCCATAGACCCCAATACTACGACATTTGCATCCACTGGCCCGCGACTTTCACAATGTCGTCATGTTTGACAATGTCGTCGGGACTGCCATATCCCCACGCTTGGCAGGTGGCTTGGGAATCGCTTTAACTATCCTATCTTTATCAACCTTCACAACTTTCAAGTATATCGCTACCTTTAACCGAGAGGACGCTGCTGCCCGTGCCTCCAGTTTTAGGACATACCCAGTACCCCAGGCCCGTCTTTATATAATTTTTGCACAATATTTATAATAATATAAGTACTTAAACAAACTTCCACATATACTTACTGCTAATTTGCACGATGTGTTGCAAGTTTTTTAGCTAGGACAGATCTAAAATTGGAGGGGGCTCAGCCCCCCCCCGTGTTTGTTTTTAGAGAAGGGGGGGGGGGGGGGGGGGGGGGCATTTGGCCCCCTCTGCACCGCACTTCCGCGGCCGCTGAGTATCTAACACTCTGTTTATTAGGTAGACCAGGTTAGGTACTTACCATCATAGGCAGCAAGCCTGTTGGAAAATTGCGGGCAGAGCTGCGATCCCCTGTCTAATAAACATGTTCACAGCGCCGTTCGTTACAGCGTGATGATTTAGCAAGGGGACACAGGGCTTGGGTTTTCGAACGTGATCGCAATGCGGGAGTAGGAGGAATGTCTTATATGCATTGACTTGCTTACGTAAGGATATGGAAAATTAAACTTTTTTAATAGCACTGTTTCACTGAAGGACATTTTTTGTACCCAGGTCGATCGCACGGTCAAAGTTGGCTACCAACTTTTTATTGAGCGGTTTTCGTATGTATAAATACTTACGAACACGAGAGTAGATAGTAATAGTAATATTTCATACAGAATTTGAGCGCCTATGCCTAGGTACGTTTACTGCTGAAAGAAAGGGAAGAGTTGCCATAATCACCACGCTTGGCAGGGAGCCTTGGGGATCTTAGATGCTCACCACCGTTAAGGGAGGACGTGCTGCCCGTCCTCCGGTGGTTCTGAATGCAGTTTTAGGACATCTGCTGGTCCCAACACATAAGAACATGGAAAACCCAGGGTTTTTAGTGGGCAGGTCGCCATTCTGGGGTATAGATGAAGGATTTTCTCTGACCAAAAAAGCTAGGTACTGACCTAAGTACATATTATAGGTAGTGCCTACTAAACTAAGTTTCATGAACTCGAATGAAGACCTATCTTTATTTTTCAGGTACGTGCGTTGTCTTGTTAGCTGTGTAGTGTGGTTTTGCTCGCTATGTTATGTAGTTCTGTCATTTTCTAACAGGAAAGTATCACCAATTTATTTACAGGGTTCTGCATAACGGTATTATCTTGTATGTACTGCTGGCTTGTCACACGTCTTGGCGTAGCTGTAAGTGTGACAAGCAATTGATAATAAATAAATTATAGTTACTAAGCTGAGAGGAAGTCTTAGTATATCTACTCTTCATTGTGAACAACTTTTACTATTGGGCTAACCCTAAATTAGAAAAAGATAATCAGCTGTTCCATAGAAAAATACCATTCTCCTGCAACAAAATTCACGTAAAAAACAACTGCTTTAAGAATTTATTCATCCGTCACTAAATGTATGAAACAGCTGTTTTTTTACGCGATTTCAGTGTTGGCTCTGTAGAAAAAAATTAAAAAGTCCAATATGAAAATTTTATTAGGGTTTTGGCGGGAACACGGAAAACCATGTCGCTGCAATCTATTATTTTCTTAAACTAGTGTGTTTTCGCGATAGGTGTTTTATTCATTGAGTGTTGAATTACATGCACGAGTGTGGGCAAGTGATATAATGTGGTGAAACATGTATTTTTGTGTTGTTTTCAAAACTCCGTAAAAGCTTATAATAAAGTCGCACCAACTTTACTAGGGCATGACTTGTATTCGTCTTTGACTAATTTCGTGTGACTAACTGTGATTTCATGACATATTTGACTTGATAATACTACATAAACTTGAACATTCATAATATACTTGACTTTGGCAGATTGCACAACGTGCGATGCCAATTGCCAATAACAAAGAGAAAAAATGCAAAGCGTGAAATCATGTAACATGCCTCGTGTGTCTCCGGAGCGCACATCCTAGCCCAAGCCTCCTTAGTTAGCGCGCACATCTGCGTTTCCAGCTCGCTGCACCCCCTAACTCACGCCTTCCGCGGTCATAGCACGCAACCTAGTCGGAGAATAAGTAACAAGGCGCAATTTTGTATATTATAATTTATTATGTTTTTAAAGCTTAAACAGGAAGAAAAATTATGACCTCCGGCAGGACTCGAACCTGCATACGAGCAGTCGCTATGGGTTTCCGTCCCAACTGCTTTGCCAATTAAGCTACAGAAGTCTCTGCCTTAGACGCCAAATTTCCGAACCTATTATAAGCTACCAAATAAAGCGTTGGTGGCGCCATCTGTAAATTTTTGTAACACAAATATTTACCCAAGCCGAAACCGTTGCAGGTTCCAAGGCCTGACGAGAGAAGTCGCACTGGATATACTATTTTGAATATTTTTGTATGAAGTGATTCCACACTTATGGTATTTCTATGTTTTTAAAGCTTAAACAGGAAGAAAAATTATGACCTCCGGCAGGACTCGAACCTGCATACGAGCATAATAATAGCGGGTTATAATTTATTACCTACCACACACTAGAAAACGGTAGGTATCTAGAGTAACGTGGTAAGAGCATGGCAAACTCTTTTGGTAGAGGAATAAGAAGTTTTTACACATGAGTCTTCTTTCCAGGAGTTCTCCTAGGCAGGAAGTTGGAACTTAATCACCGCTGTATCAGATTAAGTATACTATGCTCGGAGTTACTTTGCGCGATAAAATCCGGAACGTGGATATTCGGAACAAAAGTCACCGACATAGCTCGCAGAGTTGCAAGTTGAAGTGGCAATGGGCAGGCCACATCGCTCGAAGAACTGATAACCGATGGAAGAAAGGTTCTTGAGTGGCGACCGCAAACTGGAAGACGCAGCGTAGGAAGGCCTCCCACTAGGTGGACCGATGACATTGTAAAAGTCGCGGGCAACCGGTGGATGCAAATGGCAGGTTGTCGTACAGTGTGGCGGTCTAAGGGGGAGGCCTTCGTTCAGGAGTGGACGTCTCTGGGCTGATGATGATGAACAGATACTAGTCTTTCGCCAAGCAGTAGTGTGTAAACATAACTGTGTACCGGTTTGAAAATGAAGAGTAACTGTAGCTAGCGAAATTACAGTGTTACTGAGACTCGTAATCGAATGTCTGAGGATAGTGAGGCCGCTGCAACGATTAAGACTTGTCTGTTACTATCAGGAAAATAACGTCTTGCCTGCTTTTTAAATCTAGGTATAGATGAACACAAAAACGTATATTGAACCTATTTTAGTTAAAAAGTGTTTTGTCTTCTTTTTATAAACTCAATTCGTAATTCGGAAGAAATTGACAAAACACTTTTTACCTAAAATAGGTTTACAAGAGGTTTAACGTACTCGCGGGGCTAAAGTAGACACTTTAGCCCCGCGGGCTACGCGGAACAAAAGAAACCACTTCCTCCCCGCAGCGACACGTAAATCGTATACATATCACGACGGGAGCAAGTAAAGAAGCCTCAGATCTCATGTTTGCCACCCAGGAGACAATATACATGAGATCCGAAACATTAATTTGCTTTTGCTCCCTAGGTGAGTAATGTTTTATTTATAACACGGTAACTCTTTAAAACTCACCAAAAAACACATATTGCTTACTATAAAAAAACAGCGTCATAGCATAAACGCTCAGGTATACGTATCAGCATAGATTATTAAAATACTATACCAGTATGTGTACTGGTATGAGCTTTATCTACTGTAGGATTTAAAAACGAGCCTTCATTCACGTGATAAACACGAATTTACGTAGGTACGAATCCTAATTTTGCATATGTCGGCAGTTTTAAATCGACTTATAATACCTCACCTGCCCAAATGACTTCACCTACGTGCTTACATCGAGAATGAAAAATCCCTCTACTAAGATTGATGACAGCCACTCTTCATTTTACCTGACAACATGACTCTTTAATAAACCCACGTCTGTCCCCTAAACACACTCAGCACATAAGCGGTTTATATAGTGTAAATATTAATAAGGAGTCAGCCAGGGTCGCATCTGTTGAGATCCGCCCTTTCGGCGGAAATGAGAGGAGCATAACATTAAGCAAATCATATTATACGGGTGATATCTATGTTGGGCATAGGCATCTAATTTTAGGTGTAGGGTCACCGCTTGCCAGGTTAGGCTGCTTTTACTTTGGGAGATATAGTAACTTAGACACCTGTAGATTGTACAACCAGACCATAATATTATTATCTGTGCACTTTGCTGAACCAAAGTTACCGACATAGCTCGCAAGGTTTGCAAGTTGAAGTTGCGCAGGGCAGGTCACATCGCTCGAAGAACTGACAACCGATGGGGAAGAAAGGTTCTTGAGTGGCGACCGCGAACCGGAAGACGCAGTGTAAGAAGGCCTCCCACTAGGTGGACCGACGACATTGTAAAAGTCGCGGGCAACCGGTGGATGCAAATGGCAGGTTTTCGTACAGTGTGGCGGTCTAAGGGGGAGGCCTTTGTTCAGCAGTGGACGTCTCCGAGCTGATGATGACTTTGCTGGACCTGGGTATGTCCTAAAACTGCATCCAGAACCACTGGAGGATGGGCAGCAGCGTCCTCTTAGTCAACGGACCACCGTTGAGAGCCGGAGACACCGGAGAGTGGTACCAACCACTCTCCCCAAGCCGCTTGTCAAGCATGGGGATTTTGGCAAGCCCTCCCTATTAAGGGAGAGGCCTTCGTCCAGTAGTAGACGTATTCTGGCTGAGAATGACGATGTCTTTGCTGGAATGCGTTTTTTTTAATACAATAAAGTGACAAGACGAGTAAGACATTCGCCTGGTGGTAAGCGTCACGCCTGCCACAGTAGCAGTGACAGAATTGTGAACTTGCGAGCACAATCCTGCGCCGGACAGCATTGCGGTCGTCACCCTTATAATATCTCATTAGATGTTAAATCTCTTCATACCCAGTACTTTCTCTGGTAACATTGCCCTTCAAATTGGAACACAGTAATGCTTGCACACTACTGCTTGGCGATTGAATAACTGGCAAAGGTCTGGTACTTCTCCAGGCAGACTCTGCAGTAGAGTACTGCCACTACAGGTCCTACTACTATTATACCTTTCCTGCTTCGTACTTCAGCTCCCGCGCTCACCTAGTTTTTTGTTCAATCACTATACAA
Source organism: Erannis defoliaria (assembly GCA_905404285.2). Lineage (NCBI taxonomy): Eukaryota > Metazoa > Arthropoda > Insecta > Lepidoptera > Geometridae > Erannis > Erannis defoliaria. The sequence goes on from FR990076.1 coordinate 5,061,252, forward strand.
AAAAACACAAATTAAAGGATCTTAGTAAAAAAAAAAATATTACAAACAAAATACTTACATTCCAGATGTCTTTTCGGTGAAGGAAAACATCATGAGAAAACCTGCATACGTCCAGGGGCCTATTTATGCATCGAACACAAAGTTGCGCATGCGAGAGGAGCCGACTTTCGGACGATATTGAACTTCTACTATTCTGTGATATTGAACCTTATTTTCAAACAGTATCGTTCGAAGGTAGGGTCTGCTCGCATGCGCAACTCTGCGTACAATTTAAAAATAAGGCCCCTGAGGCGTTTGAGAATCCATCAACCCTCAACTGGGCCAGCGCGGTGTGGACCTGGCACAATCGCCCTGCGAGGGGTGAGCCAGCAAGTGGACTTTAAAAAATGCTGATTATACAAAAAAAAACAAAAGAGATCAAAGGCGAACAGTAAACTATAAGTGAAATAGGTACAATCATTTTACGATGGCACCTACTAAAACTATTCCGCAACCTTCAGATTAAAAAGGACAAAAACGAATATAAAAGGGAACCAACCAACTTGTAAACCTAGTACTTATGAATAAATAAATAAATAAATAAAGTACTTCATTACATCTGGTTACATTTTAGGCAAGTTATTTGAGATCCGTATCTGGCAGCCCTAAACTTATCATATCATGTTGTGGGTAAGTTCCGGGAATATAGAGCAATATTGCTGATACGCAAGGATGCGTCCTTGGATCACGCTCGCTCCGATTTCTGGCCAGTTTCCGAGGTAGTAGTTAGTTATAGCAATATAGTGTCCTGTGGGATGCAGTGGGATCAAGGATTCAATTTTCTTTGCTATAATAAATAGAGTGATGAGTATAAATCTTGGACGTACGTTGATTTTGGAGGCTTTGTCTCTTTCCATCTGGAGCCTTTATTTCTGTCTTTTTCCTTTGTTGCTGTCAGTATAATTTGTGTTTCTCAGAGAAATTTTACATGTGTTTCTGTAGTTTGACTTAACTGGTATTTTTGGGGTCCATTATAATTAAATGTCGGCGAAATTATAAAAGTAATTAATTCTGAAGATATAAATCTAAATAATTAAGTATATGAGGTGCAAGTTTAGCATGAGAAAAATAAATAAATTTTAATGTCTCTCTTAAAACTTCGATTACCGCCGGAATCGCGAAAATATCAATTTATAAAGTAAGCTACTCACCAGCCACTAACTACACTGTCCTCTGATATATCAGATAGCACACAAGATGTTTGTGCTATATATTTTTCAATAAATAAATCGGTTTTCAGTGATAGCATGAATTTTGCAGAAACGTCGAAAGCCCACCGTGCCTCATTTAACCCGTGCGAGTAATTGGTAGTCATAATCGAAATTAAACTGAATAAATGATCAAACGTAGTAATTGATACGATTGGCTGAATCACAGTCAAATTAACTACCTATACGGTTCATAAGATATGACCTATGACGCTGTAGACCACAGAAAAGCAATAGTCCTGCATTATTTTTTCTCTTCAGTGCTGTGGACGATCGCACAAACAGATAGAAACGCATTGAATCCATAATTTTTTTATTGTGTGAGCTTGGTTACATTCACCTGTAACAACCCGTAAAGACCTGTACTCAGGTTTAGAGAAAAAATTAACAATCTCCAATTGAGGGACAAACACGAAAAATGCTTAAAATGTTATTATGATTTAATTATAAAAAAGCAGCTTCGCATTTTTTTACTTTGTGAGATAAAATGCAAAGTAGGCACTTATTTACGAACAGAAGAACCTTGCCAGCCCCCGGTCGTGTCCGTCAGAACCCCCAGCCACTTTTCCCCAAAAATTCGATGTTAACAAAAGAAAACACCCCTAAATGAAGTGGGAAGCGAACTTATTTAATATTACTGCTAATCCGCGAGGGGAAATGAAAAACTTTGTTGTTCCTCAAATTTGCTGTACAAGTGTCAAGAGAGATCAGCCAGCGTTAACGCGTATTATTAAAATTGCAACTTGCCTAAGCCGCTTGTGGTTGTACGGGGTAATTTTGAATTAATTTTTATCGTAAAACAGTTTTTGGTGTCACGGAAAAGGCTTTTACATTTTCTGCTTTATACTTGCAGACTTAAGGGTTGTTTTGGTGGATGAACAAATATTACCTATTTAGCTTAAACAGGCCTGTTGACACGATGTTTCTTTTTTGGTACTTTAAGTAAAAAGAACAATAAAAAAAAGAAAAATAGAAATCTAGTATTTTTTTTATAATGGGTCTCCGCCGTTTCATATAACCACTTTTAATATAATTTCACTTGAACGAATAACCTTTTTGTATAATAATCGCTTTGCATATTTTTAAATTACTTATTTTTTGTATAAAATACCATTTGTTTGATATAAGAACCGGGCTCACGATGATGATGATGATGATGATACTCGTATAACAACAGTTGCGCAAATTTTCAAGTGGTTTAATGATTTTTGCTTTGTCTAATCCTATTTCATACACCCGATTTGAGTTGGTTAAGTTTAAAATGGATTGATAGCTCCGAATCAGAGCAACCCGACTCCACCTAGGCTTGTGGCCCCTTCTCCTAGAGAGTATATAAAAAGCGCGGGAGCCAGAAGATCAAGCGAGGTCCTGAGTGTGGCTCGCTCCCCTCAAGGGCGACCGCTAGAGCTTCAGGCGGGAACCCACCCGGAGTCTCTTCCAGTGACCGAATCGACTCAGGCGACATGCGTCAGTACATGTTTGCTTGTTTTTTAAATTAAAACCCCCTTCCCCTTCCGATATGTATTTTATAAACTTATAAAATAAATATTTTGATACGTACCCACTAGTTAGATTTAACAGATATACATTTAAATAAATATTAGGTCTAGCATAATTTATTTAAATGAATATTCGGTTAAACAATATTATTCAAGGTGAAAAATTATTTGAAATGAATTTACATAAAATTAATGTGTTTATTCCAAATAATATTATAGTAAATAAAATATTAGGTTGCTTGAATAATTATGCGAACTAGTTTTATATGAACTGAAATTATATAAAGTGATATTATAGGAAAAGTTGTTATAAGAAACAAGGGACAACCTTTTTATAATAGATATAAGAATCCGCATATTATTTTTTTATGATTGACATTAGATCGTTTAAAGCACTGAGAATGATAAATACACATAATATCATTGGTTTAAAGTACCTATCTATCTTTAAGCAACCAAGTAGATAGTTCCAATGATCTCTAATTTCGGGTAATGTACCTAAAGTGCTGGCCGCTTTGCCCCGCTGGATTGGTGAACTGTAATCATTAATCAATAATTATTCCAAAAAGGACAAAAACGGCAGCATGTAAAAAAAATTGCGAAAATGAATGAGACATATCACCACAAATAATACAATGAAAACTTTGTTTGCGATTTCAACGCAATATGACATTGCTGTTTGCTGACTTTGCTGTACGTTGTTTATCTAAACAAAAAAATTAAAAACCTGCGTTTTAAAATTCTATCAATATAGGTAGAGTTTTTGTATCCGACCTCGACGCGATTTTAAAATTTAACAGTACACAGACAATCACAACTCGGTTGTGTGATATTTAATTCATAGCTTTTTAAATTCACTGGTGTGCAAACATCGATTTTATAGCCCGTTCTCAGATAGAGGAGTACCGTTTTAGGATCCAGTGCTTGGGTTAATCCAATCTTATATTTATTTATACATTCCTTGAACATCGGACTGTTCCGTGGGTCTTCCGTTACACCGACGGAGTTTGCTAGACTTTGTCGTTTAATTAAAGCGGAATGAGAACGGCACAGTTACGGCAGAGGGCTTGAACAAACACTGTTGAAATTAAATACCTCTAAGCCAGTTTTATAACCAGACCCGGGATACGGTAGGGTGTACCTAATGTTGATAGTCAATTTATAGTTGTTGCTGTGCATTTAATGGCCAGATAAATAAGAATAATTGTAGTCTTCAGTATACTCGTACAATATTATATTACTAGTAGTTCTGCGAGCAGTTGAACTCGCGAGCACAAACTATAAACTTAATGATATTATTGTCAGTTGTTATGTGAAGACTTCGTTTGATTCGTTCGGTCGGTCAATAATAATTAACCATATTATAGTAACCAAGCAAATCTTCTATCTATCTCTATCTAATATAATAAAAGGCTCTGACTGACTGACTGACTGACTGACTGACTGACTGACTGACTGACTGACTGACTGACTGACTGACTGACTGACTGACTGACTGACTGACTGACTGACTGGCTGACTGACTGACTGACTGACTGACTGACTGACTGACTGACTGACTGACTGACTGACTGACTGACTGACTGACTGACTGACTGACTGACTGACTGACTGACTGACTGGCTGGCTGGCTGACTGACTGACTGACTGACTGACTGACAAACAACGCACAGCCCAAACCGCTGGTCGTACAGACTTGAAATTTGGAGGGTGTATTCGTCTCGATGCGGAGGGGTGTGCTAAGAATTCGACCCCCAAGGGGGGGGGGGGGTTGTATGAAAGTCCATTGTTTTTGTGCTTTTAGTCACGAAAATGTGGATTTGGATAGTTCATTTAAAATAAAAAATGCTATTTTCAAAAAAAATATACAGGGACGATTTAAGGGGGGGGGGGGGGAATGTCCAGCGGTATGGATGATACGAGTATTTGGCAGCGGGGCGACTATTTCTGTACATGGACGAGACCTCTAGTATCCTCATGATCATCAGCCCGGAGACGTCCACTGTTGAACGAAGGCCTCCCCCTTAAACCGCCACACTGTACGACAACCTACCATTTGCATCCACCGGTTGCCCGCGACTTTTACAATGTCGTCGGTCCACCTAGTGGGAGGCCTCCCTACGCTGCGTCTTCCGGTTCGCGGTCGCCACTCGAGAACCTTTCTTCCCCATCGGTTGTCAGTTCTTCGAGCAATGTGGCCTGCCCATTGCCACTTCAACTTGCAAACCCTGCGAGCTATGTCGGTAACTTTGGTTCTTTGGCGAATATCCTCGTTCCGGATTCTATCGCGCAAAGTAACTCCGAGCATAGCTCTCTCCATTACCCGCTGCGTGACTCTGCGTTTCTCCAAAAGGTTAGCAGTTAAAGACCACGTTTCAGTTCCATATGTCATCACTGGCAACACACACTGGTCGTAGACCGTTGTAATTGTAACCTATATTAGAGCAACCAAATGAAACTTTTAAACTTTCGCGATTTGAACACATAATTATGTTTATCACCGGGACTTAATCGCGCACAAAAAATATATATAATATTTTTTTTTTGTGCGCGATTAATTCCCCGTGATAAACATAATTAGAACAACCAAGTCAAGGTAAAAAAAAATTGATAATGTTGATAGCAAAATATTGGAATCAAAAATACTTACCTACACGCTGATTTAGATTCGTCTATTATAGTCTCCTTAGAAACGTAGTTCTTTCTCCAAAAATTCTTCCTCCTAAGTACTGTATCCTGTATACCAAAAAATAAGCTTTTACCTCGACTTTTTCCTTATTTACAGAATCTTAGTCATGCTTCCTCTCCTCATGTCACATCGAGTGAGTGGTAGCTATGGCTCATAAACTATGTTAAATATACGGTAATTTTATATGAATAACGCATTGGCTGTGTTTTTTTTGTGCTGAACTTGTACTATGTTCTTCTGCAAGATTCACAAATTAACCGACTTCAAAAAAGGAGGAGGTTCTATGTTCGACTGTATGTATGTTTCTTTAATGTTCACCGATTTTTCCTTCTATTGGATGAATTCTAAAATTTTATTCTAATTTTAAAGGGATATACATACACTCGAGGTGGTCCTATATTAATTTGAAGTCGTTTTTTTTAAATGTTACTTGTTCAGTAACAATAAGTGTTTTTTTTTGTAATTTGAATGTGTATTAAATTTTTCATAATGATGGCAAAATCATGAAAATCATCGAAAAATCGGCGAAATCATCTATGCTTTCTATATATATACAAATACACGCATTTTATTATCTAGGTGTATCTTTCTCTGGTATCGTAGCTAGCTGGTTCTCCCTTGTTTCGTATAACAACGTTTCCTATAATTTCAGTTCATATAAAATCAGTTCGCATAATTATTAATTTCGCCTAATATTTATTTACTATAATATTGTTTTGCATAATCATTCATTTTATATTAATTCATTTCACACTTTTCATGTTCACTTTGAATAATATTGTTTGACCGAATATTAATTTCGATATACTTGACCTAATATTTATTTAAATTTATTTCTGTTAAATTAAATTATATAAATCTATCTAATGGGTAGGTAAGTATCAAAATCAAAATATTTATAAGTTTACAAAATACAGATGGGGAGAGGAAGAGAGTGCTGACGCATGTCGCCTGACTCGGTTCTATCAGTAGAGGAGACTCCGTGTAGGCTCCCGCCAGAATCTCTAGCGGTTGCCCCTGAGGGGAGTGGCCACACTTGGCTGGTATGGCTTGCTCCCCTCAGAGCTCAGACCCCCCTTGAGATTCTGGCTCCCGCGCTTTTTCTATACACTCTAGGGGTAGGGACAAGACTAGGTGGGGTCGAGGTGATCTAATTCGGATCTGTCAGCCATTTCGAACCTAACCAACTCAAGTCGGGTATATGAAATAGGATTAGATAAAACAAAACTCACACCAAACGAATATTATATCAAATGAATATTATACCATTTGAAAATTAGCGCAATTGTTGTTATATCAAACAAATGTTATTTGAAACAAAAAGAAAAGGTAAACTAAAAATATACGAAATGATTATTATACGAAACATTAGTTCAAGTGACATTATATGAAACATAGTTATATGAAACGGCGGGGATCCGTAGCTACCAAACGGATTATGATTTAGTTTTATTTGTTTGAAAGGTGACTATATCTGGAACGTTTGTGTGTGTGTGTGTTGTGTATGTGATGGGGTGTGTGTGTGTTGTGTATGTGATGGGGTGTGTGTGTTGTGTGTAACTACAACTCAAGAAATTTAAGTTTTTATTTTCTTCATCCTGAAGGCATCCGCTGCTGGACGAAAGCTTCTCCCTAGGGGTCACCATAATCCCCACGCGTGGCAGGCGGTTCTATCTATCTATCAGTGAGATATCATTTACGTACTACTTAAGTCAAAGCTTCATCCCCTTTGTAATGTTATTTTTATAATTGTTTCTCTTCGGTGTGACACACGTCCACACACGAGGAAAATATATAATAAGCCCCAATAAGCAGCACGGTACAATTGGTTTCCGATGTAAAATGCAACACCAATAGGTAGCTGTTTGCTTCAGAATCTCTTGCGGGTGGCGGACAAATAGTACAGCACCAACGTAACTAGGACTTCAATAAGGGAGCCACCATCGTGACTTTTAAACATAATTAAGAGGCATTTTTAGAAAATAGTTAATACATTTGGCCAACTTTACGTATAAGTTGGTTGGTCTCTTAGCAGAAACACCGATACGATGGTCTCGAATTGTGGCTGATATGGGAACGGTTTAAATAATTTATGTTATTTTACTACTGCTTTACCTATGCATTGCTATTGAACTTTAAGGATTTTATAATTTTAGCACCAACCTGAACGATTCTATTGGACGTTCAGGCTGTTTGCGAAAATGCATAGTTTCAGGAAAGTTACTGATTTGCATTTTCCTTTAGGGACAGCTGTACCTAGTAGTTATATTAGTCCACTATTTCGTGCGTAATCCTGGCAATCTAAATCAAACATAATCTATCAGATAATACGCTTTAAAAAAAAACAACCGACTTCATTTTCGAATACCTGGATAACATCTTCATATTTTCTAGTAATTTTGATTTAAAACCAAACTACTGAACCGATTTTGATAACATTTATATGAAACCACCTTTGAAGTATTACCTACCAAACAAAAAAAAAAACACCAAAATCAATGCATAATTGGCGGAGTAATCGCGTAACATACATACGAAAAATACATAGTCGAATTGAGAACATCCTTTTTTTTTAATTCGGGTGAAAATAAGGCTCACTGTTAATCGTTACATTAGTGACCGTACCGTGATACTTAAATCGTCATAGGGTTAAGATTCGCGTCTAGTTTCCTTGAACAATGCTTTTGTTGTTGCTTTAATTAAGCACTCGCACCTCAGCGGCACAGTGGAAAATCGAAAAACCACGCTATAAAATAGGGTACAAATTTGCTTGCACTGAATATGACATAATTTTAGTTATAATATATATGAGTGAGTCTTCTGTATGTAGTAGGTACTATTGTGTTTTGTTATTGTGAGCTTTTATAGAGACGAGCAAGTCGTTCACCTGGTGGTAAGGCTCACGCCTGCCCATAACAGTAGCAGTGCCAGAATTGTGAACGTGCAAACCAAAAAAATTTGCGCTGCACTGCAATGTGCTCGTCACCCTGTTATTAGTTGTCAAAACTCATTATGCCTATTGCCATTGGCCTTCAAATCGAAACACAGTAATGCTTGCACACTACTGCTTGGAGGTTGAATGGCAAACGTAAATCTACTGAAATAATAGAATGACTAAAGCTATACCCTGCACCGTTCCGACCGGTGTATATTAGGATTAATTTAATACCCATGTTCGTTAACATCACCCACCGAATTTAATTTAAAGGCCCAATTATTTCAAGTCATATTAAATTCGGGACAGTAATATACTTAAAGCGAGGTCTAACGTAAAAGCTTCCAGTTTTATTAATTACGGAGATAGGACGATATTTATGTCCAATTGTCCACTCAAACACATATAAGTACTTGCACACAAGCGTTATTGTATCATAACCAGATTATTGTAGTCTAAGCACTTGATTGTAAAGGGAATTTATGTATGTTCTTTTTTTATTGGCTCACAAAAAGCTGACTCGCAACAAAAAAAAAACATCGCAAATAAAATTTATATATGTGCACAAATAACAAATAACGAAGTTAGAAACATTTTATTTTCATGTTAGACGTCATATTATGCATAAAACGTGAAACATTTCAAACCTATTTTAGTTAAAAAGTGTTCGTTTCTTTTTTCAAACTCGAATTGTAATTCCAAATAAATTTGACATAACACTTTTTTTTACAAAAATAGGTTTGAAATACTTTTTAGTGTTTTATGCAGCGACGGTGATAATGAAATAGACTCGTCCATTCGTCCTATTCGTCGTATTCGTCGCGTCCGTGCGTCCTAGCGCTTGCAAATCGATCAAAAATAACAAGTCAATACAATCAAGCATACCTAGCTAAAAGTATGCATATAACATTTGCCGGAAAATAGAGATAGCGAATCTTAATTACTGCATGACAAAAAGAGAACACATGTACATGTATTAGAAGTTTATATTGTCGTATCGTACGGCTCGCATGTCGCAATGGCAGAGTATGACTGAAGCGAGTGGAGAGCCGGCGCTCAACATATAGCCTTCAAAATCCGTGCGCTTATTTCCCGTCCATTCATCTTATCATTGTCGCTGGTTTTATGCATATGACGGTAGCACTATAGGCAAAGTACACGATTCCAAACAAATTCTTTAATAGCAAGTGTTTTGCTAGATAACTTGCAGATGACTCACAAATACTTTGAATGCTTATTTTCAGAACTTTACCAGCCGACTTCAATATTTTTTTCACAGATTCTATTAAACAATCCGCTGATCCTATTATTTTGAATAATTGTATCATATGCATATTCCGTATTGACCCTGGCCATTCTACTGTAAGAGGACCAGCAGGGCTAACATGCGCACCGCGAGAAAATTTTGTCGTGTCTTTATGTCGTGTGAAAACGAGACAAACTTATACAGATTCGTAGCCTTGTCCTGTTTTGTAGAATCGAGAAAATTTTCTCGCGGTGCGCATGTTAGGCCTGCAGGAACCTTAAACAGCCTTTCATGGTTGTTATACCAAAAAATCAGAACGAAAGAGTTTGATTCCACTTTTACGGCCTTACCTAAAATAATCTCGATTCTCTTAGTCACTGCTTAAACTTCTCTGTCCTTTTCTAGCACGAGCAACTTCACGTTAGAGAGAAGATGGCAGAGCATCTTAAGCAGTGACTAACGGTTGAAAAGTTTTTTTAAGTAAGGCCGTTGGTGTTCGTATTGCTACGCAGTGGAATGTACTGCCCGAGTAGGCGTTACCCGTAAGTTACAATCTGAGTGTCTTCAAGTCGCTAGTGAATTAGTTTCTTTTAGATTAGCGTGCTTCATCGTAGACACAGAGCAATATAATCTTACGAGATCGATCGTAGACTGCTTCTTCACTTGAGTCGAGATGGCAGTCCAATTGACTGCCATCTCCTAGCCTTCAATATAAAGCGAAACTTGGTAGTTTTTTAAATCATTTAAATTTATATTATAAGTATTCTATCAGCAGCTATCTGGTTTCCATATACAAACTACAAGCTTAGTTTGGAGCTAGATGGCGCTGTGTGAAATGTCCACCGATTCTTATTTATTTTTTATTTACATATATTATACTTGTAGGTACTCATACCTAACGTTTAACGTAACGTTGCATTCTATTATTTTCTTAAACTTGTGTTTTTTCACGAATTAATGATTAAAAATGCTGGTGTTTTATTCATTGAGTGTTGAATTACATGCACGAGTGTGGACAAGTGATATAATGTGGTGAAACATGTCTTTTCGTGTTGTTTTCAAAACTGTGTTGAAGCTCATAGTAAAGTAGCCACAACTTTACTAGGGCATGACTTGGACTCGACTATGACTAATTTCGTGTGAATAACTGTGATTTTATGACATATTTGACTTGATTTTAATATAAAAACTAGAAACTTCATAAAACTTGACACTGGCACAATGCACAACGTGCGAAGCCTTAACTAAGAAAAAAAAACAACAACCGTAACAAAATTTAAAAATTGTAAAAAAAAACTAAAAATACAAACGTACTAACTACTAAAGGTCTTGAGAATTGGCACAATGCACAAACGTGCTGTGGCCACAGAACAAAGGAAAAGAAATTACTACTAAAGGGAAATAGCATAGAGTAAGTAAATACTACGTAATAGGAAATAGTAAAACACTGTTTTAAACGATCACGGTCATTTACTAAAGTTCTATTATTATAAAAATAACCCGTAAATATCCCGTTAATAATAATAGAACTTTAGGAAATAGTAAGTATTAGTAAGTACTCAAAGTACACGTGAACCTGACTATTTGTTCTATTTTGGTACAATTTGTTTTGCATACTGAAATTTGCACTGGCTTGACTGTTTTACAATCTAACCTAATGATAAAAACAAAAACAATTTTTAATGCTTTCTTTAAAAAAAAACTTGAGCCTTGTGCATATTTTAGGATGTTTTTGTTTAACTTCGTAGTTTCTTAAAAATACTACTATGAAAAAGTACACGTCACAAAATGTTAAGTGTTGGGACTGAATAGCAAAAACCTTACTTTTGGACCCAACCTTAAACTCGTAATATCTACCTTCATAAAGATATGACATATTAAAATCGGTCGTAAATGTATCTCACGTAAGCTCATGGTTCATATAATTTTATACGTGGATTGTGTGGAATATGAAATGCAGCAAATATCTTACAGTGCCTGCGTTAGTTTTTACTGTTCTGATCTTATTTTTGCGAGGGATTCTTGGCCTCTTTTGTAAAATGCTCTGTATTTAAAATATTCTCCAGAAGTTTTGCTTCTTATTGCAATTGCAAGAGGTTTATTTTGATCCCTTCGGTTTAACTCGTTTACGCTAAGCTTGATGATGACAAAGTTAATTTACAAACAAACTTTTACATTTGGGAGCTTCGAATTTGCGCAAAGTTTCCATATCCATATAATTTATACCTACAATCAAATAATCTGAGTTCAAATCAAACGATACGTTTCTTTGTACATTTTGTCATACAAAAATACATAACATATTGTACTGTTGAATAAAATATCAACATATGTACTGAACATCAATAAATGTAGACATACACAACTAAAGTAACCTAAAATAAACGGATCTATGAGACCGCAATGGGCGATTATCCGACAGGCAATGAAAAAAATAAAGAAGCGCATTTTTTATTTACTTTGTTTTTGGCATCGCACGTTGTGCATACTGCCAGTGTCAAGTTTATGAATTTGGAAGTTTTTTAAATTAAAATTAAGTCATATAATATGTCATGAACACAGTCAGTCACTCGAAATTAGTCATAGTCGAGTCCAAGTCATGCCCTAGTAAAGTTGTGGCGACTTTATATGAGCTTCTACGGAGTTTTGAAAACAACACGAAAATACATGTTTCACCACATTATATCACTTGCCCACACTCGTGCATGTAATTCAACACTCAATGAATAAAACACCACCATTTTTGATCATTAACGGCCTTACCTAAAATAATCTCGATTCTCTTAGTCACTGCTTAAACTTCTCTGTCCTTTTCTAGCACGTGCAACTTCACGTCAGAGAGAAGATGGCAGAGCATCTTAAGCAGTGACTAACGGTTGAAAAGTTTTTTAAGGCCGTAATTCGCGAAAAAACACAAGTTTAAGAAAATAATAGAATGCAACAACATGATTTTTCCTCGTTCCCGCCAAAACTTAAGAAGCGCATTGTAGATGGGGTATTTTAGTGCCACAGATCAAAAATATGATGCTGTTTTTGACTGGCACGTATAGTCAGCGCCGTCTATCGAGTTGCAGTGAACTACTTTTTTTAACTCCCTCTCAGTAAATCGCCCATAGGAAAAGTTCCCGTTGCCTCTTAGTATGGCAATACTCAACTTTAAAAAAAAACGAGTCCAGCATTTTGGTCACGAGTGGCGTCAATCAAACGACAAAACCTATTTTCGGTCTTTCGATATTTGTTTAGGCCTCAGTCGTCATCACTAGCCAGAAGTCTTCCACTGCTTGACGAATTCCACCCCCTTAGGGGAGATTAGGGCAGGTTGCCACAATCTCCATTGGCAGGCCTCAGAGTAGGTATTCGCCCCAAAAGGTTCGAAAATAATCCCACTGTTTAGGATAATACTACTTTTGAGCTTTGTGAACTTCTTCTAATTCTTCTACAGACTCAGCAGTAGAGCCAGCCATTATCTGCGTTGTGGGAAGATGTGACGGTGCTGAATTTTTTTTTTTTGAATGACTGATTTTTGGCCTCATATGGCCTCTACAGCGTCACCGGACTTTAGGCAAGCGCAAATGGCGCTAGGCCTAGTTTAGGTTATAGGCGACTAGCTCAAGGGCACCTCAGACTGTACGAACCTCAGCTTGGCCGTCGGCGGGAGTGGGGTCAGACTTGCCCTGGCACCCCAGAAGGGTGTGCCCTGGGGCCCTAGTAGGCTGATCTGGTTGACTATTTGGAGAGAATCTAACCGATCTTATGACTGATCTGGGGAGTCCTCGACTTCGCCGGCGAGGTCGGTGCGTGTTTGTGTGCCTCTGGTAACCGGCGCCTATACCAACAACGGAATACTTCCTGTTGCTAGGAGTGGTCGGATCAGGGTGCTGAATAATAAGTTGGCGGTTTATTTGACTCTACTGCAGAGTCCGTCTGGGGAAGATTTTGATAGATATTCAAGCGCCAAACAGTAGTGTACAAGCATTACTGTGTTCCGGTTTGAAGCGCAATGCTACCAGAGATATTACTGGGTATGAAGACTTTTAATATGTGATATCTCAGGGTGGCGAGCGCAGTGCAGTGCGGCGCAGAATTGTATTCGCAAGTTCACAATTCTGCTACTGTTAGTGGCAGGCGTGACGCTAACCACCAGGTGAAAGTCCTGCTCGTCTCGTCACTGGACAGTATATAAAAAAAAAAAAAAACTCTATTGATTTTCACTACGGATTCCCAACACTCATTACTTAAGTGAGTCGGTTTCACTTATAACACAACGTCACAAAGTCAAATAGTCAAAAAGTCCAATTAATTCCACTAATTTGTCTGCCTTCGCTCTTCATTTTGAGAAGATGCACCGAGATAGAGTAACTTGGAGATTACTTATCTTTGCTTATAGGCGCCTTGGAAGCCTTGGAATCAGTTCCAAACGATGAGTATAGTTCTGGCAAAGTTCGTAATGTCGTACCTATCATTTGGGACCAAACTTTTCGTATCAAAGTACTATATTACTTCAATAAGCTACTCGTAGTTTCTAGAAAATTAGGATTCTATTTGTTGAGTAGGTACCTACCGCGGTTCACACCCACTCATGAAAACATGAAAGCCAATCATAATATTCATAAAACTGGTCTAAGGGCAAAAAACAAACAAAAAGTCAGAGATATGAAATTACATTTACTTATTACGAAAAATCTTTGTGAATTTCAATTTAGAAATTGTAGTAGGTAAATATATCATCCGTGGTCTCCACACTAAAACGTTTCTTTCCCGCCGGTAATCGGTTCTGCGACATTTAAAATATGGCTGGCCCACTGCCACAAAACCGGTAGTAACTTCGATATATCTAATTATCTATATATATAAAAGGCTCTGTCCTGACTGACTGATTGACTGACTGACAACGCACAGCCCAAACTGCTGGTCGTACATACTTGAAATTTGGAGAGTGTATTCGTCTCGATGCGTAGGGGTGTACTAAGAAAGGATTCGAAATTCGACTCCTGGGGAGAAACGTTTCTATGAAAGTCCTTTTTGTTTTTGGACTTTTAGTCACGACGAAAATTAGACCGTTTACAATAAAAAACATGCTATTTTCAGTATTTTTTAGACAGGGACGTTTTAAGGGGAGTAAAGGGGGTGGAAATTGATATTTGGGTAGTTAACGCAAGGGGGCGGGGTTGGGGGGCTTGGTGGGGGGGAAGAAAGAGTAGAAAGTAATAGGGGCTCGCCACTATCGCAAATATTTCTACATAATTGCCATTTGAGGAAGACGATTCTCACACTGATGTGTTTTCCACAGTAATTGTCAGGAGAAAAAAAAACCGTTTTAAGCCTTTTGGAAAGCTATAAAATATAAATAAGTATATATTTGTGCGCTCTTTTTATTCCAGTATGAAATTAAAATGCTTATTGTTAGTTTTTATTGTATTTTCTATAGTTTTTTTTGTTATGAGGCATTCAATGTAACGAGCTGTTTTGTGGCTTATTCTAGTTAAGTAAGTAGATGTTGAGCAGCATTTTTTTGGGAACCTTTTCATTTTTAAATCTATTAACGGTTTTTACACACGACACGTTGCCCTCTAAAACCAATTAGATCAGACATTTTTCAATTTTCTTCCTCAGAATTTTCAATACCGTTTTCTCACCCTGTCCTTTTTGTTTTGCTTAATTGAAAATTGACGTAGCTCGATTGATTGATTGTGATATAATGAGTTTGCCGTTTTATTCCTTTGGAGGCGTTAAAATGACCTTTGAGGAAGTTTTCCATTTCAGTTTCGATCAAAGAAGCAAATTTCTAAGTTATATTGAATTGTCTTCATGTTAGAGCTAAAGAGCTAACTCCTTCCGAGTTTTAGTATAAAAAAATGAAGGCCTCTAATGATTACTATGATTACTATATAACTAATGATTTTTGGGAAACGGTTTATTTGGAATACATTGGAATACATATTTCACAATGATGTATCAAATCAAACACTTTATTATTTTGAACACAACAAAACACAGCTAAAGAAAAGGTGTACTGTTGAATAAATGAATCATATTCCCTAATTATGATAAATAAACATTCAATTTTAACAAACGACAATTCAAACAATTCACAGTTAATATGATAAAAATGCTTTCGCTATTATATTTTTGATATCGGCTACAAGTCGATTTTGTTCGCGCCTTTACCTTCACCTGCTCGATAGAAGGCGCGAAGCGCAAAAAATATATCTGCGCGCCATTTTCCGCAAATATTAGTTAAAACTTTTGCTGTGTGGTTGAATATAACCATAGAGATAATAACAATACAATCCTGTTTTTTCCTCGCAAGTGTGATGAAAAACACAAATAAAAACTATTCTCTCTCGTGTTTTGGTCCATCGTGGTCGATGCGAACCAATTATTATATTATATAATTATTAAGCATGCAATTATAATTATATTTTTTAGTTCAAACTGAACTAAATTAATTTAATGATATAATCTTTTTTAACTTTGTGCTACATCTGCACTATTGGCATTTAGTTTATTTAAGTCCTATATTTGGGAGAGGCCATTGGTTTCCGCATCACAGTATTAGTACTAGTTCGGAGTCAATGGATTCAGTATTACACTTTGTCAAAATGTATGTCCAATAAATGTATTTGTATTTGTATTATAATTGTCCCACTGTCCCAAGCAAAAGCATTCTTCTACATTTTGCGCAACTTGGGTCCAATCTTTGAAAGATCCAAGTTCATCCCTCCATCTCCACCTAGATCGTCAGGGAGATCGCTTGTCAAAATTAAATAATTTCCAAAAGTAATTTTTATTCACCATCTAGTTTCTCACTTCTTCACTTCAACAGCTGGAAGACGTCCACTGCTGGATGAAGGAGTATACCTTTATAAAACCCCCCACGCTTGGCAGGCGGCTTGGAGATCGTAGAATGCTCACCACCGTTAACTAAGAGGACGCTGCTGCCCGTCCTCCGGCGGTTCTAGATGCAGTTTAGGACATACCCAGGTCCTATTACCCATATAGTTTCTAAAGGGTCATTAACAGATAGAGAGAGATTTTGCTTTTGTATCTATAATATTTGCCAAATATTTTTGTGGACATACTGAGCTTCCCGAAATAGCTACTTCTAAGCCACGTCTTTTCAGGTCGCCAACTTTTTTCGAATCTTATCAGCAACTTATACAAAGCCTTCTTAACTCTCCTGAAACTTATCAGGAAGTTGCGTGTTGTTTTCGTTAGCGATTGGAGCGAAATCGAGCAGAGATCGTGTTGAAAAGGGTAGAAGGGTTCGGCAACTTTAGTTTAACTTTGAGTGAGGTGTCTTTTATGCAATCAATAATAATTAGTTTTGAAGGTGTTGCTCATTTATTTAAAAACTTGTTCAGTTATTAGACATGGCTTTTATTGGAATATTTAACATTTTGTTTGATAATTTTGTTGATCAACAACCATTTTCTATCTACTGCTGAGTATAGGATTTTCTCTGCAACGGTCTTTTGGAGTCTCGTTTACTCCTGATACAGCGCTCGTGGCGTAGCTTGTCTAGCAGGGCTAGCATGCGCACCGCGAGAATTTTTTCTCGATTCTTAAAAACAGGACAAGGCTACGAATCTGTATAAGTTTGTCTCGTTTTCGCACGACATAAAGACACGACAAAATTTTCTCGCGGTGCGCATGTTAACCCTGCTGGTGATTCTAAACGATCACCGATGTTAAGCAACGGACGGTTCGGTCAGTTTTCGGATGGGTGACCGTGAGTGGTATTTATTTCAGAGCGCTACCGTGGGTCGGATGACACGTTAAATTGTTGGTCCCGGTTGTTTGTTCTAGTTTCTATAACAACCATCAGTCAGACAACCGTCAGCCATGTCAGAGGCCTTCGGGCGGCACATTAACTCTGACACTAGGGCTGGCCAAGAACTTACTTACTTACTTACTATTAAAACGTTTCGCTGTTTTAAGCCTTTCGTGGCCTCATTTCAATCGGCCTCAACGGAAGATCAGCGCTGTTTGATAAACAGCATTACGCTGAGTTGAAGCCATTTTTGTGACATCACTTTTAATTTTATTTTATTTGTAATTAACTTTACTTAGTTATATTAGTACCTACGTTAATGATGTTACAAAATAAATAATTTTTCTTTCATTCTTTCTTTTTATTAAATTTTATCTGTCATGGCTGGATATCTAGTTATATAGGTATGGAGTATAGTATACTACAATGTACCCCATTTTGTATTCACTCAACTTGTGAATAGGCCGGTCATTGTGTCTGTTTTCTATAGAATTGATTGACAATATATTACGGATCAATACACGGATTCGAGATGGAATCTTCCGTCCATTTCGTACTGTCATTAGAGTTAGTAATTTTTGATGATCCGTAAAAGCGATGTGCTATTTTCTATAGGTTTCTTTTGTTAAGGCTAGATACCATCTTAGTCAACATTCTAAATACTTACCATGGATTAATATTCTCCCTTACTACGCACTGAATAGTTCAAAGCCCCTCCGTCGCAATGCACTGCGCTTGTCACTCCGAGCTATAATATCTGTCATTCTTTTTAATAATACTAATAATAATAGTTTTTTATCGTTTCTTTAATATGCGACGTCGCGCTCTGCAGGTACGTGTGGCGCGTGCTGCGTGGCCTCACGCACCACCCCGAGGTGCTGGAGGCGCTGCTGCTGTGCGCGCCGGACGAGGCGGTCACCAGGAGACGAGGGTTCCCTACTTTTAGCGTGCCCACAGGTAGGACGAATTTGTTAGAGTTTGCCCCCACGTCACGCGCGTTAGCCTTGTTAAATTTAATCTCTAAGGATTTGGATATTTTTTCATGTACTCTGGCAGAATTCACAAAGACGGCTCACAAGCTTTGTGAATATTATCATAATTAAATTTGTATTAGGTACTTATAAGTTTTTATAAAATTAAAGTTAGTTATCTGTAACAAAAGTATCGGGTTGGTCTAGGACTGTTATGATACTATTTTTGCTGTTGTAATAAATAAATAAATGTTGTGTTTAATTGTCTGAATTTATTTTGTTTTTGCGTGCGTTATGTTTTTGTCACAAATAAAGTCTTTTCTATTTTTATTTCAGCCTCAAGAATTAGTTCAAAAACATGGGCCCATAAACGAAAATGAAACGTTACTATGCTTAAACCAGTTCCAATCGCCAGATTTCTGGCCTAAGGGGCTGGTTTTCTGACGCTATTGGGAAATAATATTATTATAAATACTTTACAGAAATACATATAAAAATAATCATAGTTAACACTATTTTGGCTGAGATTTTCCTAGCAGTGTCGCTTCCCAGTAGCGTCGGAAAACCAGCCCCTTAGACCAGAAATCTGGCGATTGGAACTGGTTTAGGCCTAGTAACGTTTAATTTTCGTTTCAATACGTAACAGGAATGGAATAGCTAGCAAAGGTTTAGTACTTCCTTTTACATGAGGATTCTATACAAAAATTCTATCGTCACAAAATGTTTATGTTTTTTGTGTTTTAATGTACTTAGTTCTCATTTTTTGAATATTTTTGTATGAAGTGATTCCACACTTATGGTATTTCTATGTTTATAAAGCTTAAACAGGAAGAAAAAATATGACCTCCGGCAGGACTCGAACCTGCATACGAGCAGTCTCTATGGGTTTCCGTCCCAACTGCTTTGCCATTTAAGCCTTAGAAGCCAAATTTCCCAACCTGTTATAAGCTACCAACTAAAGCGTTGGTGGCGCCATCTGTAAACTCATCTCTGTGTGTCATTACTTGTTACCAAACATATATAAACATTTTTGTGTCCATTGTTTTATCCAGAACTTTGAGTACCTACGTAGGCAAGCAAAGTTAATATTCTAGGTGCCACAGGCAATTATCCTGGATTGGTGGTATCTTGGTCTCCAACAAAGTTTAGAGCATTTCTGCATTACTCCATCCAACTAAGACAATAAAGCTGTACCAATAAGTCAATAAGTTATTGTTTTATTTTTGACCATCTAGGAGGATTTTTTTTTGCCAGTTATTCAATAGCCAAGCAGTAGTGTGCAAGCATTACTGTTTTTTGGTTTGAAGGGCAATGTTAACAGAAGAAATTACTGGGTATAAAGAGATTTGACATCTAATATCTCAAGATGACGAGCCCTGTACCGTGAACCGCTTATAGCGGGATCGAATAGGTTCAGCTCCCGACACTTACCGCGAACCTTATTGCGAGGCGATAAAATGCACAATCGCGCAGCGTTGGCAGGTGAGTGTTTTCGGTCCCAGAATAAGCGTTCATGGTATGGCCCCAGTTTAGTGCGGCGCAGGATTTTGTTCGCAAGTTCACAATTCTAGCCCAGGTTTTGTTATGGGCAGACGTGGTGCTTACCACCAGGTAAACATCTCGTTATAGCCTCGTCACTTCATTGAATAAAGAAAACACTAAATAACTGCAATCAACACTAATGCAACATCTTTAACTATCAATTCATTTTAATCAAAGTGTAAACGCCACAAAAATAATGAAATAACACCCAAGTCTGGGCAAGAAAACATAAATAACGGTAACAAAATTACAGTGGTCGTCCTAACCGCCCGCCCAGCCGCCGCCCCCTCTGTCGGCGCGCCCAAGTTTGATCACTAAGCATTATTCCTTGCGGTCCCGCGCTAGACAGGAATAAAAAGGACCACCCCTCGTATTAAATGGGGTCTGGCACGTAATTACACTGTAATCATGTAATAAACCAGTTGGCAATTTCGCCTTCTGTCCAGCACTGATAAACGTCCTTCGTCGCTTACAACGGCTTACGTTGCAAGTTTTTTGTAGGGTCATTTTAAAAACGTGTTGAAACCATATAAGAGAAAATAGGTACCAAAATTGTTTTAATTGCTAGTGTTTTTCCGCAATCCTTTAGAAGTACTCGGTTGTCGACACGTGTTTCACCTCTGCACGAGGCATCCTCAAGACGTGTTGACTCCTCAAGCGCTTGGCTGGGAATGCCAAAAAAAAAATAGAACATAAAATAGGGAGTAAATAGGTATCCAACAATGGACAATAAAGAGCTTGGCATTGGCATTGTTGCACGAACGTAGGAGGTCTACGTCCAACAATCTTAACCATTTAGATGAAGTAGTAGGAACAGCGTAAGGAGAGAGTCATAGTTAGTCTCTGGCCCACCAGTGATACTATGATAACGACTGCCACGGTATAATTGCATCGCCGGACCTATACGCCAAAGCATCAAAAACTACATAATAATTAAAACCTTGTCTCTAAATGAATTCAAAATCGGTTATAAAATATCGATAACGAACCATAATATATTCATATATACATATTTTAATACCGGTGTGAAGTTGGCAGCCAAAACTTAGCTGCCTATAATACGACCAAATTAAGATGACTTTTTTTGTGAAGTTAGCAGCCAACCTGATTATGACCTGAAATCGCCTGAAAACGTCAACATAAGTATTGCAGGGGGCTTCAGAAACGTGTAAACTATCATATTAACCTATAAAATCAGACAGATAAAGCAATGAAAAAACATAAGAGCAGGAGAATATTACAAGAATATGACGCTATGCCTGGTCAAACCTGCTGAAAAGGCATTAACAATGTAAGCTTTCAGACAGTTTCAGTTTTCAGTCCTGTTAAGTAGGTATGTAGCCTTGAAAATGTTGTCACAAGAATTTGCGAAAGGTGTTTTGATCAGGCGCACGTGGTACGGTGGATTACGACTTTTAAACCTCTGAAGTGCTGAAAAGTTACTACGGCATAGCATTAACAAATGCATCAGCTAACGGATAAAATCAAAGACAATGCGGATTCTTTAGTTTCAGGCTTTAAAATTAATCGGTGAAATGTGCTGTTTTTCTTTCTGATTTTTATCTCTAAAAATAATTATAAAATCACCACACCGCCCCTAAAATAACTGAATTTCTCTGATGATTATAGAAGCCTATGTACAGAGCTTTAATACTAGATGCAAGCCAAGCCGGCTAAATGACTACACCATACTGTAATAATCAGCTGAAAATTCAAACCTTGCGAAAATTTTCTATGGAAAATGGGCTGCTGGTGATTTTCGACCTTTGATCCCCTAAAATGTGCACCAAAACGTACTGGACTAATAATAATAATGTACAGGCTAACGAAATACAACTATTCCAACTCGGATTCCTACATGGTTGATCCTTAAATAGTCACTTGAAAATTGCAATTGTATATTTTGCTCTAGCGCACTTGGTACGGTGGATTAAGACGTTTAAACCTCTGAAGTGCTGAAAAGTTACTACGGCATAGCATTAACAAATGCATCAGCTATCGGATAAAATCAAAGACAATGCGGATTCTTTAGTTTCAGGCTTTAAAATTAATTGGTGAAATGTGCTGTTTTTCTTTCAGATTTTTATCTCTAAAAATAATTATAAAAACACCACACCGCCCCTAAAATAACTGAATTTCTCTGATGATTATAGAAGCCTATGAACAGATCTTTAATACTAGATGCAAGCCAAGCCGGTTAAATGACTACACCATACTGTAATAATCAGCTGAAAATTCTACCTTGCGAAAATTTTCTATGGAAAATGGGCTGCTGGTAATTTTCGACCTTTGATCCCCTAAAATGTGCACCAAAACTTACTGGACTAATAATAATAATGTACAGGCTAACGAATTCCAACTATTCCAACACGGATTCCTACATGGTTGATCCTTAAATAGTCACTTGAAAATTGAAATTGTATATTTTGCTCTAGCGCACTTGGTACGGTGGATTAAGACCTTTAAACCTCTGAAGTGCTGAAAAGTTACTACGGCATAGCATTAACAAATGCATCAGCTAACGGATAGAATCAAAGACAATGCGGATTCTTTAGTTTCAGGCTTTAAAATTAATTGGTGAAATGTGCTGTTTTTCTTTGAGATTTTTATCTCTAAAAATAATTATAAAAACACCACACCGCCCCTAAAGTAACTGAATTTCTCTGATGATTATAGAAGCCTATGGACAGATCTTTAATACTAGATGCAAGCCAAGCCGGCTAAATGACTACACCATACTGTAATAATCAGCTGAAAATTCAAACCTTGCGAAAATTTTCTATGGAAAATGGGCTGCTGGTGATTTTCGACCTTTGATCTCCTAAAATTTGCACCAAAACTTACTGGACTAATAATAATAATGTACAGGCTAACGAAATACAACTATTCCAACTCGGATTCCTACATGGTTGATCCTTAAATAGTCACTTGAAAATTGCAATTGTATATTTTGCTCTAGCGCACTTGGTACGGTGGATTAAGACCTTTAAACCTCTGAAGTGCTGAAAAGTTACTACGGCATAGCATTAACAAATGCATCAGCTAACGGATAAAATCAAAGACAATGCGGATTCTTTAGTTTCAGGCTTTAAAATTAATCGGTGAAATGTGCTGTTTTTCTTTCTGATTTTTATCTCTAAAAATAATTATAAAAACACCACACCGCCCCTAAAATAACTGAATTTCTCTGATGATTATAGAAGCCTATGAACAGAGCTTTAATACTAGATGCAAGCCAAGCCGGCTAAATGACTACACCATACTGTAATAATCAGCTGAAAATTCAAACCTTGCGAAAATTTTCTATGGAAAATGGGCTGCTGGTGATTTTCGACCTTTGATCCCCTAAAATGTGCACCAAAACTTACTGGACTAATAATAATAATGTACAGGCTAACGAATTCCAACTATTCCAACTCGGATTCCTACATGGTTGATCCTTAAATAGTCACTTGAAAATTGAAATTGTATATTTTGCTCTAGCGCACTTGGTACGGTGGATTAAGACCTTTAAACCTCTGAAGTGCTGAAAAGTTACTACGGCATAGCATTAACAAATGCATCAGCTAACGGATAGAATCAAAGACAATGCGGATTCTTTAGTTTCAGGCTTTAAAATTAATTGGTGAAATGTGCTGTTTTTCTTTGAGATTTTTATCTCTAAAAATAATTATAAAAACACCACACTGCCCCTAAAATAACTGAATTTCTCTGATGATTATAGAAGCCTATGAACAGATCTTTAATACTAGATGCAAGCCAAGCCGGCTAAATGACTACACCATACTGTAATAATCAGCTGAAAATTCAAACCTTGCGAAAATTTTCTATGGAAAATGGGCTGCTGGTGATTTTCGACCTTTGATTCCCTAAAATGTGCACCAAAACGTACTGGACTAATAATAATAATGTACAGGCTAACGAAATACAACTATTCCAACTCGGATTCCTACATGGTTGATCCTTAAATAGTCACTTGAAAGTTGCAATTGTATATTTTGCTCTAGCGCACTTGGTACGGTGGATTAAGACCTTTAAACCTCTGAAGTGCTGAAAAGTTACTACGGCATAGCATTAACAAATGCATCAGCTAACGGATAAAATCAAAGACAATGCGGATTCTTTAGTTTCAGGCTTTAAAATTAATTGGTGAAATGTGCTGTTTTTCTTTGAGATTTTTATCTCTAAAAATAATTATAAAAACACCACACCGCCCCTAAAATAACTGAATTTCTCTGATGATTATAGAAGCCTATGGACAGATCTTTAATACTAGATGCAAGCCAAGCCGGCTAAATGACTACACCATACTGTAATAATCAGCTGAAAATTCAAACCTTGCGAAAAATTTCTATGGAAAATGGGCTGCTGGTGATTTTCGACCTTTGATCCCCTAAAATGTGCACCAAAACTTACTGGACTAATAATAATAATGTACAGGCTAACGAAATACAACTATTCCAACTCGGATTCCTACATGGTTGATCCTTAAATAGTCACTTGAAAATTGCAATTGTATATTTTGCTCTAGCGCACTTGGTACGGTGGATTAAGACCTTTAAACCTCTGAAGTGCTGAAAAGTTACTACGGCATAGCATTAACAAATGCATCAGCTAACGGATAAAATCAAAGACAATGCGGATTCTTTAGTTTCAGGCTTTAAAATTAATTGGTGAAATGTGCTGTTTTTCTTTGAGATTTTTATCTCTAAAAATAATTATAAAAACACCACACCGCCCCTAAAATAACTGAATTTCTCTGATGATTATAGAAGCCTATGGACAGATCTTTAATACTAGATGCAAGCCAAGCCGGCTAAATGACTACACCATACTGTAATAATCAGCTGAAAATTCAAACCTTGCGAAAATTTTCTATGGAAAATGGGCTGCTGGTGATTTTCGACCTTTGATCCCCTAAAATGTGCACCAAAACTTACTGGACTAATAATAATAATGTACAGGCTAACGAATTCCAACTATTCCAACTCGGATTCCTACATGGTTGATCCTTAAATAGTCACTTGAAAATTGCAATTGTATATTTTGCTCTAGCGCACTTGGTACGGTGGATTAAGACCTTTAAACCTCTGAAGTGCTGAAAAGTTACTACGGCATAGCATTAAAAAATGCATCAGCTAACGGATAAAATCAAAGACAATGCGGATTCTTTAGTTTCAGGCTTTAAAATTAATTGGTGAAATGTGCTGTTTTTATTTCTGATTTTTATCTCTAAAAATAATTATAAAAACACCACACCGCCCCTAAAATAACTGAATTTCTCTGATGATTATAGAAGCCTATGAACAGAGCTTTAATACTAGATGCAAGCCAAGCCGGCTAAATGACTACACCATACTGTAATAATCAGCTGAAACTTCAAACCTTGCGAAAATTTTCTATGGAAAATGGGCTGCTGGTGATTTTCGACCTTTGATCCCCTAAAATGTGCACCAAAACTTACTGGACTAATAATAATAATGTACAGGCTAACGAATTCCAACTATTCCAACTCGGATTCCTACATGGTTGATCCTTAAATAGTCACTTGAAAATTGCAATTGTATATTTTGCTCTAGCGCACTTGGTACGGTGGATTAAGACCTTTAAACCTCTGAAGTGCTGAAAAGTTACTACGGCATAGCATTAACAAATGCATCAGCTAACGGATAAAATCAAAGACAATGCGGATTCTTTAGTTTCAGGCTTTAAAATTAATTGGTGAAATGTGCTGTTTTTATTTCTGATTTTTATCTCTAAAAATAATTATAAAAACACCACACCGCCCCTAAAATAACTGAATTTCTCTGATGATTATAGAAGCCTATGAACAGAGCTTTAATACTAGATGCAAGCCAAGCCGGCTAAATGACTACACCATACTGTAATAATCAGCTGAAAATTCAAACCTTGCGAAAATTTTCTATGGAAAATGGGCTGCTGGTGATTTTCGACCTTTGATCCCCTAAAATGTGCACCAAAACTTACTGGACTAATAATAATAATGTACAGGCTAACGAAATACAACTATTCCAACTCGGATTCCTACATGGTTGATCCTTAAATAGTCACTTGAAAATTGCAATTGTATATGTTGCTCTAGCGCACTTGGTACGGTGGATTAAGACCTTTAAACCTCTGAAGTGCTGAAAAGTTACTACGGCATAGCATTAACAAATGCATCAGCTAACGGATAAAATCAAAGACAATGCGGATTCTTTAGTTTCAGGCTTTAAAATTAATTGGTGAAATGTGCTGTTTTTCTTTCTGATTTTTATCTCTAAAAATAATTATAAAAACACCACACCGCCCCTAAAATAACTGAATTTCTCTGATGATTATAGAAGCCTATAAACAGAGCTTTAATACTAGATGCAAGCCAAGCCGGCTAAATGACTACACCATACTGTAATAATCAGCTGAAAATTCAAACCTTGCGAAAATTTTCTATGGAAAATGGGCTGCTGGTGATTTTCGACCTTTGATCCCCTAAAATGTGCACCAAAACTTACTGGACTAATAATAATAATGTACAGGCTAACGAAATACAACTATTCCAACTCGGATTCCTACATGGTTGATCCTTAAATAGTCACTTGAAAATTGCAATTGTATATGTTGCTCTAGCGCACTTGGTACGGTGGATTAAGACCTTTAAACCTCTGAAATGCTGAAAAGTTACTACGGCATAGCATTAACAAATGCATCAGCTAACGGATAAAATCAAAGACAATGCGGATTCTTTAGTTTCAGGCTTTAAAATTAATTGGTGAAATGTGCTGTTTTTATTTCTGATTTTTATCTCTAAAAATAATTATAAAAACACCACACCGCCCCTAAAATAACTGAATTTCTCTGATGATTATAGAAGCCTATGAACAGAGCTTTAATACTAGATGCAAGCCAAGCCGGCTAAATGACTACACCATACTGTAATAATCAGCTGAAAATTCAAACCTTGCGAAAATTTTCTATGGAAAATGGGCTGCTGGTGATTTTCGACCTTTGATCCCCTAAAATGTGCACCAAAACTTACTGGACTAATAATAATAATGTACAGGCTTACGAAATACAACTATTCCAACTCGGATTCCTACATGGTTGATCCTTAAATAGTCACTTGAAAATTGCAATTGTATATGTTGCTCTAGCGCACTTGGTACGGTGGATTAAGACCTTTAAACCTCTGAAGTGCTGAAAAGTTACTAAGGCATAGCATTAACAAATGCATCAGCTAACGGAGAGAATCAAAGACAATGCGGATTCTTTAGTTTCAGGCTTTAAAATTAATTGGTGAAATGTGCTGTTTTTATTTCTGATTTTTATCTCTAAAAATAATTATAAAAACACCACACCGCCCCTAAAATAACTGAATTTCTCTGATGATTATAGAAGCCTATGAACAGAGCTTTAATACTAGATGCAAGCCAAGCCGGCTAAATGACTACACCATACTGTAATAATCAGCTGAAAATTCAAACCTTGCGAAAATTTTCTATGGAAAATGGGCTGCTGGTGATTTTCGACCTTTGATCCCCTAAAATGTGCACCAAAACTTACTGGACTAATAATAATAATGTACAGGCTAACGAAATACAACTATTCCAACTCGGATTCCTACATGGTTGATCCTTAAATAGTCACTTGAAAATTGCAATTGTATATTTTGCTCTAGCGCACTTGGTACGGTGGATTAAGACCTTTAAACCTCTGAAGTGCTGAAAAGTTACTACGGCATAGCATTAACAAATGCATCAGCTAACGGATAAATTCAAAGACAATGCGGATTCTTTAGTTTCAGGCTTTAAAATTAATTGGTGAAATGTGCTGTTTTTCTTTCTGATTTTTATCTCTAAAAATAATTATAAAAACACCACACCGCCCCTAAAATAACTGAATTTCTCTGATGATTATAGAAGCCTATGAACAGATCTTTAATACTAGATGCAAGCCAAGCCGGCTAAATGACTACACCATACTGTAATAATCAGCTGAAAATTCAAACCTTGCGAAAAATTTCTATGGAAAATGGGCTGCTGGTGATTTTCGACCTTTGATCCCCTAAAATGTGCACCAAAACTTACTGGAATAATAATAATAATGTACAGGCTAACGAATTACAACTATTCCAACTCGGATTCCTACATGGTTGATCCTTAAATAGTCACTTGAAAATTGCAATTGTATATTTTGCTCTAGCGCACTTGGCACAGTGGATTACGACCTTCAAACCTCTGAAGTGCTGAAAAATTACTACGGCATAACATTAACCAATGCATCAGCTAACGGATAAAATTAAAGAGAAACTGGATTCTGTAGTTTCAGGCTTTAAAATTAATTGGTGAAATGTGCTGTTTTTCTTTGTGATTTTTTCTCTAAAGATAATTATAAAAACACCACACCGCCCCTAAAATAACTGAATTTCTCTGATAATAATAGAAGCCTATGAACAGAGCTTTAATACTTGATGCAAGCCAAGCCGGCTAAATGACTACACCATACTGTAATAATCAGCTGAAAATTCAAACCATGCGAAAATTTTATATGGAAAATGGGCTGCTGGTGACCTTTGATCCCCTAAAATGCGCATCAAAACTTATTCAAATAATAATAATAATGTACAGGCTAACGAATTAAAACTATTCCAGGTCGGATTCCGATTTGATTATCAAACCATCTGTCTAAATCATACCATCATCCGAAAATCAACACCTGAAATCACCTAAGTGGACTAGTTTTTTGTTCTGAAATTTGGGTGTATCAAAATTGGCTAAAAAGTCATTTCAAAACATGAATCAAAGTCTGTATACTTAGCTACAATATGAGTTGAAACGGAATCTGGCTAAGTCATACCATCGTACGAAAATCAGCAGCTGAAATCACCTACTTTATAATTTTTCCGAAATTTGTTTTTTTTTTAATCGGTCTAAATGGCCTTTCATAATACGAATCATCCTAAAATTGGTAAGCAGCTTGAAAGTCTGTATACTTAGCTACAATATGAGCTGAAACGGAATCTGGCTATATCATACAATCATACGAAAATCAGCAGCTGAAATCACCTATGTGGACCGGTTTTTAATTCTGAAATTTGGGTTTATCAAAATTGCCTAAAAGGCATTTCAAAACATGAATCATGCTTAAATTGGTAAGCAGCTTGAAAGCCTGTACTTTTAGCTACAATATGAGTTGAAACGGAATCTGGCTAAGTCATACCATCACACGAAAATCATCAGCTGAAATCACCTACTTGATAATTTTTCCGAAATTTGTTTTTTTTTAAATCGGTCTATATGGCCTTTCATAATACGAATCATCCTAAAATTGGTAAGCAGCTTGAAAGTCTGTATACCTAGCTACAATATGAATTGAAACGGAATCTGGCTAAGTCATACAATCATACGATAATCAGCAGCTGAAATCACCTACTTGATAAAATTTTCGTTGTTTTTTTTTAAATCGGTCTAAATAACGTTTCATAATACGAATCATCCTAAAATTAGTAAGCAGCTTTAAAGGCTGTATACTTAGCTACAATATGAGTTGAAATGAAGTCTGACTAAATCATACTATCATACGAAAATCAGCAGCTGAAATCACCTAAGTGGACTAGATTTTTTTTCTGAAATTTGGGTTTTTCAAAATTGGCTAAAAAGGCATATCAAAACATGAATCATGATAAAATTGGTAAACAGCTTGAAAGTCTGTATACTTAGCTACAATATGAGTTGAAATGAAGTCTGACTAAATCATACTATCATACGAAAATCAGCAGCTGAAATCACCTAAGTGGACTAGATTTTTTTTCTGAAATTTGGGTTTTTCAAAATTGGCTAAAAAGGCATATCAAAACATGAATCATGATAAAATTGGTAAGCAGCTTGAAAGTCTGTATACTTAGCTACAATATGAGTTGAAACGGAATCTGGCTAAATCATACCATCATACGAAAACCAGCAGCTGAAATCACCTACTTGATAATTTTTCAGAAATTTGTATTTTTTTTTGAATCGGTCGAAATGGCCTTTCATAACACGAATCATGCTAAAATTGGTAAGCAGCTTGAAAGTCTGTATACCTAGCTACAATACGAGTTGAAACAGAATTTAGCCTAATTATACGATCATACGAAAATCAGCAGCTGAAACCACCTAAGTAGACTCTTGATATTTTTTCCGAAATTTTATTGGGAGGTCTTCGTTCAGCAGTGGACGTCTCCGGACTGATGATGATGATGATGATGATGTTGCTGATGCTGATGATGGTGATGCTGATGATGGTGGTGATAATGATGGTGATGATGATGATGGTGGTGATGATGATGAGGGTGATATGTTGATCCACTTCAATGTGAACTTAAACCTATTGGAGTAATAAGAATAATGTACAGGTTGACGAATGAACACTATTCTAGACCAGATTTGAATCTAATTAACCCTTAAAATAATAATCATTCAATCATTTTGATTTAGTGCACGTGGAAAGATGGATTACGACCTTTAAACCTCTGAAATGCTAAAAAGTTACTACGGCATAGCATTAATAGATGCATAAATGGATAAAAAACAGTGATAATGTTTTTTTTTATTCCTGGTATCTATCCCGACGTGACTCAATTTCAGTGAAGATTTTGTAATTATATACACACAGTTTTAATACGAGAGGCAATCCTGATGAATATTTTAGGTTTATTGCTAATGAAGTTGATGATGTCGTTTCTTTGATATATTTAACGTTGCATAGTGTTTGCATAAGTAACAGTTGTCTTTTTTCATGGCGGCAGATAGAGTCAATTTGTTTCGTTTGAGCTGCTTAGGGGTTAACATACAAGCTTTATGTATCAATCTTTGACAACTGCTGCATTTGTAAGCGCTTTTTCCCTGAACGTCAGCCCCGCAAGACAAACATATTTCTTTCATATTTTCACTGTTTGTTATGAGCATTTTTTTCATTTGCAGGCGATAGATGTCGAAGTTTGTCTTAACGTTTAAATCTTCCTGTTGAATTATTGCCTGAAATATGCGTACTATTACGGCGCCACAGTTATAGCTGTCCTTTTGGTACGCATGGTTTGGTACAACAATCTTTTCGATTTTTTCTGTCATCTGTTTTTCTTGCAGCATTTGCATTAATTTAGTGTAATACAATTGCTTTCTACATTCTGCCTTGCCAAATGGGTCAATGATTGTTAGTGTTTTTGACTGGAAACAAACAATCGCCATGGTGTAATGGGAGTTCAAGCAAATCGGGAATACGTTCTGTTTGCCGATATCTAATTTTACCATATTGTAGTCATTAAGATCCTTGGCCCCAAATATTAATGAAGATAATTCCACGTTAAATATGTGATATTCGTTATTGACATCTAATAAATACAGGCAGTGGTCAATCACGAAACTTGATATATATTGACTCTTTTCAAGAGTAGAGAAGTCATCAATCAAAAGTTGTCGGACAGCATAGGGGACGTTTGTTATACTTACAACGTACCCTCTTTCATCATCGTATTTTTTGTAATATTCAATGTCGGCGACCAAACCATTTGACAATATTTCAAGGTCAGTTTTACCTTTTATCTTTTTTTCGGTTAACATTAAATCATCGTTAGCCAAAGACGTCTCGACATTGGTCGCCAGCACCTGACACACCCGGCATTCAAATATACCATCCAAGATATTATCTCCCGGAGCACATGCGTTGTGCACCCATCTATCACAAGCATCGCACTGCACCCAATCTGTTAAAATTTGAACTTGTGACGATCCATGGCCACAATAGGCACACTGGATAAAATTTTCATTCGCTTCTTTATCATAACAAATTTTTTGTCTTTTTAAATACCTGCCGTCGAAATGACTGAACGTTTTTTTTGTTTTTTTACTCCACTGTTCTTCATCTTGTGATTCTAATTTAAATTGTTTTGTGAGTCTGCTCTTTGGGATTTTATTTACGCTCTCTTTGGAGATAGCCAAGACTTCAGATCTAACTTTTCTTATGAATTGGGTGCATTTAAGGTTTTTTTGTCCATTTAGTGTTAAAGTTTTAAGTTGCCCGAAATAATTTTCAATAAGTGCATTGCTAGTTCTCTTTTCTTTCATCAGGTTTGTCCAAAGCGGTGCTAGCCACAAATACTTTTTCAATATGGTATTCCACAGCTCGGGGCTGTAAAATTCATTCCTTTCTGTGTCAGGATCATAAATGACAACAGAATCGCAAATCTTTTTTGAGCGTCCATAGAATGGGCTGCTTTGATATAACGTTGCACTTTCAAAATCGCTTAGTTCAATCTCGTCTTCCTCTAAAGGATTTTGATTAAATTTACTATTTACTTTGGCCAGCGACAGATTTTGTAATGCACTGGCAACTTGGTCATCCATAGTTTTGGAGTTGGTCAATATAAATAAATTTTTGACGAAATTATCAAACTCTATCATATTCGCGCATAATGTAAATTGTGCCAGAATATCTTTCAATTCACACTTCTTTGTTGTGCTATTCTTCTCGACATCGTTTGTCATCATTTTTATGAAGTGTGCACAACAAAGAAAAATAGGAATATTATTTTTCATTGCCTTAAAATCATTCGTGTTTGTTAGGATATCATAGCTCTTTTTCAAATAATCTTGCAAATCACACCGATTAAAGGCTCGTGAAATAGCATGAATTGATGCTAACGCCATATCCGTTACTACTCCACTAAATGCTGGCCAGTGTCCATTGATTTCGCAAAAGTTGCGGAAATCAT
The DNA here is from genome assembly GCA_905404285.2 of Erannis defoliaria. Lineage (NCBI taxonomy): Eukaryota > Metazoa > Arthropoda > Insecta > Lepidoptera > Geometridae > Erannis > Erannis defoliaria. The sequence continues at coordinate 5,093,900 of FR990076.1, forward strand.
TTAACAGTTTTGCAATACTGTTGCTGTCGTGTTTTTCTGACAGCATGGCGAAAACCGGAAAAATTCGGCCAGTTGGTAGTAACACTACACCTGCGTAGTACAAAATTCTTTTTATTTTCAAAGTCGTATCATTCAAAGGCCTCACCACACTCCCTGTGGCATCAAAATGAAGTAAAATGGGACCTACACGTTTGAGGATCTCCACTTGCTCCATGCTAAATATTTTTATAGAGAATGGGAAACTTACTTCTTTTACATACTCTTTGTGGTCTTCATAATACATTATTACATCAACCACGTCATTTTTTGATCTGTCATTTTTGCACAAAATCTCTGACCGAATTTTTCTAACAGTCGCATCAGACTTAATGCCTTCTAAATTTTTTGTATTATCTAATTTGTTGTCCTTGATTTTTAAAAGTTGTGTGTTTTTGTACATTTTGGGTTTTTGGATTAGAAGATTTTGTTTAACAATGTCTCTTTCCACTTTGGACACCGGCAGTGTTAAATGTTGGCTGTGGCAGAAATTTTTGTTATTACTATAGACTGATACACTATTTCCTTTAATTATTATTCTAAACTTTTTACAGTTTATATGCTTGCATCGGGCTGCAATCGAGATATAGTCTTTATTTTGTTTCGCATACTTAAAAATCAATAAGCAAGTGTTATTTACTTCAGAATTGATTTTTTTTCTCAAAACGTAAGGATAAGTGTAACTATTCAGCTTTGTACCCTTAAATATTTGTCGTAATACTTTATTATCTAGTAGGAAACTACCTTCGGTGTAGTTTATTCCTCGCAAAGTATCCAATTTATCTACATTTTCTGTTCCAAGAGGTAAAACGATTGATGAATTCTCAGCACTAGAAATATTTAAAATACATTTGGGAACGTCAGGTTTTTCTGGTGTCATGTCAATGGTGTTTATCAAGTATTTGTCTGGTGATGCAGCCTTGTCTTGAAGAACTTCAAACGACACTGTGCTTGCAGCGTCTTGAGATATAGCAACATCTGAAACTTTGACATTAAACTCGTTTGTATCACATTTTGCATTATTTTGATTGTCTATCGTATTTTCACTATTGAAAATGCATTCTGGCAAGTCGATTATTTCATCAGTTTGCCAAACACGTTCAGTATCAATATACACAACATCAGCCTTTTTTTGATCAGTTATAATATCAAATCCAATGTCCAGTGATTTTATTATCTCTGTGTCAGATTTTGTAATATCCATGTTTTGATCAATATGAATATCAGTTCCACCATTTTCGTGATTTCTAATGTCCAGTGGTTTTATTATCTTTGTGTCAGATTTTGTAATACCCATGTTTTGATTAACATGGATATCAGTTCCACCATTTTCGTGATTTTTTTGTTTAATTTGTTCACTTTTGTTCTCTTGAATACGAAATACACACTCTGGTAGGTCATTGATTTCGTCGTTAAGATAATATTCAGTGCTTACATTTGTTGTTTTTTTCTCTTTTGTCTCACATTCAGTGATATTGTTTTCGTTAATGTAAACATCAGATAAAGTGATATTTTTCCAATGATTATAGAATTTTTTTCTTGTTTTTGAGCAATTTTTTACTTTAAGTTCCTTTGTTATATCGTCATATGCAAAGCTATTTCTCCAGCTTGGTGCTACTAATGGAATTTTTCCGATTTCAATCAATTTCCTGAGGTATTCTTTACGGTCAAGCGAAATTTTCTTCATTGTGCTAACCTAAATTATTATTAATATAATTTGTAATACACTAACAAAATTGTTGTAACACAATTCAAAACGTAATTATAATATTAAATGCAGATAGTTATCAGCAATACAGTCATAGATGCAATAAATGTATAACGAACAAAATTTAAAGTATTTTCACACACCGGTTAAGTTTAAATAAAAACAAACATCAAAAAATAAATATTATAAAATAACAAACAAAAACAGAAGGATGACACAAAATAAGTAACAGTTTTTTTTCTGTAAAAATTATCTTTACATAGAAGTAACAATGAAAAAAATTGCAGTATATTCACACACTGTATACCGGTTAAATTTAAATAAAAATAGACATCCCACAATTAAACTACACAACTAGAAGCAAAAGTAAGATACACTTTTAATTTAACACTTAAAAGATTAATACAACAAAAAAATATTATTAATACTAGATTTTACAAATAAAAGATGAATACTAGATTGTAGCTGATATCGTGATCCCAAATCAATAAACATATATAAGCGTATTAATAAGATGTACACATTCCAAGCAATGATTAGGGTAAGTTAAATACACGAAACGAAATAAAACGAAATTTCCTTTATTTTTACTAATTAGCATACGTTGAAAAATTAACAAAATTACAATAAGTAATATATTTATAAATGCAATAAAATTATAATAACAAGTTTTTTTTAAAGTATTTTCTTATACCGCGTAATGGTTGACAAACTTCAAATTATCAGTAAAAACAGTTTACAATAAAAAACAGAAGAGATACACCCAGTAAAACAAATTTACTTATACAAATAATAAATAAAAGATTTAAATGAAATTGTGGCATAACGGCTGAAAATATAAAAAATTACACAGCCCAAGCAAATGTTAGGTTAGGTTAACATTAATGCAATGACAAACGTAGTTACGGTTGTTTTTTGTTAACACTACACAATTAGTACAATATAATGTAATAACAAAACTATTTAAATAAAATCAATAATAATATAATTATCAAATAAAATATTTTACACAACAAAAACAGAAGAGTGATTCACAATATAATTATAATAAATGTATACAAATAATACATTGATAAGTATTAGATTACAGTTTAGGGGTAATTTTTTTTTTATATTATACCGAAAATTGTTTTTGTATTAACGTGTGCTTTTTAAGTTTCAAATTTACAAAGGGGACGCTGAGAAGAGTTCAACAACGTGCCGCACTCAGGAATCGGGCAACTTTCGCGATGTCAAAAATATGTAATGTATGGGTGACATGCACCGCTTAGGTAAACTCTCGGTTGGTACGGTAAAAAATATATTTATAATTAGGGGTTTTAAAGGATGAGGCGCGATGCGCACACAACTACTGATGCCGGTAAAAATATATTATATAAAAAAAACAAACGGGCGAATAATTTAATTTAAAAAAAAAAAGTTTATAATAATTTTACCGAAAAATTATTATTTTAGGTATTCAAGTTTGCTTTTTAAGTTTCAAATATCCAAGGGAGACGCTGAGACGAGTTCAACAACGTGCCGCACTCTGGGATCGGGCAACTTTCGTGATGTCAAAAAATATGTAATGTATGGGTGACTTGCACCGCTTAGGTAAACTCTCGGTTGGTACGGCGAAAAAAATTGTATAATTCGGGGTTTTAAACGATGAGGCGCGATGCGCGCACACCTACTGATGACGGTAAAAATATTTTATATGAAAAAAAAAACAAGGGAGTGAGTAATTTAATTTTGAAAAAAATAAGTTTTTAATATTAAGGCCGTTTTTTTATTTATTTAACTTTTCCTTTTTGGTTTCAAATATCCAAGGGGGACAGTGAGACGAGTACAAACACAACACGACGAGTACAAGCACTTGCCGCACTCTGAGAACAAGCAGATTTTCCTGATGTCTAAAAATATGACTGTAATGTTTGGGTGACTTGCACCGCTTAGGTAAACTCTCGGTTGGTACGGCGAAAAAAATTGTATAATTCGGGGTTTTAAACGATGAGGCGCGATGCGCGCACACCTACTGATGACGGTAAAAATATTTTAAATGAAAAAAAAACAAGGGAGTGAGTAATTTAATTTTGAAAAAAATAAGTTTTTAATATTAAGGCCGTTTTTTTATTTATTTAACTTTTCCTTTTTGGTTTCAAATATCCAAGGGGGACAGTGAGACGAGTACAAACACGTGCCGCACTCTGAGAACAAGCAGATTTTCCTGATGTCTAAAAATATGACTGTAATATTTGGGTGACTTGCACCGCTTAGGTAAACTCCGTTGGTACGGTGAAAACAATTTGGTATAATTTGGGTTTTTTAAGGATGAAGCGCGATGCGCGAACACCTCCTGATGCCAGTAAAAAGATTTTAAATTTTTAAAGAAATTTCAATAAAAAACAATTACGCCGAATATTTTTTTTGTATTAACGTTTGCTCTTTAAGGTTAAAATATCCAAAGGGGATGGATCGGGCAAGTTTTCGCGATATTTAAAATATGTAATGTATGGTTGACGTTAACGGTGGTAACCATTCTGCGATCCCCAAGGCGCCTGCCAAGCGTGGGGATTATGGCAACCCCTCCTTATTAGGTGGAGGCCTTCGTCCAGCAGTGGACGTCTTCCGGCTGTTGATGATGATTTGATGGGTGACGTGCACCACTTAGGTAAACTGAGTTCGTACGATGAAAACAATTTGGTATAATTCGGGGTTTTAAAGGATGAGGCGCGATGCATGCACACCTCCTGATGCTAGTAAAAATATTTTAAACTAGCTGCAACTGCGGCTTCACTCGCGTGGACCAAATAGTTTTACGCGCATGACCTTATTTTACTTTAAATAACAAAGTAACGTTTAAGAGGGTTTAAATTCGGCTGATCATTTTGTAACGATATCTTCGTGCATAATAACAATGTTGTATCTCGCACCATCTTACACTTGCGCCTCAGCTCTCTAAAGATTATGAGGGAATGCAGTCTTATGTTGTATTTTCTAGATAATCATTATTCTAGGTCGGGTAGATGGGATATTCGTGTTGGTTCCGTGGCGACAAATGGCCCGCGCACGCAACCAAGAGGTATCACTATTTGCAATTCATCAATGTGACCGCAGCAGAGCCTAATAAGCCAAGTAGCCTTATTCGAGACCGCTGAACTTCAAATCGTGAGGTCGGGAGTTCAAAACCCGGGCCCGTACTAAATGATCTCTTTGGCGTTAATGTTAATGTACATTGTGTGAATCCACTAATCCGCAACTGGGTCTGCGTAGTGGCTTATTCGCCTTTCAAGACCTAAGTAAGTCCAGCAATGGACACCAAACCAATATAAGATTTAAAAAAAAAACTTTCTCCAATAAAATATTTAACAGCAATTCGGAAAACTCTTGCGCATCCTGACTCTGCCTTCCTTGGGGCCTCATTTTAACCGTGAGATTGCATCTAATTTGGTAATAACGGGCAACGACTTTTTGACTTATTAGGCAGGCATTTATTTCATAACTTCTTCTGCCTTGTGATGCAATAGGTAATGCGATCATCATCATAGCCCGTAGACATCCACTGGTGAACGAAGGCCTCCCCCTTAGACCGCCACTCTGTATTACAACCTGCCATTTGCATCCACCGGTTGCCCGCGACTACCATCATCATCAGCCCGTATACATCCAATGGTGAACGAAGGCCTCCCCTTTAGACCGCCACTCTGTACGACAGCCTGCCATTTGCATCCACCGGCTACCCGCGACTACCATCATAATCAACCCGTAGACAGCCACTGGTGAACGAAGGCCTCCCCCTTAGACCGCCACTCTGTACGACAACCTGCCATTTGCATCCACCCGTTGCCCGCGACTACCATCATCATCATCATCAGCCCGTATACATCCACTGGTGAACGAAGGCCTCCCCTTTAGACCGCCACTCTGTACGACAACCTGCCATTTGCATCCACCGGCTACCCGCGACTACGATCATCATCATCAACCCGTAGACAGCCACTGGTGAACGAAGGCCTCCCCCTTAGACCGCCAATCTGTACGAAAACCTGCCCTTTGCATCCACCGGTTGGTCACGACTTTTACAATGTCGTCGGTCCACCTAGGAGGAGGCCTACCTACTGTGCTGTATGGTGTTAAGTAGCTTATGACAACACAGAACATTTTTTAGAAAATCGCATGTTAATCCATTCATCTTCCTTACTCGCAAACTCTCAAGATAAACTTTAACCAGTATAAGCTAATCCTCGGACCTTACGGGCTCGGTATATTCGGGGGTTCAAGTTATATTGGAAATTATATTTTTTCATAAATTGCGTCATAACTTCTATATTCCTGGGCCGATTTTGATAAAACATAGCCTATGTGAAGAACCGGACTTCATAGATCATATTTCAAGAAATTGCATTCAAATTCGCGCCGTAGTTTCTGAGTTTATCCCAGACAGACAGACAGACAGACAAAAAAAGTAAAACTGTATTTTTGGGTTCTGTTGCTCTCATACATTCCTAAAAAAAATGATTTTTAAATATGTCTTCAATTTACAGTAATCGCCTCGTTACAGTTTTATTATATGTATAGATAAAAAAATGTTGTAGGTAGTAATTTCGCCAGCTTGGCATGCATCCATTAATTAATTTAATGAATTAATTTTAAGGCATGTAACTAAAGAATCCGCATTAACTTTGATTTAATCCGTCAGCAGATGCATCTGTTAATGCTATGCCGTAGTATCTTTTCAGCATTTCAGAGGTTTAAAGTTCTTAAATCCACCGTACCACGTGCACTAGAGCAAAATATAGAATTGATATTTTCAAGTGACTATTTAAGGATTAACCAGGTAGGAATCCGAGTTGGAATAGTTGTATTTCGTTAGCCTGTACATTATTATTATTAGTCCAGTAAGTTTTGGTGCACATTTTAGGGGATCAAAGGTCGAAAATCACCAGCAGCCCATTTTCCATAGAAAATTTTCGCAAGGTTTGAATTTTCAGCTGATTATTACAGTATGGTGTAGTCATTTAGCCGGCTTGGCTTGCATCTAGTATTAAAGATCTGTTCATAGGCTTCTATAATCATCAGAGAAATTCAGTTATTTTAGGGGCGGTGTGGTGTTTTTATAATTATTTTTAGAGATAAAAATCTCAAAGAAAAACAGCACATTTCACCAATTAATTTTAAAGCCTGAAACTAAAGAATCCGCATCGTCTTTGATTTTATCCGTTAGCTGATGCATTTGTTAATGCTATGCCGTAGTAACTTTTCAGCACTTCAGAGGTTTAAAGGTCTTAATCCACCGTACCAAGTGCGCTAGAGCAAAATATACAATTTCAATTTTCAAGTGACTATTTAAGGATCAACCATGTAGGAATCCGAGTTGGAATAGTTGGAATTCGTTAGCCTGTACATTATTATTATTAGTCCAGTAAGTTTTGGTGCACATTTTAGGGGATCAAAGGTCGAAAATCACCAGCAGCCCATTTTTCATAGAAAATTTTCGCAAGGTTTGAATTTTCAGCTGATTATTACAGTATGGTGTAGTCATTTAGCCGGCTTGGCTTGCATCTAATATTAAAGCTCTGTTCATAGGCTTCTATAATCATCAGAGAAATTCAGTTATTTTAGGGGCGGTGTGGTGTTTTTATAATTATTTTTAGAGATAAAAATCAGAAAGAAAAACAGCACATTTCACCAATTAATTTTAAAGCCTGAAACTAAAGAATCCGCATTGTCTTTGATTTTATCCGTTAGCTGATGCATTTGTTAATGCTATGCCGTAGTAACTTTTCAGCACTTCAGAGGTTTAAAGGTCTTAATCCACCGTACCAAGTGCGCTAGAGCAAAATATACAATTGCAATTTTCAAGTGACTATTTAAGGATCAACCATGTAGGAATCCGAGTTGGAATAGTTGTATTTCGTTAGCCTGTACATTATTATTATTAGTCCAGTAAGTTTTGGTGCACATTTTAGGGGATCAAAGGTCGAAAATCACCAGCAGCCCATTTTCCATAGAAAATTTTCGCAAGGTAGAATTTTCAGCTGATTATTACAGTATGGTGTAGTCATTTAACCGGCTTGGCTTGCATCTAGTATTAAAGATCTGTTCATAGGCTTCTATAATCATCAGAGAAATTTAGTTATTTTAGGGGCGGTGTGGTGTTTTTATAATTATTTTTAGAGATAAAAATCTGAAAGAAAAACAGCACATTTCACCAATTAATTTTAAAGCCTGAAACTAAAGAATCCGCATTGTCTTTGATTTTATCCGATAGCTGATGCATTTGTTAATGCTATGCCGTAGTAACTTTTCAGCACTTCAGAGGTTTAAAGGTCTTAATCCACCGTACCAAGTGCGCTAGAGCAAAATATACAATTGCAATTTTCAAGTGACTATTTAAGGATCAACCATGTAGGAATCCGAGTTGGAATAGTTGTATTTCGTTAGCCTGTACATTATTATTATTAGTCCAGTACGTTTTGGTGCGCATTTTAGGGGATCAAAGGTCGAAAATCACCAGCAGCCCATTTTCCATAGAAAATTTTCGCAAGGTTTGAATTTTCATCTGATTATTACAGTATGGTGTAGTCATTTAGCCGGCTTGGCTTGCATCTAGTATTAAAGCTCTGTACATAGGCTTCTATAATCATCAGAGAAATTCAGTTATTTTAGGGGCGGTGTGGTGTTTTTATAATTATTTTTAGAGATAAAAATCAGAAAGAAAAACAGCACATTTCACCAATTAATTTTAAAGCCTGAAACTAAAGAATCCGCATTGTCTTTGATTTTATCCGTTAGCTGATGCATTTGTTAATGCTATGCCGTAGTAACTTTTCAGCACTTCAGAGGTTTAAAGGTCTTAATCCACCGTACCAAGTGCGCTAGAGCAAAATATACAATTGCAATTTTCAAGTGACTATTTAAGGATCAACCATGTAGGAATCCGAGTTGGAATAGTTGTATTTCGTTAGCCTGTACATTATTATTATTAGTCCAGTAAGTTTTGGTGCACATTTTAGGGGATCAAAGGTCGAAAATCACCAGCAGCCCATTTTCCATAGAAAATTTTCGCAAGGTAGAATTTTCAGCTGATTATTACAGTATGGTGTAGTCATTTAACCGGCTTGGCTTGCATCTAGTATTAAAGATCTGTTCATAGGCTTCTATAATCATCAGAGAAATTCAGTTATTTTAGGGGCGGTGTGGTGTTTTTATAATTATTTTTAGAGATAAAAATCTGAAAGAAAAACAGCACATTTCACCAATTAATTTTAAAGCCTGAAACTAAAGAATCCGCATTGTCTTTGATTTTATCCGATAGCTGATGCATTTGTTAATGCTATGCCGTAGTAACTTTTCAGCACTTCAGAGGTTTAAACGTCTTAATCCACCGTACCAAGTGCGCTAGAGCAAAATATACAATTGCAATTTTCAAGTGACTATTTAAGGATCAACCATGTAGGAATCCGAGTTGGAATAGTTGTATTTCGTTAGCCTGTACATTATTATTATTAGTCCAGTACGTTTTGGTGCGCATTTTAGGGGATCAAAGGTCGAAAATCACCAGCAGCCCATTTTCCATAGAAAATTTTCGCAAGGTTTGAATTTTCAGCTGATTATTACAGTATGGTGTAGTCATTTAGCCGGCTTGGCTTGCATCTAGTATTAAAGCTCTGTACATAGGCTTCTATAATCATCAGAGAAATTCAGTTATTTTAGGGGCGGTGTGGTGTTTTTATAATTATTTTTAGAGATAAAAATCAGAAAGAAAAACAGCACATTTCACCAATTAATTTTAAAGCCTGAAACTAAAGAATCCGCATTGTCTTTGATTTTATCCGTTAGCTGATGCATTTGTTAATGCTATGCCGTAGTAACTTTTCAGCACTTCAGAGGTTTAAAGGTCTTAATCCACCGTACCAAGTGCGCTAGAGCAAAATATACAATTTCAATTTTCAAGTGACTATTTAAGGATCAACCATGTAGGAATCCGAGTTGGAATAGTTGGAATTCGTTAGCCTGTACATTATTATTATTAGTCCAGTAAGTTTTGGTGCAAATTTTAGGGGATCAAAGGTCGAAAATCACCAGCAGCCCATTTTCCATAGAAAATTTTCGCAAGGTTTGATTTTTAAGCTGATTATTACAGTATGGTGTAGTCATTTAGCCGGCTTGGCTTGCATCTAGTATTAAAGATCTGTCCATAGGCTTCTATAATCATCAGAGAAATTCAGTTATTTTAGGGGCGGTGTGGTGTTTTTATAATTATTTTTAGAGATAAAAATCTCAAAGAAAAACAGCACATTTCACCAATTAATTTTAAAGCCTGAAACTAAAGAATCCGCATTGTCTTTGATTCTATCCGTTAGCTGATGCATTTGTTAATGCTATGCCGTAGTAACTTTTCAGCACTTCAGAGGTTTAAAGGTCTTAATCCACCGTACCAAGTGCGCTAGAGCAAAATATACAATTTCAATTTTCAAGTGACTATTTAAGGATCAACCATGTAGGAATCCGAGTTGGAATAGTTGGAATTCGTTAGCCTGTACATTATTATTATTAGTCCAGTAAGTTTTGGTGCACATTTTAGGGGATCAAAGGTCGAAAATCACCAGCAGCCCATTTTCCATAGAAAATTTTCGCAAGGTTTGAATTTTCAGCTGATTATTACAGTATGGTGTAGTCATTTAGCCGGCTTGACTTGCATCTAGTATTAAAGCTCTGTTCATAGACTTCTATAATCATCAGGGAAATTAAGTTATTTTAGGGGCGGTGTGGTGTTTTTATAATTATTTTTAGAGATAAAAAACACAAAGAAAAACAGCACATTTCACCAATTAATTTTAAAGCCTGAAACTAAAGAATCCGCATCGTCTTTGATTTTATCCGTTAGCTGATGCATTTGTTAATGCTATGCCGTAGTAACTTTTCAGCACTTCAGAGGTTTAAAGGTCTTAATCCACCGTACCAAGTGCGCTAGAGCAAAATATACAATTGCAATTTTCAAGTGACTATTTAAGGATCAACCATGTAGGACTCCGAGTTGGAATAGTTGTATTTCGTTAGCCTGTACATTATTATTATTAGTCCAGTAAGTTTTGGTGCACATTTTAGGGGATCAAAGGTCGAAAATCACCAGCAGCCCATTTTCCATAGAAAATTTTCGCAAGGTTTGAATTTTCAGCTGATTATTACAGTATGGTGTAGTCATTTAGCCGGCTTGGCTTGCATCTAGTATTAAAGATCTGTTCATAGGCTTCTATAATCATCAGAGAAATTCAGTTATTTTAGGGGCGGTGTGGTGTTTTTATAATTATTTTTAGAGATAAAAAACACAAAGAAAAACAGCACATTTCACCAATTAATTTTAAAGCCTGAAACTAAAGAATCCGCATTGTCTTTGATTCTATCCGTTAGCTGATGCATTTGTTAATGCTATGCCGTAGTAACTTTTCAGCACTTCAGAGGTTTAAAGGTCTTAATCCACCGTACCAAGTGCGCTAGAGCAAAATATACAATTGCAATTTTCAAGTGACTATTTAAGGATCAACCATGTAGGAATCCGAGTTGGAATAGTTGGAATTCGTTAGCCTGTACATTATTATTATTAGTCCAGTAAGTTTTGGTGCACATTTTAGGGGATCAAAGGTCGAAAATCACCAGCAGCCCATTTTCCATAGAAATTTTTCGCAAGGTTTGAATTTTCAGCTGATTATTACAGTATGGTGTAGTCATTTAGCCGGCTTGGCTTGCATCTAGTATTAAAGATCTGTTCATAGGCTTCTATAATCATCAGAGAAATTCAGTTATTTTAGGGGCGGTGTGGTGTTTTTATAATTATTTTTAGAGATAAAAAACACAAAGAAAAACAGCACATTTCACCAATTAATTTTAAAGCCTGAAACTAAAGAATCCGCATTGTTTTTGATTCTATCCGTTAGCTGATGCATTTGTTAATGCTATGCCGTAGTAACTTTTCAGCACTTCAGAGGTTTAAAGGTCTTAATCCACCGTACCAAGTGCGCTAGAGCAAAATATACAATTTCAATTTTCAAGTGACTATTTAAGGATCAACCATGTAGGAATCCGAGTTGGAATAGTTGTATTTCGTTAGCCTGTACATTATTATTATTAGTCCAGTAAGTTTTGGTGCACATTTTAGGGGATCAAAGGTCGAAAATCACCAGCAGCCCATTTTCCATAGAAATTTTTCGCAAGGTTTGAATTTTCAGCTGATTATTACAGTATGGTGTAGTCATTTAGCCGGCTTGGCTTGCATCTAGTATTAAAGTTCTGTTCATAGACTTCTATAATCATCAGGGAAATTAAGTTATTTTAGGGGCGGTGTGGTGTTTTTATAATTATTTTTAGAGATAAAAAACACAAAGAAAAACAGCACATTTCACCAATTAATTTTAAAGCCTGAAACTAAAGAATCCGCATTGTCTTTGATTCTATCCGTTAGCTGATGCATTTGTTAATGCTATGCCGTAGTAACTTTTCAGCACTTCAGAGGTTTAAAGGTCTTAATCCACCGTACCAAGTGCGCTAGAGCAACATATACAATTGCAATTTTCAAGTGACTATTTAAGGATCAACCATGTAGGAATCCGAGTTGGAATAGTTGTATTTCGTTAGCCTGTACATTATTATTATTAGTCCAGTAAGTTTTGGTGCACATTTTAGGGGATCAAAGGTCGAAAATCACCAGCAGCCCATTTTCCATAGAAAATTTTCGCAAGGTTTGAATTTTCAGCTGATTATTACAGTATGGTGTAGTCATTTAGCCGGCTTGGCTTGCATCTAGTATTAAAGCTCTGTTCATAGGCTTCTATAATCATCAGAGAAATTCAGTTATTTTAGGGGCGGTGTGGTGTTTTTATAATTATTTTTAGAGATAAAAATCAGAAAGAAAAACAGCACATTTCACCGATTAATTTTAAAGCCTGAAACTAAAGAATCCGCATTGTCTTTGATTTTATCCGTTAGCTGATGCATTTGTTAATGCTATGCCGTAGTAACTTTTCAGCACTTCAGAGGTTTAAAAGTCGTAATCCACCGTACCACGTGCGCCTGATCAAAACACCTTTCGCAAATTCTTGTGACTACATTTTCAAGGCTACATACCTACTTAACAGGACTGAAAACTGAAACTGTCTGAAAGCTTACATTGTTAATGCCTTTTCAGCAGGTTTGACCAGGCATAGCGTCATATTCTTGTAATATTCTCCTGCTCTTATGTTTTTTCATTGCTTTATCTGTCTGATTTTATAGGTTAATATGATAGTTTACACGTTTCTGAAGCCCCCTGCAATACTTATGTTGACGTTTTCAGGCGATTTCAGGTCATAATCAGGTTGGCTGCTAACTTCACAAAAAAAGTCATCTTAATTTGGTCGTATTATAGGCAGCTAAGTTTTGGCTGCCAACTTCACACCGGTTATTTTAATGTATTTGTACTAGTTCCCACAAACTCAGGGTATCCTACTGTGGGAGCTAGGCCCTCAAATCTGTAATTTTTTAGTTGTTGTTAATATAAAATATGTAAATTAATATAATATCTGTTATAATATTTTTTTTTAAGTTGCGCATTAATTTTGTTCAAAAATTTTATTTAGTTGCGCTGGTTTTTTAATCAAATAAGCATTATCTGAATTTATGTACATATTATAAGACATTAATTAGTACCTATCAAAATCTATTATTATAATGTATTTAACTCGGTGTTCTTCAATTTTGTAATTTGCATGCATTAAAATTATTATAATATGCTTAAATAAGATAACATAAGAATCAATCGTTGGTCATGAATAAATTATTATTATTATTATTAAACAATAAAGTATGGCGGAACTATTTTTTAATCAACTGCAGACGTCTTCCTTTTACGTGTAGGGCCCGCTAACGCTTGTCATAATGTACATTGGCGCTCAAAAGCTGAGCTGTTCGCCACTGAGCTTGGTCAGCAGCTCACTGCACCCAAGTATTTAGCTCTAGAAAGTCTAACACGTCTAGATAGTTGTTCGACCTGGATCTGTACCTCACTATTCTTATATTTTTTGTAACCTCTGCACTGTCTCTGTTCTGGAAATATTCATCCGGGACATAGGCAAATACACAATAGTAAAAAAGTGACTAATTCATTTGCTCTATGTACTTGCCATAGAGTTCAAAAGTAAGGATATCCGAACCCGCCCCGGGCGTCTCTCAGCATCTCATGTGCTTGCAAAAATTACGTCACCTGCAGAAATCTCTACTAATACTTGTAGGTACGATCTCAAGTACGAAAACAGGTTGTGAATGACGAAGGCAGCTCTGTCGGTCGACCACTGCGTTGGTATAACTTAGAATGTTCCATTATTCATATTTGTCTTTATAAAGTCAAGTCAATGGTACGCGTGCACTCGGAGCCATTGATTCGTGCTAGAGTTTCTTCTGCAAATTAAACTTCAAACAGTTTTGGAAACCTGGATTCAAAAGGGATTGGAACTTACTTTCATAATACCTAACTATAGCATTTCAAGTCACCATGGTAATGGGATAGACGAGCAAAATTGCTTAATGATAGTGTAATCTTTAGCGCAGGATTTTGTTGGATTCGACTTTTTAATTATGATGAAGGGTATAGAAGAGGAATCGTTCATAGACTACTAATGCCAGAAAAATAACAGATCTCACCCACGCGTCTTGCATTACTTTAGAGTCGAAAATCGCATGATACAATTGATGATGATGATGGGTTTGAGCAATTTAGGTGGGATTTTATTTAATTATTCAAAATGTAGGCATGAAATAAAAAAAAAACGGCTATTGTGCTAAAACATTAGTTTGGCTATGTAATTCGTAAAAAATAATGTGGTGTTGTCGCTGATAATTTAGAGCATTTGAATTAAAACAGTATTTTTTGTTGGTAATTTGTATATTTTTTTTTAAGTTTACCAGATTATTTTCCAAAATTCTATTCGGTTACTCGGCTTCTTTAGGCTTTTCCCCTACCTGTTGTATTTTTTTTAATCTGAATATTTACGTTCTTTATCATTAAACTATGTGTTTAAAAATACACCTTTTACTTACTTTTGGTATTAGTCGCCCCCTTAGGAAAGTATCGCGCCGCAACACATGGTATTGCAAAAATCTTCCTAAGTAATTTTCATACGTTATGTATATAATAGTATATAAGATCTATCGCACATTGTAGACGGACCGCACCACGCTTTTTTCTTTAGTACTGACGCGCTGCGGCCTGCCTCGGCTGCAGTATAGGCGAATATTTATCAAGAAGCATTGGTAAGAGGGAATCCGGTCTGCGATTTTTCATACAAATGTATTCCCCTATATTCAACCAGTATAATGCCTCTAGAGCTATTTTTATAATAAAAAGTAAAATCTAGGTCTACTGTAGACATGTCTCTGTCATTTCCTTTTTTTCGGCAACTAAAATAACCTTTTAAATAAATTCATAGTGATTTTTGAAGGGTTAAATTTTCTTGAGCAATTAGTTGCTGAAAAAAAGGAAATGACAGTGACATGGACTACAGTAAATCTAGACTTTATAAAAAATATGCTCTAGAGGCATTATCCAGAAAGAAAATATGGGATTACATAAGTATGGAGAATCGCTGACTAGATTCCCTCTTAAGTGCGCTACTATCAGAGCGACTTGCTTATATTAGTTTTTGTACTGGTCAAACAAGCCAAAAAAATATAATACAAACATTTGTAGTAGCGTATAAGTTCTCTGGAT
This sequence comes from Erannis defoliaria, assembly GCA_905404285.2. NCBI lineage: Eukaryota > Metazoa > Arthropoda > Insecta > Lepidoptera > Geometridae > Erannis > Erannis defoliaria. Next base: position 5,109,364 of record FR990076.1, read on the forward strand.
ATATAATAATTACATAGTTTACATAATAAGGATTTCGAAAAAGTTACTATTTTTAGAGGACAGCGGGTGAAACCGCTAGCTCAGCTAGTATAGTATTTTAATATTGAAAAACCCCTGCTGCTCTGACGTTAGTTTGATTGCTAACGTTTTGTGTAAACACGAATATGTAGATCTTACGTCGGCATCACTACGCTGTACCTTGATTTTACATCTGTGTTGGCAAATTGTAGCAGATGTGGTTCACATTTAGCTCGAAGGATAAGATAGCGTAGCGTATCCTACTGTATTTTGTCAAGAAACAAAATATGTTAATAAAAAAACATAAAATATATTCAAAATACTTTACATAATTTGCTGGCATTGCATCCCTATTTCCCTATTAATAATAAATAAGAAACTTTAATGAACAAAAATCAATTGGTTTGTTGATTTATTCATTTAATTTTGTTGTTTTATTCATTAAATTATGTTGTTTTCCGCAGAAATGCCACACCAGAACGACGCGACGTGAATTTTGGGATGGGTCGAAGAATGTCATAGCCCAGAAAAACTAACGGTTTCTGTAGAGCGGTGAAGATGCTTGCGATGCGATGTTATTTTAATTTATATATAGAAATTTATCATGACACTCATTTAAAATAATCATAGGGATACCTATACTACATGATTTTTTCGTGTTCCCGCCAAAACTCCCGTGAATAACTTTTACTCTAAATATAGGCCAACCCTCAAACCGTGAACAAATAAAGTTGTTTCATAGAAAAATGTGACGCGAAGTCCCCTTCGGAGGATAAGAAGAAAAAACAGCCGCCTTTTTTTGCAATTTCAGGGTTGGCCCCATTGTAAAAGTTGTTCTTAATTATGAGGTTAATGACCATTCGATTCATTTCGAATGTCCATTCGGCTTAGTAATACCGATACGCCTAAGCCTGTATAGTTCCCGTAGGATAATAGGTAAGAAGCAGAGCGTCTTCAAAAGTAGAATCATTATGTAATTTGTCAACATATAATATAAAAGTCCAAAATACCTGGGTTTGTCCTAAAACTGCATCCAGAACCACCGGAGGACGGGCAGCAACGTCCTTTTAGTTAACGGTGGTAACACTCTACGATCCCCAAGCCACCAGTCAAGCGAGGGGATTATGGCAACCCCTTCCTATTAAGTCCACCATTGGCCGTCTTCTGGCTGATGATGATTGTACATTTTAAAATAAATTTTGTAAACATTTTGCAAAACTAAATAAAACCTAACTAATGGACTTTAGCAGTCCGGTGGTAAATTTGCACCAAGAAATGAATCCTAGCCCCTCGTGAGAGTACTGAGAGGCCCCATAAATGAGTTAATCTTAAATAGAATTGAGATGATTATTAACGTGCAGACTCCTAAGGAAATAACTAAGATGTCAAGCTGTACACTACAGTTTTATTTGAAAATTGTAGAAAATATTGCGTTTTCTTGCTTCAGACTTAGACAGAACAACACTTATATACAGGTGACCACAGATTATTTATCTTGATTCAACAAAATATTCTAAGATAAAAAAAAAATGCAAGAACAGCATCATTTCTCACATTTTTTTTGTCATTTCAATGAGGTATATTGTTAGACTTACAAAATATTCTAAGTTTGTTATACTTAAATAGAGAAATCCTTTTTTTTCGGTGTGTCATCATCAAAATCAACGTATTGTACTCATGCTTGTGATGGACATATGCTTCTCAGGCCTCAGGCATGTTTCCCAGATCAATTTCGATTTTTCGCGTCCAACCACTGCCAGCTGTCCTACGTCTAGTTTACGTCCTAGTCTCAGGGCGTCCTACACTACGTTAGCCGGTTCATGGTTTCCTCTCTAGAACACATCTACGGCAGCGTCTAGTTAACGGATCTGCGACAGATAAGAACATTGAACAACCCACTGCCACTTCAGCTTATCACCGTAATCATCGTCGACAACTTTCTACCCACTGCTGATAAATCTCCTTTTCAGCGCGCATTATTTTCCTATCATGTGCCAGTCTCGTCCAGCGCTTTCCTGCCACCTTAACAAAATGTATGAAACATTAGATGAATCATAGCTTACGTCACTGAAATATCATCAAAATTTTACTTATAACTTTTGTTCCTTAGACTGTTTAAATTGGGTTCAAATTTTGATAAAGTGAATTCTATTAGGCACGGGGTTTAATTGAACTTTGCAAAACGCCGCTTCTACCAAAGCTCCGTCACAGATCATCTAACAGTCTCCATGCTAACCAAAATCGAAACGTTTAACCGAAAGCAAACAGGCTGAGCCGGATCTGAGGATGGCACGGCAATCGACGTAATGTACCGACTCGCCGCAACCTCAGCTTTGGAAGTTTAAACTAGAGAGGGTTTTAACTAGAGTGGGTTAGAGTTCTGTTTCGTAATAGGTTGCAAAGAAACCGTTTAAAAATATAACTCGAATGTTTCTGTTTATTTTAGGTTTAGGTTCATTAGAACATGTAATCAAACCGATAACGACTAAAATGTCAGGTAAAAAGAAGTTTAAAAAAAAAAGGTGCTTATGTGTTGCTTATGCTCAGAATACTCTGTACGACAGAACCTTCTTCGTCAGCTTGAAGACGTCCACTGCTGGACGAAGACCTCCCCTTAATTAGAAGGGGTTGCCATAATCCCCAGAACCTTAGTATTAATAACCTGTAGGTAATTACTCTGAGGACAGAACGGATATAGATGGAATTTATTTCGAAATAGCTATGTACGATTTGACCAACTTTTTATAAAAAAAAATATATTTTGAAAGTCCTCTAAGCAGAGGATTGTACGTCGACAAGCTAAGTTACAAGTAGTAGAATTCTCTGTACCAACTTACGGCAAAAAGGGTATAAATGACATTTAATAAGGATGAAGAATTTTAAAATCACCTAAGTAGTCGCTCTGGCTCTACAATACAATGAGTAGCAAGAATCATGGATCGAACCTGGATAATATTGGGACAGGACTAGCATAAGTGTTATACAAGAAGAGAGGCTTATGTTATGCACTGGTTATACATAAAATGTAACTGCCTAATCCACCGCACAATAACAAAAGAGTTGGATCCAGACCACAGACTAGGTCTGTGATCCTGACTGATGCAAGTCTAGGGACAATCCAAATATTTAAGCCCATTACCAGTTGGCAGCACACCCAGCATGCTGGAACCATTTTCACGTTGAATGACTACGCGTTTGACCAAATAAAAATGCCATTTTACATCACACGTCGCGTCGACCAATTGTAAAAAATCCGTGGAAACGGGCATGATTCTGATCATGTAATTTTAGAATTAATTTGATTAAATACAAAACGGCATTTTTTACCATGACTGCAATACCGCTCAAACTAGCTACAGAAGCAAGTATAATAGCAGAGCTAGTAGCAATTTCAACCCTCCCAAACCTTTCCTTTTCTACGAATTACACAAATCACTTCATTGAAAAATCGCCGCGCCCTAAGTATTATTAATCTTGTCTAATGTTTGGATGTCTGAAATAGACACGGAGAATCTGCATAATTTAATTTTGTAAAGAATAATTTTGAAATGTCACATAAGTTTTGTTACAAACAAAAATTTGTCCCAATGAAAAGTAACTGTAGCCACAGCCCAAAAACTATTGGAAAAACGTAACGTGTATCTACGCTATAAAAAAAAGTTGTTTCCCTTTGTATCAAACATAGGTTTCATTTCTGGGCGCTGCTGTTCCGCTTTTCATATTTGTTTCTATAGTTTACGTAATACTTATTTTTCGGTTTGTGTTAGAGGTACAATATAAATACCTACCAACTAAAATTAACAACAAAATGTGGCGAGAATTTGTAATCTTTGATAAATGTTTTTGATTATAATGTACAGTTGCAAAGTTAAAACTAAACTGTCTTTGTGTTTATTTTGTTTCCAGTGAGGTTGTTGGTTGTTAGTATGGTGTATATGGTAGTAGTTTGCTGGTTGGCAACCACACTCGAATCCAAATTTATCGACAAGCACCTGACGGTGTGTTTCGCGGCCTCGCTTGAGAGACCTCAAGTACTGCGTCCGTGCAGCCGTGGTTGCACACTTCCCGGTCAGTCGAGCGCCCGGCAGAGCAGTTGCACGGATTACGCGCCGTCTATTTAACGTCTTAGTTTGAATTTGGCTCTCATTAGATGTCGCTAGTTGTCTACTTGTTTATAGTTTCGAGTGTCCGAAATCAGTGAGTTCTTTGAAATCATGTTTGTGTGTGTTGTATTTTTTCTGTGTGAGTAAGTGCATCACGCACTATGCGTATGCTCGTAAGTGTTTTTTGTGATATAAAGGTAATAAGATTTCGATTTCAGCTAAGTACTACATACCAAAAGAATCGCGACAGTGTAACGAAGACGTGAATGCATAGTTATTGGCAGAAATACCACGTAAAGTATGAAGTTTATCACTGCTAAGACGGCGCGGGTCGGCGGTTGAAATAATTTCAAAACGTATTCCTTGGTTTTTCAACGAGCCCTGTTATAAATGTTGCCCCTAGGCCTTGCGTCGTAAGAGATGTACTAGAGACGGTTTCTTAGCATTGGCAGGCGTGGCGCTCTCCGCACTTTATGAAGTTACAAGTACGTGGCGGGCCCGTCTAGACGGGCCGATTTAGAGGAAATAACCGCTGGAGGTATCCGGCGGAGATAGCGCGGAGTGCTTAGTTACTTTTTACTATATTAGACCACATCTAGATATAGACATAGACATCATCCACTGCTTTTTTGATGTCTGACAATGTCATCTCATCAACGGGCTGGTGGTTTGCCTCTACGTTATTGCTCATAGCCCATTTCTCGGATACCATGCGGTAACTGCCTTAGACCACAAGTTGAAAATGCCACCAGGTAAGTTGTAAATAAATATAATACACAGTACACTAAAAACACTCGTTACCAAATTTTCCAGTCGCTCCATTACTAGTTCTTCTATTAAAGTTTCCCTTTCCCCGTGGTTAAATTATGCCTTATTTCACGATGACGCGGAATAAATTAGCTCTGTCCACGAATTAATACTCGACAGTTGAGATTTTATGATACCGAGTCGACTGGAAGTTAAGCCCAGGGGGTTGGAGAAAAAGATTTATCTAGTTAAAGTTATCGTTATTAATTTTGCTGTTAGTTTAGGCTTCCTATGTTTTGACGTTTAAACTTTCAGAAATGAGGTTTATTTTGCAACTGGTTAACAACTGGATACTCATATAGGATTACTCAGACCACTGGCTTTACGGTTAAGGAAAACATCATGTGGAAACCTGCATACGTCTGGAGAAGAAATTCAATGACAATAGACAATAGTTTAAAATGCAAAAAAATAAATTGCAAATGGCTGGTTGGTGCAATGCGACTGCACCAACCAGCCTAGCCGGCCAGTGTGGTGGATATGGCTCGATCGCCCTTAGAGTGTAGGCTTATGTCCAGTAATGAGACGGATTATGCATATAATATCTTTAAGCACAACAAACTACAAAGACTACTTATCCTACTACACTAAAAAAAAAAGAATTGTATCTAGACCGATGAAAGTCTAGAGACAATCCAAATACTCAAACCCACTACCAGTCAGCAGCGTACCCAGCATGCTGGCGGCATTGCCACGCTGAATGGCAATAATTACATTATCGGTGTGTATCCATCCATCATATTATTATATCACCCTTTTATTCTTTTCTAATTTAGCCTTTTTTTGTAGATCTCTTACAAATCCTTCCACGATCTTTTGCCTCAGTCTTTATAATTTATTCACCCATCCTCTCTTGCTTTCGGACATCCAGACGTAACCTTAAGTCGTCACTTACGTCAGAATGACGATAATGGCACATTTTAATTACGTAAAAATGCAGCTTGGGAGGCCCTTCGAGGGTAGGCCTAAGTCCAGCAGTGGACAATTAAAAAGGCTGATTATGTTATGTGCAAAACAAAAGCAATTGAGGTTGTTCAAAATTGAGGTTGTTCGCATAATACAAAAATGGTTAATAATACCGTCTCCGAGTCAAGATCTGTCTGACAACAGAGTAGTATTCAGAAACCTCGCCTTTTACTTATTTTCTGTCAGACTAAGAGGAGCGCTGCCTTCAAATAAAATATTTCGTTGAGTACTAACTGCGGTGTCTTGCAGTTACTAACAGGGTTGCCATCTGGCACAAAAAAAAAGAAAAAAAAAAGAAGTAGAAGTTTGTGCAGAATGGAAAATGATTTAATGTTATGATTTTTATATAGCAATTCGTTCATTCCTTCTGCAAATGAGTAACCAGGCTGTCATGTGTACCTGATACAAAAAAATAATAAAGCCCAGCAACGAGTTGTTTAGTTTGGGCTAGATGGCGCTGTGTCAAAATGTCCACCATTTTTTTTAAGCAACATTTTTCATAGTTTAAGTAGAGATATTATATTATTATCTATGTTCAAATATTAAAACCTTCACATGGCATCGCCAATTAATAGTCCCATGAATGTTCCCATATGCCAACTGTAATTTCATAAAAAAAATAAAAAATAGTATCATCAACTTTAACCCGCCATATTCTCCTAAATTGCTTTTACACTGAAGAGAGAAATGAATGGTTTCGCTTTTCTGTGTTTAGTAAATACCACTGTTGGTATATAACGACTTCATACGTAAGTACCTAATGGTATAAAGACTCTAATTTAATAAATAAGACGCTTATTTCTATATAAAAAAGCTGTTCTATACATTTTGTCCAAGGACTATAAACTTTTTGTATGGAACAGCAATTTCAGGGTTGACCCCATAGTAAAAGTTGTTCACAACGATGATATCTACTTCTGTATATCTGGCGGGGATACAAAACAACATTTTGTATTTAAAAATACCATAAAATACGAACAAACCTATTTATTACCACCTGGGAAAAAATCAGCACACCTTTATTTTTTTACTTTAAGCATTATATTATAAATGTGACACCCCTGGTCGCATTGAATGTAGAGTAGAGTGCAGGTGGTCTGTCCGGAGGACGGCAAGCGACAATCCAATTTTGCCGAGTCTCCCCGCGGTAGCGCCGGGGAAAGCTGGAATTTTGCAAATAAATATTAAAGATTTCGGATGGACGACGGATATTTGGCTAACAAAACAGTTGATATTTATTTTATACTTATCGCATGCATGCGCGCATGCCAATTTCTGCATAAGACTACAAATTTATTTCCACATAGAGTTACTATACACACACATTATATAAATAAGTATACAGTATATATCATACCATTATAATATATTATGTCTATTATTATGTGTGTTCAATGAAAAGACAAAAATATTTTTTCGTCGATTACCATAGTGTTTTTATGCTGAGTACTTAAACAAAGATTTTTATACAAAAAATACTACTTACTTATCCTATTATACGCTAGCATTTTTAACAAGACTCTCCTTTTTATATAAAGAAATATGTCCATATTTCCATAAATTTACTAAAAAAACTTTGAAAGTTATGTTTGTTTGATATTTTAAGCCAGATGTTAGCTCACAAGTGACCCAAAACAAAGTTTTAGAGCCCCAAAACATGTAACGTTAAAATACTTCGTTCATGTAATAGAAAAATGAAATAACGTGCTTTTAAAAAGTATTGAGCAAGGTCATAGTTTAAAAAAAGGTATAATAAAATTATTAACTTAATAAAATTAAATAATTATAAAAACATATTTCAAAACAAACTTCAATGTCATAAAACAAATTTAAAACAAATTTCAATGTCATAAAACAAATTCTCTTGTAACCACGCGTTAAGCTTGGTTTTGAAGCACGCGGTGGAGGAGCATCCCGAATGGAAGCTGGTATAATTGCAGCGGACGCCTCGTACACCTATAAAACAAAAAAGCCCTGACCAAGTCCTTCCTTCCACAAGGGTGGATCCAGGATTTATTTCTGGGAGGGGCAAATGGGCTATAGACCTAGTTGCCCCGCATTATTGTCCTATACTGTTTTTAAGATCTATTCTTTTTTAATGACATACTTACAAGAATAACTATAAAATGACTTTTAGTAGCGCTCGTGGCGTAGTTTGTCTAGGTGATTCTAAACGATCACCGATGTTAAGCAACGGACGGTCCGGTCAGTCTTCGGATGGGTGACCGTGAGTGGCATTTATTTCTGAGCGCTACCGTGGGTCGGATGACACGTTAAATTGTTGGTCCCGGTTGTTTGTTCTAGTTTCTATAACAACCGTCAGCCATGTCAGAGGCCTTCGGGCGGCACATTAACTCTGACACTAGGGCTGGCCACTCAGCCTATACGAACATACTTACTTTTAATAAACATTTAATAATTAGACATTACATGTACAAAATAAACAATAATGTGATTAAAGCGGTATCTTATAAATCTCCTAGTTTTTTGTTATATTAAAACCCGTTGGTGCACGTGCCCCTTTGCCCCACCCCTGGTTCCGCCCTTGTTACTTCCACCTTGTGCCGAGCCTATTCATCATAAAAGATCACTAACAATAAACGCGGCGCAGTTCTGCCAAATTTCGACGTAAAGCCAGGAGGCTGTAACTCAGCCCAATTTCTTAGCGTAAGTGGCACTGAAAGGAACCAGCTGTGGAGATGTTTAATTTATCATTTTTCTGAGGATTTAATATCCGTTCCATGCCAGAGTCAGGTAGCTTGATGGTATAACGTCTGTCTGCTGCGTTATACTATTTCTAACAGACTTAAAAAAAAGAGGAGGTTTTTTTATATTCCTTTGAAATATGTCATTTATAAACAGACTAGAGGTCGTCCCCGTACCGAAGAAATTTGCCCCGCTGCCAAATACTTGTATCTTACACACCGCTGGGTTAAGTACTAATTATTTTCCTCCCCATATTCACCACTTTAAATCACCCCCCCAACCCCTCTTCCACACACCCCCTTAAACCCCAATTCTTAAGTCTTCCCTGTTCGAAAATATTGTTTTTTTTAATATACTATAATTTTTTTCACTATAACTTCAAAAGCAGAAAGCCTTCCATACCCATTCCTATGAAAAGTTAAATACCATGTTTTATTTTGATTGAACTATCCAAATATCAATTTTCATCGCTATAATTTCAAAAACATTTATTTTGGCCTTACCCATATAACATTAACTATAACATACTTTCACATCAACAGCCGGAAGACGTCCACTGCTGGACGAAGGCCTCTCCCATAAAGGGAGGTGTTGCCATAAATCCCCACGCTTGGCAGGCGGCTTGGGGATCGCAGAATGCTCACACCGTTAACCGAGAGGACGCTGCTGCCCGTCCTCCGGTGGTTCTGAATGCAGTTTTAGGACATACCCAGGTCCAGAACATACTTTCAATACAATTAAAATAATATAAAAGATCAAATTAATAATAAAATCAAAGTTAAAACAGTTTAAACTCAATAAATTCAAATTAAAAAGTCAATAAAATAATAATAATAATACACGTAAAACAAAAATGTGTACCTTCTCTTCGGCATCGGTACTGTTACATGACTGTGACAGCAATGCCGAAGAAAAGGACAGTCCAGTCTATTAGCAACACAGAAAAGCGAAAGCTCTACTTCTTAGATAGAACGGCTGTCAAAACAATGCTGTAAAGCAAAAGTATGGAATACCGCTGTCGCCAGTTTCACATAAAACTGTATTCAATACGACGAAAAAATGCCAATCATTGGTCGCGCATTTGAAGTAAAACGCTCGAAATGCCATTTTGCAACAGATTAAAATTGATCTAATTAAGATGCAATGTGGTTTGCTTTCTCGTACGCGTCTTCTCAGTTTAAAAACATGTATATTGGTAGAATTGACATTAAGCGCATTTACACTTACTTAATGCCGCCTAACGCGGCCAGTCATTCCGTTCTATTCACTTCTCTCTTCAGTGTTCTGTTCGGATCCGCCTGTACACAAATACAAAAAAAAGGAAGGAAGAACATAATCTTTTGGGGTCTATATAATACTGTATATATTCTAATGTATAGAGCAGAAAAACACATAAAATAATTTTCACGAGGTTTCATTCAGTTAACTTTGTAGATTTCATTTCTTTTCTTAATGCGATGTGTTCTAGTTCTATTGGCGTACATCCAAGTCTCAAATAACCGCAAGTATGGCAGCTCATTCGCCCCGTTCGAGAACTTAGAATCATTCGATGTTCGTAAAGTTAGAATAGTTCAGGAAAGTTCAACTTAGAGAGGTCAGTGAAACTGTGCTACAACGACCAATTTAATTATCTTGAACAGGCCTCCATCGCATTTTCTGAACAATCCTCATTGACGTTTTTAAACATTTTTTTTTCAGTGATCCATACCTTATTTGCACAACCTTCTTAAAGGCGCATGAAATAAAAAAGGGAAAAAGGGAAAACCTGAGGAAAAATCCTATACCCATGGGGCAAACTGCGAAATGGCGGTAAAGTGAACAACGTATGAATATAATACAGGCATTCACTTCAAATTTCAAAAGCCCAATCGCTACATTTTTCATCCACTCATGCAAGTTTTAGTAGTAAACTTATACGCAATATGGGCGATATTCCAACAGCAGATTTATCATTCTCCTAAATCCTTTTGACAATTTCAGCCGTCACTACCAGTTTCACTGTGGCAACACAAAAGGCAGCTTAGGGCTGGGACAGGTTTAAAAGCACCTCCTGTTATACTTGCCGTGTTCTGAACTATTTTTTGTGTCAAGCGACAGAGGAAGTTGATGACTTTTTAAAAGGAGAACTAATCTTGAAAGTAGACAACCCCGCTACGACCTTTTCTAGAGAAGCGCTACGATGCTACGAGGGATTTCGTAGAGGCTCTACGATACTACGAAGGATTTCGTAGACGCTCTACTCTTTAACCCGACTGGCCAAGAAGGAGGCTATTGTAATTCAGTTGTAGGAAAATAGCCTGACTTTATTGTGCAGTCGCTTCATTTTTAAACAAACGACCCCATAGCGCGCTTTAATGAGAAATGGGTAATAATGGCGCAATATCTTTTGTTCTTATTAACTAGTAGTGCCCTGCGGTTTCACTTGCAATTCTAAGTATAATAAGTACTTACTTACCCTATGTGTTGTTACCGCAATTATAGGTTACTAAGTTAATAAGTTACTTCTTTACGGATTATCATCTAAATCCTTTCAGTATTTTTTGCGTGACTTAGTAACAAACATCTGAACATACAACCTTGGACATAAATAAAAATAATAATATTATGTTAATGTTTTTTTTAAATTAGTATAACACATTTCGCATATTTATATGTCAAAATACATTTATAAATGACTTATAAAAAATATGTATCTTATACTGAAAATGTACGCAGAGTTAATTTTGTTATATGAGCAGTATAAAAACGTTTCTTATACTTGGTTAGTCATTTATTTCACCTGCTGGCACCCACAGACTATTCCCACTAAAGAGGTCGTAAATCCTGATTCTTTTTGCGGAGCTCAAACATGAATTAGGCATATTATATTCATGAATGGGCGCATATAAGTCCATGAATATAAATGAGATTAAAAAAGTTTTTATATTATGTCGAACATAATGTGAAAGTTATTACTGTGGGGTCGAAACCCTGAGATTATCTATGCATGGTCGTTTAAAAATACAGTGTTTTAAACCTGTGTGAGGAGCCATTGAATACCTACACGTATCAAGTGCCATACACATGATTATAGGGTTATGATTTGGGCGGTACGTTTTTGACTCTAATCCATATACAATATGTAGCAAAAAGGTTCAACAATAAAGAATAGTATGTACTCATCAATATATGAACAACTTTTACTATAGAGCACACCCCGAAATCGCGAAAAAACATCAGCTGCTCCATAAATTTCGCCAAGGTCAATGAAATTTTCGCATGGAACAGCTGATTTTTTCCCGTGGTTTCAGGGTTGCCCCAGAGTAAAAGTTGTTCATGATAATGAGTACATACTTACATACCTTTCCGTACTGTTGAACCTTTTTGATACACATTATATACAAAAATCAATTGCTGTTCGTTTGTCTCGCTAAAACTCGAGAACGGCTGGGCTGATTTAGCTGATTTTGGTTTTGAAATGTTTGTCGTAGTCCAGGGAGGGTTTAAACAGTGAGTAAATGGCTGGACCTAATTGGATGAAATTTGTGTTCCTGGAGCGGGTCATAGTAGCGAGGCCAAAGGCCGAGCTCTACGCGTACGAAACAGCTAGTATTATTTATAGGTCACACTTACTCGAGCACTTTGCTCGAGTAAGTGTATGAGGTAATTTTCGAAACAACTGATATATGACTTTCATAACTAATAGAAAGATATCTTACATAGCCGTGCAAAAATGATATTTTAACAATGATAAACTTACAAATAATGAAATCTACACAATTCCAATTTTTTTTATGCTGTAAGTGCTAATAGTCCCAAACTAAGCAAAGCATGTGTCTTGGTGACCTGGTTTCGTTAAAACGGTTTTAAACTATCTCGGTGATTCGTTACAATTCTCTACGTAAACATCATAGAACTGATTTCATTCAGTTATAGATTAACTATTTAATTTATGGATGTGACGTTCGATCAATGAAACAAAGGATGTTGCACCAGCCGCTCGACCGCGGCACCAGTTTGCATCTAACTCGACGACGTTCAGCTGTAATTCGAGTCATGACAACAGGTAACTTACAATGAGTTTTAGCTTTATCTTCTTAGCTTAGACTTGCTATTTGTTTGATTAGCTAAAATGTGCCACTATTTTCGAATTTTTACGACGTGCGTTATCCATTGTTTCTTAAATCGATGGCTGTGACATTATTTGCTAAAAAATTAAAGCTATGTAGCTTGAAACACAAAAATGAAACAAAAAGGTACACTATCCCTGAGTGCTTTCATATTTTTATCTTATTTTAATGCCAAATACAATAATAATATGATCTAGGCACTTACTACGTGTGGCTGGGTACAGCCACAAAAAAGTTAACTCAAAAGTTAGCTAAAAAGTATAAAAAAATATAGATCGAATGGACAAGCGTTTGACTACAGCTCCATGCTATGCTGTCTTTAACTGGCACGAATAGTCAGCGCCATCTATCGAGTTGAAGAGAACTATTTTTTTTAACTTGTTTGGAAAATCTGTCATTCCAATAAAACACATTATAGTCCAATCTTTTGACAGACGTGGATTATCCTTTCCAAGCAAAGCCTACATAAACCAGTATTAAAATTTTATAAACACCAGACTCTCAGATTAGTTATCTACCGTTCACAGAGTCCTACGACTAAAGAAATTAATGAATATAAAATCGCATAGTCACCGAAATTTAATATCTCAGTGACAGAGAAACCATTAGACATTAATTAATAAATGGATCTTGAAATTCTTATTTTTGAATTTTAGATATCATTGACAGTTTGCAGGTGACTTTGAGTATTTAGAAGCGTAATTTTATAACGTGAAAACAGACTTGGTGGACTTAACGGTGGGGAGCATTCTGCGATCCCCAAGCCGCTTGTCAAGCGTGGGGATTATGGCAACCCCTCCCTATTAAGGCGGAGGCCTTTGTCCAGCAGTGAATGTCTTCTGGCTGATGATGATGATGACTTATATGAGAAGCATAAAATAAACTATAAATATAAAATATATCAACTAGGTGGTTCTAAAAGATCACCGATGGTACGCTACGGACGATCAGCTAAGTCTTCGAAAGGGTGATCGTGGCAATTATCTGCGAGGCGTCTTCTGGCGACGAGAAGACGTCCACTGCTGGACGTCGCGATGACGAGAACTGTATATCATCATCTTTAGCCTTTTTAACTTACTGGGGTGCAGACATAAAGAAACATACCGGTTACAGGTTTCCGGTACGTGTAAAACCGGTGTGAGTGGTACCGATCGGTGCAGGTAAAATAGTATAGGCAAAACAGGTTTAAGTTTAACATCGACTACCGTACCGACTTTTTGTAAGCAGAGCGCACCTCTACCGATCGGTACCGACTCGTATTGGCTTTACCTGTACTGGAAACCTGTTCCTTAGAGCTGGTGAAAGCCTTTATCTCTCTGCTCTTCACCCAGGTTTAACCTGCGATATTATCCATGAACCGAATTAAATAATCACTTAGAAGTGTTAGATTATTTAACTATAGTGTTTGACGCCTCGTTCAACGTATATTCGGCACGAATTTAAAGTTTATCTGATATTAAAACGCGGAGTCGAAGTAATTGCTCGTACTTTACAATAAAAACTGTGTCGAGCCATTAACATAGCAGCTGAGGAAAATACTGGTACTTAAATATAATATTGTGGACATCCGTAGTGAATATTTTGGCGCGGCCCAACGATCATCGATCTAGAAAAAAAAACTTGCGCCGCTTGCTAGATCAACAAAATTACTTGTATTTTACCCTCGTTGCTCTATACTATAGTGACGAGATTTATGATCTATTTTATTAGTAGCACGAGACTGGATTGAAATTTGTCAACTTAAAAAATATATATTTTAAGTTTGCGTTTGACTACCATCTATCTCACCTAATAATATGACGATGATGAAGAAGAAGACCCCTCCCACCTCCCCTCTAGAGATCTCGAGGTCCCTCTATAAAGGGGGAGGCCTTCGTCCAGCAGTGGACGTTTTATGGCTGACGACGACGACGACGAAGTCAACGATGGAGCACACTTGCCTAGAAGAGATCGATACACTCGCGAGTGGTTCTAATGCCGGTCACAATGCATACAAATATTCATAAATTGTACAAATGTTTGCACACCATCAGACATTCATTCGCAGGCTCAGCGAAGATTATATCTATACGCGCTTTGATGTGCGTCAAAAAACCGACACAGCTTGGAAAAACGCGAATGCATCGAAAAATTTGCATGATCACTTGCGAATGTCCTTTACACTTGTAGTTCGCGTATTCGTGCGAATGTAAGTGAACGAGGTAAGATTGGTTAGAAAGAAAGAAAGAAACAAAGAAATGTAATTTATAGCATTTTTTTTGTTGTTAGCAAATTACCCTGAGCAATACGAACACTGAAAGTAAACACAGCGAAGAAGTGTAGCACTGATCAACTTTTCGTCCCTTCAAAAGCTGGTGTAACTGAATTTAAAAAAAAAACAAACATTCTGAGAGCATATAGGTCATTTTGGCCTAGTAGGTAAGCACAGGTACCTAAGTAGGTTTGAGAAAGTCCCGCTAGTAGGTCACAAGATACGAGAAATATCCTAAGCTGTTAGCCTAATACAAACGCTTGATTAGTGGCCTCGTGTTAGTACCAACCTCTCGTCAAGAGCAAATTCAATTAAGAAACTGTATCAAGCGGGAACGCTCTGGATATGCCAGAGAGGAATGCCGTGATTCTACACATTTTCCTCCGCCAGACTTTTTCTAATGAACATTTGTGAAACCTGCGGTTGAACTTTAAAGTCGAGATGTTTTTGGACAAAATTTTACAGAAACACTTCTGTAGGACCTGGGACCTGGACCTGGTATGTCCTTAAAGTGCAATCAGACCCACGGGAAGACGGGCAGAAGCGTCCTCTTGGCTAATGGCGGTGAGCATTCTGCGATCCCCAAGCCGCCTACAAAGCGTGGGGATTATGGCAACACCCCTCTATTAAAAGAGAGGCCTTCGTCCAGCAGTGGACGTTTTATGGCTGACGACGACTTCTGTAGGAGATTGTGTATTCGAAATAGTACCACAAAAAACATAATAGTATAGGATTAAACAGATTAAGTCCCATAGAAAATGCGTCTAAGCAAAGTTGGGCCACAATATACTTCTCTATAACTTCAATAAATAAATATAGTCCAAATTAGTTTGCACTAAATTCGAACTTTATTTGTCTAGAACAGTCGATATTCCCATTTTAGTATTGAGGCGCGCATGCAGACGACGGGAGCCGAGTGACGTCAACGAGACAAACGCAACAGCGGAAAATCGATACACTGTCATAAATACAAATAAAGTATAAATTAGCTTGTACTGAATATGAAATTGTTGTAATTAATTGTATTTCTACGTTTAAGCGCGTATTCTGTATGAGTGATTTTGCCCTTACAGTACCTATCATCATCATCATCAGCCCGGAGACATCCACTGATGAACGAAGGACTCCCCCTTAGACCGCCACACTGTACGACAACCTGCCATTTGCATACACCGGCAAGGCCGTAGCCAGGAACTCATTTCTGATTGGTCGAGCTCTGGACCAGAGACAATAAGTAACAACTTTAAGACGTGACTACGACCTATACGTATGTAGGTATGTATAAAACGATGGGTTGGCGTAGGCATTTCGGGGGGGTTTGGACCCCCAAACCCTCCCCCCCTGCTTACGGCCTTGTCCAACGGTGCCCGTGACTTTTACAATGTCGTCGGTCCACCTATATACACACATATATATATATATATATATATATATATAGTGGGAGTATATAGTTTGGCAGAGCTTTGTGAAATTGGTCTTAGAACCATTAATTTAAACATAAAACCGGCCAAATGCGAGTCGAGAGTAAAATTTATCATCATCATCAGCCCGGAGACGTCCACTGCTGAACGAAGGCCTCCCCCTTAGACCGCCACACTGTACGACAACCTGCCATTTACATTCACCGGTTGCCCGCGACTTTTACAATGTCGTCGGTCCACCTAGTGGGAGGCCTTCCTACGCTGCGTCTTCCGGTTCGCGGTCGCCATTCAAGAACCTTTCTTCCCCATCGGTTAACAGAACCTATGTCGGAGCTGAATTGCAGATCTCGCCATACTAAGAAAAGGCTAGCCAAACGGAGTCATATGCATTAAGGCGGGTTTTATTTTACAAACAAAATAAGCAGATGGATTGCCTGATCATAAGCAAGCATAATTATGAAATCTGCAATACCAAGGGCACAAAAAATACTTTGCTGACTTGAGAATAAATCACCAAGTCTCATAGGGTCGTTCGGATCTGGTTTGAATAAGATATCAACAAAAAAAAAATGGATAAAGAATATTGGATACCCAATCTTAGCCAACACATAAAATATGCTTTAGAACTTAACAAAGTTATGTTAGATTAAAGTTACGTTCTCACTTTTCTTGAAGCTTGTCAGTTATACTGGTTCTTCCATCGGCCGCGCACTTGCGGCTTGAATGCAGCAGCGTGGCAGAACAACGTACCGTACAACGTAGGTCACGGAAGACGCTACGGGAGGCCTGCGCCGGCGTCAGCGAGCTGCTGGCCTTCCTCGGGGACACCGGGTGGTTGAACTAGCAGCGCCGGGACTACGCAATATGGGCCCACCAGGGGCTTCTAGTGCGGAAAAGGCCCACTCACCAAGTACCAAGTACTGGTTCTTCCACTGAAATGTTTCCATTTTGATGATACATTATTTTTAGAATATAATATTTCACCCAGATCTCGTTTGCATCAACTAAAAGTGCCGCATGAAATGTGTCGTAAGTTAAAACAAGGGCACCATAAACTCTGCTAACCTGCATATTGAAGAATCCAATGTTATGGCAACAAAATTAACTAGCTAGTTTACCTAATCTAAGTGGACCCTATCACATGTTAAGTAATATACTTTCAAGTACCGTAATCTAGTTAAGTAGTTCCATCCACTTGATTCGGCACTCGTTATCCACCTGTTTAATCTGGTTTCTCGTTAAAATGGATGAATGAAAAGTTTTTGTGACAAAAACGTGGTACTCGGGACGGGCGGGACTCGGAGTAATTTAGGGCGGATTGAAACTCAACTTGGGCGGGAGAATTGTGAATAAACTATTTTATTTTGTGCTAAGGTAACTGCAACGAGGGTACATTATACAAAAATTGTGGAAACAAGCAGCATCCCCCAAGTTTCACCCGTTATACTTCGTGGAGAGTTTAACTAAATCTGATGTATAAGAAAATAATTGAAATCGTCTAGTAAAGTTCTGAAATATAAGCGTTCAAAGTATTTGGGAAGGAGTCATCTGTCCCTTTCTAGAAAAACACATGCTAGTATAGAATTTGTTTGGAATCGTGTACATTGACGTCATTACCCACTATAGTGCCCTCCCTGTCTAACATGAAACTACTATGTTTATACCTTCGTTATTTGTGCATATAATATTAAAGTTTTATTTTTGTTGCGTGTTAACTAGCTTTTTTCTGAGTTAATAAAAAAAACCATGCATATTCCCTATTGTGTTTCTGGGATAACATATAGCCTATCCAATATTAATTTCTCTGGTAACATTGCCCTTCAAATCAGAACACAGTAATGCTTGCACACTACTGCTTGGCGGTTGAATAACTGTCAAAGATTAGAGTCTGCCTGGCTCTACAAGAGAGTCTTACCTCTACCAATGATAATATAATATTATACTAGTACCTCTACGGAAGTTTGGCATGACTTTATACGCCTAATTAGCACCACATGCTGTAGTCCGTAAGAACCTTTATAGCTGCGCGTCCACTGCGTTAGAATCAGCCCGTACGGAGCGTCAGCATTTATAAAATGCCGATAGGGTGCGTCCACAAGCATTCAGATTATGCACTTTAGACCAGCCGCCATGTTTAGACTTTAGATTACGACATTTAATTTTTCTAGTCATTCAACTGAAACCGACTATAAATCTGCGCTAATTGAGAGGGCACTTTGGCTACAATTTGGCTTTAGATTACGTGACAATCCGCGCATCTTCATAGATAATAATTGTAAATAAAAAGCACACGCGAATAAAAAACTGGGTAGGCTATATATCTTTCATTCTATTTTGCTTGAAATTGCTAAAAATAATGCCTCAGCTTAATAATTGTCTCAGCTTATCTTTATAGAGTTGAACTCAGGCCGTCCCAAAATGGTAGCAGTTCAAACGTATTGTTCTGTGTAATGTCACAGTCCTAATTAGTTTTAATTTTCGGTAAAATGTTGGTGTATTTTTCTTATCTTCACTTGTTTAGTATAAGCTATACTATACTATATATATATACACTATGCTATACTACATAAAACACAGTACAACAATAGCCTATGTTTTTTTTGAACCCAGACAAAATAAACATTTTATAAGCGGTTTCATTTAAACAAACAGCATGAATAATAAAATTCATATTAATGAACTAGGTTTGGTTGTTGTATTTTTATTTAATAGTAGATTAAATTTATAGGTAGTAATACCTAGGGAAAAGTAAAGAATGTCTCAGATCTCATGTTTGTCACCCTCGACTTCGCCTCGGGAGACAATATACATGTGTTCTGAGGTTTGCTTACTTGCTCCCGTGGTGTGTATATGATTTTATGTGCCGCTGCGGGGAGGAAGAGGTTCCTTTCGCTCAGCATAGCGAAGCTAAAGTAGCCACTTTAGCCGCACAGGCACGTAAAAGTTTTTAAGTAATTTTGCTGACATCATGAAGTGTTTAAATTTAGTTGTAATGAAATGTATTGATTTTATTCTAAAATATTGCCTAATAAGCTTCTTGAGAGTCATATAATATAACTTTGAACTGATACGGGAAAACGCACCGAAAACAAAAGCTCAAACCTCCAAACCAAGGTCCATAAAAATCCTAGGGTAAACGTGAAAATTAACATCAGCTGATTTGCATTCATTCATCTCTAGTTCCTCTTTCATTCAGTCCGGTTCGAGGTTTCACCAGACCAGGTCACTTGGTCTGAGTTAGTCTGTTGCCAACCGTTGTGATAGCGGAACAGACAAACTTAGACCAAATGGTAAAGCGTGACGGTACCGCGAAGCTTTACTGGTCTAGTAAATAGATATGTTGTACAACAAAACTAGTTTAATCTTAGTAAAACCAAACGCACGGATCTAATATCATATCCATGGCTTATCCAATAAGTTCAGAAACTTAAACGCTCCAAAGTAATCTTACAAATGATAAAATAGTTTCTATATTTGCGTTCCACTACACGCTTGGTCACTATCCAATTTAACCGGGATCCCGTAAACACAGCCTATGCATTCATCCTTCCATAAAAACGTCTATTCGATAACATATTGGCATGAAAATCGTAGGGATGTTACGTTACTCAGCTTAGATGTTTTACGGTATATTCGGACCATAAAAGAAGCCTATGTAAATGTAGGCCTTATTCGACAGCGCGTAAATCTTCGTGCAGCATGGAAATGTATGATTTTTCTTATTTCCGTGGGTCGGGCACATTTGTCGAAAGGCTTTGTCGGTCAGAACACCTATAGGTTTCGTTGATGAAATATAGCGTCAAAGGGCACGTTGCAGTGTACATTACAAGAAAGTTTTAGTAACAAGGTTTCTTTATGGATTTTGAACATTTTGTAAACCATTGTTTATGAAGGCATTAATACTATAGGGTAGATGACTGATGTTTATATCGTTGAAACCAATAGCTTTGAAGAAGAATTTAAGTAAATATAGCATGTTTATTGAAAAAAATATTTAATCGGTTATTAATATTCTGATATCTAAGCGTTTAAAGTTTTTGTTAGAGACAACTCCGTCCCTTTCCCATAAAACAAAAAATTACGTCACGCCTTACTTGTCAGAATATAATTTATATGGCGTACTGAGAAGTTACGTCACGATTTGCTGTTTCGCCTCTCTGTCTAGCATGATATTAAAATGCTTATAAGTTGCTCATTTTTGATCAGATTTTAATATTTTTTTCATTAATCAGCTAATTTTATGAGCCACATTTTAATAGGCCAATAAAAAAAAACCAGTCATCTAGCCTATGCTCATGTGCGTATACAATGCGCACGTGCACAAGCATTGCCTTGCAACGTGGCAATGCCGCCAATATGCTGGGTACGCTGCCAACTGGTAGTGGGCTTGAGCATTTCTACTCTCTCTAGACTACCTACTGGACTTTTAACGGTCTAGATAGGTCGTATAAAGGCAAATAATCATAATAAAATATTTTATAATTAACCGACTTAATATTTTAGATTTTAGTAAAACTTGTTAAGGAAAATTATTTCAATCCGATTTAAATAATTTAATCTGAATTGAAATTTTACTAAACTAGTTCTGAATAGTTTTTGATTAAAAAAAAATAAGATGGTGAACCCTGGGTATTTTATACCATACCAATCCCTTATTAACATGATACGTATATTACATAATTATATTTTACGTGAGATTTGAAAAGAAAGCCTTGCCTTATCTCTCTGAGGTTTCGTGCTCATTGCTCAATAACTAACCTTACCTAAACGGATCGGTTAATCGTACGAGTACGTATCGAAAATCCACTACGCTTTGCCTTTGAAATAACGCAATCAGTGTGCCAAAATTTCTGTCAAAACCGATTTCCATGACTTTCCTGCTTCCCATATTAATTTCCAATTGAAATTCGGATAAAGCGCCTGTCGGTCTATTTATTGTCCCACGACTAATTGGGCAGGATTCAGGATGAGGGCCGTTAATACTGAACGTGAAGGGGTAATGCCACCCGGCATTGCTCGAGGCAATAACTGCTCAATGCAGCAAGGAGTAATGGATTTATTGACCGAAGTTAGTGCAGCGGTGGTTGGAGTTGGCAGGTATTGTTTCTCATTTTGTACCTCTATGATAACACTCTTTAAAACTTGTAACGTTTAATTAAAGATTCAAGTTTTTGAATAGTACCATAGAAAATATAATACTATACTATTAATATTACCATGAATATAGACATTGTAGTCAATTTTGAAGGCTTTAGTTGACGTATCTAAACTATAAAGCCGCGTACGGACAGCGCGTACATTGGTACGCGTAGTCGGTTACGCGTGTCCTGGAACGCCATGTCCACACTTGCAGCTACGCGTACACTGTTGGGGAACGCGTGCCGCGCGAGCTAGCTTGCAGCGCGAGCCACCGTCAGTCAGTTTTTGGTCGCGCGTCAAAGGGGACGCGCACGCCCAGGTAGGTACGCTATATTTGGACGGCAAAATGGATAGACACGCGTGTTCATCGAGTTTCAATAATGAAAATATTGACAGATTGATTCAACTTTATGACTGGCGGGGTTCACGTAGCGCTATGGATCGATTGACCTGACGTTCAGGTTTGTTGCGATCCGTACAGAGCGTATTCAACATGCGCGTGGACAGCGTATTCCGCCGACTACGCGTAACACAGGAACGCGCTGTCCGTATACGCAGCTTAATAATTAAAATATTGCTGTCACTTTATTGCTAGCCATGTTAGCTAAGATATAATAATATGAGATTATAACAATAAATAATCTTTGTTTATGCCATCTATAAATAAAGTAAATATTACTTATAACAATAACCACCTGAGATTTGGACGAATTAAAACCGTGGTTTAGACTTAAAAAACTTTATTTCTGCCAGTACAAAAATAGTTCCAACTCCTATCTCAATATTATCTCGCCACAAATACAACCTGAGAGGCATTCCATCATCATATTAATTCAATACAACAGAAGTCAGACAATGTAATAAAAACCTTATTGTTACCTTCTTCCAAGATACAAAATAATTTATCGTAGGGGTCTGCTGTTTGACCCACGATATGGGGTCGATGGCAAATGTACTTATATCACGTAACGGGATCGTTTTATTAGTTGTAATGCCGTTTCTGAGCCGTGGTAGCACGATTGGGAGACTGCTCGACTTGAAATCGTGAGGTCGCGAGTTCATAATGTCGCTTATCACCAGGCGTGTTGGTGGTCAAACGTAGATCTATTTATGGATAATCATACCACTGACTTTTTTGAGAAAACCTGCATACTGCATAGTAGAAGAAATTCAATGGCATATGTGAATCCGCCACCCCGCAACTGGGCCAGCGTGGTGGATATGGTGTATTTGCTCTTGAGGTTAGGCTTTGTTCAGCAGTGGACTATTAAAAAGGCTGATTATGTGGTCTTTACGAGTTTGTGCCCAAACGATACTAACTAGATCATAATATTACTAAGCATTCGCCGTCGTCTGTCCACATCTCTGCCAGAAGACGTTCACTGCTGGACGAAGGCTTCCCTTTTAACAGAAGGGGTTACCCCCAGGGGGTCCCCACGCTTAGCAGGTGGCTCGGGGATCGCAGAATGCTCACCACCGTTAAGAGTGCGACTAATGCCAGAAAAATAACAGATCTCACCCACGCGTCTTGCATTAGTTTAGAGTCGAAAATCGCATGATACAATTGATGATGATGATGGGTTTGAGCAATTTAGGTGGGATTTTATTTAATTATTCAAAATGTAGGCATGAAATAAAAAAAATAAACGGCTACTGTGCTAAAACATTAGTTTGGCTATGTAATTCGTAAAAAATAATGTGGTGCTGTCGCTGATAATTTAGAGCATTTTTTTTTGTTGGTAGTTTTTTTTTTTTTTTTAATAAACCAGATTATTTTTTCAAAATTCTATTCGGTTACTCGGCTTCTTTAGGTTTTTCCCCTACCTGTAGTATTTTTTTAATCTGAATATTTACGTTCTTTATCAAAAAACTATGTGTTTAAAAATACACCTTTTACTTACTTTTGGCATTAGTCGGCCCCTAACCAAGAGGACAATACTGCTCGTCCTCCGGTGATTTTGGATACAGTTTCTACATACCCAGGTCCAGGTCCGTCGTCTGTCCGTCTTTTCTGAATAGAATTGTAGACGGTTGAAACTTTCATAAAATTATTTTATTTTGGCGAATATAAACAAAATACCGACAGAAAAACTCTAAATAAAAAAATAAGAAGAAATCCCACAAAAGAGAATCCACGATCGATAATTTTCACAACCTGAAAGACCTTGAATTTTGTTTGAATAGGGTAGAAAACCATAGAGTGACAAATGTAGTGTAGAGGACCTGGGTAAGTATGCCCTAAAACTGCACCCAGAATCACTGGAACACGGCAGTAGCAGTAGCGACCTCTCGATTAACGGTAGTTTTTGCGATCGCTTCGGACCAGTAATTATACCATTAAATTGTACCACTAAGTTGTCCCATTTATACCTGTAATGGTACTGTTGGTACTAGTTAATAGATACAAGTTGCGCGTGCCAAGCCAAGCGTGGGGATTACAGACAACCCTCCCCTCCCCACCCCTCTACTCTTTCTCCAGGGAGGTCTTCGTCCAGCAGTGGACGTCTTCTGGATTTTGATATGATGAGTGTAGAAAAAGCAAATGTTGGTAAAAACATTTTGTTTGTTATGTAACGTATTTACATACGTAATCAAATTCAAATTTATTTATAGTTCAGTGGTACTGAATTTTACTCGAGGATATTCGCCAAAGAACCAAAGTTACCGACATAGCACGCAAGGTTTGCAAGTTGAAGTGGCAATGGGCAGGCCACATCGCTCGTAGAACCGACAACCGATGGGGGAAGAAAGGTTCTTGAGTGGGGACCGCGAACCGGAAGACGCAGAGTAGGAAGGCCTCCCACTAGGTGGACCGACGACATTGTAAAAGTCGCGGTCAACCGGTGGATGTAAATGGCAGGTTGTCGTACAGTGTAGCGGCCTAAGGGGGAGGCCTTCGTTCAGCAGTGGACGTCTCCGGGCTGATGATGAATTTTACTCTCGACTCGCATTTGGCCGGTTTTATGTTTAAATTAATGGTTCTAAAACCAATTTCACAAAACTCTGCCAAACTGCATAGCAGTTTGTAGGCAGAAGCCAACTAGCATTGCTTGCATAATTTCGCAACTTCTGATTTATAAACCACCACACGTCGCAGTTTTACCCGTGCTTTTGTAACTTTCCCACGTTTTACAGGATGAAAAGTATAGTTTCATAAACAACAAACTATCCACTACCTTGGATCCAATCACGTTTTCAGTGCTTGTTCATTTTGTCCCTATTTTCCGGAATATAAAATGTAGAGCAATTTAGTTAAAAAAAGCCAAGAATCTGGTTCCCATAGGACAAGCATTGCTAAGTTTGGGGCTAGATGGCGTTGTCTGCCTGCTGGCTCCAACGGAAGACCAGCGCCGGTTGTAACCAACCGGCATGATGCTGAGTTGGGGCCGTTTTGTGGCAAAAATCGATTACATTTTCTTATCTGTATATATCAAAATTCAAAGTCCTGACTGAGCTATCAACGCACAGCCTAAACCACTAGTCCTAGAGACATGAAATTTGGAGGGTGAGTTCTTTGTGAAGTGTATCCATTAAGAAAAAATTTTTGGAAATTTCACCCCTAAGAGGGTAAAATAGAGGGTTTATATGAAAGTCCGTCAATTTCGAAGTTAGGTTCTTCAAATTTTGTGTTTAGAATTACGTTAGTTTATAAGTGACTCAGCATTTTGAAAATTCCACTCCCAAAGGGGTGAAAAAAGGGATGCAGCTGTGTATGGAAAATTCTTCATTTTCAAAGTAAAAATCACAATAAGTATTTATTATTTAAGCTTAAGGTTGGAAATTAACGCAACTTTTATCGTTTTTCTTTTAATTTCAAGCCTTAAGAGGGTGAAACGGGGGATGAAATTTTGAATTTAAGTTGTTTATTTCAAAATTTTGTATTCAAGTACAAATAATGAGCACGTGTATTGGGGGTAAAAAACGTGGAGAATTTTGGGAGCGGGCCGTATTTCATCCGTACGCGGACGAAGTTGCGGGCGACCTCCAGTTTTTCATAATTTATTTTGTTTGTTTTTGTTGTTTTTGTAGTTTTTTGTCGCAAATAAACTATTGTCTATTGTTTGAATAGTCTACCTATATTTATTATTTATTTATTTATTTTAATTAGTGTTTTCAAAGTATGCAGAGGTTGTCTCTAAATCAGTTCTTGAGTTGAATGCTTCTTTATCTTTCTTTTTATGGTTAAAGATTTTTATCAAAAACTATCAAGTATCAATCTCTAAAGCGTGAGAAGGTAACAGTGGAGACAGACTCACTGTTGCTACTAGCAACTAGTAGCAGCTAGTACTTATTTCTGTCGCAAAACAGAGAACCGTCTGGGTAGACGGAATTCGACCCCTATGAGGTTAAAAATGAAAACGTTTGTATGAAAGTCCTTTGTTTTTGAGCATTAAGTCGTGAAAATTTGTAATTGGGATAGTTTATATAAATGTGATTGATTCAGGCATAACTTTGCGGAAGTCCATTGTTACAAAAATTGTTTTTTTCCGCTGTATTATCGTTTCGAGTACTTATAGGATGAAGGGACAAACTAAAATCTACTGTAATTATCAACGTAAATTGAAATTGAACCTAACCTGAAACAAAAAATAATTAAACCTGAAGCAAAAAATCATTTACACCTGAAAGTAATTATTAATAAATTCTGAAAACAAATAATGATTTTAAGCTGTTTCAATGTAATATTTTTCTGAAACAAAATAATGATGATTAAGCTGTAAACTGATAATAATTATTAACATACAAAAATAATGTGACCAATAAGTAATAAAACAAAAATGATTATATCACCCTGAATCCTTTAGAAGTACTCGGTTGCCGACACGTGTTTCACCTTTGCACGAGGCATCCTCAGGACGAGTTAACTCTTCAAGCGCTTGGCCGGGAATGACCGACGATATTACAGCGGAAAACACTAGAAATTAACAGAAAAAACTATTTTAGTTTATATATAATAAAAAAATTGTGTTAAAACCGTAAAAATGCGGGTGAATTTCTTCCATAAGGGGACGGAGTCGCGGGCGAACTTTAGTTCCCGTATCCACCTATCAGCCAGAAAACGTCCACTGCTGGACGAAGGCTCCCTCCCCCTTTAAAGGGAGGTGTTGCCATAGTCCCCACGCTTGGCAGGTGGCTTGGGGATCGCAGAATGTTCACCACCGTTAATGGAGAGGACGCTGCTGCCCGTCCTCCGGTGGTCCTGGTTGCAGTTTTAGGACATACCCAGGACTTGAGTTCCCGTTTAATTAAAACAAATTAAAAAATATGTTTAAATTTATAGTAAGTATATATTTGGTTGCCCCATAGAGCCGCTCCTTGATTAGATAATAATTAATTAGCACACCGCTGACATCATCTTGATTTCGTAATAGTGCTTATTATAATTATATACGTAAGTAGTCTGCGTGTATTAACTTCTGTATGCTTTTAGTGTTAACACAAGGGTTTTCGAGAAATAACAGTTACTTGTACTACAGCTTGCTTACATTTAATTATTACAAACTTCCTTTACATGTCATGTTAGATTATTCACATTTGTTTGTGGGAGCAGGTTGGATAATTGTGTTGTTTTTAATTATATCTAATAACAAGGATAGATGGGTAGGCCAATTTAAACAATCTCACCTCAATGAGGTTCTACGGGCAAAATAAATGTATATAAGTATTCTATCAGCTATCTGGTTTCCATAATACAAGCTTTGCTTAGTATGGGGCTAGATGGCGCTGTGTGTAAAATGTCCCCCATTTTTTTTTAAATTTAAATCTTTTCGCAGATGGCGCCAGCGGCGGTCCGGATATGGCAAAATCAAATTTTCTGTGTATCCGCATATATCCTATATCTATATCCTATATTTAGATATTCAGGCTACAGAGAAATAAAAACTATAGTTAGGATATAGTTTGTAGATATGCTATGCCTAACAATGGCATATCCTTGGCATATCAATGGCATAGGCTTACTATGGATGGGCCGGGCAATTAGGCGAAACGTGGAGTAGGTATCGCTTAATCGCATATCTACAAGATATCTAAAGATATCTCTATATCCTAACTATAGTTTCGACCTCTCTATAGTCTGAATTTCTATAGGATATTACAAATTGATGCAATAGGTATAAAAAGAAACCAACTTATAACACTACCTAACTACCTACTTAGTAATTTTAAAGAATCAACTTGCACCGTCACTAATCATAAACAGCTGAAACTGATCTAGACGATAGTACAATTTCAGATGAAAGACAAAATGTAGAGAAATAAAGTTAATTATTTCAGTGAAATACTTATCTGGTACCTACACATGGGCACGACGTACCGTTTGCACCAGACTTGCACCATCAGTGGTGCAGATGCAACTGCTTTGTATCGATGGGACGCTTTAGAAAAGCACGACTTTTAGACGTTCTGTAAAATATTTCTATGCACTTGAAGCTTCGATGCATTTCGTCTCACGCTCGATGCTATAGAAGTGATTCAAGAATAAACCCGGCGTGAGCCTCCGATATCTTTTGAGAGATATTTTTCTGATAGAAAACGAGTTTCTCGAAGAAGACAAGTGTCAGTGTATACTTGTGTAGGAGGAAATAAAGACGGGGAAACACGATTATGGGAAAATGTTGGTTGTATGCCCGATATTCAACTAGTCAATTATCTATAGCATGTCTCTCCGGTAGTTCAAATGTAAGGTTGGTACTCGTGTCCGAAAGAGTCTAATGGGACCCTATTTATTAAGGGCTATATATACCAAAGTTACCCCTCGCAAAAACAGTGCTATTTAGTCAAAATACTGTATTTAAACCCAAAAATATATAATGTTACAGTCAAACATCCGTCTCAGTAACTTTTACATTTGAAAACACGATTAATTATACTTTCCTCGATAGAAAAATACCGAAACAGTGCCTATTTTAATTTTTTTTAGGTTACATGTCCTAATTACAGCACAAAGTAACATAAAAAATAATGTTTTAAAAGATAATAGTATTTTGAAGAACATTTTACGGTTGTAAAGTTATTAATTTCGATACTTTTCGAGTAATCTGAGAAAAACTTCAAAAATCGAAGCTTGACACGCACGAATCTGCGTTACTGCCATAATTTTGCTCCGCTAGATGTGACCCTACCCGAACAGCTTAAGACTAATGATCGATCTCATAAAAAAATGTGCTTGAAACGTGGAATATCCTGGCCTTAAGCTTACGTCGTCTATGTCCTATCCTGTCCGCCCGTCCAACCTATATTTCCCGTAACGTAATGGGAAGGCTGATAAAATATATTTAAAAAACAAGGAGGAGGGAGGGATACGAGTAAATAAAATACAGTTTTAAGGATATTTTCATGCATTCCATTGTTTGTTTTTCGTATAGGAAAAATAATAAAAAAGGCCGGGTGAGAGTCGGATCCTTACCACGGATTTTAGAGTAAAACGCTTACTGTGTCGTGTAATGGCGCAGTACTATTCTTTATTCTGTGGTTATGGTACGGAACCGTCGTTACGCGAGCCCAACTGGCACTAGCCCGGTTTTTTAATTATTGCGTTAAGAAATTTAACTTGCACTTACAAGTCTTGTATTTTAAAACTGTTTTATAATAAAGATGTATTGTATAACCGGCTTGAAATATCTTTAGAAGTTTCCTTACTCCAATTTTTACAAAATACAGTTTGTATCGGTGGATTTCTGAAGGATGCAGCATACACGAGGATTTTTCACGGGCTTTTGCAAACATTGATCATAACAAAACGTTTGAAATGTTATTGCATGAAAGTTCTTTCATTTTGTCTTCGATTGTATTGAAACTTATTACAATATACTTTTCAGTTGGGCTACAATATTTCTCTTGAAGAAGATATCAAAGAGATTGAATTTAGTTAAAAACACATTCCGTTTCAGAGCATGAATGCAATAAGAATGTTAACTTGCAAACACATGAATGCTAAACTTTTCATGAATATAATACGCGTTTAAAAAAAATACAACCGACTTTAAGTTCGAATACCTGGATGACATCTTCAAATTTTCTAGTAATTTTGATTTAAAAACCAAACTACTGAACCGATTTCAATAAAATTTATATAAGACCACCTCTGAAGTATTAAATTACCTACCAAACAAAAAAAATATCATCAAAATCAGTTCATAATTGGCGGAGTAATCGCGTAACATGCATATAAAAAAATACGTACAGTCGCAATGAGAACCTCCTTTTTGAAGTCGGTTGATAAACTAGTAGGTACTTCTACGAATAGTAGACCTCATGAGCATACAACACAGTCTGGCTGAGAAGGATAATCATGAGGTTTGTCAATTGAGCTAATAACAATAGAGTCACACACGTGCAAAAAAAATGTCCGCGCCAAAACTCGACGCACGCCATACTTTTTGAACGACTTGAACTACGATAAGACAAGCGCCCAAGCATACATTGAACACTATACAAGAGACATAAAGTCTAAATTCGAACAATTGTGAACTATACCATGCACGTATAGGTATGTACAATGGCACTCGGTTGTTACTCTTTAGATATTAGCTCAATGGGCTTGTCATTGAAAATAGCGGCTCACGCCAAATTCTTGTTTTTTTTATTTTATGATCTACGGCGGTTGCTGATTCCGGCCGTGTTCTGGTTTGAAAGTGGTATATTCTCCTGGTGTTCGCGTCTTAACTGAGCTAAAGGATCACTAGTGTCCGAATTGGGGTCACTGTTTTTGTCTTCTGGAGGAGATTCTTGATTTAGGAGCCGATGAACAGAGATAGCTGGCGCCACCTCTTTCCGCTTTCTCGTTTCTGCCCGGTAAATCCAAATTCCACGACTAGGATTTATTTTATTGATAGCGTATGCTTGGTACCACTGAAGAGAGAAGTGAATAGACCGGGAATGTGACGGGCCGCGCTAGCCGGCATTAAGTGCAAATGCGCTTGATGACAATTGTACCAATATATATGTTATTAAACTGAGAATACTCAAAATACAATTTAAATAGACGCGTAGGAAACCAAACCACATTGCATCGTAATTAGATCAATTTTAACCTGTTTCAAAAGGTCATTTCGAGCGTTTTACTTCAAATGCGAGACCAATTATTGGCATTTTTTCGTCGTAGTTTCTATACAAATAAGTGTGAAACTGGCGACAGCGGTTTTCCATATAATTGCTTTTGAACATTGTTTTGACAGCCGTTCTAACCTAAGAAGTAGGGCTTTCGCTTTTCTGTGCTTGGTACATTCCGTTCGGAAAAGGATACAGGCTCTTTAATTTCATAGCGTTTTAACATCGGCGATTTTTGCTTGGAGTGTTTCTTCCCCTGAAAAGGGGGAAGTAAATGGAGCCGCAGTAAATTTCGTCTCTTGTAAGGGAAAATATCCCTCCAATCAAAAATCGCCTACTACAAAGACAATCTATGAAATTGTAGCACCTGTACAATGTACATATACCAAGTTTCGTCATGATTACTTGAAAAATACCTCCTTTATCGTAGTACTATTATTTCTTGCCTGTACACGAGTACCTACCAACTTCCACAGATACACACATACATCCGGATAGATGAAAGCAAATTTTGCTAGTCGTTACAGTACTTTGCTAGCGTTCGCTTTGATTTCTCGGTTAATCTTTATTATTTTTATTTACCTAGACAAATTAAGATAATATAAAAATTCACAGACCAGTAAGATAGAAACCCAGACTCTATTGCAGAGTCAACTTTATCTTAAGGTGCCTGTTTTGGGCCCCCCCTCCCCTACTGGCGTTACAATCTCGTCAAGGCAACAACTTAACTCTGAGCACATTCACTTCCGGCTTCTTGTAATAGAAATGTCACTAGATAGACCAAGAGTAATAATCATAAGATCCACGATTGAAGGTCTCTACTCCATTACTGCTATCTTGTTCTCATTGGGTATTACTGTCACAAGGTCTCCTTTTGTGACGTTAACCAAATTTTCTGTCTCCGATTTCCTTTAACTGAGTAATCACAATATTTTATGATCGTAATCTTGATCGGAGTCCGCATTTTCTCTGTGAAGAGGCAGATTTTTTCTTTTGTCGTAGATGGGCATAATAATCGAGCTGAAAGCGCGGATTAAATCAATGGTCCTAAATTATGAAGCTATAAGGGCCAGTTTTCTGTCAAAGTTTACCGATCGAAGACGTGATTAAACTACGGTTAAGCATACAATACTGCCCTGTTTTACTACACTAGATTTCATCACAAATTACGCATTATATTTATACAGATTATCTGCTTTTTCATGGAATTTCGTTGAAATCGTGGGAAACTCACGTCTAAGGTTAGATTAATCTTGACGAAATCCGGGAAGCTGTGTATATTGTGAATATAAGTACACTATACTGGAAAAAACAAATGTCGCGGGTACCTAATTGTTAAAATTAAAGTATAATTATGATCTTAGAATTTCAAGATTTACAGGCTCATTTTCTTAAATAAATGTTCTAAGCGTACCGATTAATAGACATTTATTTTTCAGTCATACTAAACACTTTAGATTAAGAATGCATATTGAATCGTTTTAGTTTATATCTCAAAATGACGATGGCAGTGCATTGGCGCTTTGGGTATTAAACTCTTCTAGTTTAAAGTTCTGACTGGCACTGAACTGATAAAAGCAAGCCGTAATCTTTGATATTAAATCGACTTACTCGTCTCATCATTCAATTGCGTTTATGGAACACAGTCTTATTAACAATAAGATGTGTTATCTAACCAATGACAGAAGGTTAGCTTTGTAAAGCTGGCCCTCAAAGAACAGGATCATTAAACCGTAAATCCACATTCACCTGTCCCCTTCTCACGGAGTAACATAAGTGCTAAATCTCATTACAACAGAAGCCTTTCTATTCTGCGGCGAGATACCTAACTTTTGTACTTACTCTAGATTTCCTTAACTGAGGACAGATTAAAAAAAAACAAGTCTGGAAATGAGTCGGTATAATAGTGTTTTTATATTTATTCATTTATTCAGCTGCCGTTGTTAGGATCTTTAGTGATAAGAGAGCTGACTCCTTCAAGGGTAGAGCAGTATCTACCTAACAGTAGGTAGGCTTTACCACTGAATATAAATTGTGGTAGAGCCACGTACTGCTCTATCCTCTGGAGGATTCAATGCTCAGTTATTTAATCACCAAGGAGTAGTGTGCAAGCATTACTGTGTTCCGGTTTGAAGGGCAATGTTACCAGAGAAATTACTGGGTATGAAGAGATTTAACATCTAATATCTCAGGGTGACGAGCGCAGTGCAGTGCGGCGCAGGATTGTGTTCGCAAGTTCACAATTCTGGCACTGCTACTGTTAGTGGCAGGCGTGACGCTTACCACCAGGCGAAAGTCTTGCTTGTCTCGTCACTTGTCTTGTCTTTAAAAAAAAAAGGAATCAGCTCTCTAGCTCTAAGGCATTTGACATATCCCATACGGAGCCTAATGGTACAAATTCCCCATAGTTACCTCCTTGTATGTCATATGCCTATACTTTTCTTCGTCGTCAGAATCCTTACATTATATCGAGAGATGGATTTTAACATTCTCGAGTATACAAATAAAAAATTAAAAAACATATGCTTTTTTTAAGTCTACTTTAACTTTAGCACTTGTTTGCTATTTTAGCATTCAATCAGTTTTAATTTTAACACAGAACATTAAAGTTCAAAATGGTTGAGCCTTATTATCTTTAGGTAAAAGTACATAGAATAGGTTTGCCCATAAAGCACCGAAAGCTGTAGGACATTAGTGAAAGATAGCGTGTTCGGGTAATAAAAAGGACCTTGTTCTGTCGGGAAAATATGCCGTGGATGGCCTAATATGTCACAAAGGCAGATAAAAAGTCAGGCTGACCTTTAGCTTTTTTCCCTTCGCAGAGACACAGATTATACCTACTGAACTAATGCAATCTTTAAAATATTTCATTATCGTAATCATAATTAATCCACTTGGATGGACATGGTGGTGAGCATTCTGTGATCCCCAAGCGTGGATTAAATTGTCATGCGTGGGGATAATGGCAACCCCCTATTAAAGGGGAGGCCTTTGTCCAACAGTGGACGTCTTCTGGCTGTTGATGTGTGATGGGCATAGATATTAAATTTAGTAGGATCAAAAACTTTAATAGTAATGGTTTTGTTGTTATAAAAACAAAAACTAAGCAAATATTCATTCTAATTTTCTCAGTCATGTTTGGGAAGTGACTGTCTTGTAACATTTGCTTGTAATGTAACATTACAAATAAATTGTTACAACAGTTAATTAAATAATTGTTAGTGTAATATCTCAGGGTGACGACCGCAGTGCAGTGCGGCGCAGGATTGTGTTCGCAAGTTCGCAATTCTAGCAATTCTAGTAATTCTACTGTTAGTGGCAGGCGTGACGCTTACCAACAGGCAAACGCCTTGCTGGTTTCGTCACTTGATTGTATTAAAAAAAACAGTTACAATACAGCTGCGCGACAAACGCTCAAATTATAAGGTTCGTTCTCTGGTGCTAAAAATAAAAACTTCCCATCTTCCATGAGATATTGCAGGGAGATAGATTGGTTTTCTAGTCTGACGTTCTTTTGTGTTTTGTTTTGATTTTTTGCAGCAACACAGGTAGTAAAACCCGTAACATAACTGCAATGAAAAGGAGCGATTCACGTGGAATTATGTCATTCTTTATAGCTAAGAATCTAATAAAATAATATTGTTGCTTTGTACATTCAACTTCAGAAATGTTGTGAAGCGCATCTTTTGAATAAAAAAATTGATTACTTTGATAATTGATTAGCTATGTTATGTTTATCGATTCACGTAACGGGCAATAAGAGAGCTATGCTCGGAGTTACTTTGCGCGATAAATTTCGGAACGAGGATATTCGCCAAAGATCCAAAGTCGCCGACATAGCTCGGGTCTGTAAGTTGAAGTGGCAATGAGCAAGCCACATCGTTCGACGAACTGACAACCGATGAGGATGAAAAGGTTTTTGAGTGGCGACCGGGAACGGGAAGAGCCAGCGTAGATAGGCACTAGGTGGACCAACGACATTGTAAAAGTCGCGGGCAACAGGTGCCAATGGCAAGTTGTCGTATAGCGTAACGGTCTAAGGGGGACGCCTTCGTTCAACAGTGGACGTCTCCGGGCTGATGATGATGATGACGATGATGTTTCTTGATAGAGATACATGCATTTTAAAAAGGTTTTATGTTTAAGAAGTTTTCAACAAAGTAATTGGATATTGATTACATAAATAGGTTATATAAGGACTACATGACGTAAGTTACCCTTTAGCCTGGAAAAAATAAACAGTTTCTGAAGAAAGGTCGTTGAAACAGTGGGCGTTGCAATTCCTCAATATTTTTTGAGTTGTCCTCACTCAAGGCTTTCTCAAACAATAGAGAAAGCAAAAGCACACATATTTGCAGCTCTGAGTGTACCTAAAATAAAACATTTATCGGCACTAAGTCCTCCATTTGTTGGATTGGCGGTTTATGAGCATTTTGTTATTCTTTTGTTTTATTTAGGTACACCTATCAAAGTGAAATTGTGTATCATACAACAAAGTTATTGCAGGAAACTTTTGGTTTATTGCTGGCAACTTTTGGCTTTGGCACTTGAATTGAATTTTGGATATCACTGCAGATGTGGAGGTCAACAATGAGACCATGATGGATGAACGTAGAATTATGGACCTTGGCAAACCGGTGGTGGTAAGATAACTCAAAATTAAAACTTTAGTACTTATACATCTTTATCTTAAACCAATAATTGAATGATAAAAAAAACGGTTATGGTATGAGACCGCTCACCAAGGAGCCCGTAATAAACAAAAAAATATATGATATTTTCGTTGGTATAATTTACTGCGAATCCGCCTCGCGCTTGGCTGGTTCTTGACGCTTCTATGTTTATTACTGTTTAAACCGACTTCAATAAAGGAGGAGGTTCTACGAACAGCTGTATGTATGTTTTTTTGTGTATAAATCTACCAATTTCTCCGTCAATTGTGGTCCGATTTAGAATATTTTGTTTGAAATGGTATGCTCTCGGTGTGTTCTCGTAATAGTTTGATGTCGTTTTTTTTCTTTATTTTTTTTAAATTCACAAACTTTTATTTGTTCCTTTCTGTTATTATTATATGTCTGAGAAAAAAACATGTATATAGAACAGACAGTCATTAGAGTAACTGATACCAAAGATAATATTATAATACCTACTATTCTAGTCGTAATCAGCGACGTTGATAATGGAACGGACGGGCTCAGCGCTTGCAAATCGATCAAAATTAACAAAACAACATTATCAAGCATACCTAGATAAAACTATGCATATATGCATATTACATTTGTCGGAAAATAGAGATAGCGAATCTAATTACTGCACGACAAAAAGAGAACACATGTATGTACATGTATTACCTGAAACCGACCTGGATTACCTGGACCTGAAAAAGATTTTTGGCGGCGGCGATTAGTAGGTTACTTGAGATGTCGCTCGCAAAGTATTACACTATTACTCCTATTTTATCTTTATTTTAAACTATCAGATTATAAGCTAATGACTATAAAACTTATATTTTCTTACCACAAAACATTTTACACAAGGGAAACACTTAAATTAGTAGCAATTAATTATGGAAAAGATATTTATTGTTTTGGGAAATTGGCTAGAAAATTATATGTAAAATTGTATTATGTGAATGTTTCTTTACTAAATATTTTTCGTACAATTGTTTTTAATTTTAACTGCAACTGTGTCAGTAAAAACTTGCCCCGTTGCAATGTAAGCTTGTTCAATTTTAAAGATTTGATTTTCCAGTTTATGTAATGGTATGCAGAAATCTTAAAGTTGGTCTATACAATGCAGGTTCCCTTGGCACAAACCATGACAATATTATAGCGTCGGTAACTCGGAGTGGTGTAGATATTTTGGCGCTCAACGAGACGTGGATTCAGGTCGGGGAAGAGGGGCGCGCCCCCGCAATTCCGGGGTACCGACTGAGGCACACGCCGCGCCCGCGCGGATCCCGCACGCGCGGCGGCGGAGTCGGCTTTTATTTAAAACGCGGTGTTACCGTGCGTTCCTGGCGCCACCCCGTGGATTCACTGCACACTGCAGTTGAACAAATGTGGCTCACGTTGACTCTCAACGGAAAGAAGCTATTGATTGGCACAGGATATAGACCTCACTGGTTAAGTATTGATTTATTTTTTGACGCAATTTCAGCTTCTATTAGTTCAAGTCCGCAATATGATAATGTAATGCTTTTGGGTGATTTTAATATAAATTTTTTGAATACGAATGATGGCTTCACAATTAAATTTAATTCCTTTTTATCGTGCTTCAACTTGTTACAAGTGGTCACTGAACCAACTCATTTTACTAATTCTAGTCAAACCTTATTAGATGTGGTTTGTACTGATTTGCGTCCTTATAAAATAAATTTAGGGCTTGTAGGGACACTTATTGGTCATTGTCTGGTGACATGCGAGTTTAATATTAGGCGTGTTAAACCTGTTTCTCGCACAATAACATACAGATCAAAGAAAAACATTTGCGAGGATAGTTTTAACGCTGATCTACAATCTATAAGATGGGACCTGATTTCCCAGCTTGGTAATGTAAATGAAATGGTTGCATTTTTTAACAGCAGTGTATTATCCATCTTTGACCGTAATGCGCCAATTACGTCCATTGTCATAAAAGATCGCTCTTACCCATGGATAACAGATACAATAAAACTCATGATGAAGTTACGTGACGATGCAGCGGCGGATTACCACAGAACGAATTTAGATACTAAGAAAAAATTTCATCAACATATGAAATCAATAGTTAACAAAGCGTTGTTTCACGAGAAATCAGCTTATTTTAAACAGAATATAAATAATAACTTGCAAAACCCTAAACTGCTTTGGAAAAATCTTAAAAACAATATTCTGCCCGTCAAAGATACTGAGTTACCACCTTTTTTCAATGACCCAGACGTTATAAATAATCATTTCTTAAAGTTATCTGGTAGCAATAGTACAACTATTTCATACTTGACTTATTTTGAATATCACAGGTTTAGCGATGCAACATTTCACATCGATCCAATTACACTTGACCAATTAATTAAAATAATTAGAAGTTTAAAATCAAATGCTGAAGGTTGCGATGGCATTAGTTTAGATATGCTGATAATGACGTTTCCTTACACTATCGACAACGTTTTGGCACTTATAAATACTTCTATAATTACAAAAACTTTTCCCGATGAATGGAAACATGCGATAGTACGACCGTTACCAAAACTTCCTAATCCGATTGAGTTAAAAGATCTTAGACCTATTAGTATTTTGCCGTGCCTATCCAAGATTTTAGAAAAGGCTGTATGTTCACAATTGACGGAATTTCTTGAAACGAACAATATTTTGCCGGAGTTTCAGTCAGGTTTCCGTAAAGGTCGTAGCACTACAACAGCTTTGTTAGATGTCACTGACAATGTAATTAGCGCAATGGACAAAGGGATGTGTACGATTTTGGTTTTACTTGATTTTTCCAGTGCGTTTGATTCCTTATGTATCAATCTTCTTCTGTCTAAGCTAAGTTATTACGGTTTTGATTGTGAGGCAGTGCAATGGTTTGACAGTTATCTAAGTAATCGTTCCCAGTCTGTTCAGATCAATCGCAATGATGGCACTGCGTTATTATCAGACAAGTCGGATGTAAACGGGGGAGTGCCTCAAGGTTCCATTGGTGGTCCTGTTCTTTTTAGTTTGTACTCAGCTGACGTTGTAACGCATATCAAAGAATGCAAAGTCCACATGTACGCAGATGACATCCAGGTGTACATTTCATGCAAACCTCAGGACGTTGGTATAGCTATTAGCAAGCTTAACGCTGATCTCGCACGAATAGCTGCGTGGTCCATTGATAATTGTTTGTTTCTTAATCCAGTAAAGACAAAATACCTAATTTTCGGTACGAAGCACCAGTTGAATAATCTTAGATACACTGCAACTATCACGCTCATGGGTAAGCCCATTGAGCGTGTATTCGAAGCGAGGAATTTGGGCTTACTTATGGACTGTGCACTACGATACGAAAACCATGTAGCGAATTGTCTTAAAAATTGCTTTTATAAACTAAAAGTATTATATAGAATCAGGCCATATTTGACAGAAAAGCTGCGTATTCAATTGACAGAATCGCTTATTCTGTCAAAATTAAATTATGTAGATATGGTTTTTGGTCCGCGATTATTAAGTAAAACAAAGAAGCTTGTGCAGAGGGTGCAAAATGCTTGTGCCCGTTTTTGCTTTGAAATTCCGTTGAGGTCACATGTGACCCCATTTCTCAATAGGCATTTTCTTTTAAAAATGTCGCATCGCCGTAAGCTACACCTGGCGTGTCTCATGTTTGGCATCATTAAGTACAAAACTCCGAGTTACCTGTACGACAAGTTGTCCTGGAAGTCTGGTCACTACCCTAATCGCCAATGCTCGACGCAGCTCATGACGGAGCGGCACGGTTCTGCCGCGTTTCGTGGTAGCTTCCGTTACGCTGCGACTAAGTGCTGGAACAATATTCCACCGCCAATAAGGAACCTGCAAAGTATTCAAGGTTTTAAACTTAAGCTAAAAAAAGTACTTCACGTTCATCAAAAGGGCGAAGAATCTATGAGAAATGACACTAGTGTTATTTAACGTGTTTACATTATGTCGTTCATACCTTCCTCTATTATAATTATATTATATCTATTAGTTATTAGTATCTACTTACTCATGTATAATATCCTTTTTTTTCCGTCATGTTTGAATACAAAATTTTTTTCACTGTTATTATTCAATTTCACTCACCACTATCAACTGTGTATGTCTGTTCAACTTCACTGTTTTATTTCAATTATTGTGCAGTTTTAGTTTCAGTGTTTTTCTTATCGCGATCTATAATTTTCCTTGTGGGTAGTCTGCAGCTAATGCATTATAGTGTTAAGTGTTACCATGCTGAATAATGCTTTGAACATAAGTAAAAAAAAATTAGTTGTATGTGTTACTACGGTTTTGTTTTTGTTATTTGTAGTGTCAGTTTATTAGCTTGCTAATAATTTTATTTACTTCATTGTACGTCTGATGTTTCCTTAATTGGCATACTGCCGTACGTCAATTACATAGTGTGCCGACCGCAAATACAAGCGTGCGTAACGTCACCTGCCGGGCCTAACGGAAGACCAGCGCTGGTTGCTTGCAACCGGTACCATGCTGAGTTGGGTCCGATTTGTGGCAGAAGTAAATGAACCACTTAACATTTTTATTTACTTTTACTGTTGTATTATTGTTACCAGTGTTTATTTATTCTTTGCCATAAATAAATGATTGTCTATGTCTATGTCTATTAGAAGTTTGTATTGTCGTATAGTAAGGCTCGCATGTTGCAAAGGCAGAGTATGACTAAAGCGGGTGGAGAGCCAGCGCTCAACATATAGTCTTCAAAATCCGTGCGCTTATTTCGCGTCCATTCATCTTATCATTGTCGCTGGTAGTAATACGGATATTGAGCATACTTAGGGTACATCCTCTGAGACATCCACACAACAGCAAAAGCCAGTCATCACAACACCACCGATTGATTTGATCTATCAGAAAACTTTTTACAACTTTATAACACTGATAATAGAATAATAACGACTATCACGAAAAATATTTTCGTAGATCACCGAACTCATCAATCGATAGGGATTGACATTGAAATCAATTCAGAATTATCGATAGAGACAATGATTATCTTTGTTTGATTTAGAATACTTTAGAAATACATTCTTGTGACTCAAAACGTTGAAAATAACTCTTAACTCCTACTCTTACTGAAGTCTTATAACAATATATACAACGACTCTTATAAAAATATATCGAAAGCATTTTTGCCCTTAAGAGTGCGCCTAATGCCAGAAAAATATATGATTTTACCCGTGCGTCTTGCATTAGTTTAGAGTCGAAAATCGCACGACAAAATTGATGATGATGATGGCTTTGAGCAATTTAGGTGGGATTTTATTTAATTATTCAAAATATAGGTATGAAATAAAAAACATTAACGGTTACTCTGCTTAAACATTAGTCTGGCTGTGTAATTCTAAAAAAAATATGTATTATATAATGTTTATGAATAATGAGCATTTGAATTAAAACCGTTTTTTTTGTTAGTTTTTTTTTTTATAATCCTGATTATTTTTCAAAATTATATTCGGTTATTAGGCTTGTTTAGGTTTTTTCCCTACCTGTAGTATTTTTTAAATCTGAATATGTACGTTCTTTATCATTAAACGATGTGTTTGAAAATACACATTTTTCTTACTTCTGGCATTGGTCGCCCCCCTAAATGGCATTTTCTAATTCACAAAACATGTAGTAGAAGCAAGGAGTAACATAAATTTATCGTATAGCATTAATTGCTTTCAATAAAATCAAAAATAAATAATGATATCGATACATTACCCACATCCCTTCTATCAAGGAGGGGAACAAAGCAAAATGACTTTTAATTTTGCTCCTACCATTTAGTCCTATAACAAGTTCCACAGATCGTTAAAGGCATCGTTAAAACTTTCCTGTCTGCATTTTTATAATCTTTTTATTGTAACAGAATTGTTTTTCTCCACTCTAGTAGAAGTTAACGTTTCAGGATATTCATCGGGGTAGTTGATACCGCTCTACTTAAAGTTTTGATTGTGTTTTTACTGCTAAGTTGGATTATGATTGAGAGATAAAACTCTATATATCAAGTTTCGAACATAAAATCATTTAAATTGAAACTAATTTCTAACAAGCTTTGACCACAACACTATTAAATTTGAATTAACTACTGCCTTGTATTTATAAGTTTCCCGTAAGCTACCACGGTGTCTTCCGATACTGTCTTTGATAATAAAAACGTGATATAACATTCTGTTCATACGGCGCTTTTCATAAGGCGCTTTATGGCAACTCTTTTGTGTCTTTTTAAATTCTACTTTAATGATCGCACCCTTTCATTAATGCGCTCTGTTCTATAAGCTTCTTCCGGATACGATAAACCCTTTCCGGATTCGTGCGTCCGTGAATCCGCAATCGACGTTAACTTTGTTATTAATAACCGTAAATGAACTTTGCCTTCGTTAAGTTAAAGTTAAAATACAATGTTGGTTTATTTTCTTTACTTTTAATACCATTTTAAAGTAAGTTCTGATATCTCCCCTGGGCTAGGGGAGACACTAGGACTGAATAATCCTGATGTCTACCACACCGTGATGTCCGTCACCTAATATTTTAGTTGTGAAAATAGTACGTTTTTTTATACGTTCAATTGGCGAGACGAGCAAGACGTTCGCCTGGTGGTAAGCGTCACGCCTGCCACTAGCAGTAGTAGCAGTGCTAGAATTGTGAACTTGCTAACACAATCCTGCGCCGCACTGCACTGCGCTCGTCACCCCGAGATATTAGATGTTAAATCTTTTCATACCCAGTAATTTATCTGGTAACATTGCCCTTCAAACCGGAACATAATAATGCTTGCACATTACTGCTTGGCGTGGCAAGAACATCTGGCAAACGCGTGGTACTTCCCCAGGCGGACTCTGCAGTAGAGTCCTACCACTACAACAATTTTATCTATAAAGTAAAAGCTAAGTTCGTACTTATAGGCTGAGTGGCCAGCGTGTCGCCCGAAAGCCTCTGACATGGCTGACGGTTGTTGTTATAGAAACTAGAACAAACAAAAAAAAAATAAAAAAAAAATATTTAGATTTTTTAGATTTGATAAACAAAAACAAAAATTGCGTATCATCCTACCCACGGTAGCGCTCAGAAATAAATGCCACTCACGGTCACATCGTCGATCATCGGTGATCGTTTAGAATCACCTAAAGCTGTACGCCACTCTACTACGTAAGTACTCTTGATAATTTAGTTGTAAAAATAGTACGTTTTAAAAAGAGATTCTGGTATTTCAATGCAGTTTCATCGCTGGCTGAAAATAAAAACAGCAAAATAAAGTAACAAAGTTATCAAAATTCATCTCAATTATTTCCACTAAGTTCGACCCATAGAGTTTCTTCCTCGAAGATTATTTTCCATTTACAAAGTTTGCGTTTAAGTTCGTTTAAAACAAGTCGAAGACGTTTTTAATTAATGTTCCCAGTCTGCTTTAGTGCTTGTGTTTTTATTGTGTTTGGTTTTTGTAAATAAAGCGATGGGAGATAATCGAAACATGTTAAAAAGATGTAGTTCTCATCAACTCAATAGATGGCGCTGATTAAACTTGCCAGTCAAAAACAGCATAATATTTTTGATCTGTGACATATCAAACTTTGTTCGACATAAAAAACTTGAAAAATTAAACTTGGAAAGAAAAAACAACTTGACAACGACAGGCAAGTCTGGTCAGCGCCATCTACAACGGGCTTCTTTTTTTAAGGGTGTTAGAATATCTCCCAATAGGTGGATGTTTCTTTTGTTTTTATGATTTGATAGCCTTGCATTTGACTTCCATCTCGTCTGATGTTAAACGAAGATGCAGTCTCCGATGGGGCACGCTTGCCTAAAAGAAAAAGCCAAGAAACCTACTCGTACCAACCGTTACAACCTTTGGTTAGAACCGATAGATATACTAATAAAATAAAATTAAATTACGTGAATAAAGTCGTGCACCTCTCATTTTATTCGTGTTTAAATGTATGACCGAGCATTGTATTTATTTGCATGGCACAATGGAATAGTTTCCAACAATTCTGTCTGAAGCCACACCCTCGAACTAATTCGAAGAGAATAAAGAGAGTTGAGATTTTGTCTTACTCCTGACTAGTTGGTGAATTAATCCAGCGTGTTTAATAGAATTTACGCTAGTTACCATACTGTGGAGAAACTTTAACTAAATATACAGCTTATAGACTATAGTTTGGTATACTTTGGTGTTTTCTTTTTTCTTTATTTTTGGCATCGCACTTTGTGCATTCTGCCAGTATCAAGTATATTAATATGCATTTTCAAGTTTATATAGTATGATCAAGTCAAATCTACTATTATTATAATTAGAAAACCGAAAATCACTCACTCACTCATATATTCACTGACTAAGCACGAAACGAAAGCACGAAAACGACTTTATCCCTGAAGCTAAAATTTGGCAGGTAGGTAGTTTATAGGTAGAAAACGTCAGCTAAGAACGGATTTTGCGACAGGGCTGAATAAATAAGGGGTTGAAATGGGGGATTAAACATTCAATGGAAGTTCTTTGTTTTGGAAGTTATAGTGATAAATATTGGTATTTGGGTAGTCCAATTAAAATAAAATATGATGCTTTTAATTTTTTTTGACAGGGATGATTTAAGGGGGAGAAACGGGGGATGAAACTTAAGAATGCTAAACACGAAATCACGAAAACTACTTAATCTCTGAGTTAAAATTTGGCAGGTACCTAGTTTATAGGTAGAAAACGTCAGCTAAGAACGGATTTTACGACAGGGCTGAATTAAGGGGGTCAAATGGAGGATGAAACGTTCTATGGAAATTCTTTGTTTTTGAGGTTATAGTGATACAAATTGGTATTTGAGTATTCCATTCAAAATAAAATATGATATTTTTAATATTTTTTGACTGGATTGATACCTCTTCGTGCCAAAATGGCTGAACGGATTTTAATAAAACTCGGAATGGACCGATATACCCGGAATAACGTAAAAGCAATGTTTTTATTATTATCTTCGTCGTTTTTAGGGTTCCGTACCTTAAAAGGAAAAAAGGAACCCTTATAGGATCACTCCGTTGTCCGTATGTCTGTCTGTCAATACGCTTTTTCTCTGGACTAGGAAAAAAACTCTCTTCAAACCGGAACACAGTAATGCTTGCACACTACTGCTTGGCGGTTGAATAACAGACAAAGGTGTGGTACTTCCCCAATCGGACTCTGCGGTGGAGTCCTACCACTATAAAAAAACATAACAACTACATAATAAAAGTAATTAAAAATTCTACTAAAGTTTTATTATTATTTACGGGATATTTACCGTGATTAATGTACTTCCGATATTTCGGCGCAGTTGCATGCACCATGTTCACGGGCAGACTCAGTTATCAGGAGCTCATTTCACAACATAATCACGGTAAATATTTAGTAAGCAACCGTGATAGTTTGAAACAGTGTTCATATTAAAAAGTAGAAAGTCTAAATATTACATAAATACTTATTTATGTTCGAGTGGCCGGTATGTCTAAACT
The DNA here is from genome assembly GCA_905404285.2 of Erannis defoliaria. NCBI lineage: Eukaryota > Metazoa > Arthropoda > Insecta > Lepidoptera > Geometridae > Erannis > Erannis defoliaria. The sequence goes on from FR990076.1 coordinate 5,154,103, forward strand.
TGACACGTGATACATGAATACTTCAAATTTTATTTTAAAATAGGTTCTGATATTTCCCCTGGGCTAGGGGAGACACCAGGACTGAAAAATCCTAATGTCTCCCCCAGGGGGCCACATCAGGGGAGACACTAGACCGTCACCTAAAATTCTACCGTGAAATTCTCACTAAATCAGATATAGTAAACATACCTTGGTGTTAAAATACCTAGAACACGAAATATTTCGTCCGTTTCGTCCCGAGGGTAAAAAATAAGAAATATGAAACGCAAACTAGCGCAACCAGCAGGAATATTAAAATATTGTAATTCTAGTCCATTATCATTTGGAGCAGGTGCATCAGCATTTAAATGGTGGTATTGTGGACCTGCCAGAGTTGACTGCACCCTACTAAGAGATTTATGTGTGAAGGTGCTTAGGATAAGAGTAGTTAATTATTTACGAGAGCTCGCTGTAGGGTCATGTTTTGAACAAAGGGTGTGCGATGTTGATTTGTTTTTGGTATAGTTAAATCTACTAATTTATTATGGGTACTTATATAAAGTAATTCAATAATGGAATCGGGCGTCTGTAATAAATGGGAATCCACACTGCGTTATTTTCCGATTGGTGGCGCATCGTCGATGCGGCCATAGTCAACTGTCAATCTCATACCTTTTGTTGTTTTTTTTTACAATTTAATAGTTTTAATCTTGTTGGACCTGGGTAAGTCCTAAAACTGCATCCAGAACCACCGGAGGACGGGCAGCAGCGTCCTTTTGGTTAACGGTGGAAACACTCTGCGATCCTCAAGCCGCCTACCAAGCGTGGGGATTATGACAACCCCTCCCTATTAAGGGGGAGGCCTACGTCCAGTAGTGGACGTCTTATCGCTATCAATGATGATGAATCTTGTTAGACTCCGATTATCAGGGAGAATCTGCATATACTGGTTTGTACAGCAATACTTTGACTCTGTCCAACATAAAACGTAAACAACTGTGTAACCTACAAATCTATTTTCAGGCCGTCAACAGCTGCATAGATTCTTAAAACAAGGCACAGTACTCAGTATTTTTCCCTGAAATATATTAGAGATATGAGCAACGATTAACAAGAAAACTTGATTTTGCCACATCCGGACCGCCACTGGCGCGCCATCTGTAAAAAGTTTTGACTGTGGAGGTTCCATTGAACGAAACCAGTGACTTACTTTTTTCTTGCGTTTTTAAATGTTTGTATGGTCTTTTTTTAACAATTGTAGTTTGTGGGGTTTGTAGGCCACATAAAGAATCCAATACTTGGTAAAAAAGTAAAAAGGTGCCTTTGTAGATTGAAAATTAACTAACTCTTATAAAAATACATAATAACTATGCACATAAAAATACATCCGAGTGATTTTGCCATTACAAACTTCGTTAAACTTACTGCTATCAACGACGATTTATACAAGATCGTCGTTGCAACTATGTTCATAAGTATTTTTTTCGATATTCTATACTAATAAGTAGGTACTATTTTTTCAACCGACTTCAAAAAAGGAGGTTCGCCTGGAGGTTCGACTGTATGTATTTTGTTTTTTTTTGTGTGTTACGCGATTACTCCGCCAATTATGATGATTCTTTTTTTGTTTGGTAGGTAATAAATACTTTAGAGGTGGTCCCATATAAATTTTATCGAAATCGGTTTAGTAGTTTGGTTTTTAAATCAAAATTACTAGAAAATATGAATTTGTCATCCAGGTATTCGAAGTTGAAATCGGTTGTATTTTTTTTTAAAGCGTATTATTATTCGATAGTAATAAATTATATGAATATGAAATATTCACAAAAATCTTTAATTTGTGTTACAAAACGCTCTATTCATCTACAAGTAGGATTACAAAGATAATCCAGCATAATGTTGCGATTTCCGCAAAATCCTCGTAAATTAATTTAGTCTCGGAAAACATTTGGCGGATATGATGATAATTAAGTGTAATTCATTAGCATTATTATGTTGGTACAACCGCTAGCCGGCATCAGGAAGTGCGCGAGGGTGAAGAGATTTCTCATTCTCATGGGTGAAGAATGATGCGATCACACAATATCACTTTACCACACTACCGCAATCTGTTAATTATCTATCTATCTATCTTCTAATATAATAAAAGGCTCTGTCCTGAGTGACCGACTGACTGACAGACAACACACAGCCCAAACCGCTGGTCGTACAGACTTGAAATTTGGAGGGTGTATTCCTCTTGATGCGTAGGGGTGTACTAAGAAAAGATTTTTGAAATTCGACCTCTAAGGAGAGGAACAAGGGAGGAAACTTTTGTATGAAAGGTCTTTGTTTTTGGACTTGTTTTTTTTTTTTTGATAGAGTTGATTTATGGGGGGATAGGGGGGAGGGTGGAATGTTGTATGGAAAGTTCTTTGTTTTTTTAAAGTTATTGTGCTGAAAATTGATATTTAGTTCATTTAGGGGTTGTTCATTTAGGTTGGGGGATAAGAGGGTAAATATTTGCTTGGGATGATTTTAGTGATGAATTTTGGGAGCGGGCCGAATTTCTTCCGTACGAAGTCGCGGGGGATCTCTAGTGCTTTATAAAGTTATCCAGTTTACGAAATATAGATAGAGAGGAGCTAAGTTCTCTAAGATAGATATAGATTCATGGTAAGTTAAATTTGATTTACTATGTGTTATTACCTAAGCCTGAATGGGACCTGGGTATGTCCTAAAACTGCAACCAGAACCACAGGAGGACGGGAGGCGATCCCAAAGCCGCCTGCCAACCGGAGGGATTATGACAAGCCCTCCCTAGTAAGGGAGAGGCCTTCATCCAGCAGTGGATATCTTCTGGCTGATGACGATTATGTAAACAAAAAATGTGATTTGCACAGCAGCGCCCTCAAATCTCCACGACAATTTCCTTTCTGTGCAAAGTGAAGTATAACCTAAAACTACTAAACCGAGCATAGCAGAAAAATGCACAAACGGGTTTTTTAGCGGGAACACGGAAAAATCATGTCGTTGCATTCCATTATTTTCTTAAACTTGTGTTTTATCGCGAATTAATGATTAAAAATGATGGTGTTTTATTCATTGAGTGTTGAATTACATGCACGAGTGTGGGCAAGTGATAATATAATGTGGTGAGACATGTCTTTTCGTATTGTATTCAAAACTCCGTAGAAGCTCATAGTAAAGTCGCCACAACTTTACTAAGGCATGACTTGGACTCGACTATGACTGGTTTCGTGTGACTGACTGTGATCCAATGTCAAATTTGACTTGATTTTAATAAAATAAACTTGAAAATTCATATACTTGACACTGGCAGAATGCACAACGTGCGATGCCAATAACTAAATAAAAAAATAAGTACTCCCCATAATTCAAATCTAAAAGCATGAAAGTGTGCCCCAATATTACGTCTACAAAACAAATTATGGTACCCATTCATAAAGGTATAATATTTTCATTATGCGCCGACAAAAGACGAATAGCAAAAACAATGGAAAGAGCTTTCGGTGTTTAGGCAAAGTGCTTTCCTTGAGCCATGAGTGTATATTCTATGCATATTTTGGGGGTTCATATTTTCCCTTTTGTGGGTTTTCTTTACTTATGAGTTTGCCAACGCTTTTCAATTAAGCGTATAGTAAATAGTTAAGATATTTAGGGCTATAGTAAGATGTAAAATAAGAAATTGAGTTTTAAGTTTATGAGTTCGAGGTTTCGACTATAGGCGACTAAAGCCAACTTATGAGAAGATATGGACGGAGACCTCACTTGGAATAAAAACATCGTATGTACTCGTAAACTTCTCTCGGGTTGGTATTGTATCGACATCACAACCTGGCAATTTTTTGTTTATTTAACTATTTTTGCTTCGCACTTTGTGCATTCTGTCAGTGTCAAGTACATGCATATTCATGTTTATAAAGTATCAAGTCATACAATCACAGTTAGTCACACGAAATTAGTTATTGTCAAGTCTAACTCATGCCCTGGTAAAGGTGTGGCGACTTTACTGTAAGCTACTGTAAGCTTTTACGAAAATTTTATAACAACAAAAAAGACATATTTCACCACATTATATCACTTGCCTACACGCTTGCATCTAATTCACGCCACCTTTTCGTGAAAAAACTCAAGTTTAAGAAAATACTCAAGAGTCTGATGCTCAAACGGGAATACCCCGTCACCATTTAAATAATTAATTCGGTATAAAATAAAATAATACAATGGAGCGACATGATTTTTCCGAGTTCCCGCCAAAAACGGTTTCTGTTTTTTTTTTGGTGACTTAGAAAAACCTGGTAGGTGATATATAGATATATTATAAGGTGAGTCTTGATATTATTATCGTCTATTTATAATATGCAAAAACTGTGTGTGCTTAAAATCGGTTATATTTTTATCTAGCATTTTAAGATAATAGAGCAAATTTATTTCCGACGTATTTAAGTATGGAGATGGCCACTTTGCACACAGCTGAGCTGAAATTCGCGGCATTATGCAATCTCACGCAGATTTCCGCTATTTTCTCAAATGGACCATTTCCTTTGCCTTTTTGCGAACTCTTCGCTAAAATAGACATAAAGGTTTTACATATCTGGCTTACGTAAAATCCTTCTTTTGATTTTTATAATATAGGTAGGTACAAGACTAGCAGCACCCCGTGGTTTCACATAAAAATAAGCTTATGTGCTATTCTAGGTGCCTAGGTGTAAGCTCTATATTTTGTCCAAATTTGTTTAGCCATTTCTGCGTGATCGAGTATATAAACATCTAAATATACAAACATTCACGTTTATAATATTAGTAAGTATAAATACCTAAATAAGAAAGAACATTATTTTAAGAAGCTATATTAAAAAAAAATATAGTAAGGTAAATAAAAAAGGTGTGTAATACAATGTAAGGGGTGTAAGTGTTGGTTTCTCTAATCTGTAATAGTTGAACAGATATTTATGAAATATAAAGTTAAACTAGTTAGCTCACATCGCAGAAAACAAATTCAATTTTATATTTTGTGATGATTAATATATAGGTACTTATGTATTTTGTAATATTTAAGCTAAAACGTAGTGTTTATAATCTCTTTGTTTAAAGCTACACCATCGTACACATAGGTACAGAAAACATTACTTCAGATAATATAATATTGTGATATTATTAACCAATTTTGATAGTAAACGTAAACAACATATTACAAAATAATTTTAACCCCTCTACAATTGTTGCATCATTACAAATCCACACGTTTCAAAATATTTGCAAAAACAATCTTCATAATTATCTCCCGAAAATAGCTGAACAAATCCTCGCAACAAAAGGCTCCCGGGATTTGCAATTTGCGGGCAAACAATAACATAATGCGGGCACACTCGACCGCTTCGTGTTGTAACTAATGCGCACTTCGAGTTGGTCCGTTTTAAAATAATCATTTTATTCGAGTGCGTGCTTGATTCGATTGAATAATTTATTATTCGAATGTTTTATATACAAGTCCACGCAATAGGTGCCCGACATGTCTAATGAATAAAACATTCATTTATTTATTCGATACGAATTTATTGATCAGCTGATGTAGTTGATTTTATATTACTTGAAACATTGCAGTGGTCAGTGTTCCCTTGATACAAAGTAATTTACCTCTCATGAACAAGAAACATTTAAGATTTAACTTAAGTTCAAATATGTTCAATACCAACATTCTTAAAAAAACATATTACTATTGGTTGCTGTGCTGAATCCACTCAATTTGCAAAAAAGTGACGGAGATTATGATAACATTGTTTTTGATAAATTTTGTTCAGTATTCGTTTATACCAACCCGAGCATTGAAATAATTATTCGAATGAACCGTAGCAGCTGTTCCGCCTAAGTGTTCAGCCCATCTCTACTCATATTTGCGGGCACACAGCGTTTTTGGAATTTTGGTATTGGGAAGGCAAATAAATACCTTTACGATATCGGAAATTCGGTGGTGATTCAATAGGTAGATACAAGGAGTATTATATAATATTATTATTATAAATTGTGGTTGCGTTTAGTTAATTCAAATTCTTGATGATTTACGATTATAAGATAACGAAATTTTTAGAATGGTTTACATCGAGACAGCTTGCGGCATCGGCAGCTCGACTTGTGGAACAAGGATAGTAATAAAATTGCCCTTTCTTTCTTTTATCAAAGGCATGGGGCATTTTGGCCTAGTTCATACAATGAGGTGGGGGACATTTGTACCACTAGACCAGCAGCGTGTGGGAAATATCCTAAGCCTTTTATCATTTGTTATGGAGTGAAACATACGGACCGCTTTCCTGTGCTTGTTTCTAAGTTATCCATGAAACCTGGGGGTTATTTATTCCCTATGAATACATAAATACGTAACGAGAATATAACGCGGCAGCTGCTTCAAATAGGACATAAGTTGACGCATTTCAAAACGTCACGTGGTCATGTATTCACATGGAATAAAAATGCATTATACTTGAAACTGGCAGAATGCACAAAATGCAATGCCTAAAATGAAGACAAAACCCTTGTAGAGTTTTGGCGGGAACTCAATAAAATTGTCGCAGCATTATTTCCGGTCCTCATAAGAGGATTTTGGCATCGCACGTCGTGCATTTGCCCGTGTCAAGTATTTTAATAATTCAAGTTTTAGATACATTTCTAGACAAATGAGTATAGGACTAGTTTTCTGTAAATTAATTCAATTCAATTATTATTATTTTTTATTTATTTAACGAATCTTAAACTCTATCAACAAAATTTTTTCTATTGTCTAAAAACCTACTTCAGGTTTGTCTAGACTATAAATTCTCGTATATCGTATCGTATAAAAGGCATTTAAACATGTAAATAATTTACGAAGTAATAATAAAATCATGATACCTAACTGATATCTAACTAACTAATAACAAACTAAATATTTCTATTCTAATTTTTATTTGCATCATAATTATATTGTCGAATAACTGTTAATTAATTTAGGGTTCCTATTTTATTTTATCTAATAAGTTTGCTGTTGTCTATCTAGCATAATGTTTATACCTATAATTAAAGCGGCACTTATCATGTGAATTGTGTGCTTATCTAAGTTGATGAATTTGTATTGGTGGTTGCTTTGTTGGTGTAACATTTAAATAAATAAATACCTACCAATTAAAATTATCAATTAAATTATCAATTAAATTTATTGCGTATATGGGTATAAAGTATAGGTGGAAATAAACAAATACAATTTTGTGGCCGCTATATCCCTACCTCTCGGCATGCAAAAATATAACATTTAGAAAAACAATACACATCATAATAAAATATTGAAAAATAGAATGAAAAAATACCATTGATTTTACGTACATTATTACTAAAATAACCTTAATCAACACGATAAAAAAATTACACAAATTACAAAATAGAATATATTTTACAGAAAACTTAATAATACATTATGATACAAGTGTACTATGTTGGTAATTACACTAGAGGCGGTATTATGCGATAAGGAAGCCGAGAGTGTAATGACTAACATAGCACAAGAGTTTCATACGACTGTTTTCATCACACTTGCGAGGAAAAATAAACTTTTTTTGATAATAATCAACCACACAGCGAAAACGTCAGCAACCATTTGCGGAAAAAGGCGCCCAAACCAGCAATGCGCGCGCATGTTGACATTTACTTCAGCGGCATAAGAACTCTTTGTTGGTATTACAAAAAACTGTAAGTATTACCCGGCTATATTAAGAGTGCTTCGTATACATACGTCTAATTGCAGTCACGTACAAACTTGACTTTACCGGGCTATACCTATTATAGCACTAGTGCCGTAATGTAAAGTAAAAGGCACGCGTGTGTAATTGCTTGGATTATGAGCCTAAAACCGATGTAATAAGATCCACTTTACGAGCAAGTGTGATGAAAAGTTATATATGAAATACAGGAACTATATTTCTGTTCCTGTATTTCCTTTTGATGTAAGATACTACTTCCAACCGTAAGGTCTGAAATCGGCATCTACGACGTGTTTTTTTTTAAATTTCGTGTTAGGCTTGCGTTTGACCACATCCTGCCTGATGCTAAGCAACGATGCGGTCTAGGAGTTTCACAACCTCGCTGTGCGAATAAAAAATGTGGAATCGAAGCGCGTGCTTACGTGGGGAATAACCACCATGAACGGGTGGCGCATAGAACGTATATTTGTAAAAGGTTCCTAACTAACAAGCAAAATGTTGAATAGGCTAAAAAAAAGAAGCGAATAAAATAGGTAACAACTTTTCGTCTTCAAAATTGATACGAAAGCGCAGATAAGTCGACTCTCAATGTAGATATATCTTTCAACAGAAACTTTGAAGAACCGTCAAAATTGCGTGTACGAAAGTCATAAAGGTCAACAGGCCCTTTCACAAGCAAACATGCCCTTTCACAGTGATCACAATGCGTTTACAGCCTCGTGTATAGTGCCACCTACTTATTTTTGAGTTAAAATGAGGGAACCACTATCGCGTTTCCCAAACAAACTTGATTTTTCCGTAGGAAACTTTAGTTTCGTCATTTTGCCACTACTGCAGATAAGTTAGTCATGTCTTAAAGTAAGTTTGCAAAAGGAAACTTGGAACTTAACTTCTGAGGATTTCACGCGTGGTTTGACAAATTGTAGGAATGGAAGCTAGCGAGACTGGGGCCTGTATTTTGAACAAACTCCGAATTGAATTTGCGATTCAGCACACAAGGGAATTGTTGCAGTTTTTATTTTACTACATTGTGAAAAGGAAGGTGGCTGAACTTTAAGAATATTGTAGCTAGTTTATCTGTGAAGTTAGTCAAATAAAGGAACTAAAAGTCTGTCCGGAAAACTGACCATTTAGATTGAAAATTACGATGGAGGCGCCTCCACTACAGTCTATGAAAAAGAAGGGGCAAAACTTTGAGAATATTGTAGCTAGTTTATCTGTGAAGGTAGTCAAATAAAAGAACTAAAAGTTTGTCCGGAAAACTGTCAATATTGCTTAAAAATTACAACGGAGGTGCCTCCACTAGACTATATGAAAAGGAAGGTGGCTGAACTTTGAGTTTTTTTTTTTTGTTATTTCTTGGCATCGCACGTTGTGCATTCTGCCAGTGTCAAATTTATGATTTTTTCAAGTATTATATTACAATCACGTCAAATATGTCATGATATCACAGTTAATCACACGAAATTAGTCATAGTCGAGTCCAAATCATGCCCTAGTAAAGTTGTGGCGATTTTACTATGAGCTTCTACAGAGTTTTGAAAACAACACAAAAAGACATGTTTCACCACATTATATCACTTGCCCACACTCGTGCATGTAATTCAACACTCAATGAATAAAACACCACCATTTTTAATCATTAATTCTCGAAAATACACAAATTTAAGAAAATAATAGAATGCAACGACATGATTTTTCCGTGTTCCCGCCAAAACTCTGTTTGAGAATATTGTAGCTAGTTTATCTGTGAAGTTAGTCAAATAAAGGAACTAAAAGTCTGTCCGGGAAACTGACAATTTAGCTTGGAAATTACGATGGAGGCGCCTCTACTACACTCTATGAAAAGGAAGGGGCTGAACTTTGAGAATATTGTAGCTACTTTATCTGTGAAGTTAGTCAAATAAAGGAACTAAAAGTCCGTCCGGAACTCTCTGTCAATTTTGCTTAGTAATTACTCTTGAACTTTTTTTAATTTCCCCTCCTTTACTATTCCTGTTTTAATTATTTCAACACAAATCTTTAATGCACCAGCCAGATTTATTTTCACAAATCCATCACTGTACATTTTTGCCGTGAACGCAGAGGTCTATCCATTCCATACAAAGCCCGAAGCAATAATACAAAGTAATAACATTTCCTCTAGAAGCCGTACATTAATATTGACAAAGGGTCTACTATAATCCCTCGGTGTCGTGTTCGTGAATACTGGGACAATAAGCTGGGGATTCCACTAATGTATGTAGTGTAAGAAGAATGGAGTCTCGGAATTGAAAATCAATACGTATTAGCCCCACCCTGAGCAAGAATAGGTAGGTACAATAATCAGAATATAATAACAAGTTATAGGGTAAAAACTTTTCTATGAAACTCTTTTGTTTTTGAACTTTTAATTGTTAATTTTAATTTGTATTTGGATAGTTCATTTAAAATAGTAAATACTGTTTTTTTTTCACAAGGTTCAATTAAGGGGGTAAAAGTGCGGGTGAAACTTTGTATTTAAGTTATTTGTATTGAAGTTATGTTAGATGTTATTGGTATTTAGATTGACTTTTTAGTATAAGTAAAAACAACAATATTTTTTGCTTTGGTTGTGGAGCGGTATGGAAGACATTTCGGAGTGGGGCGTTTTTTTTTCTACCTATTCTTTCTTCCCTTTCTACGCTTTGATTTAATACATCCTAATACGTATTGATTTTCAATTACGAGACTCCATTTTTTTACACTTTTTATATACAAACAAGTGACGAGACGAGCAAGGCGTTCGCCTGGTGGTAAGCGCCACACCTGCTACTAACAGTAGCAGTGCCAGAATTGTGAAACGAACACAATCCTGCGATGTACTGTACTGCGCTCGTCACCCTGAGATATTAGATGTTAAATCTCTTCATACTCAGTAATTTATCTGGTAACATTGCCCTTCAAACCGGAACACAGTATTGCTTGCACACTATTGCCTGGCGGTTGAATAACTGGCAAAGGTGTGGTACTTCCCCAGGCGGACTCTGCTGTAGAGTCCTACCACTACACCCTACTTCCTACAAAAATTTTAAATGTTAACGTTTGTAGGTACATGTTTGGACATTTGGAAGTTTGTTACTCAGTCACGACAACATGGCTAAATGGATTTGGATGAAATTTGGTATTTTTATTATTATTTTACTAATTATGCTTAGTTTTAGTAAAAACTTTTATTTGTGTAATAATGTTTTACTACATCATCCAAGATTTTGACAAATAAAATTTTATATATATGACTATAAAACAAAAATACAATTTCTGCGTAGGTTGTTCCCATGCTGTTCCTATGTTTTTGCGAAATAGTTAAGAAGTTTTTTTTTATTACCAACGTGTAGGTATTAAAAAAGCAAATCCTTTCCATACAAAGTTATATCCCTCATTTGACCACCTTAAGTCATCCTTGTCAAAAATATTTTAATATTGAATTTTTAATGAACTACTTATTCAAATACAAATTTTCATAACTAAATCTTCATTGTATGAAGTTTTGTAAGATCAAGAAACTTACAAAACTTCATACAAAAGTTTTAACCCATTTTTACCCCCTTAGGGGTTAAATTTCAAAAAATATTTCTTAGTTCACCTTCGCATAAAGATAAATTTATACGCCTTCCTTCAAGTCTCTACGACCAGTGGCTTAGGCTGTGCATTGTCTGTTAGTGTCAGTGAGTCACGACTTTGATTCTTATAGTATTATAAAGTCCACTCCAAGTCTGCTCGCTATGGAATGCTCGCAATTGCTAACATCTGCAGTAAATCGCAAACATCGTTATGGTTTTCTTTTTATAGATTAGCTTGGCTTCTATTTATGCTAATTCATACAACAGTAGCTATAGAAAACGTTCTAAATTGCTAAAACATTACTAAATACTAATATTTACCAGCGAAAATAATAAAATGAATGGACGGGAAATAAGCGCACGGATTTTGAAGACTATATGTTGAGCGCCGGCTTTCCTCTCGCGTCAGTCATACTATGTCTTTGCGACATGCGAGCCGTACGATACGACAATACAAACTTCTAATACATGTACGTGTGTTCTCTTTTTGTCATGCAGTAATTAGATTCGCTCTCTCTATTTTCTGGCATATGTAATATGTATACTTTCAGCTAGGTAGGTATGCTTGATTGTGTTAATAATAATAATAATAAACTTTTTATTTGAGCAATAAAAAAAAAAATGCATACATTAGAAGTTAGTAGTAAGTTGTAGTTAGTAGTAATTAAGAAAGACCTTAAATAACTTCTAAAATTCAAATGAACCCTGAGTCCCACACTAGGGGGAGTCCTGTGTCGTGAGACTCAGTGCCTTCCATTTAGATTTGATTAATTAAGCTAAGAACATTATTTTATTCTTAAACAAAATGCAGTTATATTTGATAATTATATAATATAGTTGTTATAACATTGCAAAGTGGTTTTGTATTTTATTCAATGTAAGTTTTAAAGTACTTCTTAGGTAAGTATATTACAAAGTAGTTGTACAAAGTGTTGACTTGGTAATTTTGAACGATTTGCAAGCGTTGGGCCCATCCATTCCATTATCACTGTCACTGATATTTACAATCAAATTGAATATCATACAAAATATCAGAACTTTACTGATCATAATAAAACCTCAAAGTTTTCACTTAAATTGTAGGTAATCAGGTTGTAATGCCACTTCAGCAAGAGGACTAGATTTTAAGGACTTTTCTTACAAAAAAGAAAAATCATTCCCTAGGGTGGCGCGTCAGAGCCCTATGTTGAAATAGCACAACTAAAAAGGTTTTGGAATGAATGAACCAAAATGAATAAAAGAACCGTGCAAACAAACTTTATTAGCCAAATAAAATTTGACAAAAATTAGTAAAAATCAGTTAGGTTGCCATATCGCAACTAGTTATTTACACCTTCTAGCAACTCCACATCGTACAAAGGATGATGATTGGACGAATCCGTTCAATGACGTGATTATTCACAGACTTGTAAGACTTTTTGCTAAGCTATACGTTAAAATTCGAATGGGCGATCCCCCAAATACTGTTTTAGCGTAAACACACCTCAAAAAAGCGTATACGCGGGCGTAATACGCGCACCTGACTCATCTATATAAATAAAAAGTAGCTTCCCATATGTATGACAGAAAGTCAATCAATTTGTAAATTAAACCGATAGGTACGTTTATTTTGATATTAAAATAACCTCGAAATACGAATAGGTACGACAAGACGTCATGTGCAACTTATCTTTTGCAATGTCTACCTATCCAAAATGTCATTACGAATCTTATTTTTCTGAATACATACTCGTATCGAGCCCTTTTCATTATAGTTTAAGTGCCAGCTCAATTTTCCACCCGATATAATCACATTGCCTTTGAATTAATCTCAAAATCATAATGAACTTGTTCTACTCAATTTGTCTAGAAAAAAGCAAAGCAATTTGTAGTCTAGACTCAACTATAAGCCTAATTTGTGTTATTTTCTGTGGCACAGATTATTTCTGGCGCCGTGATGTATGTTGGGATCACAATAAGCTACAATTGCCCGAAAATACGTACTGTATTTGGGACTTGGAAAAATTGGTGGTTTTACGGGTCTGTGTTCGAGTTGTCAAGAGGATATTCTGATGACTATTATATAGAATGATTCAGGAAACTTTAACATTGTGAAGAGGACTACAGTTTTTTTCTTACATTTTGGCATCGCTTTATGAGTATTCGCCCAATGTAATCTAGTCAGTCTAGAGTTTTATCTGCTTGACTGCGTCTATGTCAAGATGACTTGACATAGACGCAGTCAAGCACAACTTAGAAGACTACTACTACGAATAGACTTGGCTTGTCTATGAAGACGCATTCAAAGTCAAACGGTATTAGTCACAGTCAAGTCTAAGTTGTGCCTCAATAGAGTCATGGCGACTTTTCTTAAAAGCTTCATTGGAGTTTTGGAGGGTAATGCGATCATATGTTAGACCGCATTATATCACTTACGTATAAACACATAATAATAATATGCAATACCAATGCTATGAAAAACATAACTAAAAAAAAAAAACATTAACGTCAGAATAATGTGTCGAAAATAACTTTTTTTTTTGAGTTTGAGTACAGAGTTACGTGAATTGGTACTACTAAGCCGAAAAGATTATTGTCATTAAATATGAACAACTTTTATTAGGGGATAACCCTGACATCACGAAGTATGAGCTGGTCCATAGAAGAAAAAACATTTACACCCTTTTTTCGCGAGTTCAGGGTTGGCCTCATAGACTAAGCGTGAAAAAAAAAACTTTCCACAATAATACTTTACATTTCTTTTCCAGCAGGCCTAACATGCGCGCCGCGAGAAAATTTTCTCGATTCTACAAAACGGGACAAGGCTACGAATCTGTATAAGTTTGTCTCGTTTTCGCACGACATAAAGACACGACAAAATTTTCTCGCGGTGCGCATGCTAGCCCTGCAGGTATACAATAATGAGTGAGAGCTAAATCCTCCAAGACAAATGACGTGTTAAAGAAAGTAAATGTAAAAACTGCATCAAACTAATTAACACAACTAATACCACCGTGGAGGATCTAGCTCTCTCTTACTTAATGGGGCCTGTTCAAAAAATCACGTGCAGTCATAGGCAGTTTTGTGACGGTTTTTATGAGTTTGTGGTTACTCAAAAATTGTACTTATTTTGTTTTATTTATACGGGAATACTCACGTTTAATTAAATCGGATACTCCGACTATAGTTTCGATCACAACCACAAAAAAAAAAAACACAAAACCACGTGTCACCACCACCACCACCACCATGTTGCCGTGTCACCACCACCACCACCACCATGTTGCCGTGTTTCCACCATGTGTCAAAACCACGTCAGTTTTCATAATATAATTGTACTTTTCTATAAGATGTGAGAAGTGATGTAGCACTTTTGTAATCTTTCTAAAAAAATTAGATAAAAAGAAAAAATATTAACTAAACACATCTATTTTTACACATTACAACAGTTTTAATCATAACATTTTTACAAATTTAGAACGAAAATATACTCACTAAGTTTTGAAAAAGTATTTGTATTATGCTTGTAATAAATTAAAAATGGGTAAAAAAAATCGAAAATCGAATCTTGACGAATCGAATCGAATCTGCGTAACTGCCATATTTTTGCTCCGCTAAATGTGGCCCATCACATTTAGCTTTCGAATAATTATTGATCACAATAAAAAAATTGCTTGAAACATAGATGAGCGCAACCTTAATCAAAGAATGCCACAGACCAAACCCGACACGCACATAATTATCGGTGGAACTGTAAATGTCATACACATTTTCCTCTACAAAATTTTCCACAAAGCGAGTTTCCGACACGAAAACTTAATCCTGAAAATATAAATTATTCCGAGATTTGATGAATGAAAGTTTGTTTGTTTTAGAAAGCCCGGAACGTCGCTAATTCAGAGTGAATTTAATAAAGTCGAAAACGAACCTGAATCGTACTGGCAAGCTTGGGAAAACAAAGTTTGTATTATTTAAGTAGTAGAATTAGCTTTTGTCTGCGATTCCAGTCTCGTGAATGTGTTTTTTGCTAAATTATGTTCATATTTTGTCGGATTATTCGAGGTTTATTTAGTTTGGGAAATTATTCAAATAAACCACAGCTTTTGAAGTTCAGCTACTGAAACATTTGTTTAAAACTAGGTGTTCCTAACACTCTCGGCCTTACTTAAAAAATCTTTTCAACCGTTAGTCACTGCTTAAGATGCTCTGCCATCTTCTCTCTGACGTGAAGTTGCACGTGCTAGAAAAGGACAGAGAAGTTTAAGCAGTGACTAAGAGAATCGAGATTATTTTAGGTAAGGCCGTTGGTATCTATAGAGTAGCTAAATAAAAACTCGGAAAACTAAGATGTCAGTGAGGCGTAGGTAAGTAAAGTAGATACAAGCATGATCCAATAAAACAAGGTCTGCTACTCCGGGAGTGACACTTGCTTACGTCACTCCAGTTGCCACTTTATGGCAACAAAATTGGAAAATTGGGAATCAAATCTGTTAATAATTTATGAATTATAAAATACACAAATCATTTCAATTGTCATTTCGTGTCCGCTCAAGCAAAATGATTCAAGTTAAACACGAATTGACATAGTTTCTTACATAATCACATAGTTTTATGGGATTTTATGGTACAGGTAATTTACGGAGAACGGGGAGTTATAATTTCACGCTACTGGTCATTTCACGTCGATGACGTAGGCTTGTGTCACCCACGTGACCCTTTGTCTCTCAGAATAGCATACCTGGCGGAGTATACACCATGGATATATGATATGGTGGTATGATGGGGTATTATACCATAGATACAAGTAAGTAAACATTAAAAGACACGGCTGCCCAGCCAAAATACAGTCTAAAATGTAAAATAATAATTAAGGATATTTTTTTCACAATTGAAAATGGCGCCGTACAGCCGTCATATTGTTATTTTTTTTACTATAGTCTACCTATGTCATCCGGGACGACTTAAAGATTTTAACAATACCCCATACGCCTAAATCTGTTCAGCTATTTAGAAGTTATGGTAGAACAAAGAAACTCACATACATAAGTACTTAAATTACTTAAATACATGGACCCTGAAAACATTGTAGGTACTCCTATTTTTGGGCAGTCGTGTAAAAATAATTCTCAAAATCGGTCCACAATGAGGTTCCACAGGCAAAACTTTTCGCAGATGGCGACAGCGGCGGTCCGGTTGCGGCAAAATCAAGTTTTCTTGTTAGTCGTTGCTTATAATATGTATTTGCTTTTTATGAAGGCGTATTGTCGATAATCTAGTCCAAGGAAAAATACTGTTGCTACCTTGTTTTAAGAATCTATGCAGCTGTTGACGGCCTGGAAATAGATTTCTAGGTTTGACAGTTGTTTACATATTATTTTGGAAAGAGATTTAATTAGCAAGGCAAAGGATTGCTGTACAAACCAGTATATGCAGATTCTCTCTAGTACTCCGAGTCTAAAAAGAGAAAAACCATTAAATTGTAGAAAAAACAACAAAATGTATTTGATTGACAGTTGACTATGGCCGCATCGACGATGCGCCACCTAGCGGAATAAAAACGCAGTTTGGATCCCCATTGATGGAAAACTTGGCGAACGTACAAAAAAGATACGTACAGTCGATTAAGTCGAACATAGAATTTCTTTCTTTTTCGATCTGTTAAAAATTACCTTTCGATAGATCGCCTATCGCCTCTTACTGGCCCTCTCTTCAGGTAATTTGGTTGATCATAACACGGGTACTATCACCAACTACAACATCTAATCTTTGATAAATTATATATTATTTATCAAAGCATCTAATATTAAAGTCTACGAACTTCTTTAAATTGGTGTAGTTTGCGTTTGAGGCATGTTAACGGGCTTTGAATATGAAGAAGGTTACTCTAACAAGCAGCCCGCCTAGCACGCGAGCTGTGATAAAAGTCTATCCACTCTTTTTTCCCCGCGAAAACAAGACAGACGTATCCATATTCTAGCTTTATCACGTTCCCGAACGAGGAAATAGCAATTAGTCCTCGGCGCGTGCTAAGGGGGCTGTAACTTCAACGCTACATAAAGATGTAGCGTATAAGAGTGTAGCGTGAATAAGGATTCAACCCTTAAATTTTCATTTAGGTGGCTAACTCAAAATTTTTGTTGTCATAAATGTATGTTGTAGCATTCATTTAAACCAAACAAGGAAACATCGAATCAAGTTCAACGATGCTCCTCTAAATAAAGGAAACCGCATAAGCATCGATTACATAGCTTTTAAGCAAACGCGTAATAGCTATGGATAATGGTGCCATTTTGGAACGCGTCGACGGCATTTCCTATTCATAAATTCATGGACGCCGATGTAATGGACGATTTTTAGAGATCAACTTGTCAAAATAGGAAACACTTTTTTATTTTTACTTATTTTTTGTGGTTGAGTAAATTAAATTGTTACAAGTAAAATCTTATAAGATAGATACGTGACCTTAGATCTCATTATCAAATATATTATTGCTCATAGACTGTTGAGGCTTTCCTTAATAAAATTACCTATTTGATCTTACCTATACTTTTTTAAACTCGATTCATCATAACTGTGAAAGTTGTATCCAGTGACAGTGATAATGGATTGGACGGGCCCAGCGCTTGCAAATACTACAAAATTAACAAGACAACACAATCAAGCATACCTAGCTAAAAGTATGCATATTACATTTGCCGGAAAATAGAGATAGTGAATCTAAAATTACTGCATGACAAAAAGAGAACACATGTACATGCATTAGAAGTATGTATTGTCGTATCGTACGGCTCGCATGTCGCAAAGACAGAGTATGACTGATGCGAGAGGAGAGCCGGCGCTCAAAATATAGTCTTTAAAATCCGTGCGCTTATTTCCCGTCCATTCATTTTATCATTGTCGCTGTTTGTATCATAGTTTTTGTAAATATTTATTTACAAAATGTCAATGGCTAAAGTGGAACTTAAATTATGTACCTACAACATATCTAAAAAATCATAATTCATATTATGATTTTTTGTAGACTAAAATGCTCTAACTTGTCTCTCAAAACGCCTTATGCACGTTGTGCAACTTTCTATGGGAAGTCGTTTGCATTCCAAGCAGTTCAGCTGTGGAATGCTTTGCCCGTGTCCATAAGACTTGCTCCGTCGCTCACTGTTTTTAAAGAAAATGTAAAAAAATAGTATCTTACGCAAATTCCATTTCATTAATGCTGTTGTTTTTATTTAATTTATCAGATATAATTATTTATTATATAATTATATATATTAGTGTATTGTTATAAATGTAGGTAATTTATGTATTTGTATTAGGTACATATCTTAAAATTTTAAGTTTTTTGTTCTATGTAGTTTTTCTTGAAGTTATTTAATATTGCACACCCCGTCTATTAATGTTTTTTCGAATCCTTTCCATCCCAAAGTTGCCTGGAAGAGATCGCTTTTAGCGATAAGGCCGCCAATTGTTACACTAGTGCTAAGTTCATCAAATTCTGTTGTGAATATCATGACTGTTATTTTTTTTTTTTTGGTGTGTACAATAAAGAGTTTATCTATCCATCTATCTATCTCTAAACATTCACGGTTGTTCCTTACATTTATATGATTATTTACGGGATATTTACTGTGATTATGTTGTGTCTGCCCGTGAACATAGTGCATGCAACTGCGCCGAAATATCGGGAGCTCGTTTCACAAAATAATCACGGTAAATATCATATATATAAATAATCATAAAAATGTAGAGTAAAATAATTGTGAAACCTAGAATTTTGATAAAAAGAATTAATTTTATCGTTAACGTACTACGTATTTTTCTCCAGTGTCTGGTTACTGAACCCTGTAAATCCAACTCACGCTTTTCTCCTGTTCTTCGATAGTACCTACGTCGGCGGCTACACTAAATGGCAAAAATTGAAATGCTAATGCGGTCCTACCCTATTCCTGTAGTTTAATCTCCTTAAAATGGTGGCTTTGATCTGCCGCTTTACAGAAGTGATTGCTTTTTTAACGGAAAATAGTAGTTGTGGTGTATTGGTGTGTTCATAAACCTATTATTATCAGAAGGGTTCATTATGTACTATTATCACAAAATAAATAATAGTACTACTATTATGTAAGTAAGTATGTAAGATTTATACAATATCTATTATAATTGGATGATTCAAAACCGTTTTCCTTTTATAACCCACGAAGCAAAAGGGTAAAATCATGTTACTGCATTCTATAATATTCTTAAGTTTGTTTTTTCGCTAATTAATGCAAAACAGTGTTTTCAACCGACTTCAAAAAAGGAGGTTCTCAATTCGACTGTATGTTTTTTTTGTATGTTACGCGATTTCTCCGCCAATTATGAACTGATTTTGATGATTATTTTTTTGTTTGGTAGGTAATACTTTAATGTGGTCCCATACATTAAAATGTTATTGTTATTATTGTGTTTTATTAAATGTTACCAAACTACTGAACGATATCTGTTCAGTAGTTTGGTTTTAAAATTAAAATTACTAGAATATATGAAGATATCATCCAGGTACTCGAAGTTGAAGTCAGTTGTGTTTTTTTTAAAAGCGTATTATAGTGATATAATGTGGTGAAAAATGTATTTTCGGGTTGCTATCAAAACCCCGTAAAAGCTTAAAAGTCGCTACAACTTTACTAGGGCATGACTTGGACTCGAATAAGACTAATTTCGTGTGACTTTGATTCCATGACATAATTTGACTTTGATACTCCAAAAACTTGAAAATGCATAAATACTTGACACTGGCAGAATGCACAACGTGCGATGCCAAAAAAAAAAGGTATTAAAACTATCTGTAGCTCACATCACAACCGGATGAACGAGTTTTGGCAGGAACACGGAAAAATCATGTCGCTGCATTATTTACTTAAACTTGTGTTTTTTCGTGAATTAATGATTAAAAATAGTGGTGTTTTATTCATTGAATGTAGAATTACATGCACCAGTGTGGGCAAGTGGTATAATGTGGTGAAACGTGTATTTTTGTGTTGTTTTCAAAACTCTGTAAACGCCCATATGTGACTATGACTAATTTCGTGTGACTGACTGTTATTTGATGACAGCTATATATAACTTGATACTATATATATACTTTAAAATGCATAATTCTTGACACTAGCTGAATTCAAAACGTGCTAAGCCATAAAAAAAAACCGGATGAACTGATTTTGGCCTATATTTAATAAAAAAATATCTAAAGTGACTTGATCAAGAGTGTTTTTATTTCTTGGCTTTGGGTGAATTATACTTGCTGGTTACTAAATCCGTGTTCTTAACTATAAGTAAAAGATACTGTTTTTTTTTAAATTTTTATATGAGTAGCTATCTATTCTTCTTTTGTTTAATGTAATATATTATTGTAGGCATCATTGCTCTCAAAATGATACAAAATAGTTTCGAACAAAGCGTTAAATGTTAAATGCTAAGCTGATTTGTTAAATCCATTGTTTAGTTAGGAGTACAATGGATGAATGAAATGGGTTCAGCTGACCCTTGGTACACTGAGTTTGAAGTCAGCGCCAGGAGTGGGTTTTATCACAATAATTGGCTGACCAAGTGCTTTGAATGTCAAGAAAATGCATAGATTTCACCCTACTGCACAGAATTAAATGAAATATGAATCACCAAAGCTATACTTAGATTTGTTTTAAAATTATCCAGTGAGCTCTTTGGAGTTTATGTACGGATTTTCAGAGAGTGCGAGATTTTCCAAGAGCGTTTAGGTATTCGTTCACGTTAACGTAAACTACAATTTGTATGAAATAAGAGCAGCGCCACCTAGTGTCAAACATATCAAACAATATGTGAGTGTGAGTTTTTTTACGTCGTCGCTATCGACCATCGAGCAAGAACTTCACTCGAAAGTGAAAACGTTGGCGCTCGTGATTGGTCGTTTCAAGCGTTTTACGATTGCGAACGAGCATTTTGACAGTTCGACGTGTAAATTCGAGTATACTTTACTACAATATCAATCGAAAAGTTGTTCACGCGATGGTGAAGTTTTTGGAATAATTTTGTAACACTCGCACTAGGCACTCTGACCGCTTTTCAGTGAAGTGAAACATTGTGAGGACACCGGCTTACGTCCGGAGAAGAAATTCAATGGCGTGTGTGAAATGTGAATCCAGCAACCCGCAACTAGGAGTTTTTTATGATCATTTTACTCGTCATATGGTTTCACCGTTTTAATACACAAGTCGAACAATAATAATGACATTGAAACTGGCAGAATGCAAATAAAGCAATGCCAAGAAAAATTTGAAAAAAAAAGTTTTGGCGGGAACCCAGAAAAATCATGTCGCTGCATTTATTTATTTTTTCTTAGTTCTTGGCATCGCACGTTGTGCATTCTGCCAGTGTCAAGTTTATGATTTTTTCAAGTATTTATATGAAAATCAAGTCAAATAAGTCATGATATCACAGTCAGTCACGCGAAATTAGTCATAGTCGAGTCCAAGTCATGCTCTAGTAAAGTTGTGGCGACTTTACTATGAGCTTCTACGGACTTTTGAAAACAACACAAAAAGACATGTTTCACCACATTATATCACTTGCCCACACTCGTGCATGTAATTCAACACTCAATGAATAAAACACCACCATTTTTAATCATTAATTCGCGAAAATACACAAGTTTAAGAAAATAATAGAATGCAACGACATGATTTTTCCGTGTTCCCGCCAAAACCCATGTCGCTGCATTGTATTATTTTCTTTAACTAAGTACTATTTTTTCGCAGCGTCGAATTACATGTACAAGTGTGGGCAACTGATATAATGTGGTAAACCTTGACTTTCCGTGTTGTTTTCAAAACTACGTGAAAGCTTATAGTAAGTTGTCGCGACAACTGTACTAGGCCCTTGGACTTTGGACTCGACTGTGACTAATTTTGTGTGACTGACTATGTTTTTATGAGTTAAGAGCTTGACACTGGCAGAGTGCACGAAGTGCGATGCCAATAACGAAGAAAAAAACCCGCAACTGGGCCAGCACCATGAATAAGGCCCAATATCGTCCTTCGAGGGTAGACCTATACCAGAAGTGGACCACAAACCGACTGATTATGCTTTTATTATTATGATGTCATCATAGACTTCACAATAGGGTAGATGACTGATGTTTATATCGTTGAAACCAATAGCTTTGATGAAGAATTTAAGTAAACATAGTATGTTTATTGAAAAAATAATTTAAATCGGTTTATAATGTTCTGATATATGAGCGTTTAAAGTTTTTGTTAGAGACAGCCCTGTCCCTTTCCCACAAAACAAATAATTACGTCACGCCTTACTTGTCAGAATAGAATTTATATGGCGTACAGAGAAGTGACGTCACAATTTGCTGTTTCGCCTCTCTGTCTAGCATGATATTAAAATGCTTATAAGTTGCTTATTTTTGATCAGATTTTCATTTTATTTTCATTAATCAGCTATCTAGCTTTCAGTCATCTAGCCTATTCATGAAGAATTATATTATTATGCTGGCATTCATGAATTCATTCTGTCTATGATTCTTTCGTGTCTAAACATACGCGTGACGTCAATGACCCAAGCGCTACTGTGGAATATAGACACACTGTAATTTAAAAATAGAGTACAAATTACACTACACTGACAAGCGAGCGTAATGCGCGAGTGTAAACGCGCTGAGGCGCGGCCACAGCCGGCTGGCAGCCAAGAGTTACAGTGTAATATAGATACACTGTCATTATACAATTAAAGTACAAATTAGCTTGCACTGAATTTGACATGATAGAAAATATAGGAGTAATTATGATTCAACTACGTTAAGTCGTGTTTTCTATGAAAAAAAAACCTTCTGTAAGTACCTACTGTATATACTGTACTACCTATAATATTTTCTGTGATGATGTCATACCCCCAAATTTCTAGATATTATCTTACCACTTCATGCTTCCAAAAACTGCTAAGTTTTGTTTATGGCACTTTAATTAGGAATTTCATATTTCTATAGCGTAGATGTACTTACTCACTCTCAAATAAAAAGCGGAAGGAAATAATGAGACACGCACGCCACCTATCCGTCTCATGAGGAATTGCCATATAAGCAATGAATACGCAAAAACACGAAGCGCCGGCTGTTAAGAATGACAAATGACGATCTTTTATTTTTTTATTCGATTGCACAGCGCGTTGAGAACGGGGAATTGGAAAAACTGGTATAAACTGCGGTAGTCCGAGAAATGTCGGGGTAACGCTATTATTTTCGGCAACGGAATGAAAATATTGAAGTACTTGGTATTCTCGTGCTTTCGTATGCAGGGTTTTTTCTTTGTTTTTGGCATCGCACTTTGTGCATTCTGCCAGAGTCAAGTATTATGCATTTTAAAGTAATATCATAAAGTCAATCATACATGTTATACAATCACAATAGGCTAGATGACTGTTTTTTTTAATTGTCCTATTAAAATGTGGCCCATAAATATAGCTGATCAAAATTAAAATCAGATTTTAATTATCTTTTCATTGACAACTATTTTTGATCAGATTTTCATTATCTTTAAAAAAAAAAAAAAATATTTATAAAAATTCAAATAAAAAAAAATCTGGTTAAAAATAAGCAACTTATAAGCATTTTAATATCATGCTAGACAGAGAGAAGAAACAGCAAATCGTGACGTCACTTCTCTGTACGCCATATACATTCTATTCTGACAAGTAAGGCGTGACGTAATTTTTTGTTTTGTTAGTTGTCTCTAACAAAAACTTTAAACGCACATATATCAGAACATTATTAATCGATTTAAATTATTTTTTCAATAAACATATTAAATTTACTTAAATTCTTCATCAAAGCTATTGTGTACACGCTTGATTGATGAAGTTTTCATACAAAACTACAGTCCACTAGCTTCGCGGTAACATATTGGTTTCAACGATATAAACATCAGTCATCTACCCTATTAGCCAAGTCACTCGAAATTAGTCACAGTCGAGTATAAGTCATGCCCTAAACTGTGGCAGCTTTACTATAGGCTTTTACGGAGTTTTAAAAACAACACGAAAATACACGTTTCACCACATTATGACCCAGACTTGTGCATGTAATTTAACACTCAATGAATAAAACACCACCATTTTTAATCATTAATTCGCGAAAAACACAAGTTTAAGAAAATAATAGAATGCAGTGACATGATTTTTCCGTGTTCCCGCCAAAAACCGTATGCAGGGTGTAGGTACAAAAGCGAAACGCTTATTGTTACCGTATAATAATGGGCCAATCCTGAAATCACGAAAAATAAACATCTCAGCTGTTCTATACATTTTGTTAAGAGTCAATGAACTTTTTCTATGAAGCTGTTAATCTTTTTCGCGATTTCATGGTTGACCCCATAGTAAAAGTGGTTCATAATGACGAGCACAATGCCCCATCCACGCTGCTATTTTAATCCCACTGTAGCAAAGCAAGATACACTTTTGCCAATTTTTATGTCACTTGCTTCCAGGGTCCAGCACCCTTATCATGGACGTTCGCGATTACGATTGCGATAGCATGCCATCCTGCTCGTACCAACCCACTCGCGCCGTGCGCCCTACTGTTCGCGCACGCTCGCAATCAGAATCACGAACGTCCATGATAAGGGTGCAGTTTCCATTATCAATCTAACAGTCTAACCACAGACACCAAAAGGCATCCGGGCCAGATTAATAACAGATTAATCGTGATCCGTTATGCACGAAGTCTTAGTACCTAGTGAAACTATCACATACTTATCTAAATATATTATCGACGTTTTTAATCACACTTCCGAGGAAAAAAACAAACTTGTATTGTTATAAACATTTTAATAATATTTTGAATATTTTTGTATGAAGTGATTCCACACTTATGGTATTTCTATGTTTTTAAAGCTTAAACAGGAAGAAAAATTATGACCTCCGGCAGGACTCGAACCTGCATACCAGTCGCTATGGGTTTCCGTCCCAATTAATTAGTTATTTTAATAATAATCAGCCAAACAACGAAAACGTCAACAAATATTTGCGGAAAATGGCGCGCAAGACAGCGAATAGCGATGCGCGCGCTGGTGACATTTTTCTTTAGCCGCATAAATAGTTATTTCTGATAGTATATAGTGCGGTAAGTTGGTTTTTACAAACGAGTAGACGAATGTAAGCCCGAGACGAAGTTGAGGAAGCCGTTTTAATACACAAGTCGAAAATTAATAATGACGTTGAAACTGGCAGAATGCAAATAAAGCGATGCCAAGAAAAAAGGAAAAAAAAACTTGGAGTTTTGGCGGGAACCCAGAAAAATCATGTAGTTTTTTATGGCTGACGACGATAGTAGGTACTTGCATTCTTAAATTATATTCATTGTCCTAATTTATTTATGAGCTAAATAATAGCTGAGATCACAATATTAGAACTCGAAGACTAACGTAATTGAACAACTTAGACCGGGCTCTATTCTACTTTAGTACCCTTTGTCTACCCTGATTGAAGACTAGCATCATTTGAATTTCAATCGCACGATTACCGATTTAATTTATCGAGTTTTATCAGTATTTGAACTTTTAACCTTAACCTTTCTGCCTCTCTCACAAGGGGCCTTAAAATGAACTAAGTAAGTATAGTTCTGAACATTCACATCCAAACATCATCAAAAAGGCGCAACACTATCTCAGTCGATGTTTGCACACAACGCAATCAATTGGAGTTTTGGCGGGAACACAGAACAATCATGTCGTTGCATTCTATTATTTTCTGAAACTTGTTTTTTTTAATCGATTTAATGATTAACAATGGTGGTGTTTTATTCATTGAGTGTTGAATTACATGCACGAGTGTGGGCAAGTGATATAATGTGGTGAAACATGTCTTTTCGAGTTGTTATCAAAACTCCGTACTTTTCGAGTTGTTTTCAAAACTCCGTAGAAGCTCATAGTAAAGTCGCCACAACTTTACTAGGGCATGACTTGGACTCGACTATGACTAACTTCGCGTGACTGACTGTGATTTCATGACATATTTAAGTAGATTTTAATAAAAAAAACTTGAAAATTCATAAACTTGACACTGGTAGAATGCACAACGTGCGATGCCAATAACAAAAAAAAAAACGCAATCAATTCCAAATTATTTTGAATTTCGTAAGGGCGCCACAGTTGTCATTAAGTACCAGTTATTCTAATTATTATCTTTGATACCAGTGATTAAATACCCAATAGAGAGCTGAATCGTCCAAGTTGAAACGCTCTTGTGAAGTTTATCATCAGCTTAAATCATAGACTTTGTTTATGGTCCACTGCTGGACTTAGGCGTATGGCTGGACTGGCCTAACCTACCGAAGAACAGCGACAATGATAAAATGAATGGACGGGAAATAGGCGCACGGATTTTGAACTACTATATGTTGAGCACCAGCTCTCCTCTCGCGTCAGTTATATACTCTGTCTTTGCGACACGCGAGCCGTACGATACGACAATACAAACTTCTAATGCATGTACATGTGTTCTCTTTTTGTCATGCAGTAATTAGATTCACTATCTCTATTTTCTGGCAAATGTAATATGCATACTTTTAGCTAAGTATGCTTGATTGTGTTGACTTGTTAATTTTGAACGATTTGCAAGCGCTGGGCCCGCCCATTCCATATCACTGTCGCTGCCGTAGAAGGGCGATTGGGCCAAATCCACCACGCGGGACTAGTGACGCGTGGGTTAATTCACAGACTGACGTCATTGAATTTCTTCTCCAGATGTAAAACAGGTTTTCCTCACGATGTTTGCCTTCACCAAAAAGCCAGTGGTATGGAAATCCGCACTGAAGAGAGAAGTAAAGTAGGGCGTTCGCTTTTCTGTGGAAATCCGTATTTTAGTTTTTAATAGTTCCTGGCCATGGATACTAGTCCTTCAGCCGAATACATTTTTCTTCATCGATCCTTCTTTTTTTTTTTTTTTTTTTTCCTTAGTTATTGGCATCGCACTTTGTGCATTGTGCCAGTGTCAAGTTGATCGATCCTTCTTTCTGCAGTAAAATGAGTCGTAGTCACAGTCCAAGTCACACACAGTATTATGCCAATAACTAAAAAAAATAAAAAAAATAAAAAAATTGCTTAGATTGATCTAGTATTCTGATAGCCAGCTAATGGTTCGAGTTCTCTATAATACTTAATTATATTTGTATAATGTTTAATAACTAACTAGTGTTTGTCCAAAAAATTATAGCTATTCTTTAAATGCTGTTTGAATATTAAATATTTAAAGATTATTATTAATTATATACTGGCAACTATTTTTTGGGAGTATAGAAAAAGGCGAGGGTAGGCACGTGGAGAACACTCTATGATTTGTACGACTCGAGGAAGGATCGAATAAAATGTTATATTGAGATTATGTCCTTGTTGCTATTTCGCCATATAAACCTACTTTGTAACACGTGCTCGTTGTACGGGTCAGCAGGCCTATAATGACGTTATGTCATGCTAAAATGAGACAGACTAAACAGGGCCGTAGCACTGTCCTGTTTTCAAGCGATTTCAAATCAGAAGGTTCTCAATTCGACTGTATGTTTTTTTGTAAGTATGTTACGCGATTACTGATTTTGATGATTATTTTTTTGTTTGGTAAGTGATACTTCAGAAGTGGTCCCATATACAGGGTTAGTTCTAATCAGTTAGCATCCTTTTAAGGGCATATTCTGTACATCAAAACAAACAACTTTTGCTATGAAAATTTCATCTTCTTCAGTTTTTATGAAGACAATAATATCAGCTGTTCCATACAAAAAGTTCATCGACCTTGGGCAAAATCTATGGCACAGCTGTTTTTTTTGTGATTTCAATGTTGGCCCCATAGTAAAAGTTGTTTGTTAGTAGAACTTGAAGTCGTATTTTTTTTAAAAGCGTACATTATTATTATATCACAGTAAGAATAGAGAAGATTTTGTCACGGCCCGCATGCTAGGCCCGCCTAGGACGCAAGCCGTGGTAAAAGTCTATCCACTCTTTTTCCCCCGCGAAAACGCGAAGACGTATCCCCATATTCTAACTCACGTTCCCGCGCGAGAAAATACCGATTAGCCCTTGCAGCTGGTCAGGAAATATTTTATTGATTGTTTTTTTTGGAACTAGAATTTTAAGTTTCTCTTGGGTTTCTCATTCATGCAAAATCCACCCTTAAAGCAGAAAAAACTGCATACCATCACAATTCACAAATTGTGTTTTTTTAAATCAGGAAATTCTTATACTTAACTACGTGGCTGATTACAAGTAATACACATTTTTGCATACAGCGAGATGTGATTTATTCGTGCTTAAAAAACATTATGTTTAACTCAACAAAAATATTTTGTGGAAACGTCCATAAAGTAAATGTCAACAGAATTAAAATATGCGTGAATTAAACTTTGCGCTTACATTACCATTTTTATCAAATAAATTTTCAACTCAAAAAGTTTTCAGACATCGTTTCCGATCTGTGTCACAAACTTTGGAAACGTTTCCAAAACTAGATACTGCAAACCCTATAGGTTTGCAATACTGTAAAACGTAGCACACAGAAAAACCGAACACACGCTTGTTTGAATAACGTTCTGCTATTGGCGTTTTACGATCTATATACGTAGGGCTGCCAAAAGGGGTCATGAAATAAATTGGAGGGGTATGCAAATTATTTAAAGAATGGTGTACTGACAACATGTGCATCTAATGAAAGCTTGATGAAGTTGCTGAAAAATATATCAAACCTATGGATCAACAACTGAGGAAGGGTGTCTCTTTTTTGATTTTATTGTTCGGCGTCCTATTTATTTTATTTGATCGCGGTAACGTGGAAATCATTCAAAGAGCTCACACCACAGATGTGTCACAATCAAGGATATTGTATATACTACGTTTACCTGGATCGCGTACTTCAAGGAAACGTAGTAAAACGGAGAAAATGCTACGAGAACCGCCTTTCCTTGTCAGTAGAGGGGAAATTTCTATATTTATTTTAATTAAAAATGATTCCTATCAAGTTAGTTTTTTTTTGCTCTCGTATTATATCCCTTGCACCGCGTTTCTCTCCATCAAAACATAGTCTAATACAATACAATACATTTGTTTATTGATAACACCAAAGTCACACGTCAAATTTCATTAAGTACCTACGTCACGAAAAATAATCACTTAATAAAATAATTATACACGAGACTAGGTATTTGCCGAGACAGTGCGCCGGGGTTATTAGTTGGTCTTTCTTTTTATCGACTTTACGACAATAAAGTTAAAGTTTCGTTTTGTATAAGCTTTGTATAATTTACGATACTAAGTGCACCATCCAGATACGTAGCTTAGAACATCCTTGGTCACGATGAAAAGTATGACAGAATAGGGAAATCCCTTTCCCTTGCAAATAATATGTTTTCCCAAACATATTAATAGCAAGAAGAAAACAGTGATGACCTTTCATGTTGATTATCAGTCATCAGGTTCCAGCTGTCTCCAAGCACCAGTGTCTTCTAATGAAGGCATGTGACATTTTGGCCTAGTTCAAACAAAAAGGAAGGAGGTATGAGGGGGGGGGGGTATGGGGAATTTGTACCACTAGGCCACCCGCGTATGGGAAATGTCATAAACCTTTAATTTGCAAAGTAGTTTCCATTCTAGGGGAATGTTCGCGGCTAGATGTGGTTAAAGTTCTATGCAAGATGCAATATGTGCCATACAGGCGGTGAGAACAGACTCTTAGTAGATTTTTATTGGATTACGGGAGCACACCTACGCTCCAAATAACGAAATTCGAAATCTCGTGTCACAGTTTGCGACGTGAAACATGATGAAATTCCGAAAGCGCGGTATGCAAATATTTTGTGCTCCCGCATCGTAAACAATCTTTTAAAAGAAACTTGGCGGTGCTGCAGTGTTGCCAGTTTTTTTTATCTTCCACCCGATGCGACCAAATATAATTGCAACTCTAGCGGCTAACGAGGTTGGGCCATGAAGGAGATTTTTTTTTTATGTTTATTTTTATTTTAAATCTTATATATTATATTATATATAATTATATAAAAATCAATATGGTTTCCACAAACGCCATCTGTTTTTCGCAGATGGCGCCAGCGGCGGTCCGGATGTGGCAAAATCAAGTTTTCTTGTTAAATTTATAGCTTAAATTATCTATCTGTTCTTGATGAGGGCGTTGTCGATAAGCTAGTCCAAGAAAAATAATGAATACTGCGCCTTGTTTTAAGAATCTATGCAGCCGTTGACTGCCTAATAATAGACTTGTTGGTTAAATAGCTGCTTACATTTTATTTTGGACCGAGCTTTAATTAGCAAGGTAAAGGATTGCTGTAAAACCGAGTACCTATAAATGCAGATTCTCTCTGGTAATCCGAGTCTTTACAATGTTATTGGCATAAACAAAACAACATGTACGAGATTTTATTATGAAAACTGACGTGGTTTTGACACATTTTTGTTTTATTTATACGGGAATACTCACGTTTAATTAAATCGGATACTCCGACTATAAAAAAATCTAAAATTCAAAAATGTATGAGATTGACACTTGAGATTGACTATGGCCGCATCGACGATGCGTCACCTAGCGGAAAAATATCGTAGTGTGGATCCATCCCTATTGCCGTGCGTCGCAAAAAATCTGGCTTGACCGATTTAAATATTTTTCTCTCGTCTTGTTTGCCTCCGGGTTCACCGGTCTAGTATGGTAGTCTAACGACATGCATTAGCATTGTCATTTAACTTAGCGCAGTCAACACGCTAGGTATACGCTGCCGACTGGCTTGAGCTTTTGATTGTCTATAATATAGACAATCCAAAGCTCAAGCTTTTATAGATTTTCATAGATTCAAACCAATTAGCTCTATTTGTTTTTGTATAGGAGGTATGTTAAGTAGTAGGTTGTTTGTATTTTATTTCAGTTAGTAAAGACATTTTATCAGGAAAAAAGTGAAATGTCCTAGTTAAGGCTTGTATTTACAAAATTTTCCCCTCGCAAAATCAAATTTATTTAGTAAAATGACTATATTTATAGCCCAAAAATACAAAATGTTACAGAAGAACATCCGTATTAGTAACTTTTGTGGTTGAAAACACGATTGATTATACTTTCCTCGATAGAAAAAAATACCGAAACAGTGTCTATTTTTAAACTATTTTCAGTTTTATGTCCTAATTACAGCACATAGTCACATTAAAAAAATATGTATTTTAAGTTAATAGTATTTAGGAGAGCATTTTGTGGTTCAAAAGTTATTCATAGTAAGTTATATATAGTAAGAGTAATTTCTATAGTTTTCAACTGAGAAAATCTTCAAAAATCGAAGTTTGACACGCACGAATCTGCGTAACCGCCATATTTTTGCTCCGCTAAATGTAACTCTACCTGATACAGCTTTAGACTAATGATTGATCTCATTAAAAAATGTACTTGAAACGTGGAATACCCGGCCTTAATACAACAGCATGCTGGCCGTGATAGCAGGTAGGTTAGATTGCCCATACATTAACCATTGTTGCGGCTTGCACACTGCACACTGCACACTGTAGAAGCTCAAATGTAGTGGAGGTAGGTAATATTAATTTTAATTATAATTTTATTAATATGTTTATTGCGTTGACATCATACAATTGAATTGTCATTTTTATAATTTGATTATTTTAAGTTCATAATTTTAATTACAAATTCAATTTTCATTTCAAACTCAATTTTCATTCCAAATTCAATTTATAATTTCAAATTTAATTTTTAATTTCAAAATTAATTGCAAATTTAATTTCAATTTCAATTGTGTGTATGGTACTTATTAATGTGACTGCTAAATTGATGATTTATAATATGAGTCTATGATACTTGAAATAAATGATTAATTAATTTAAAAAAATAAAAAAAATACAAAGGAGATATGATAATTTTGTACCACAGAACACTTGCCAGAGAAAATGTCCTAGCCTTTAGGTAGGCATGAAAAATAGATCTATAAACGACAATGCCAACTATATCTACTAAACTATTATAACTAAAGGGATTACTATTGATTAGCATAAAATTCAATGTCATATTATATTTTACCATTATTGGACATGTCCTAAAGATGTATGAGAACACCACACTAACAAATGGAAATGGAAATGAGTTCCTGAGGAAATTCACGCAGGTAAAACCGCGGGACTACAGTTATTTTAATAAAATTATATTTTTGCTTAAATGTAGTAAAGTGGCTTCCACGTTCTACTCCCATTCCTTTACACGTTATTTTTACTACGTTACAGAACCTAAATCAATATTTTTTTGTAGCAGCAATATAGTTAGATTTGTACAAAAAAAAAACCGGTTTTAGACTTTCTTTATGAGTAAATATTTTACCCGATACGCAGGTATTGTATCTAATCTAGCAACACTCACTACGTTATCGAACACGGAATGATGTTACCCCGACATTTAAATTAACGGTGAACTTCCAACTTCAAACTTTGCCAATATGGCTGCAGACAATACAGGAACAATTTTAATAATTTGCGAATGACGCCGACGCGACGCGACGGTCGAACGCTCGCCATTTTTTGACGTTACCCACTATGTCAGATACGGTACAATTACCTGTTTACGACAACATAATCTATCGTAGTAATATTGCGACTGCCTACTTTCGCATTGTCGTATTATTGTAATTGTTGTGTGAAGTGTTTTGTTGCGGTGGCCTAAGGATAAAATCCAAAGGTACTGCGAAGATTTGCCGACGGTCTTTTAGACCTCCTAATCTGCCTACTTTTTACTGCTGTCTTATTACTGTAGCTGATAGCTTATAGCTAATAGCTTAAAAATGTTTACTCAATAAAACAAGTAATTTGAAAAACATATTTGTTCCAGTTATTTTGACTAAAAAACCAAACTACTGAACCGATTTCGATAAAAAATATATGGGAACAGCAGCGTTAGTACCGTTTTATGTTGCTAAATTTAACGTGTCGGTATAGCAGATTTACTTAGGACTAGGTATACCGATATCTATCGATTTTTACCGATTTAAATGTCAAATATGACGATGTTCAAGAACGATAGGTACTCGCGCTGCAGACCTATCAAACAAAAATCATCAAAATCAATTTCATAATTGGCGGAGTAATCACGTCACAAACACACTCAAAAAAACCACATTCGTATTGAGAACCACTTTTTTTGAAGTCGGTTGTAAAGAAAGTAATCGATTAAGTAAGTACATTAAATAATTATGTTCGTCTTCGTACTCGTCTCCAAGTCGTATCGCTTGACTTTTGTGGCCTGAAGTCGGACTTAGTGGGTGCAGACATTTTTTCATAGCTTTGTTGAGCTTGGAGAACTTGGGCGGTGACTCTCATTTTTTTGGTATGAAACCGTACGTCTATATTGTCGCCTATTCAGCATTTTTTGAACCAAACATAAAAAAATGCTAGAGGCATATTTATATGTAAATGGGTAAGTACTTGTTTTGAAATAGTAGGTTACATATAACCATGATCTCATCATCAGCCCGGAGACGTCCACTGTTGAACGAAGGCCTCCCCCTTAGACCGCCACACTATACGACAACCTGCCATTTGCATCCACCGCGACTTTTACAATGTCGTCGTGTAACATGCATGATGATATATCCAAGCGCCTGGTCGACGCGCCGCGTGATCAAAATGCTGGCGTTTATTTGGCCCAACGCATAAGCATATTGCCATTCAGCGAGGCAATGCCGCCAGCATGCTGGGTACGCTGCCGACTGGTAGTGGGTTTGAGCATTTGTATTGTCTCTAGACTTCCATCGGTCTGGATACAATCCTTTTGTTTGTGTAGTTGTAGGCTAAGTAGTCTTTGTAGTTTGTTGTAGTTAAGACAGGCATATAAATAAATAAATAAAAAAGGTATGATCTATTTGTACAATCTAGTTTAGTACTTTTTGATCTAAAACGAAAAGTTATATGAACTATAATTAAGGTTGAAGTTAATGCTTACAAGCTCTTTCATGCTAAGTGTATCTTTTTCAACATAATTTTAAGAAAAACCCTCGGTGAGTCCCATTGATAAACATAATTATGTGTTCAAATCGCGAAAGTTTAAAAGTTTCATAATTTTAAGAGTTAGTCGAAATACCATTTCTGTAAAATACTCATTAGATCTACACTGGTATATGAAAATATTCAAAATTCTAGAGGCACACGTTTTCAGGGTTCTGGCATAGGTTCTGCCTTGCAAAAGCCGACTCAGTAGGTACCTTATGTTAGAGCTAGAACACATAAACTAAATCCGATCACTGAACCAATCAGTCAGCAGTATTCAATAAATTGGTCAGGCGTCGGCAAGTCTGCTGTGTTTGTTTACTCAATAGGAAATTGGCTTTATGTTTCGTAAGTACTAGAATTCTTACAAGAGATATCAGTGTAGTTGACCCCTCATAGCTGTGTTGTGTGAAACTAAAGGCTCCATATTTCCCATACGCAGGTGGCCTAGTGGTACAAATTGCCCATAAATCCCTTGTATGAACTACCACAAATGCCATATGCCTTTATTGAAGAAAATAATAAATGATTTAGTTTAGAAGATGATTTATTTTTGTTTTCATAACGTCACAAGTAGGTATTCTAGGGAGTATCCTAAAATATCTACTTGTTAAAAAACAATTTATTAATCAATTATTCTACATATCTTATTTACTCTTTTTTTGTTTAGTTCTATATAATTATGTATTTTAGCTACATTCAATTAATTATACACTGTTGACTAAATCAACGGCGGCTCTAACACAAATACTTCCAAAAAACTTTTTTATTCGACGTAATTTTTTTCCATATCAAAATGTTTGGGAAATAGATTAGCGACCCTAGCGAGCGTGAACGAAAACTGAATCTACGTCTACGTTCTAAGTAGGTACTCTGATAAGTTGTCTATTAAAATTGTAGTCCCTGCTCTACGCAAAAGTCATAAACTTGTGTGTTTTAGATCCTAGAATCAGACTAGCCCGAATACCGTCGAGACATCAAAAAAACAGATAAAATATAAAATTCAGAAAATAAGCATACGCGATATATATAAATACTTTATTTTTATTTTTCAGGTTTGCTGGTGTATAGTAGAAGTCGATTTTAGCATTCCCATTAAATAGGCAAAATTACTCATTATTACTATATGCTCTTCACATCACAGCAATACAAAATAAAGACGAATTGGTCAAAGAAATAATTACAACTGTTTTCATAAAATTTAAAATGTCGTTCTAAAATCGAAGACTTATTTACATATAATGCTAAACAGACAGCGCACTACAGCTACACACTTATAAGTACAATCTTTGCTGGGAAGAAACAAAGCATCTAAAAATAATTTTAATCAGCTCTTGAATTATTTATCGATGAGCTTGGAAGAAACAATGTCAATGAGAGTACGGAGTATGCGGGTATATTTGTCTTGCACTAGAAAAGTAAAACAAATTGTTTGATATCCACTTTAATTTCCATAGTAATATATTTCAAATTTGAGTGAGAAATAATATCCGTCATCATCATCATCATGCTACCATAAACCATTGCCATAGTAACATGCATAGAACAAAGGCGTCTTCCACGGCACTCAGGCCAAACTCCAGCTTTTAGCTTAGTCATGACCCAACAAAACAAAAAACATGTAACGTATGAAAAATATTGTTACTATGAAACCTTATCTAATCGTATACTTTCCGACATTAATCATCTTAGCATGACATGTGATCCAGAACAATAACATCTTGTGGGCGGTACATGAGCCAACGTAACAGTAATTAGTATTGGCGTTGGAGAGGCAATAACGACGCAATCTCTGTAGCCCTTGATATCCGCGGCTTGTACGTGACCGCCCGGGGCTTGTGGCTTGGAGCTTGGTCATTATTGAGCAAATATTTGTTCAAATGTTTGTTCCAATATTAGGTATAGGGATTGGTACATATTGGTAACATTGAATGCTGAAAACCACCCGATCCAAATAATATG
Source organism: Erannis defoliaria (assembly GCA_905404285.2). Classification (NCBI taxonomy): domain Eukaryota; kingdom Metazoa; phylum Arthropoda; class Insecta; order Lepidoptera; family Geometridae; genus Erannis; species Erannis defoliaria. The sequence goes on from FR990076.1 coordinate 5,190,355, forward strand.
ACGCAGCGTTTTTGGTATGTTTGTATAAACATGTAAAAGTCATGCAGTCCTAATGGAAACTAATTTTATTTCTTTATGCAATGTCGTGACGAGACGAGCGAGGCGTTCGCCTGGTGGTAAGCGTCGCGCCTGCCCATAACAGTAGCTGTAGCGGTAATGTGAACTTGCGAACACAATCCTGCGCCGCACTGCATTGCGCTCGTCACCCTGAGATATTAGATGTCAAATCTCTTCATGCCCAGTAATATAGTTATTTTTTAGGTTATGTTACAAATTAATAAATTACTTTAGTCACCGCGTTACCATCTGAGTCGTGCGACCATAAACGTCAATAGGGACAGTGCGAGTGCGAGCGAGATAGACATAGTGCGAGCGTGCGAGCGGGCCAACAAGTGCGAGCGAGATAGACATAGTGAAATGATTTATGGCCGCACGACTCAGTTGGTAACGCGGTGACTATAACAAAATCATTTTTTGGGTAAAATTTTATACAGCGCCATTTAGTTCCAAACTAAGCAAAGCATGACTATGAGAAACAGTTTTTTTTTAAATATTAACTGAAAAGTGGTGAAAGATTCGATGATTCGGAGTAATTTGGTTTGGGTCTCTCCTGATAACACATCACATCACCAGCCAAAGATCTGCATTGCTAGACGAAGGCTTCCCCCTTAATAAGGAGGGGTTGCCATAATCCCTACGCTTGGCAGGCGGCTTGGAGATAACAGAATGCTCACCATCGTAAACCTAGAGGACTTGCTGGCCGTCCTCCAGTAATTTTGCTTTCAAATTAATATCGGACCACCACGAGAGTATGGTCGATGGTGTGTTTAGAGGTACAACAATAGTGGATTTAAAAATAAATCAACCGTCTTTAATTTCGATTACTTGGATGACTTCTTTTTTCTCCCCCTGGGTGAAGCATGGTGTACTTAAGAGTCCTCGTGCTCCAACTGATAATATTTTTCAAAAGCGGCCCACAATTGACGTAGAAATTGGTGAACAAAAAAACATACTTACAGTCGAATATAGCTCCTCCTTTTTTGAAGACGGTTAAAAACTATACGAAACCCACCTCAATGACATTTAAATATGTGCTTAGTGGCTAATAGCGATTTCAATTTTCTACTTGGTTTAGTCTAGCTAACAAAAATCTATTAAAAAGTAATCAAAGGAAATTGAATTTCTAACCCAAAACTCTTGTCAAAATCTCGTTACGTCGCAATTGGGGCCATGTATAAACTGGCAGGGCCGTATCTGTCGGCTGTAATAAATGAAAGTTGATAGGCGCGACCTCGCCTTTCATACGTGATATAAATGTTAAATGAGCATTAAATTTGAGCATTCTTTACTTTGCTCGAAATTCCTCGCGAGCTATGGGAAACTGGAAATTGAATTTAACCCTACTTGATGAGTGTAGCAAGATTTAATTTTGGATGAAAAGTGAGTTTTTTGTCCAAGGTATTTTAAGGGACCATTGGTGTCCACCAATGGTCCCTTAAAATAATTTTGAGAGTATTATAATAGTACATTATGATACGAGTGTGTTATGTTGGTCATTACACTAGAGGCGGTATTAACCGCGCGAGCCGCAGGCGAGCGCGATAAGAAAGCCGAGAGCGTAATGACTAATAGCACAAGAGTTCCATACGACTGTTTTCGTCACACTTGCGAGGAAAAAACAATATTTTTTTGATAATAATCAACCACACAGCGAAAACGTCAACAAACATTTGCGGAAAATGGCGCCCAAATCAGTAATGCGCGCGCAGGTTGACATTTACTTCAGCGGCATAAGAACTCATTGTTGGTATTACAAAAAAACTGTAAGTATTACTCGGCTATATTAAGAGTGCTTCGTATACGTACGTTATTCAAACTGTAATTATTATTAATAATTCTTATCTATCTGATAATTATTCTAAACTAGAGGTCGCCCGCGACTTCGTCCGCGTACGGAAGAAATTTGGCCCTAATGATTTAAAGTGGTGACTTTTGGGAGCTCTAAGGGGAGCTCTAAGCTCTAATATTCACCACTTTAAATTATCCCAAGCAATTTTTTTAGCCCCCCCAAGTCCCTCAACTCTACCGACTCTATCGACTCTACCGATTCTACCGACTCGACCGACTCTAGCAACTACCCCCCCCCCAACTTCCCCCTTGAATGAACTACTCATATATCAATTTTCATCACTATAACTTCGAAAACAAAGAACTTTCCATACAACATTCCACCCCCCTTTCAATCCCCTATTAAATCGACCATGTATTTTTTTTTTAAAATAGCATTTTCTATTTAAAACTATCCAAATCCAAATTTTCGTAACTAAAAGTACAAACTTTCCCCCCCCGTTTTCCCCCCTTGGGGGTCGAATTTCGAAATATCCTTTCTCAGTACACAGTTCTCCGCTTAGAGACGAATACACCCTCCAAATTTCAAGTCTGTACGACCAGCGGTTTGGGCTATGCGTTGCCTGTCAGTCAGTCAGTCAGTCAGTCAGTCATCAATCAGTCAGGATAGAGCCTTTTATATGTATACATACGTCATTGTTTATTAATCGTAGTCGTCGCTGTCGTTCGTTGTCGTATTATTTGTCGTTATTATCTATTACGTAGAATGATAATTATCCCCCGTGTAGGTACAATAGATAATTACTAATCATAGTATACAACTAAAATAGTTTTATCTGTTAATTTCTAGTGTATTTCTATGAGTACTTGAAACGATATTACAGCGGAAATACACTAGAAATTAACAGATAAAACAATTTTGGTTACAATAACGCCCGAATCAATCACATACATAGTATACAAAGTAGGTAAGTACTTAGTTCTTTTTCAAAAACTTTGGTTTGATGTGGAAAGTAAAAACTGTGATAATAAGTGGAAACGTAATATCCTCACAAAACAAAATAAATGAAATAAAATCTCGAATAGCTGGAGATATCCGTAAAATGTTTCAATTTTGTAAATAGGGTTGTTAAAAAAATTGCGCTCGGTTATTTTTTTATGACGTCGTAAAGTTTATTCAATTTGGATTAGGTATTTGTCAAACGTTGGTGCAAATAATTTGCTCTATGGTTGTCTTGTTTTTTTTTGTTATATTTTATGACGATAGGGACAAATGTTTTATTCTTCGACCGTACTGTTTGCATTCTGCCAGTGTAAAGTGTATTAGCTGGTATTAGGTATTAATATACGTTTTTGATAGCATTAAGTCAAATAAATCATAAAAACACTGTCAGTCCCACAAAATCAGTCACAGTCACAGTCCGAGATGCCTGAGTAGAATCGTGACGACTGTATCAGTGTATGTGTATCAGAAGCTTTTACGGAGTTTCCGAAAATATACGAAAAAACATAATATATCTACTTAATTTACTTACCCACACTTGTGCACACAATTTTTAAACATGAACTCGAGAATAAATAGGCAGAAAAAACAAGTTTTGGTAAAAACTTGGTGTTTCCTTGTTCCCGACAAAACTCGCATGTTATGTTTTAGCCTATACTTAAAATCAAGAAAAAACGATTCGGCCAGTGTTGCAAGTCTTTATAAACTATTAATATTATTTGCCATAGGTTGCATTTAATAATATGCTTTTTTACATCTGAAGTCTTTAACTACACGTTTTTTTCTAAATATAATGACGATCTCTTGAAACGTATCTGTAATTTATTGTGAATATATAGTAACTGTTATTGAGATTGCTCTAATTGCTCATTGCCCCACAAATTGATTAACTCGTAGGGTCATAGTTCTTCGTAGCATTTGGCGTAGCAGTTCTTGCTACGCCAAGCGACGTCTAAAAGTAAGATAAGATCACTATTCTGGCACTGCTACTGTTAGTGGCAGGCGTGACGCGTACTATCAGGCGTGCATCTTGCTCGTCTCGTCACTTGGTTGTGTAAATAATTTTATAATAAAAGGTAGCGCATGATTTCTAAATTCTAAAACTCTTATTCCAACTGCTTCATTACCATCTAAAAAACTAGTCCCCAGACTTAATTACTAGGTGCTTTAAACGACGCCGTCGCACCTAGAGAGCTGTTTTTCCTAAAATAGTTTCAAGTACGCTCGTCTATCACTTAAATAGATGTGGTACACTAATTTGTTAAGTCTAGCCTCAGGTTCAACAATTTAAAAGCACTCTAGGGACGCCTTTGTGCATACTAATTAGGTTTTATTTTAAAATTGTTAATATAAACATGATTTCGTTGGCTTGCGATAAGTAATTTCATTGCTTAAATAATCTGTCCCTTAAAGCTTGGGCAAAGACGTGACCAGACTAATTTATCCTAATAATTGCATGCTTGAAATTATTAAGTATAGAACCACCTATTCACCTATTCATTTATCTTGATTTTTTCTAACAGTTTAGTAATACTCGAAGGTCGGGCGGGAACTTGAAGTATGTACCATTGGAAATGCCAGTAGCTATAATCTGCCTATATCATGAAAACATCACATAAGCACGTATGGCACACTTTAGCACTAATAAAACAAAATTCTTGTTCGTAAGAACGCACCCTAAAACAAACATTCAAGAAACCCAAATGGTTTTTTTTTGTTGGCATAAGTCTTTACTTACTACGAAAAACTATAAAGACTACTTATACTACTTACTAAACAAAAAACAAAAAGATTAATCTAGACCTTGGAGGGTCTAGCTTTCTCTCTCATCCAAACCGATGAAAGTCTAGAGAAAATACAAATGCTCAAACCAGGCGGCGGCCGGTGGATGTAAATGGTAGGTTGTCGTACAGTGTGGCGGACTAAGGGGGAGGCCTTCGTTCAGCAGTGGACGTCTCCGGGCTGATGATGACTACCAGGCTGCAGCGTACCCAGCATGCTGGCGGCATTGCCACGTTGAATGGCAATGCGTTGGGCCAAATAAACGCCAGTATCTTATGCCCACGGCTTGGCTGCTCTCCGTTATGGTGACGGTATCGTTGACCCATCTTGCCTGGATGATTAAACTCTCTGCTTCCCTTGCATGGGACACCTTATCTTAATGTCACTTTGAAGGTTTTTGGTAAACAGATTAACTTTTTATTAAGTCACACTTGTGTTGTCTTTTCAAGTGAAACATCGCTAAAAACTGAACAACGTTATAAACAGTTCCAGTAAACGTTGAAAAAATTTAATCTAACTTCAAGCGATGTCTCGTAATATGAAACATATTTCTTATTTGTTAAGAAACTTCTTTTATTCAAGAATGTTTGGATTTAAATGACATGGATAACATCAGTTCAGATATCGTATGCGATAAATAGTACTAACTGTCAATTTTTAAAGCTCCATCGAAACATGTTTTTCTACTAGAAATTATAGCGATTCCTTGGAGGATTTAAGAAGAAAGAAAAGTTTTATTAGCGCTTCTATTTGGAATAGCAACGAAAACTATGCAACGAAAAAGCTAGAATTCTTTTCCATTGCATAGTTTCATCGTAATATTTTTTGTGCAGCATCTTTATAATATATACTGGGGCGTCTTTTGATTTAGCAGTCCATGGTTACCAAGTTTTTCAAGTTCATGAGACAAATTTTGAAAATATGAGCGACAAGAATGTGTTATTGAGTCCGGACTTTGACGTTCAAGGCATTTCCTTTGAGGAGGCAGTGGAATTTCCTTCTTCTTTCATCTCACGGTGGAAGATAATAGCACCCAAAAATGTGATCTTTATTGTTCTCTTTACATAAAGAAATCTGAAATTCAGTAGGTAACGTACATTTGAGTAGTTTTATCTACTGTATTTTGGAGCCATAGCTGGTTAAAAGATTTTAATGGTATAGAATAACAGTCTTGTCTTGCCTATAAAGTTAAGTTTGATAGATAGTTTAATTAGGTAGAGTTTATTTGAATATTTTTGTATGAAGTGATTCCACACTTATGGTATTTCTATGTTTTTAAAGCTTAAACAGGAAGCTTCAGGCTCAGGCTTTCAGGCTTCTGAAGCTTAATTGGCAAAGCAGTTGGGATGGAAACCCATAGCGACTGCTCGTATGCAGGTTCGAGTCCTGCCGGAGGTCATAATTTTTCTTCCTGTTTAAGCTTTAAAAACATAGGTAGAGTTTACTTTAATGTTGTTTTGTGATATGGAGAGAAAATAGCTACTAATGTACCTATCTATCTTATAAAGCAGCGTAATGCTGACAATCAATTCCAAGCCGTCCTTCCACTATAGTATCCAAAGTCTTGCTCCATATGTGGATCAGGGGATACATTTTTTCTCTTGAATCCACCGGTGGATCCTTGGATCTTTTGAATCCACCGATGGATTTTGAGGTACATAATTATACTTATTTACCAATATTTTTATCATCAGTCACGGATACACTAGATAATAAAGAGTTGACTCCTCCAAATCATCAGTAAGTACTCTTTTTGTAAAGTTGTTAGATTTTAATATAAACGTAATTTTTAAGCTGAAAAAATTGTTAAGTTTTGAAAAAAACACGGGCGCCGGAGTCCGTGGTACTCAGCAATAAAAAAAAACATGTTTGACTGTTTTTTTTTTCCTTATTTATTGGAATCGCACGTTGTGCATTCTGCCAGTGTCAAGTTTATGAATTTTCAAGTTTTAATATTATAATCAAGTCAAATATGTCATGAAATCACAGTTAGTAACACGAAATTAGTCATAGTCGAGTCCATGTCATGCCCTAGTAAAGTTGTGGCGATTTTACTATGAGCTACTACGGAGTTTTGAAAACAACACGAAAATACATGTTTCACCACATTATATCACTTGCCCACACTCGTGCATGTAATTCAACACTCAATTAATAAAACACCACAATAATCATTAATTCGCGAAAAAAGAGAATAATAGAAAAAATAATAGAATGCAGCGACATGATTTTTCCGTGTTCCCGCCAAAACTCCGACTGTTTGTTTACAGCCAAGAAGATACCTAAGGTTTTTTTTAAATATGGTGACTGTATCTCAAAAGGCTCGTTCGTTTAGTTTTTTCTTTAATGTTGGCATCACACTTTGTGCATTCTGCCAGTGTGAAGTATAATTTTATGCATTTTCAAGTTTTTAGAGTATCCAGTAAAATAATAATGTCTCAAAATCGTAAAGTTGTGGCGACCTTACTAAGCTTTTACGGAGTTTTGAAAACTACACAAAATTACATGTTTTACCACACTATATCACTTGCCCACACTCGTGCATTGTCAACACTCAATTAATAAAACACAACCATAAAAAAATACATTAATTCCCGAAAAATGCACAAATTAAAAAAAAAATTTAGAATGCAGCGACCTACTTTTCCGCGTTCCCGCCAAAACTCCAATATGATTTTGTTGTCCGGGAATTTCAATTTCAATAGCGTTTTTTTAAGAGTTGAAATACTGTTGCACTCACAGGGGCTGAAGGAATTGATTTAAAACTTAGACCTAGGTAAATATTAAAAAAAACATTGTGTTTTTCCTTTGCTCTTTGGCCACAGCACGTTTGTGTGCTACAAAATAAAATGTCCTATACTTATTCTTTTTTAACAGTATTTTTTTAAATCTAGGTAAGTATCAACCTTTAGGTTCACAGCGCTGCGTATTTTTTTTTCTATTAGTTATATATTGTCAGCCAGGATAAAGGCTTAGGACATTTCCTATACACAGGTGGCCCAGTGGTAATGAAGTGCAGTTTTAAAATAAAAGTAAGTATAGGTTATAAGAATTTTAATCTCTCTCTTGTTGTAAAATAGAAGTCCTACCTAGTGTTTTAAAGAATTAGCCTATACTGATAATTTCCTATATGGAAGTGGTAACCTTACGGATCCCTAATATTGAAAGTCAAAAGAAGAATATTTTATTAGAGAAATCTAGCCACCATGAAGACTTCCGCAGTAGAGATTGCTTGAAGCTTCCAGAAGCCGACACGTTCACTGGAGAGCTTCTGTACCAGATGCAGACACAACCATGGGACACCAGATTTGCTTGTAATTCTCGCAACCAGAAGTAGGCACGACATAGGACACCAGGGTTGCTCGGAATTTCAGCTCCCCGAAGCAGGAATACGGGTCTTGGGGCAGAGTTCCCCAAGAACTGGAGCTGGCAACCGTCTAGGGAATCTGAAATAATTTGTGGTGAGAAAAGAAAAGGAACAATGAAAGGCCTAAGGTTTGCCCAGTAAGAGATCAAATCGGACCAACTCGTCCAAAAATTAAGACTGGGTTAAATTTAGTCACGATAACCCCCAGGGCATAAGTATACTTGATCTCAGTACTAGTTGTAGAATCAGAATCCAAAAACAGAATCCCCACCAGGGATGGAAGTCTCCCTTATATACGGATTTTGAAAGTATTCTAGAGCCATTTCTAAAATTCTCTGCAGCCTGAAATTTTGTTCACAGAGCGGAGAGGTCCTATTAATAATATAAAAGACCTTACCCAAAAATACTCCATGTAGTCGAGATTTCCAGGCAAAACTCTACTCACGAAACTACATGGAGACTACAGACGGTCAAATTTGACAACTGTCAAGATTGACAGCGCTTTGTTTACCTAATTTTAAACCAATATTCAAGTAAAACCAATAAGTTATTTCACAATCTAACTACACCAGAAGAATCACAAAAATTCGCTCTCCAATCGATGTAAGTTTCATGCAGATCGAAGAGGTACCAGGAAAATTTATTATTTCCAAAATTAATCCGAAAGCGTCGATCCCGGCACTAGAAGAGCATGAAAGATTCAGCATACGGACCCAAAGAACGCCCGTATGCCGACAAACCAGGAAAACATAGGTTCCTAGCAGGAGAAATCGTGTGAACACGAAAGAAGGAAAATTATAACAACTTGCCCTAAACATACAAGGTAAAAGAAGGCATCTAACTTTCCACAAAGGCCTATTCTAAGACGAACAACATGCCTCAAAAACGAGATGTGAGAAACATTATCCAAATAAAGAAAAGTAATACATAAAAGTGTGTTATTCAAGCATGTTCAGCTATTAGGAAGCTAAACACAGGAATTACCTATAAAATAGTAAGTCAATAAGTACCCGTAAGGAAGCATATCCTTACATTTCCCCAAAAACCCCGGTAAAAAAAAATTAAAATATCTAAGTATTTTAATTTTTTTTTAAAACCGCTTTTGAGAAGTTAGGCACGCAACGATAAAGCGAGAAAACCGAAGAGAAAATCCTATTAAGACCTTATTACCCTTATTGACCTTATTTGAAGGTATTATTAATTAAGTTACTAAGATAATCAAAGAACCAATTGAATCACTAGTCAGAATAGTCAAAAGCATGTTTTTAGTTCATGCAAACAAGTTTTGGAAACGAACAATCGATATGACATGTTAATAGCACAATGTAGGCATTCTTCCATGAAAAACCTATCATTCATATAATTTAAAAATATTAATATATATTTACTATATTCTTTCATACTTCCACACTCATACGGTACCCCAACAGGAAGGCTGAAAAGTTAAAACTTTAACCCCCAATCATGCTAAAACCATTTTGCATAATCCGATAGTCGATATCCATGACAATTTGTAAGATAAGATAAGATTACAAGTAAGTAAGTATTGAAGATAAGAAGATAAGCAGATAAGCAGGAATAATAAAACCTAACACCTATCCTAATATTAACAATAATAATACAATTAATATCTACCACTAAATCTAAGTCTTAAGGTATAACTAAATTAACATTAATAAGAAAAAATATAATAACAAATACTAATAGTATTATATAATAATATAATACTTTAGTAGAAGATAATAACAAACATGTAGACATAGTAAAGTATAGTATGTAGACAAAGTATATATTCATAAGTATTATATAATAATATAATACTTTAATAGAAGATAATAACAAACATGTAGACATAGTAAAGAGTAAAAATAATCATAATTCTGATTGGATAAAGAAAACCCTTCATTGTGTAAGTATTTTTTTTTTGAATTTAGAGAAAAGAAAAAAAAAGAAAGAGAGTAAAATTTGTGGCCCCACGTTGGGCGCCAAAAACTGTAATGAAGTGCAGTTTTAAAATAAAAGTAAGTATAGGTTATAAGAATTTTAATCTCTCTCTTGTTGTAAAATAGAAGTCCTACCTAGTGTTTTAAAGAATTAGCCTATACTGATAATTTCCTATATGGAAGTGGTAACCTTACGGATCCCTAATATTGAAAGTCAAAAGAAGAATATTTTATTAGAGAAATCTAGCCACCATGAAGACTTCCGCAGTAGAGATTGCTTGAAGCTTCCAGAAGCCGACACGTTCACTGGAGAGCTTCTGTACCAGATGCAGACACAACCATGGGACACCAGATTTGCTTGTAATTCTCGCAACCAGAAGTAGGCACGACATAGGACACCAGGGTTGCTCGGAATTTCAGCTCCCCGAAGCAGGAATACGGGTCTTGGGGCAGAGTTCCCCAAGAACTGGAGCTGGCAACCGTCTAGGGAATCTGAAATAATTTGTGGTGAGAAAAGAAAAGGAACAATGAAAGGCCTAAGGTTTGCCCAGTAAGAGATCAAATCGGACCAACTCGTCCAAAAATTAAGACTGGGTTAAATTTAGTCACGATAACCCCCAGGGCATAAGTATACTTGATCTCAGTACTAGTTGTAGAATCAGAATCCAAAAACAGAATCCCCACCAGGGATGGAAGTCTCCCTTATATACGGATTTTGAAAGTATTCTAGAGCCATTTCTAAAATTCTCTGCAGCCTGAAATTTTGTTCACAGAGCGGAGAGGTCCTATTAATAATATAAAAGACCTTACCCAAAAATACTCCATGTAGTCGAGATTTCCAGGCAAAACTCTACTCACGAAACTACATGGAGACTACAGACGGTCAAATTTGACAACTGTCAAGATTGACAGCGCTTTGTTTACCTAATTTTAAACCAATATTCAAGTAAAACCAATAAGTTATTTCACAATCTAACTACACCAGAAGAATCACAAAAATTCGCTCTCCAATCGATGTAAGTTTCATGCAGATCGAAGAGGTACCAGGAAAATTTATTATTTCCAAAATTAATCCGAAAGCGTCGATCCCGGCACTAGAAGAGCATGAAAGATTCAGCATACGGACCCAAAGAACGCCCGTATGCCGACAAACCAGGAAAACATAGGTTCCTAGCAGGAGAAATCGTGTGAACACGAAAGAAGGAAAATTATAACAACTTGCCCTAAACATACAAGGTAAAAGAAGGCATCTAACTTTCCACAAGGGCCTATTCTAAGACGAACAACATGCCTCAAAAACGAGATGTGAGAAACATTATCCAAATAAAGAAAAGTAATACATAAAAGTGTGTTATTCAAGCATGTTCAGCTATTAGGAAGCTAAACACAGGAATTACCTATAAAATAGTAAGTCAATAAGTACCCGTAAGGAAGCATATCCTTACAAGCGCTGCGTATTTTTTTTTCTATTAGTTATATATTGTCAGCCAGGATAAAGGCTTAGGACATTTCCTATACACAGGTGGCCCAGTGGTACAAACTTCCCATACCTTCTTGTATGAACTACAGCGACAATGATAAAATGAATGGACGGGAATTAAGCGCACGGATTTTGAAGACTATATGTTGAGCGTCGGCTCTCCACTCGCTTCAGTCATACTCTGTCTTTGCGAGTTGCAAGCCGTATGATACGACAATACAAACTTCTAATACATGCACATGTGTTCTCTTTTTGTCATGCGTAATTAGATTCGCTTTCTCTATTTTCCGACAAATGTAATATACATACTTTTAGCTATGCTAGATGGCTTAGGTATGCTTGATTGTGTTGTCTTGTTAATTTTGATCGATTTGGAAGCGCTGGGCCTGTCCATTCCATTATAACCGTAGCTGATGAACTAGGGCAAAATGTCACATGTCTTTAGCTGTTCCATACATTTTTCTGAGAGTATTTTTTTTTATTAGTTACACGTCAAAATTATGTACTGAGTAACCATTAAAATATCACTTGCCTAGAAGCAGTATTCTCAAAAAACCGTATTTATTATTAACCTTGAAGATAACAGTGGCTTAGTACGGCTCCACTTGCCTAAGAATCGTTTTAAATTAAGTATCCTCAAAGGTTTAAAACAAAGCGCTACAGCCAGAGAAGCAACTTGTTAGTAAGAAAAGAGGTAAAGGAAACTGCGGAGGTTTTATTTTAATTTCTGTCTTTTCTTGAGAACTAGATTGTAACAAAATAATGACGAGCAGGCAATGGGATAGAATTTTATAATTTATAGCACATATACATTGAGTTAGTGTAGGAATACATTTTGTTGAAGGCCTCAAATTCTGAGTTGATTGTTTATACCTTAAGAAGCTCACGCTTACACTGAGGTTATAGGTTTAATCCTGGGCCCGTATCAACAACGTTTATGGAGTTTATGTACGGATTTTCATACGACTGGCTTTTCGGTGAAGGAAAATATCATGAAACCTGCATACGCCCGGAGAAGAAACGCAATGACGAACAATTTGTAAACCATATCATAGTAAGGGTGGTTCATAGTAATGAGTACAGTGCTCTCCTTTCGGCTTAACACTAACGTTTCGTGTAACCATAATACATAAATAAACCCTGTATATAATTCCGAGCCTACAATAACAATTCTTAATAGATCCGTTGCCAATCACATGCAGTACAAAAATCAGCGAACAAAACACCTCGAAAATACCTCCATCATATCAGGTCTCCCTCTTACTAGGGAGGGGTTGCCATAATCCCCACGCAGCGCGCAGCTTGGCAGGCGCCTTGGGGATCGCAGAATGCTCACCACCGTTAACTAAGTTATCGCTGCTGCCCGTCTTCCGGTGGTTCTAGATGCAGTTTTAGGACATACCCAAGTCCCAAGACGCAATGTTGAAGGGCAATGTTACCAGATAAATTACTGGGCATAAAGAGATTTGACATCTAATATCTCAGCGTAAAAAAGGCTAATAATGCTATGTACAGCTGTACCAGAATGAGAAGAAATTAAATAAAATGGAACTAAAAGTTTTCAATACAAAATATTATTTAGTGTTGCCAAGTTATACGTCATTTAGAAGAGTTTGCGTAGAAAGTAGCGCCGCCATTTTGTTTCTACTCTTTCTGGTACAGCTATAAGTGACTGGTTGTCCGGCACGACTCAAACAGCAGTTGAACGTCACCGACAGTTGAACATCACCGTGTATGTAAACTGGTGCAGCGGAGAGCTTTAGATGTGCCGCGATCGAGCTGCTGGTGCAAAATCCCCTGTTTTATTGATCGAAGATGATTCATATAAGAAACATCCTGTATAAATCTTCGAAGTATATTCTTTAAATCATCCACAAAACACTAAAACAGGCCTAAAAATTCTACTAAGAACTAGATATTTGTACTTGTAATATTGGTCCTATTTCGCACTAAACAACATCAACATTCCTTTACCAAGTTATCGGAAATACGTAAAGTTCCTAAAGCATTTCCATAGATTGTGTGTGAACTATTGTTTGCTCAAATCCTTGGATTTGGGGTAACAATGCCCTGGAGACGTTTTCTAAGACCCTTGCTTACGGATACTACTCTCGTAAAGGAAATAATATTCTACTAAGTATTTAAAAATAAAATAACACAAAGTTCTATTATTATTAACGGGATATGGGATTATGTTGTGAAATGAGCTCCCGACATAATCACGATAAATATCCCGTTAATAATAATAGAAATTTAGTCAACAACTGTGATAGTTTAAAACAAAATAACTCATTTTTTATTACACCAATAACGGAAAATATTTTGAGACTAATTTTTTTCGAATTTGTGCCGTTTTTCTCACTTTCTTTTGTAACATTTTTTTATTTTGCAATAGTAAATAAGTAAGTTTGTATAGACTGAGTGACGAGCCAGACAGAGAGAGAGAGAGAGTTAGCCCGAAGGTAAGCTATATTGTTGTTATATAATATAGAAACGTAGAACATACAACTGGAATAATTTACGTGTCATCCGACCCACGGAAGCGCTCAGTGAAAGGAAAACAAGTAATCATTTAAAATAATTAACAAAACTTTAAAGATAAAGTCGTGTGGAAAATATAAGTAAATATGTTACATTAGTTTTTCGCATTAAATGTTCACGTTGTCGTATTTCCGTTTTTTCTCCAGTCGAGAAAGAATATCAAATTCAGACACCGTTATAAGAGTTCGTACGAAATTCTATATCCAAAACATTGGAGGCTCTATTGAGCCTGTATCCTGCCGGATACGCAGCCAAAGCGTCTCTATTTATCAAATTAGATGTCTTACCATGTACATAGAAACAACCTTTTTGACCTGCTTTTTTTTTGGAAGTCTATGGAAAGTTTAAGAACACGAACTAAAGTTCGTGTTTTTAAGATTTCCATAGAAAATAAAGGTTTTGGTACCGGGCAAAGCCTTTATTAACTACAACAAACTACAATGACTACTTAGCCTACTACACAACAAAAAACAAAAGGATTGTATACAGATTGATGTATTTTGGTACCTACTCTTCGTATATTATGTATAAACGACTATTTCTTTAATTATGTTTAGCACAGGGACTTAATCGCGCACAAAACATTTTTTTTATTTACCTCGACGTTATCATGTTTCAATGGCCGTGGTCACGAGCTGACTGAACTATTTCTTATTTGCTAACTATTTCTTTGATATTATGGTCTTATAATACCATCATCATGCCCACCTTAGAACCTAGTCTTGGACCTGGGTATGTCCTGAAACTGCAACGTGGGGATTATGGCACACCTCCCTATTAAGGGGGAGGCCTTCGTTCAGCAATGGACGTTTTCTGGCTGATGGGTGGGGGTCCACCTTAAATCATTGATGGACTAAGGTGGACTTTTCAAAATATGGGCGTTATTCTACCCAGTCTTAGGGCTTACTGGATCCGATGGCACATCGTTCGAGTACCTACAGGTTGTGTCGGCAGCTTCACTGTGTTAAGAATAATAAAAGAATAAAGCCCCGTGATACAACGTGTGTTACAAACAACAAATTTCGTGTGTAGAGCCTCTATTAGCCTTCTTAATTTTAGAACAAGACAAATATTGAATATGCCAAAATTACCTAATAAATGCTTACTATGGTGTCAGCAAAGCATAGGATGGGCCCGACACAGAACCGGTGTAACGGACAGGCCAAGAAGCCATAGATAATTAAAGTAGGTATCGTAAGTATAATAACATTTTCTTTTTCTGTTAGAGTATTATTAGCGTGGGGTATAAAATGTTGGATGATAATTATAATAATAAAACGCTTTAAAAAAAAAATACAACCGACTTCAATTTCGAATACCTGGATGACATCATATTTTCCAGTAATTTTGGTTTATTCGAGTAATTTTGATCTACAAATACAAACATCTTTTTCTGTTAGAGTATTATTAGCGTGGGGTATAAAATGTTGGATGATAATTATAATAATAATACGCTATAAAAAAAAATACAACCGACTTCAATTTAGAATACCTGGACGACATCATATTTTCCAGTAATTTTGGTTTATTCGAGTAATTTTGATCTACAAATACAAACCAAACTACTGAACCGATTTTGATAAAATTTATATGAAATCACCTGTGAAGAATTACCTACCAAACATAAAAAAAAAACATCAAAATCAGTTCATAATTGGCAAAGTAATCGCGTAACATACATATTTTATATTAAAAAAAAACATACAGTCGAATAGGCTATATGACCGGTTTTTATTTATTGTTCTATTTAAAATGTGGTCCATAAATATAGCTGAAAACAAAATGAAAATCTGATCAAAAATAAGCAACTTTTATGCATTTTAATATCATGCTAGACAGAGAGGAGATTATGACGTCACTTCTCTGTACGCCATATAAATTCTATTCAGACAAGTATGGCGCACAGAGGCGTGACGTCAGTTTTTGTTTTGTGGTACAGGGACAGACTTTTCTCAACCAAAAACTTTAAACGCTTATATATCAGAACATTAATAACCAATTAAAATTATTGTTTCAAAAACATGTTATATTTACTTAAATTCTTCACCAGTGCTATTGGTTTCAACGTTATAAACATCTGTCATCTACCGTCGGTTGAAAATAACGGTCATTTATCCACCGTCCACGATCCCCAAACTAGCAGTTTTTATTATGATAATTACTAGAATATCGGTTTTTTTTCTTTATTGAACCTACACCTCAATCTCGGCTTTGGCTCCTACATTTAGTCAAAGGCTCAACTGGCTGCGAAAAAGCTGGGTATCCTCCCGAAGGTGCTAAGGTATTCCACGTCGGAACAGTTCCTCTTATTGTACCAAGCACAAGCTCGGTCGTGCATGGAATACTGCTCACACCTTTGGGATGGATCGGCCAAGTAGCAGCTTGAGACGTTGGAATCAATCGATAAACGTAGCAAGATAATTATTGGCAAGGACTGGCGGTGTGACTGGTGGAACGGTTCGACCAAACTACAAAGATCTCTAGATCTCCAACGAACAGTAGCTAACCTATCGGAATTTTTGTATTTGGAAACATTTCGGAGAGTGTGCTTCGGATTTGTATAACTTTATTCCCCCCTGCTCATTCTTCTATCTGAAGGCCAGGGGCCGTACCGTGAACTACTTAAAGTGGGACCGAATAGGCTCAGCTGCCGACGCAGCCACGCAGGACTGTGAATTTTATCGCCTCGCAATAAGGTTCGCGGTCGCGCAGTGTCGGCAGCTGAACCTATTCGGTCCCGCTATAAGCAGTTCACGGTACGGCCCCTGGTCCTCGAAAATGCGACACCATTTCATGATATAAATACCAAAAGCTTACGAAACGGGTTGATTCCACTTTAATTTTTTAAACTGTTAAGTGGAATTACGTTGCCCGAGTGGGAGTTTCCCTATAGTTACAATCTGGCTCCATCGTAGATTGCATTATTGCATAATATCAGGCGAGATGGTAGTCAAATGCAAGCTTTTATTACTTTAAAAAAATAAACTTTCCAGACTTGAGAGGTTTTCCCGAACGTCATCTAAGAATAAAAATTGTGATCCGAAGAAAAGTCTAGCTTTACAAAATCCTCCTTTCATGTAAGATTCATATCTAACCGGTGGCGCATTGTAGGCTAGAACTCTGATTAATGATTATAGTCTGAAGCCCTATTCTATTATAGAAGCTTCTATTTTCTATAGAAAATCAAACTCATGAATGTAAGCACTAAACTAAGGGGATCTGTTCACAGTCATTCATGATTTACGTTCAACTATGAATGTAAATGGTATTTTAGGTATAATTATGATCATTTTCGTAATTGATGTAAGTAGTTTCCCTGGAGAAAGATCAGTGAAAAAAGAAGTGTATAGTGGGTAGAAGGCGACACTCGTGGTTAATACAAACTTGGTTAAACTTACTTTTACAAACCGGGAGCCACGGATAGTCCGTAATGCCGGGGCTGCATGCTGGACAATGAAACCGTAGAGCATGTGCTGTGGCAGTGCAAAGTCACAGAACCAACAAGAATTGCTACCGGATTGCATGAGGCAGCTTTATTCCGCAACGGCTTGTACGCTTCTCATTATCATCATCATTATCGTGTACACTTCCATCTAACCCACTGGAGTTACTATTCCAGCGGCCCAGAGCCTCGCTCCGTTATTTCAAGGAGCTGGGTTGGCTCGGGTAGACTCTGGCGGGGGAAATGCACAATACACCCCAAGCGGGACGTCAGTGCAGGACTTATCGCCCCCACATTGAATAAGAATAAGAATATGATCATTTTCGTAATTGATGTAAGTATCCAGGGAAAGATCAGTGAAAAAAGAAGTGCCGGTAGAAGCAAACACTCGTGGTTAAGAACATACTCGCATGGTTCGGCTGCACCACTTCGCTCGTCAGAGCAACAGCTTCAAGTCATTAGCCATTTTATTAGATGTATAACCAGTATAACCTCTGACAAAAGCGGAATTTAAAGAGGAAGAAGTATGTACGTATGTACCTGCATTATACAAAGTATGCATATTAATCTATGCAAAACTCCGCTGTATAATTTATTAAACTTTTCGCTGCTTCCTTAGTGCTTCATTATCATCATCATCGAGTGGACGTCTCCGGGTTGATGCCCGTAGACGTCCACTGCTGAACGAACCAGCACACCGTACGACAACCTGCCATATGCATCCACAGGTTGTACGCGACATTCACGATGTCGTCGGACCACTTAGTGGAGAGCCTACCTACGCTGTGTCTTCCGGTTCATGGTTGCAACTCAAGAACCTTTGTTACCGATCGGTTATCAGTTATTCGAGCAATGTCATTGCCCATTGCCACTTCAACTTGCAAACCCAAAGAGCTATGTCGGGGACTGGTTCTTTGGCGAATATATTCGTTCCAGATTTTATCGCGCAATTTAACTCCGAGCTCCTCCATTGCCCGTTGTGTGACTCTGAGTTTCTCCAAAAGGCCAGCAGTTAAAAACCACGTTCCAGTTCTGTATGTCACCTTAGTGCTTAACTAACTTAACGAGATGGCAATAAAACGCAAGCCTATAAATAAAAAAAACTATTAGATATACTTTTGTAGTGGTGGGCTCTATTGCAGAGTCCTCCTGGGGAAGTACCTACCTTTGCAAATTTTTCTACTGCCCAGTAGGAAGCGTGCAAGCATTACTGTATTTTGGTTTGAAGGGTTCGTTAGCAAGATTACCAGATAAGATAAATTACTGGGCGTAAAAAATTTGCGCAGCGCAGGCGCAGGATTTTATTCACAAGTTCACATTTCTGGCACCACGCTGACGTCTCGCTCATCTAGACACTGGAGCGTGCTTTTGACGTATAATGTTTCATCATTAACTACGCTAATTACTGTTTTCCCGCTAACCACTGTGTCTCGTCTTCAGCGCGACATATTTTTCGGTCCTGTACCAGTCTCGTTCTTTGCTTTTCGGCCGCCTTAATAATGTCGACCGAGCAGCGAGCTTATCACAACATATTTATTACTCTGCTCGCAGTGACAAAATAACATTGTTTTAGTTAAAAACTACATTTCACACGAGAAACCACACGTATAACTAAACGTACATCAATTGCTTTTTCGCCTAAATTTCGTGCAAGACCTTGGATGAATTTATTAAGTCTGTCCGTGAATATAGCCCCTAACAAATTGATCGATTTCCGTCTGGATATGTGTGATTATGCTCTCTTGCCGCCGAATTGCGGCCAGTAAACAAATATTGCGTGCGATGTATCGAGGGAGTAACCAAATATGTATTGAAATGTGAGCCCCGTGATTTCGCATCTGATTTTCAGATTATCTACAGTATCTAGGATGTAAATGATCATATTATTATGTCATACTTAATACTTAAAAAAAAACAACAACTGACTTCAATTTCTTTTACCTGGATAACATATTTTATCCAGTTATTTTGATTTAAAAACCAAACAACTGAACCGATTTCGATAAAATGTACCTTCACATACAAAAAAAAAAGAATCATCAAGATCAATTCATAATAATTGGCGGAGTAACCACGCAACAAACATTAAAAAAAACACTCCTTTTTTTAAGTGGGCTGAGAAATGAATAGAATTTCTTAATAAAACGCAAGTCACGAGCTTATATACTTACCTGTGTCATGGATAAGTAAAAAACATGATAATATTTAGTAAGTAGTCATGTGGTAGTTATAGTGTGTATAACCAAGACACTTTCATTCTTGCCGAATACGCTTCAGGAGGAGTCAGCGTTATTAGCTTCTGCGCTAGACGAAAATATAGAGCGTGCGTCATAGATAAGTAAAAAACAGGATAGTGTGGAAGAGATAATAAGTAGTATCTAGACACTCGTTTTTGCTTAAAAACACTATTTAATATACGAAACTTCATTTAACTTCTATGCAATACAAAAATGAAGTA
The DNA here is from genome assembly GCA_905404285.2 of Erannis defoliaria. Classification (NCBI taxonomy): domain Eukaryota; kingdom Metazoa; phylum Arthropoda; class Insecta; order Lepidoptera; family Geometridae; genus Erannis; species Erannis defoliaria. Next base: position 5,210,219 of record FR990076.1, read on the forward strand.
CGTAATAGTATCGTACTCCTGGGTATGTCCCTAAACTGCAACCAGATCCACCGGAGGACGGGCAGTAACATCCTGTTGGTTAACGGTGGTGAGCATTCTGCGTTCCCCAAGCCGCCTGCCAAGCGTAGGGATTATGGCAACACCCCTCTATTAGGAGGCCTTCGTCCTGCAGTGGACGTCTTATGGTTGACGACGAATAGTATCTTACATTGTTTAACTCTAATAGCGTTTTTAAGTAAGGTCCTTTGTATTTCTTCAGTAGCTGCTAGCTACCTTTTACGTTGAGCATTAGTAATATTTATAGTTAGAGCTTGTTCATTAGTCGAATCTTCCATTGGTCTCAAGCTCTAAGGCCGAGTAAACCGTCAATAAGCCAATAAGAGCCAACATAGCAAACAATGGAAAGCAATCATCCCTCACAAGACACGGCCCTCGCTGAGTTAAGCTCAGTATAAAGTCTGGTGGTGCCTTTGAGGTATTGTACGTACATTGTGTATCAGTGTAGTACTAAATGATACACCGTCATGTGTGATGTCTTTCAATTGTATCAGAACCGAGTATACGGTATACAGGGTTAGCCCTAATCAGTTAGCACCCTTTTAAAGGCATATTTTGTACATCAAAACAGACAACTTTTACTATCGGGCCATCATAGCAATCGCGAAAAAAATGCTGTTCCATACAATAAGTTCATCGAACTTGGGCAAAATGTAAGGAACAGCTGTTTTTTTTGCGTTTTCATTGTTGGCCCGATAGTACGAGTCTTTTGTTTTGATGTACAAAATAGAAATAGAAAAGACTTTATTTGTGACAAAAACATAACACACGCAAAAACAACAATTCAGACAATTAAACACAACATATTAATTGAAATTAATATTTTTGAAATTATAATTATAGTTGAATTGAATGTATTTGTGAATTCTTGTCTTAGTTATTTAAGTTGACATTCATTATTATTGTTTTTCTATTCAATTATTATGTGACTTTTAATCTATTATTATTATTATTTTTAGTCATGAATTTTATTACTTTGTTTCTTTTCTACGTAATCGATTATTATTATTGTATGTACTGCTGGCTTGTCACACGCCTTGGCGTAGCTGTAAGTGTGACAAGCAATTAATAAATAAATAAATTAAAGAAATTAAACCTAAACATATACACCAATATGCCCTTAAAAGGATGATAACTGATGAGGACTAACCCTGTATAGCTATTACTATGATTAATAGTAGTATTGAGTAGTTAAAAACTGCTAGATAGATTAGTACTTCACAAGAATGGAACTCACTGCTGCCTTCCCTAGTTCCTGAAAATTCATTCAAGGCCTCTTCAAGGCGTGAATAGATTTCTTGTAAATGAAGATGAGCTGAATATACATTTTAAACTCATCTGAGATAGAGTTGGCAGTGCACTTTCTTTTGACATTGTCCCCATTAAAAATTCAACGATACTGCCAACACCGCAACACTAAGCGCTAACATTATAATAAAATCTTACGCGCTATTAAAGCGAGACCATAACATTTTTAATTTCATAAAATACAAGTGTCTTCCCTTGACGCTAACTGAGCATTTTCCGGAGCCGAAAATGTTTGAGCGTATACTATGTTTGAACTAATATTTTTTTATATATGAACAACAAGTTTTTTTTGCAGTTAGTGGCCTTTGTCCTGATATAATAGATCTACAAAACAACAAAGGCCTTATCACTGAAAAAACTCGATAAAATTTGGATCTACGGTTCTCGAGAATCATCAGAATCACATGAAAAAACCGAATTCCGTAAACACCAAATTCTGGAGCGCTGGAACCTTTTCTTAAGCTTGGACGGTTAGCAATTAGTTTTAACGGTATTTCGTGGTGAAAACGACGATTTGGATTAATTAGTGAGGAAGGGCGATTAAAGGTAGAGCATCCGTAATACGGAAGTTGCCGTATCTGTTACCTTGGAGGAGCTTACTGTGTATTTAAATTGTTTATGTATGTAGTAAAAAAAATTAAACTTACAGTTTTGATGAAAAAATTCATTAAAATGAATGAAATTGGATAATTATTGACTGCGACTCACATAATGGAAAGCTTTGTCATTTTCCATCACGCGGTAAATTGAATCACGCAAATTGACCGACAATGTAAACCACGTATACTTAATTAGAGATTATTTGTTGCAGCTTCTTGTGTTATTATAAAAACTGACGTGGTTTTGACACATTTTAGTTTTATTTATACGGGAATACTCACGTTTAATTAAATCGGATACTCCGACTATAGTTTCGATCACAACCTTTTTCAAAGAGTGAAAACAGAGCCCGACGCGCATGCAGCTGCGTCCTGCTTAGCACTGAGGTGCTAAGTGCTGAGGTGCCGAGAGTGCACACTTGCAATGTGTATTTCACATGTACCTACATAGACAGCCTGTTCTATCATAATTATATTGAAAAAAGAATGAAAATCATTGAAAGAATGGAAAAATCCTATTGGCGCCTGAACCTCACTATTTCATGTTTTATTTTTATAAAATCAAGTAACGAGATGAGCAAGATGTTAGCCTGGTGGTAAGCGTCTCACCTGCCACTAACAATAGCAGTGCCAGAATTGTGAACTTGCAAACACAATCCTGCGCCGCACTGCACTGCGCTCGTCACCCTGAGATAATATATGTTAAATCTCTTCATACCCAATGATTTATCTGGTAACATTGCCCTTCAGAGCAGAACACAGTAATGCTTGCACACCAAACGGCGGTTTAATAACTGGCAAAGGTGTGGTACTTCCCCAGGCGGACTCTGCAGTAGAGTCCTACCACTACATAATGTCCGAATAGTTGAATGTAATTAATTGACAATGCGGTACGAACGTACAGTCTTATTACTTATTGAAATATTTTGTCCTTAATTAGTTTATTTTTATTTTAAATGTTGATATTCTGATATCGCATTCAGTGTAAAATCATTACTTTAGAAGAAACTACCTTATACTATTTATGTCATATTTGTTATTATAGTAAGACATTATTAGACTTCATTTTTTTAACTTTATTATTACTTACAAGGAAATGTGATGCATACATTTACATTATCACATCATTAGGTTGTATTTACAAACGAAACGTATCATCACCGTACGCACCATTAATGTGCCATCGACGATACGCTCTTAACTGCGACATTAGCTCACGAACCACCTCATGTGTAAAAATAGAAAATGTCACAGAGAAGCAGCTTCAAAGGTAATCAAAGAACAGTTTTAAAAGTCGCGCATGAATCAGCAGCCTGATTATATTAAACGTCAAGCGTCGATCAGAACTATGTGGTGATTGTATAGTTTTTCTAAAATCAAGCAAACTATATTTTTTCGGTGTTCACCATGTGTACTCAATTACTCATACATCACTCAGAACACACAAACATAAACAAGTAGATATATACATAATTATAAGTAGAAGATAACATTGTACTTCTACATTACAGACTTCCGGTCCTTTATAACCGACATCGCTAAGAGCCAATGCGACCACATTTATCAACCACAAACATGAACTGTCTTATGCATAAAACACGAATAGTAGATTACTGCACCGAGCGCATACACTAGTGTTATGTTGGTGCCCGAACGCACGCGAGGGCACTAAATTAACACAAGTGCATTAATTACTCGCTAAAGGTCTTTTTCTTTATCATCTACTTTTTTTCAACTACCAATCTACTTACCGTGATAAAATATACCTACCTACCTATAAAACACACTTTCGGACAGTGATTTTACGCCTTTCTAAAATTTTCATAAGCTTTTAAATATTTATCCCGCGACTTTTGCGGCAAAAAGTTATTAACAATTTCATATGCAGCTGTTTTTATACTTTCTGGAGTTGAATTCATATCGCTATCGCTGTCTATTTACATTTTTTTTTACTTTTCTCGCTAAATATGAAGAATAAAAATTTTCCAATGGTAGGTACAAAATGCGCGCCAATCGTTTTTTTTTTCACCAAGTCGGTTTTATTCCGCCGATTTTTTTTTCAGCCAGTATCTTCTTGATCTAAATACAAAAAGTTATTCATACATTTTATATTAAACTTAATGGGAGACATTTAGCATCTGTGGTAAATTTAAATCTAAATAAAAACAGTGCAATAATGAAAAACTGTGAGATGAACAATAATGAGATTTCTGCCCTGTTTTGGTTCTAAGCAAAACTGTGTGATTTTGTAGTGAATAATGATAACACTACTGCGTAGGCGGAAGCAAACAATATTTTTGTCCCATTTTTGCTAAAAAGTGTTTGTCTTTCTTTTTCAAACTAATAACGTAATTCGAAAGAAATTTGACAAAACACTTTTTAACTAAAATAGGTTTGAAATACGTTTTAGCGTTCTATGCACTTATCAGTTAGTCTATACTGTCATTATAGGAATTATTTTGCGGTGAAAAATATATCAGAAAAAAGTCCAATAACAACCAATTTAAAACCAATTTTTACTATTCTTCTGTACATTTCCTACTCAGTATTGTATACCTAGTAGGAGTAGGTATTTCGCCTCAACTCGCGAGCATTTCCCACTAGAACTGTAACGACACCATTAGTACCTGAGATGTTAACCGTAATATCTCCGTAATTACTAAAATATTTTATCAAGGTCTTTTCACAGTACGTTCCTGCTGAAAATAAAGCTAAATACGTTTCTTTTCAGTAGAAAAATACCAACTTTTTTATAGTTTTAAAGAAAATGTCTAACAAATTGTTAAATAGAATCGATAACAAAAGTTGAAATGAAGATAAGCATGCTCGAATGCTAAGCCTTCATTATTTTTCCGGAATATAGACAACAAGCTAGAGTATTGAAAACTAAAGGTTAATATAAAATAAATACTTGCGTTTTGCTATATAGACATCATAAAAACATTATACCTTATTATTAATATTAAAACTAATGATATGATATGAAAATAATTTTACTTTATATAAGACCAAAGATAATAATTATAATACTATACTAGACAGGAGTAAAAAAAATATAGGGCCACCTATAGAATAGTTTAACACTCTTATTTTGGGCCACTGTTGAGAAAAAGGAAGAAAGTACTTAAAACTTTTGTTTTTCTATATGTTTTGGGCAATGTACATAAATAGCTGCTTTGCCTCGCTAGAAAATAAAAGCCAGCCGAAATAAAGGCCAGCGTGTAGACTTTACGAATAATTAATTGCTTACGTGCGGTTTTATCCAATATTCAGATTAAATCATTCTCGCTAATATTATAATATTTTTTAAAATTTTATAATTTATTTAACATATCTAAGCTTCATTTAGTAGAAATGTTTACATTTTATCGTATTCACTTAAAATGTTGAATGCATCACATGAAAAGCGACCCGTTCGCTCTTTGCCTATTATTCCTTGCAAGTTATTGTAGTCGACGAGAAAGCCGGTGAAGCGAACGCGCTCGGTGTTTGTCAGATAAATAAGTTTTAACGATAAACAAGTTTCAAACACGATACATTTATTCACAGTATGAGATTTTACAAAGAAACTATTTTACATATGACATCGGCAAAAACTCAACTTATGTGATGCCATAATTATATAATTACAGCAAAGAGTTTTCATAAACAGAATGAGTACGGCACCCCATATTTATAAGTGTGAGAAACGCCAACTCTGTTATACTTATTGTTATAAAAGAAACAGATTGATGAATAGATATTAAAAATTATACATGTTATGACTGTGATAGGTAACCATTAAAGGACATGTTGAGACATTTTAACCATCTAGATAAAACGAGGTACGATGGCTGTCTATTATTTCAAAGCACTTCCATGACGAATAAATAAAGGCCGGATGTTTGGAAACAGAGAACTGAAAATACTTATATTGGATTTGTTAAGACTAATAAATGGTAAAATATTACGCGTCTAACATGTAAAGATTTCTGTAGAGAATTTAATATAAATAGAAAGTTAAGTAACGTTTTTCTATTATCCTTACATTTCCTTAATTTTTTGTTTGGAAAGAGCAGCAGAGGAGTCAAGGGTACATTATGGATGAGTTATGATAATTATTTAAAATAATACAGACGGGATTTAGGACTAGTTAGATAATTATTAAAAAAGGTTGAGTTATGATAATAAATTAAAATAATTCAGACGGGATTTAGGACTAGTTAGATAATTATTAAAAAAGGATGAGTTATGATAATAAATTAAAATAATTCAGACGGTATTTAGGACTAGTTAGATAATTATTAAAAAAGGTTGAGTTATGATAATAAATTAAAATAATTCAGACGGTATTTAGGACTAGTTAGATAATTATTAAAAAAGGATGAGTTATGATAATAAATTAAAATAATTCAGACGGGATTTAGGACTAGTTAGATAATTATTAAAAAAGGATGAATTATGATAATAAATTAAAATAATTCAGACGGGATTTAGGACTAGTTAGATAATTATTAAAAAAGGATGAGTTGACCAACGATCAGTAACAACCCAGAAATTCTAATGCTATTTAAATTTAACAATGGCGTCATGATCTAGCGATATAAAAAAATTTGACTCGTTATTTCAATCAAAACGTCGTCGCATTGCAAACATGGCAATACCATGTAGACTTTTGCACTAGTGTGAGTGAATAGATTTACAGTCTTATCTATATGTTTACTTCTGGTTATTTACTGCTTAAACAGAGATATAGACGTCATTAAAATGATAGAAATCGGCGGCAAATGAAGCGAAACTTCAGAATAGGCGTCGATAAAGTAAGCGGTAGCTCTAAATAACATTGTCTACTCACATACTTATAGGTGTAACAGCAAGAACATTTTGCGTGCCTGCGGGGCTAAAGTGGTTACTTTAGCCCTTCTACGCGGAGCGAAAGAAACCACTTCCGCCCCGCAGCGGCACATAATATACCCACCACGTGAGCAAGTAAAGAAGCCTCAGATCTCATGTTTGTCACCCTCGGTTTCGGCTCGGGAGACAATATACATGAGATCTGAGACATACCTTACTTTTGCCACAGAATACTACGTACAGAAAGTTAACTGCGCAAAGGAATTGAAATAAATAAGGACTCTATCTACTAGGCAATAAAGTAGCAATTCAACTCGCACAGCCCTAGATACCGCTCGCTATATTTACCTAGATATACCGCTCTCTTTCTATCACGTATGCTTAGTTACGTGCGACGAGGCTAGCGTGCGGGCGTTCTGACTTCTGCCTTGCATTGTCCACCCGGACGGAGCGCCGGCCGAACATACCTAAACTGCGGAGTGACACGGAGAGCTTTTGCTCCTTAGGTGAGTACTATTTGGAAGCAAAATATAAGCATGGCAATAAGCTTCATCAAAAGACAAGGAACAAGAACTGCTCGTGTATGCCATAGGTTTATTTTTCTTAAGAAGTAAATACGTAAAAAACAAACCGTTTATATACAATCGTATAAAAACACACGCTACTGACAAAATAAAGATTCCAATCTCTTTGAAGAAGTCATCGGATGCTTTCGCGATGGTTTGAAGGGAAAAGATTATGTATAAACAGTATTCTTCGGCCAATTTGACGAATGAGAAAATCTACTTCGACTCATTTATTATTCATAATTTGTAAATAGAATTATACGACAAGTATGCCATTTCAACAGAATTATCATAATCATAAGCGACAAATGCGATTTAGAATTTTAAGATGTATTTTTGTTTTGCAAGGTGTATTTTTATTAAGTTAAGAAAATATTACTTACGCATGGATTTTTTATTAAAAGTGAAACATGTTTAAACTGTTTATATTTTTGCTGTGATCATTTAGGGGATATTTTCCCGGATTATTTTACGGTTCGGACTAGATAAACTACATTGAAAACAAAATTGTGTAAGCCACAAAATCTTGTATTTCTATGTAGTACATAAACACAAACAACCATTTCGCTCTCAAGGAGAGAGGAAATCAACTCGACTCGGTAGAACTTATCGAGAAAATAAAAAATCTTTACGAGTGGCTATGTCAAGGAAAAATATTTCTATTGATTGACACAATTACCTCATCTTATCAGGATTATTAAGACCCACATCTTGAGCGACCCGGACGACCCCATCGCCGTCATCACCTCGGCGGCGCTGGGCTCGCCCGATCCGACCACTCGTAGCAACAGGAAGTATTCCGTTTTTGGTATAAGCGCCGGTTACCTGAGGCGCACAAACACGCACCGACCTCGCCGGCGAGATCGAGGACTCCCCAGATCTGTCAGAAGATCGGTTAGATTCTCTCCAAATAGTCAACCAAATCAACCTACTACCCCCAGGGTACACCACTTCTGGGATGCCAGGGCAAGTCTGACCCCACTCCCGGCGACGGCCAAGCCGAGGTTCGTCCGTCTGAGGTGCCCTTAAGCTAGTCGCCTTTAACCTAAACTAGGCCTAGCGCCATTTGCACTTGCCTAAAGTCCGGTGACGCTGTAGAGGCCATCTGAGGCCAACAGCATCAGTCATTCACAAAAGACCTAAGCGCCTATTCACAGTGGATATTCCCAGAATGCGCACTAAACAGTTCGATTCCACATTTTTCTTCGCACAGCAAGCAGCAAGCATAGTCGGTGTTTCCCGTAAAGTACAATACGGATGTCTTTAAATCTAGAGTAAATAAGTTCATCCTAGGTAAATGCTCTATCTAAAACAGCATCGGGCTTAAAATCAGGAAGGATCAAGATTGGGTTGAAATGGTGATGGTACATATACATAAACAAATAATACACTTTAAAAAAAATGCAACCGACTTCAATTTCGACTACCTGGATGACATCTTCATATTTTTCTGATATTATTCCAGTAATTTTCATTTAAAAACCAAACTACAGAACCGATTTCGATAACAAAAACCAATTTTTAAAATCGGTCCACAATTGGTGGAGAAATCGGTGAACATAAATAAAATTTAAAAAAAAAACTACATACAGTCTCGAACATAGAAATTTTGAAAATTATAGTAAAAAAGGTAATTTTGTTTACCTTACCCAAAATGGTCTATAAATTGACCTTTTCGTTCGCTATGATCTGCCCGGAGGACGGGCAGCAGCGTCCTCTTAGTTAACGGTGGTAACACTGCGATCCGCAAGCAGCTTGCCAAGCGTGGGGATTATGGCAACCCCTCCCTATTAAGGGGGAGGCCTTCGTCCAGCAGTGGACGTCTTCTAGCTGATGAGTGAGTGAGTGACCTACATCGGGCCAATATTATAAACGTAACAATAAAATATTTTACGATAAACTAAGTCTTGAATCGGAGCACAAAATCAATACAATAAACGTTTATCGCGTCCATTTATTAACAGTAAAATCGGTTAATTTGTTTGTGGTCGCCGGTAAAGCGTTTAACGAGGCCTAACACGGTTACACCATGGTTTTATGGTGCCTTGGGGAGGATGCAGTATATTTATACCCTGGTCGGAGTCCCGGACCCCCTTTATTTATCGCCGGGAAAACGGTTAGATGGAAAAATGGTTACGCATTGGAAAAATCCAGTTAAAGTTTCTCGATTCTCTATTGGTTTTGTATGGTAATGAGCGGAAGATCTTTGGTGCTGAGTTTCACGAATGGGTTTCGGAACTAAAACTGTGCTTGAAATGGCGTTTACAGCTTTGCCAAGTATTTTTCAAAGTTCAAGGTTTACTCAGTCATAACCGTAACTTTTGCTAGATTATAAAAAACCCAACTACCTAAGTATTTAGTCAGAAAACTGCAAGAGCAAGTGATCTTCTAATAACCTGCATTAGATTTAAAAAAAATATTATTAAGATGACTGATTATTTTTATTGCCTCATATAAGAAAGCTGATCATATTTATCACGACACTATATGGTATAAAAAAATTATATGGGTTCTTCAAATCCAGAGTGAACCGGTTCCTTCTAGGTAAGCGTGCTCCACCCTAGACTATTTCGTTGCTTAATATCGAGCAGGATGAGGTCAAACGCAAACCTATTTCTATAAAAAAACTCAATAATTAAGTGTAATAATGTAGGACCTATTATATTTTGCATTAACACTTGTCATTAGTCTTTTATTTATTTAATAAGGTACAGTTACAGACTAAAGGCTATCTTATATCAAGAAAATAACATAGTAAATAGAGCACTGTGAACCTAGAGTCCAATTAAAACCATACACAACTTATACAAGAAAAAAAAACATTGGTATTAACGTACCTTTACCGTATTCTTCTTTAAAAATTTGTCCATTTGTCTTTATCATTTTAAATTGTAGTGCCGATTCAACATTTATGCATAAAGAATGGCTGTTATAACGGTGATACAGAAAGTCTTATCTTCCTGAACACTCGCTGCGTTTCAGACACCTGTTTGCGTGCTTAATGAGCTTTAAAATGCGATAAGCTCCTCGCATACCATTTTTGTTTAAAACAGAACATGAACATGAACTAGGAACTATTTTCATAATCTCGTTCTTCCTAGCTAAATTTATCTGACTTAGTGGCGGGACATTTTCATTTAGCTTCGTTCACTTCGCTCTCTCCACAATTTTTCTTTGATTTTGTAGCTCAATTTTTAAACACAAAATTTGTTGTTGTTTATTTTACTTTTTTATACAAATAAAATGGTGGTATTAACTTCGACATTTATAATATTATATAATTATCACTTCGTATATACAGGGTTAGTCCTAATCAGTTAGCATCCTTATAAGGGCATATTATGGACATCAACACAAATAACTTTTACTATAGGGCCAACAATAAAATCGCAAAAAAATAACAGCTGTGCCATATATTTTGCCCAAGGTCTATGAACTTTTTGTATGGAACAGCTGATAATTTTTTCGCGATTTTAATGTTGGTCCCATAGTAAAAGTTGTTTGTTTTGATGTATAGAATATGCCCTTAAAATTATGCTAACTGATTAGAACTAACCATGTATATATATCGACACCTAAGAAGCAGCCCTTTATTTTACGTTTCTGTGGTATCAAGAAATCATTGGGTAAACATGAATATAAAAACTTAAGAGAGTTACTTAAAATATAAGGGTGCCGCCGGCGGCGGCGCGGCGGGGCCGGGCTCAAGCTGACTGTGGTTAGGGTTGCAGAGTAAGGAACTTCTTTACGATACGGGATGTGTCTTGGAAGGATCACTGCCTTTTGGATTCGACGCTTGACCCAAAGTTGTTGATCAAGATACTTCACTTTGAGGTCGTTCACCGTGATGACTATCAGGACAATGATCTTCGCATCAACTTTCCACATAATTATCTTGTGAGCCAAGTCACAAGGCTCTTGCCGAGTTTGCTCTTCTCGCATTTCACGAGATTCTAGTAAAGTGATACAACAGCTTTCTTATTCAACACATATTTGTCCCCGTTCTCAGCTACAACGACCTAGCCCTTCTAGTACTTAGCTCTAGAGGTGATCCTGCCATCGCTTCTTGTGTCAGCGATATGGTTTCCAATGGGTGTGGTACGAGTATCTAGTTTTGATTCAAGGATCATCTAATAAGTGGTTAACATATCTAGCCCAATCACACCAATCCATTCCGCAAAGTATTCAGCCTTAAGAACCACAAAGAGTACCAAATTATTCCTGAAAATACCAAAAAATAACAATAAACTGGCTTGGATTGCGTGATATTGGTGTCACAATTACTGCAATTAAACACAACCGGGCTGTATTTAATTAAATCCAATGAAATTAATATGAGTCCATTCGGTCCCGCTGGCGAAATTACTAATTGATGAACAAAATAACTCCGTTAAGGTAATTGTAGTTATATTTTGCGGTGATCGTATTACGAGCGGACACCCATGAAGCGAAGCCGCGCGGAAATGTTTTGTGAATGTCACGCAGACAGTCGGTTGGGGCAGGTTAACACAGTCAAACCGGGTGTTAGTTTGAACACCGTTATCCTTCTAGGTTATCGTTGGTTTTGTACTCATCATTACGAACAACTTTTACTATGGGGCCAACCCTGAAATAACGAAAAAAAACAGCTGTTCCATACGTTTTGTCCAAGATCGATGAACTTTTTTGTATGGAACAGTAGTAATTTTTTTCTTGATTTCTAGGTTGGCCCCATAGTAAAAGTTGTTCATAATGATGAGTACAATGATATCCTAGAATGATAACGGTGTTCAAACTAACACCCTGTATAGTTCCGAAAGTCCATTACACAGAATGATGAGGTGATTAAATCAAGAATGTCTGCCACAAGAAGAACATTGCTGCTAAACATAACATTAGCGAAAGAGCAACGAAGTGTATGCTTTCCAGTGGGCTGAATGAGTTGATGATGATGATAATAGCAGGAATACAACGTTAAAGATTTCAACGTGACTAAATTGAAAAACATCTGCGCAATTGGGAGACTGATAAGAGCAGGTTTTTCAATGCCACCGGTCCGATCTAGATGAAATTTCATATTTAAGTAAACACGCGATGGATCAGATAACATTTGATTATTACGATTACGAGCCGAACTCATGATGAACGGAAAAGGATGATACTGGAACCATTTAACGACAAATTGATGATAGATTCGTCGATTGCGGGCTCGATAGTTTAGTTTTAAGAACACTTTAAATATGAAAATTTCTCAATATTTTTTTTATTAATTTTGTAGACGTGTTTTTGGTTTGTTTTTGTGGTAGGAAACACAACGTAACACAAGGAACAAGACCGCACGGCAGACCCCAATTATACGTGGAACCGACAAAATAAGGGCCAAATTTCACGATGGCGTAAATAAATGCACGAGAAAGGTTATAAGGTTATACGCAAGCGACCACCGGAATGAATGACCACGACCACTCTGACAAGACTAAGAAGAATAAAATGGTACGACAACTGAAAACCTCATAGTAAAAAGCCTAAAGCCTATTATCTTTTATAAAAATACAACCGCCTTCTATTTCGACTACCTGTATGACATCTTCATATTTCCAGCTATTTTTATTTATTCCAGAAATTTTGATTTAAAAACCCTTATATTTTTAGAGCCACTTTTAAAGTATCACCAAACAAAAAAAAAAGATACATCAAAATCAATTCATAATTGACGGACTAATCGCATAACTAACATTAAAAAAAAACCATATTTATTAATTGAGAACCCCCTTTTTTGAAGTCGGTTGAAAAGGCCTATATACACGTTGGGCAATGGACAAATAGGTCGATGATGACGTAAAATGTTGTAGGTAATATTTACAAACCCTAAGTCCGTTTATTTTTATATTTACCGCGTGAAAATGAACAGCTGTTTGTTTATAACACGTACTCAGCAAAGCAAACACTAAGTTCATACGCCGTGTTTGCCGTCCCCCAGAGTCGGCCAAGGGAAACATTTTTACAGAGCGCGGAAATATATATACCGGAACTCTTTTAGGAAGTGGGCAGAGGTAAATAGAACAGCGGTTCATTTTATGAAAATTAAATTTAAATTTCACTCGTCCGCAGGTAAGAATAAGAATAATAATATATTTATTGCCAAACACACGAGTAAAAACACTAAAATAAAACACAACAGTCGTTGTTTGGCAATAGGGGTACGCTCAGCGCTGTGCTGTGTGTGTAGTCCTGGAGGGTCAAGCAGGGCTGGTTTTCAGCGTACTCCTATGCTCAAGATAAAAGGTGTAAGGTGAGCATTATAAGCGGTGGCGGTTATACCCTACAACAGGGGTCGGCAACCTTTTGCTATAGCAGGGCCACATATGTTGCCAGAGTATCAGTGCGGGCCGCACTTCGGACATGTATTTTTATATGCTTATAGCTTTTTATGTATGCTTTGGTATTTTTTTCTTACGGACCTCAGGCTTGCGGGCCGCACCAAGATAGTCCGCGGGCCGCATGCGGCCCTGCCCTACAATATCAAATAATAGCAAAAAACAAAAACAACATTAAACATAAAAATAATAACTATTTATATAAACTAATGTGTGTGAGTGAGCAAGTGCCGGTATGTGTGTAGGTGTGTGTGTGAAATGTGAGTTTGGTGTTACACTGGTGTTAGGTAAAGAAGATAATTTAAATCCATCACCTAACGTTACATCTATAAGTGTACCAACACATATTTCCAAGGCAATGTGTGGACACCGTTAAGGAAAGTCACATATTTTATCCAGTTTTTTTTGTTTAAATCTTATTTGTATCACATTTGATTTTGTTGGGAAAAGCGGAAACAGGGTAGTGCGCGCGATGAATCAGTTGTGATCCCGTTGGATTACGAGGCTTTCTTCTTTAAGGAGGATAATAAGGATCTTTCTGCCCGAATTAAAGGCCAGTATGTTTGTCACGTAGACTCTTTATTTTGCCCGACAAACCCTAAAAGAAGTTCAAATCACCGGAGCCCCACGAATCGGGTATCACTACCCCAAACCCATGATGACCCAAACGTCTATCGAGGCTTATTCTGCCTCTTTAGCCGCAACACCCGCTTGTTCTGATGTTTCTGAAAGATGATAGGTATATAAAAGAAAATCATAGGTTAGATCTTTTCAAAGTCAAAGTAAAATTAAATTTTGTAAGTCTGTGTGCTTCTTAGTATATGGTAAAACAGACAATTCATGAAACTGATCACGCAGCTTTACCATAGCTCAAATCAACTGTATTTTTAAATATGCAAGAACCGTTAGTTACATTCCACGATTATAGTAAAAGATATACTGTTGTTAATAAAACTCGCTGTCGTTCTTACCACAAACTCTACCCTACAAAACATTAATCAGTAGATGAATTTAATCACGGAATATGAATTTCGTCCACGGCAGCGAATAGGCCATGTGGAAGCCGATGAAATGTGCTCTTAATTAAGAACATTTTCCAAAAAGTAGTTGACATTTGACTTATAAGGTTAAAAAGTAGTCAGTTTGAGTTGGAAGGTTACTTTAAAAAGGTGATGACGAATACTAGTAGTTATGAATACTATGATTATGATAGGAACTCTGATCGTATTAAGATTTTTTAAGATTTTAATTCATAACAGGCACTCCAAAAGAATAACTGCCTCTTCAATAAAGTTAGCTAGATAAGTCGTGAATGTTAGGCACATTAACGTGTGACGTATTGGGAAGCCGGGTGGTAGCCTTATCAGAAAATGCCGTGGTAGCCTACTGCTAGACTGGAAAGCGTTAGCTCATGCATCCAAATCTCGGGCCCAACCAATAAAATCTTCGTTGAAGGGAAACATTGTGAAGAAACATGCATACCGGTGAAGAAGTTTAACGATGTATGTGAATTCACCAACCCACACCTGGACCAGCTTGGTGGATTTGACCCAATCGTCCTTCGAGGTTCGTCTTCAGCCATAAAACGTCCACTGCTGGACGAAGCCCCCCCCCCTCTTTATAGAGGGGTGTTGCCATAATCCCCACGCTTGGCAGGCGGATTGGGGATCGCAGAATGGTCACCACCGTTAACCAAGAGGATGCTGCTGCCCGGCCTCCGGTGGGTCTGGTTGCAGTTTAAGGACATACACAGGTCAAGGTCCTTCGAGGTTAATGACAAGTTATTATTTTTTTATTTCTGCGCATCCCCACATTTTGGCAACTTGCGATTACTGTACGATATTTCTGATTTAAAAAGTAAAATCCCATTTTTCTTGGAGCCAAATTGTGTTTCAGAAGAACGATCTCAAAGAGCTTCCAGACATGTGTATTTTGTAACCAAAATGTACCCTTGGGTAAGGAAATAATCGAGATTCTAAACAGTAATGTTTATTTGACCTGCAATTAAATCTACGTTTTTTTAAAATTATATGCCAATATTTTGGGAAAGACCATTTTGTAAGAGTACTTCATTACACATCAGGTTATTAATGCCGCCAGTAGACAGTTTCTAGAACACAAATATACAGGGTGTTATTGAATTAATAAGCAATAAAATATCTTAGGGGGAAGAAAGGTTCTTGAGTAGAGAGCGCGAAACTGAAGACGCAGCGTAGAAAGGCCTCCCACTGGTGGACCGACGACATAGAAAAAGTCGCGTGCAACCGGTGGATGCAAATGGCAGGTTGTCGTACAGTGTGGCGGTCTAAGGTGGAGGCCTTCGTTCAGCTGTGGACGTCTCCGGGCTGATGATCTTAGGGGGTCATTAAACTCAAAATAATGGACCACTTGTACTATGGAAATAACACTGAAAACGAGAAAAAAAATCGCCTGTCCCACACAAAAAATTCAAGAACGCACGACGAAATGTACGGAGCAGCTGATATTTTTTCATGAGTCCCGCTTTGATTTCATAGTAAAAGTTGTTCATTATGATGAGTTCAATGACGACGATCTACGATATTCATCATGAATTTAATAACACCCTGTATTTATTTATTTAATTCTTTATTGCACACATAAATACATACCCCCTGTACATAACACCCTGTATAACTAAGTACAAGTACGTAGTACTATTATTTATTCTGTGGTACAAGCTAGGGTTCTTTTTCAGACTAGTTCAAGACTCGGTTATTTATTTTCGTACAAAGTAAGGTAAGTAAGTAACAAAGGAACTAGAGGGATCGGCCTAATTTGTCTTCATATCGGGGTTTGTACTTAATTTTGTCCCAAAATTCTAGCGACCACTAAGTAGTGGTCGCCAGCTAACTAGGCTTCTACAATCGAGGACAGTAAACATGGCATAGTTCCAATTTCTTGTTACACATTTTTCTTTTACAATAATGATGTTGAAGCTCCCGGGCAAGGTCTTGGTTTTATATGACGGAGGAGGGACCTACGCCATCATCATCAGCACTCGTCGTTGATCCTCTTAGCAGTGGGCGTCGTCGGTGGGTGGTGTCGGATGAGAATAAAACAAGCTCGTACAATCAATCTTCTAATTATAATCTTCACAGGCACAGTACAGTAATCAGGTCAGCACTATTGTAGGTAGGTACGTATCACAGAACGCGCGATGGTTCAGTGTCCACCGCACGCGCCGCTCGCCAATGGGAAAGTCAAGTCACCGATCCACGGCGCGCACGTCACCGACTCCATCGAGTGCCACCAGGTGGCACTGGCGTCCCGGATACGACTCGATTGCGACATATATATTAAATAAAGTAGTGTCTTGTTTGACATAAGTTAACTTGGTCCTAATTGTGTAATGTAGTATTATTTTATCTGTAGTAATACACGAACAAAAGATAGTTATACTCTGCTATACTCCGCTAATAATTATTATGAATTGATTTTGATGATTATGTTTAGTGGGCCATACTTTAGAGGTAGTTCCACATACATTTTATCGAAATCAGTTCAGTAATTTGGATCTAAATCAAAATAACTGAGAAAAAGATCATCCAGAGCGCCTAACATGCGCACCGCGAGAAAATTTTCTCGATTCTACAAAACAAGACAAGGCTACGAATCTGTATAAGTTTGTCTCGTTTTCGCACGACATAAAGACACGACAAAATTTTCTCGCAGTGCGCATGTTAGCCTTGCAGGTAATCAAAATAGAAGCCTTTTATTGTTAGTTATCTATGGAGAAAATGGCATTTAATTGGATTTTCCTATTGAGGAAAATCTACTAGATCTTAAAGAGTTAAAAATAATGTAAATATTAAACCCTTAATGCACATTATGAAGTACAGATAGGTAATACTCGAAAAAAAATATCTTTGTTTTTCAACGTAGCCACAACCCTTTTTTCCCCCCGCTACGTGGAGCGAAAGGACCACTTCCTCCCCGTAGCGGCGGGGAGGAAGTGGTTAATGTTTAAAAACAGAGATTCTTTACTTTTGCTCCCTAGGTAGGTAATCCACTATGTTGTACAGTTCTATTCTGATTCTTTGGAGTCCCAGAAAGATGCTGAAAACTTGGGAACTTTGTTGTCTGATTTTCCTACTAACATTATTTACGAAGTATTGAGATTCAAACGTACGATACCTTTCATTTATGGCATTGAAAGATATCTTTACGTACAAGTTAAGGGCGATAAAGTCACGTATCCCATAACAAACTACAGAAGCTCGTGATCGTACCTTTCCAAGGTACATTTTTTTGTCGGATGTTGTAACTACTTACTCCAGGGTATTTCTATTTTGTAACTTTATCAATGTCGGACGTTAAGAGGAAACAGGCAAAGACGGGTTTTATCAGCTTATTTTGTAGGAAAAGGTTTTCATGCTTAGCCTAGAAAAACTTTGGGGTGTGAAATCTAAATATTATTTTACGGGTTGGAGCAGTGTGTTGGTACTTATATTTTCATGAAAACCGCTATTGTTATGAATGCGAAAGTAACTCTTAATGTGTGGTTAGTACGTTTCACTTTTGAGCCAAAAGTAACGTTTTTAGCCGAGTTAGAAAAAGAGGAGGAGGTTCTCAATACGGTCGTATTTATTTTTGTTTTATATTTTATGTTTGTTACCTCCGTCGTTTATATACCAATTTGGAAAAACCTTTTTTATTTCAAAGGATATCTTTTCAGATTGGTCTCATAGCAATTTCTAAGGTGTTTTTTTTTCTAGAGTAAATAGGTTCATTTGTAGTTAAGCGTGCTCCACCCTAGAATGCACCGTTGCTTCAAGCAGGGTGTATAGTCAAACGCAAACCTATTCCGAATAAATTACATCATCATTATCGATTCGGAAGTTGGATTTTATTAAAATAACTATAAAAAATGACATTCAAGTAAATGAGATTACGTATTTAGCTTTAAACTCGTTTTTTTTTCAATAGCTTTTGTTATGGTTTATTGGGCTTGCGTTTGACCACCACGCCTGATATTAAGTGTAGATGCAGTCTACGATGGACATTGAGCTAATATCTAAAGAGTCACAATCTCTAAGTGAAATCAGTCAAAAAACGTCCGAGTGCCGTTGTACATACCTATACGTGCATTATATAGTTCACAATTGTTCGAATTTAGACGTTATGTCGCTTGTGTATAGTGTTCAATGTATACTTGAGCGCATGTGTCTTATCGTAGTACAAGTCGTTCAAAAAGTACGCACTCCATAGCGTGCGCCGAGTTTTGGCGCGGACATATGTTTAGCACGTTTGTGTCTTGAAGACACTCAGTTTATATGTATCGGGAAACACCCAATCTGGAAGCGAGTTTCACTGGTCGCAGGTGCTCCAAATATATTTTTTATATCTGGTGTGCCTTGGCATCTTTTATACAAATAATATTAGTGGAATGATTCGAATGGGAGGATAAGAAGGATGCGCCATCGCGTAATAAAACAACGTTTGAAAATGACCCCCGCGCCGTCATGTTTACGTGTTGCGCGGAAGTGCGAAAGAAGATAGCACTTTTATGAGAGCTAAAGGGATTGCGCGCGTCTCGCTCAGTGAGCGCAGACAGGCGAGACAGTCCTTAGGGCCGTCTTCACGGGGCCATTTTAGGGCGCGATATGACATATCTCCCTCCTTATATATATAATATCATTGTCTGTAACACAATAAATTAATCAACATTCACAATAAACCAATTAGCTTACAAATTTACGTCCAGAGCCATAAGTTTCGAGTGATCTAGACTATTACAGAGCTATCAAACGGTGATTACCCTCGTGATATACGAGTTTCTGCCGCAAACCAATAAAACAAACTATTCGGGTAGTTACAGAGTAGATAGAAGTTTAATTTGCTACAGAGACAAGTGTTCGGAGAAAATGTTGACATGCTCGTATTGAATAGGCGACCTTACAAAATGAATACTTCCTACTCTATTTCAGATAGCATGATGCGGGTAAGTTATACTTTTTTTGAATATTTTTGTATGAAGTGATTCCACACTTATGGTATTTCTATGTTTTTTAAAGCTTAAACAGGAAGACAAATTATGACCTCCGGCAGGACTCGGACCTGCATACGAGCAGTCTCTATGGTTTTTTTTTGCTTCTTTTTTTTCTTCCTGTTTAAGCTTTAAAAACATAAGTTATGCTTTATTTGATTTTCGTCTTTCAGTTTAGGCTTAGTACATTTCCCATACACAGTTAAAGTTTCATCTCGTAATATATTGAAGTTAGCTAGTGTGATACGATAAAGTTTGTTTTTAATTCCATCTCTATAGCGTAGTGGGGTCTACGGAGAAAAAAAAACCTCCGTAGTCCCACCTGCCCGCCTAGCACGCGAGCCGTGATAAAAGTTTATCCACTCTTTTTTCCCCGCGTGAACGAGACAGTCGTATCCATATTCTAGCTTTATCACGTTCCCGCCCGGAGGAATAGCAATTAGTCCTCGGCGCGTGCTAAGGGGGCAGTGGGTCATAGCAGTGGGTCTTCGGGGAAAGACCCAAAATATCTCTTAGCATTCCATTTGTGAGGCGGAACGGTATTAATGAACAAGAAATATAGAAACATCCTTACCCCTCCCCTTCCCCTTCTTCCCATCCCCTCACCATTTATTTTATTTTGGCGAAACAGAAGGTGCTAGACGAGGACAACAATTCCTAGTTATTACTTGACAGGGACAAATCTCAATTTCACTGCGATATCAGTATCAACACATTTTCCAATCAAACTATCAGCTCTGGCTCGTTTCGTATTGATATTCATGGACAAGCATTGGGTTCGATGGCTGCAAATGTTATTTATTTGTCTGGCAGAGGCTACCTATTCTTCATTTTATAGCGGCAATTGAAGCCCGGCTTACATTTTTGCACTTACTATTTCTTTTCCATATACTGCAAAAAAAAATAAAAAAAACTGTTATACTACTTAGCCTACTGCACAAAAAAACAAAAGGATTGTATCCAGACCGATGAAAGTCTATAGACAATCCAAATGCTCAAACCCCACTACCAGTTGGCAGCGTGCCCAGCATGCTGGCGGCATTGCCACGTTGAATGGCAATGCTTATGCGTTGGGCCAAATTAAAATACGAATATACCATAGTGTGTAGTGGCACAGTTGAATTTCTAAAATGGAATGAATTTCTCTAGATGATTCTAAAAGATCACCGATGTTAAGCAACAGACGATACGGACAGTCTTCGGGTCTTCGGATGGTTGACCGTGGCAATTACTACTGTGCGCTACCGTGGTCCAATGGATAAATTGTTGGTCCCGGATGTTTGTCCTATATTTAACATTAAAAAAAAATACTTGAGTAAACCTAAGTCAACCTTAGCTCATTGCTACCTTTATTCAGAAAATGGAATCTGCTTTTGCAACTTCAACGAACTGATAAATTATCCAGCCAATATTCTAGCAGGCTATCAGCAGATACATTGTCATGTAATCAATTGATCCCTCTAAGAGCTGCCATCGAAAGACACCCGGCGAGGCGGGGCGGGTCCAGTATTCACAATCACTTAGGAGCACATTATTGCTCGTATCGCTGGCGACCGCTGTTATCTTAATAGCACTGCTCAGGACTGTGGGCTTGCAGACCATTCTGATACACACTTCACGAAAAGTTAGAACACTCAACAGCTTTCTAAATTGTCGCCAATTTAGAAAACTATTCATATAAAACTTTTATATGCACCTAAAAATGATTTTTATTTGTATTTTTTTTCTAATTGTGGCTGTAATCTTCTAAAGTTACTCAATCGCCAATCAGTAGTGTGCAAGCAGTACTGTGTTTCAGTTTGAACGGCAAAGCTACCAGATAAATTACTGGGCATAAAGAGATCTATTATGGGCAGGCGTGAAACTTACCACCAGGCGAAATAGAGCTAGTCTCCTCACTGCAATGTATAATAAAGTTGATGGAGTCGAAGGTACCTACTAAAGCGCATGCTACATTGCGAGTCTAGCTAAAGATATGCCATTCTAGTCTAGTACGTACAAGGTACAGATTACTGCGAAGAGGGTGGCAGTTAGCGGTACGGCTGCATTAGATTATAATAAGGAGATATTTCATCGCATCTTGTCGTTCTGTTAACTTGTCCCATCCTATCTCATTTCTGTGCCAAGTCTTCCCATTGTCTTGACCTCTGTCATATCGGTTATCATTTTAATCAATCTTCTATGCTTACTTACGGCGTAATAGGGTCGCGTGGCACTTGAAGCTCGCCACGCACACCACCTTCTTACTACGTTCTCGTTATTTATAATATCTAATGAATCATGTACCTACTGGAGTATAGAAATGGGTTCCCAAACCAAAAGGTGACACTATGGGACTCCTTAAATTTACAGCAATTGTTTTGCCTGTCTGACGTAGGTACAATACGTTATAAGAGTGGATGAATTAGAAAGTGGACAATTTTGAAGGACACGTTTAGGAAATGACCCAAGTTGACCGGAAGGATTATTTTGAACCGTACCTAATACGTTGCTAGTTGAAAATGTTCTGTACCTGGTATAGAACAAAACCGGACCGGATCAAACAGGACCAGTTATTATAACACGTAAATATTATGTCGTCTGATGACAGCTTTATGATTAATTACGGGATAGTTCTGTTGCCATGATTATGTTGTGAAATGAGCTCCCAATATTTCGGCGAAGTTGCATGCAAACATGTTCACGGGCTGATTGAAATTCGTCTGGTGGTAATCAACCACCGTCGTCATCTATGAGCGACCGGAATTGGTATGCGAAATTCACATACTAATTCCAAATTTCGCAGCGAATTCATTTACATTAGCGACCTTATAGAAAAATTACTACGAGTATATAAAGATAAATTGAGGCGCTGATTTGTACCCAATACTGTTTTATGTGTGTGTGTAACTGTTGTAATGTGTGTTTGGGGGTTTCTAGTGTTTAATATAATTTTCATCACACTTGCTCGTAAACTGGATTTTATTACATCGGTTTTAGGTTCATAATCCAAGCTATTACGCACGCGTGCTTTTTACTTTACATTTGTAGTGCTATAATAGGTATAACCCATAAAGTAATAATAATAATTAACTTTGTAACGTATAAAGTTAAGCTAGTACCTGACTGCAAGTTAGATGTATGTATACGAAGCGATCTTAATATATCCGAGTATACTTCAATTTTTTTTTGTAATACCAACAAAGAGTTTTTTATGCGGCTGAAGTAAATGTAAACCTGCGCGCGCATTCTGGTTTGGGCGCCATTTTCCGCAAATATTTGTTGACGTTTTCGCTGTGTGGTTGATTATTATCAAAAAAAGTTTGTTTTTCCTCGTAAGTGTGATGGAAAACAGTCGTATGAAACGCTTGAGCTATGCTGGTCATTACACTCTCGGCTTCCTTATCGCGCTCGCCTGCGGCTCGCGCGCATAATACCGCCTCTAGTGTAATGACCAACATAGCACACTTGTATCATAATGTACTATTAGAACACATTTGCTCAAAAAGTGCATTTACGAAGCCTGTATACATCGTTCGAAAGTTAAACATTACGCACCATACAACGGAGCATGTAAAGCCTTTACCGCACGCTCAGTTGTATAGCGCCGTGCGTAAACTTTACGGTATTTTTTTAATTTCCATTAAAATATATAAGAATTCCACTAGGGAGTTTCAAAAAACGAGAATTAATAAGCTGAATGATCGAACCTCCTTGGAAGCGCTTTTGCTCAAAACGTATGTCTCACTTAATACTAAATAGAAAATAAATATCTTATATAGAAAATGAGACGAAATATGTAGTTGTAATTTTCACCACGCACACGTGGCGCCATTTGTTAATTCGCGCCATTTCTTCTTTCCTCCTAGGAGGATTATGGTATCGCACTTTGTGCATTTGCCACTGTCAAGTATTTAGTTGCAAGTCAACTGATATTTATAAACAAAATAATAAAGTTTGATTCATTATCTGTTGTACTTCTGTTATCTGTTTTCTCGTAAATATGCTGTGAAGCGTTGTATGGCACACGTGCGGATTGGTTTTTACAAACCCGTGACTATGGTAAGCATTCCATTTACATTCATTTACTCGTTGTTAATAACTAACTTACCGCACTAGTATCATAAATAACTATAAAGTAGTATATATTACAGGGGAAATACACTAGAAATTATAGTATAATGTAACAGTAGCTTAGAGAAAAAGTACTAAAAAATTTAAGCATGTCAGTCAACCGTGTTGACCGTGTGTACGAAGGACACATGTAATCCAAGTTTTAACCTTATTCAATTACGAGATAGTAGAGAAAAGTTCTTGCGATATCTACACTCGGGTATAGTTGCGGTAACATAACACTAAACCTACTTTTAAAAGATTTGCCTGTTTTGTTCTACTTTAGATCTTGGGTTCTGTGACTTGTCGTTTGTATTCACCGGGTTGCTTAAACTTTGTCGTTAGGTAAATTCTCTGGTCAGTCTGGGTTTTGAATTTACTGTCACAGTAACTTACTTTAGTATTACAACGAGGCTTCGTAGCTAATGCTTCGTACGAATGCTTAGTTCTAATACCTTTCGTGCAAACTTACTAATTAGTGCTTAGTATTAGGAAGTTACAGTGTACGTGGATAGAACCTATCCTATTTACTAAGCGACAAGTGTCATATTCATATTAATTGATTAGCAGGTGAGATTAGTGATGAGAAGTACGAAACCCGTATAATCTAGGCTTTACGAGAGTAAACTTATCAAGGGACTCAATTCGAAATCTTTTTTTTTGGCAGACTGATAAGCCTGCTTTTGACCACCAACTCGCCTGTTGATAACCGACGATGTGGTCGAAGATGAAGAATGGAGACTTAAAAGATATCTATTCACTCTGATGTTGCAATGATCTAGTCTATTTAAGTATCTCTCAGGATAGAGGGAAGCCGGCAGCTTGTTCAATTCCTTGGCTGTACGAATAAGAAACGTAGAGTCAAAACGTTTGGCGCGTATCCAAGGATAATCCACAATGTAGGGCAGTGTGTAAGTGGTAGTGTACCGACTTTCTTCTTGTCTTGTAGTTAAAAGGGGATGGTAGGATAAGCTCAGCTCAGAAACAGTGTCGTAACTAGCCTTTCATGCGCCCGGTGCGAGCTTCTTCTGCGCTCATGCATGACCCAGAACTTGGTCCTGATCTGGTCATTTCTGCACACTTCCCAGGATCTACGCCCTTTGCCAGGGCACCACTGCCACCACCCTAGTGACGGCACTGCTCAGAAGCACATTCTCCGAAATGAATCCTGTGGAAAATTGATAGACTGCGGGATACCTTCCAGCGGTGTTCCAGCCTAAGAAGGTTTTTAGCTCCCAACTTTTCATTACTGTCGAACAGCACACCAATCTACCGAGTTCTACTTCGGTTCTACATGCTGCTTGAAAAAAGGTAATGGTGTAGTTTATGATAGAATACACTTACCCAGCCACCATACCTTTTTTGTAGTGGTAGGCTATTGCAGAATCTGTCTGGGGAAGTATCACACCTTTGCCAGTTATTCAACCACTAAGCACTAGTGTGCAAGCATTACTGTTTCGGTTTGAAGGGCAGTATTATCTGAGAAATGACTGGGCAAGAAGAGGTTTTACATCTGATATCCCAGGGTGACGAGCGCAGTGCAGTGCGGCACAGGTTTATTTTTAGGTCACAATTATGTCACTGCAAAATTTGTGGACAGGCGTGTTGCTTACCACCAGGCAAACGTCTCGCTCTTCTCGTCACTACATAGCATAAAAAAGTCTTACCATTTTTGGTGTGAACAAAGATCTTAAAGGTTTTCTTCTTCTAACTACGCAGCGCCTTACAGATCTCACTAGCACAAGGTCTTATTCTCATCTGAAACACGAACCGGCTCCTTAATGGCCTTAATAACGGAGAAGCACCGCCTCGTTCCATTACCATTTAAAATTCGTTATATATCATATTACTCCCGAGATACCGAGTTGATCATTATCATTATCTCGCGCTGGCAAATTTTAATGATTCGTTTTTTCTCTGAATATGCAATGGGTAAAGCGCGGTTCAGATTGATGGTGGTTTCATTGCATTGCCCCCGTAAGGAAGCGATATTATTCACATCTATATCTAAGTATATTTCTTATTTAGTAAGGTTTATAGTCATACTAGAGGTCGCCCGTGACTTTGTCTGCGTACGGAAGAAATTCGGCCCGCTCCCAAAATTCACCAATTTTTTATCCCCTTAAATGCACTACCTAAATATCAATTTTCATCACTATAACTTCAAAAACAAAGAACTTTCCATACAATATTCCACCCCCCTTTCGCCCCTTAAATCGTCCCTGTCAAAAAATATTGAAAAAGCATTTTTTTGTAATGAATTATTTAAATCCAAAGTTTCGTGACTAAAAGTACAAAAACAAAGGACTTTGATACAATCGTTTCCCCTCATTTTCCCCCCTTCAGAAGTCGAATTTCGAAAAATCCTTTCTACGTAGTACACCCCTACGCATCGAGACGAATACACCTTCTAAATTTCAAGTCTGTACGACCAGCGGTTTGGGCTGTGCGTTGTCTGTCAGTCAGTCATTGAATCAGTCAGTCAGGACAGAGCCTTTTATTATACCGGGTGTGAGTTTGAACACCGTTATCCTTCTAGGATATCATTGTACTCATCATTATGAGCAACTTTGACTATGGGGCCAACCTTGAAATCGCGAAAAATATATCTAATGTTCCATACATTTTGTCGAAGATCGATGAACCTTTTTGTATGGAACAGCTGTTATTTTTATCGTGATTTCAGGGTTGGCCCCATAGTAAAAGTTGTTCATAATGATGAGTACAATGAAATCCTAGAAGGATAACGGTGTTCAAACTAACAGCTTTTATTAGATTTTAAAACTGACAGAAACATCTTTGCTAACTTTACAGGTTTACACGCGTATTAGAAAGGATTTATTAAGCCGAAAGTAAACAACTTCTACTCTGGGCCTCATTTCGGCTTATAGTAGGTAGGTTATGCGTAACCCTATAGTTTTCAGTGTTAATAGTTTTTTTTTGTTATCAGTGTTAATTATTAGACTTAAAACACAAAACAATTCAATGATTGTAGCGCTCATGTCGTAGCTCCGAAAAGATGATTGACGATAAGACGACGGACTTGGCCAGGCGTTCGGACGAGCAGCCACGAGTGGCATTTCCAGAGAGCGCTAGCACGGATCGAAAGACACGTAACATTTTTGGTCGACGTATAACGTGCGAAAATTTTGCTAGAATTTTTGGCTAGAGTTTTTTACCAGTATTTTTATGCCATATTTTACTACTAAAATAGTTTTTAATGGCTTCATCCGTGAAACTGTTAAAAAGAAGAATACTAACGATAAAGTTATTTTGATCTTTAACTCTGCTACCAGTAAAATAAAGCTAAGTACTTACTATACCAGAAACTACCAATAAAACAACAAAGGAAATTAATTATATTTGTAAATAATAATAAAATAAACACTGAATGTAATCATCGTTTGTGGAAGAAGGCTTATACCATTTCAGCGCCTGAAAGTTTAAATATTATTCCTCAACTGAATGGTATACCGGGTATTGCACCAGAGTTAACGGTTGGAAAATAACATTTTAATCTTTTTAAAACGATACATAAAAACCTTAACTATCTGCAGTTATTGATAATTTCCTAGCAATTAATTAAAGCTTTAGAAGTTGACTTACTGCGCTTCATTCGTAATTCATTTATTTATACGAAAAATGAAAATACTTAGGTATTTAAATAAATACTCTAAGTGAGAATAAAGGTATTTTTTTTTAATCTTAGTTATTGGCAACGCACGTTGTGCATTCTGCCAGTGTCAAGTTTATGAATTTTCAAGTTTTTTCAGTCTTGTAAAATCAATCAATCAAGTCAAATATGTCATAAAATCACAGGTAGTCACACGAAATTAGTCATAGTCGAGTCCAAGTCATGTCCTAGTAAAGTTGTGGTGACTTTACTATGAGCTTCCACAGAGTTTTGAAAACAACATGAAAAGATGTGTGAACCTGAAACACCGCTCTCACACTGAAAAGATTGATTTATTGCCCGGAGTAAACTTACTTGTTCGTTGGTTTAAAAGTGACTATTCCTGTCACCTCGATGGAAAAGGCGCGAACTCGCCTTTGACAGGTTGACAGGTGATGTAGGTGACAGCTGACAGTTGTGTTGAAGAATGGCAAAAGGGCGTGAACAATGTGATTCACCACATTATATATACCACCATATCACTTGCCCACTCGTGCATGTAATTCAACACTCAATGATTATAAAACACCACCATTTTTAATCATTAATTCGCGATAAAACACAAGTTTAAGAAAATAATAGAATGCAACGACTTGATTTTTCCGTGTTCCCGCCAAAACTCGAAAAATGCTAAAAATTAAATTATTTAAAAGAAGTTCTTCTTATCTCCGAATCTCTTAATTTGTTAGAAGAGATCGCGTGCGATCCGAACGCGCCTTAGACGAAAGAAACAGACAATTTTGCAACAGCCGCCCAACCGCGGCACACATAAAACTTGCAGCAATGCAATTTTTGCTGCCATTCGGATCGTGAGAACCATTTTCAGCCTTATCTTTTTAAGTTACAGTTGTCATTTTTTTGTATAACTAAAATGTGCCATTATTTTTGTATCGCAATTACGGCGTGCGACAGCCAGTGGTTTTAAGAAATAGAGTATAAACTCTATTTCTTAAAACCACTTTTTATGTTATGTATCGAGATGACGAGACGGGCGGGACGTTCGTCACCCTGATATATTTAATGTCAAATTTCTCCATGCTCAGTAATTTATCTGGTGACTTTGCTCTTCAACCGAAAGCCAGGAATGCTTGCGCACTACTGCTTGGCGGTTGAATAACTGGCATAAGTGTCGTTCTTTCCCATGCGGAGTCTGCAATTGAGTCCTACCTCTACAGCAATGGCACCCATTGCTATAAAAATGGTCTTATTGACGATATTTCTCTAACAGTTAATAAAACCTATTCCTTAACTGACTTCCTGAAAATGAATAAAACTCAACCACTGAGCTAATTTCGTTATTACCAATGCTTAAATTCCAAAAAAAAAAATGCTTAAATTCCATCCATTAACTTTTTTACACTATTTTTTATAACTAGATAGGTACATGTGCGTCGCCAGGGGGTGCAGAGTAGGACAGCTGCGCTCCAAAAGATCCAAAAAATGCAAAGCAACCGAAGTCCTAACTCCACTCCCCACTCACTCACTTGCTTGGCCGATAATTCCCGCACTTCGAAATTTGAATTTGAGTGAAATCACTAATTCAATTCCAAGTTTAGTATTTCGCGCTGCTATTAGCTTATTAGTTCTTTCGTCAATGCAGATTTTGCCCACCCACCCCTCAATGTTCCCTGGGCCATTGGCTGGCGACGCTCTTGGAGTGTTTATTCAAAATCCTGAGTCTACTATTATTACTGAAAAGTATTCCAATTTTCCCGCAGTTCTCACAATAATCGTCGATTCAAGGCAGAGCCAGATTACGGGCATCGATATCTGTACCACGAACACCGCGATATGAAATCGTTGAATGGATATCCGCTATGAATGGTCCGACATATTTTGGATATTATTGCAGTTTCGTGATGAAAAACTATAAAAATACTTGCTTCAGCATTCTGCTCTCGTACATAGAGTAAGTAAATACTATGCTCTCGTATGTATGAGGTATGAGTGAGGTATGATGAACATTTATTTTCTACGGAAGATAGCTGTCTATTGACCTATGTCAACTTTAAGCTTTGTAGAGTTTTTTCTTAGATTTTGGCTTCGCACGTTGTGCATTCAGCCAGTCATCATCATCAGCCCGGAGATTTCCACTGCTGAACGAAGGCCACCCCCTTAGACCGCCACAATCAGTCAGTGTCAATTATTAATAATTTACAAGTTTATAAAGTATCTAATCAAATATTATTTCATAAAATCACAGTTAGTCACAGTCGAGTCAAAGTCATGCCGTAGTAAAGGAGTGGCAACTTTACTATGAGCTTTTACGGACTTTCCATATAACACGTAAATACACACGTCACCACATTATATTACTTGCCTACACTCGTGCATACATAATTCAACACTCAATTAATAAAACACCACTATTGTTAATCATTAATACGCAAAAAATAACAAGTTTAAGAAAATAAAAGACGCAGTGACATGATTTTTCCGTGTTAAGGAGGAGCTATCCAAGGAGCTATAGAAAGAGAAAGAACTATTGTGGCCAAGAAGTGAACAAACGTTACGATTTCAAAAAACATAGGCTGGACTTAGGTCTATCTTGGAAGGTCGATTGGGCCATATCAACCACGCTTGCCCAGTTGTGGCTTGGCGAATCTACATACGCCTTTAAATTCTTCTCCGGACGTATGCAGTAAGAAGCATATTATATCAGCAGAGAAATAAGAAAGGCTGCGAATGATAATTATATCAAAATACGTTTAAGCTTTGAAAATTCTGAGTAAGGCTAGTACCAATTTGATAATGTGTTAACAATATGTAACACCCACGTGTTTTATACTCCCACATTTGTTAGATATTTACGTATGAATTCCAATCAGTATAGATACTAGGTATTTCTAAGTTTATCTAGAAACCAATACGTGTTCGAAAAGGTTAGATAAATAAACCTTTTCGATCAACGTTAGGGTTTGATATTAAAAAGTTTTGGATCGCCTGTAAAGTGAGAGTTTGTTTTTATTTTAACGAGGTTTTTTTTTCTGGCAGGTAATATGCTTCAAAATGCCACAGCAATCTAACCGTATAACGTAAAATAAATAGTATGTCAATCTTTTTAAAATAAATGTCATTCACATAAGTAACTTTTAAAAAAACAACCGACTTCACGTTATTATGGGACAACCTCGGGATAGAATTTTAAACAAAAAAGTATTTTTTTATTGGTCCATAATTGACAGAGAATCGGTGAACATACTTAGGACCATAAAAAAAGAACAAAGATACTTGCATACAGTCGAACATACATCTTTCCCCTTTTTTGAGCTCAAATGTTGGAGGATCTAGCTCCTTCTGCTCAAATCGATCAAATCGTTTTTAGACGTATTCTTTTGAGCTAATAATTTTAGTTATACGTTTTTGAACCCAGCGACGGTGATAATGGAATGGACGGGCCCAGCGCTTGCAATTCGATCAAAATTAACAAGGCAATACAATCAAAGCATACCTAGCTAAAAGTATGCATATTACATTTGCCGGAAAATAGAGATAGCGAATCTAATTACTGCATGACAAAAAGAGAACACATATACATGTATTAGAAGTTTGTATTGTCGTATCGTACGGCTCGCATGTCGCAAAGGCAGAGTATAACTGAAGCGAGTGGAGCCGGCGCTCAACATATAGTCTTCAAAATCCGTGCACTTATTTCCCGTCCATTCATCTTATCATTGTCGCTGTTTGAACATATTAGTTTTATTTTGGTACAAATAGAAAACGTGATCGCGCACGCCGGTTTTTATCGCTCCTTAGAGGATTCAGCTTTCTCTCTTTATATTCATTTGCAAGTAAGCCTAACATACGTTTTCCTATTTTAAATTAATCAGATTACCGAAAATTATAGATCATTATTAGAAATTAGAATCACAAGCATGCAGACGGCTCAGTTTGACCGTACTAGTGAACGTCTTTCCATAATCGTTATCAAGCGTTTAACGTAGGACAAATAAATAGAAAAGAAACAGCTGACTCTTCCGAGACTGGTGGCGAAGTATAACATTCGCTGGTAAATAAAAACATTGCTCGCCAACTGAAAAAGCTAGTGGACAAAAATGTAACAAAACACGATCTAATAAAGGGCACATTAGACATGGTTGTTTGACAGGAACGATAAAAAATCGTTGTAACACGAAATTGCTTCTAGCCAGTGACCCACCATCAGAGAGGTGTCAGTTAGCTCGTTTGTCACCCGTGACGTCATGATACAAAGAAATAAGTTGTTTGCCACAAAGCTGTGTTAGCTGAGCTAGATGGATAGAGCTCTATGAATAGAACATGAGTTCAGAGTGCATTATTCAGGGCTTGATCATCATCATCACCATTTCGATTCAAGGCTGTTTTTTTATATGATGATGATGAGGGCTTGATAACGTTACCAATTCACATAAAAATTTCCGGAAGTAAAGTTATTTTCGTAAAGATACCTTACTTTTGCCTTAACGGTATGATTTGGTAGCGATACTTATTAACATAACAGAAATATAACCTTAAAAATATCGTTAACAAATTATAAATTATTTTTAAAGTTAAGGACATACCGTTAGCAATTGAACTTTATTTTAATGATATGTCATGTGACGTTGCCGTTTTACGGTGTAGCGGCTAGCGCTGCGGCACGACAACGGCGCGCGCGCGCCCGCCGCCCATGCCGATTCGCACGCTCCCAGCGTCAAAGCAGTCTGACAATCTTTGCGATTGGACGAGCGACTGGGATAGTAACAAAACTTACTCATAACGGTAAAAGTATCTCTAACACCGATGTTAACTTTAAGTATATTTTAACAATAAAATGTTCCAGAAATAACGTTATATTTGATAACGATACTTTTAATAAACGTTATCTGCATCAAGCCGCTGGTAACGATACCATTTTTACCGGTATTTCAAGCCCTGGCATTATTATGAGTATCTATATATTTTACCAATTAATTGTTATTTAGTTTGATCAGCAATTGAATTCAGCCTTATTTTAATAGTCCACTGCTGGACTTCGACGACAGATTGAGTCATATCCACTACGCTGGCTCAGTAGCCGGTTGGTGGCTTCTTAAACACCATTTAATTTTTTTGCAGGATGTTTACAGGTTTCCTTTCGATTCATCGCAATTTCAGTGGTATGAATTTCAGTACATAAACTCCAAAGAGTTTATTGATACGGGACCGGGATTTGAACTTACGACTAACTTATTTTGACTTCATGTATGTTTTGTCTAACAAGGCACAATATCGCAAAGCTAGTCACGGTCTAGTACCTGCAACTGTAATCGCCCTTAGTAGATAGACCTTTTTTTTTAAATACATTTTCGTGACGTGACGTGCAAGACGTTCGCCTGGTGGTAGGCGTCATGCCTGCCACTAACAGTAGTAGCAGCGCCAGAATTGTGAACTTGCGAACACAATCCTGCGCCGCACAGCACTGCAGATATTAGATGTTAAATCTCTTCTTACCCAGTAATTTTATCCCTTATACAGCTCCAGCTATGGACTATAATGATAAAAGGATGATTGTTACCATGATGCCTTGATAAAAAATACTCGACACAACTAATGCGCACCGCGCGATGCCATAATGCTTTCAAAGAAAAGAAAAAAAGAATAGAAACCGCTTCTTTGTTTATTACCTACTTACTTCACGTGCTCTAGATTACTGAATTCAATACCTTGCTTCCGCGTCTCCAGATAAGCCTCGAGTCAGTATAAATTATATTAAGCCCGTATTATCGCGTTTCCCTGCTACACCCAGTCTTTGTTTGGTGTCTTCCTTTCTGCTAATACAGATCGGCAAGGAGTAAGAGCAGTTTAAAATTTCTATTCGCAATTGGGTAGATGACTGATGTTTATATCGTTGAAACCAATAGCTTTGATGAAGAATTTAAGAAAATATAATATGTTTATTGAAAAAATAATTTAAATCGGTTAATTATGTTCTGATATATAAGCGTTTAAAGTTTTTGTTAGAGACAACTCTGTCCCTTTCTCACAAAACAAAAAATTACGTCACGCCTTACTTGTCAGAATAGAATTTATATGGCGTACAGAGAAGTGACTTCACGATTTGCTGTTTCGCCTCTCTGTCTAGCATGATATTAAAATGCTTATAAATTGCTTATTTTTGATCAGATTTTCGTTTTCTTTTCATTAATCAGCTATATTTATGAGCCACATTTTAATAGGACAATTAAAAAAAAACCAGTCATCTAGCCTATTCACAATTAAATGCCTTAAGTTATAATACAACGATAAACTTAATGTCGAGTATAGACTGATTCAAACTTAATAGCGGCTGTGAAGTGCGCTGCAAGCGAGACTGCGATTTTACGCACACCGCACGCCTAATTTTTGCTACTGCGCAGCGTCTCGCGCCTAAGTTCACATCCGCCATTAAGTTTGAATCAGCCTGTACCAATTTAAAGGACAAGAATAATATTTATTTCAGTTAATAAAAACTAGCTTGATTGGACTTGAATCTACTTAACAAAATAAATAAACATTTTATTTATTTCTTCTAAATACACAATAGTCCAATGTAAATTAAATCTGCTTAAAATTTAAACTATACAACATGTAACAAAAAGGTTCAACAATACTGAAAGGTATGTATGTACTCATCATTACAAATAACTTTCGCTATGGGACCAACCTAAAAATCGCAAAAAAAAAATGTACGGTTCCCATAGAGGTAGGAACTACAGAGGGAGGGCACCGAACACGAGATTGAATACAGCCGAAGTAAGCCTAAATACGCGGTCAGTCTGCAACGAAGCGATGCAGACTGACTTCCTACCTCTATGACTGTTCCATACATTTTGTTCAAGGCCAATGAACTTTTTCTATAGAACAGCTGTTTTTTTTCGCGATTTCATGGTTGTCCTCATAGTAAAAGTTGTTTATAATGATGAGTACATGCATACCCTTCAGTATTGTTGAACCTTTTTGTTACACGTTGTATAAGAGCAAAAAGCTTTTAAAATTGAACATCTAAGTACACAAAACTTAACCTGAAATCTCCATCCGAGATAAAAGTGGCAAGAATGAATACTGGCGACATTGTCAAGATGGAAGGCAATGCTACGTGTTTAGCTAAAATAAACAATTAAGCTTTCCGGTCACCTTACGCCGCTACCAAAATTTTTTTCTTTATACACAACATATCGCTATATTTATATCGCTGTCTTAACTCTTGTGTTCATACTGATTTCTTAGCTGCATGATGATTCTTGATGTTCTAGCATAGAAATTACCAAATAACATGTAGACTGGTTAGCATGTTATTACAATCCAAATGACCTCAGGGTCGACCCAGACGAAAGTGGCGTGACGAGTTGCAGTCGCAGGACAAACACGCCACCAATGCCGAAGATTGGACAGTCTGGAAGGAGGGAAGGGATGCCTTTGCCCAGCAGTGGGACAATTCAGGCTGAAAATAATAATAATAATGTTTAGGACCTATTTTATTAGAAAGCTGACTCCTCCAAGATTGGGACAGAATCGAGAAAGCTATTAGTTTTATTCAGCTTTGATAACTTCCATAAACTTTATAAGTACAAAGAATTGAATTTGCAGACTTATTTTTATTATTAGATTAGATGCGCCCCGCGATGTTGAAAAGTAGCCTACATGTTATTCCGGGAAATAAGCTATATCCTGGAAATGAGCTATATCCGGGAAATACGCAATATCCGGGAAATATGTTATTCCAGGAAATACTCTATGTCCGGGAAATATGTTACTCCGGGAAATAATCACACACACATACCGACAAACTTTCGCATTTACAATATTGGTTAATTATTAATGAATTACTTAATAAGAAATGTTTGAAGAAAACAAAATGTCCTTACTCAGCAATAAATTGTAGTGTGAAAAGGCAAGATAACTTACTTTATACCGACCTAACACTGCTTGTTGGGATTTGATTAATTTCCTCGAGAGTTCAGGGTGTTCTAATTAACATTCGTGGAATTGGAATATTTGTGGATATACTAATTTTAAATTGAATCAAACCGACACCAAGCTCACTGTTGTGAATAATGGCGGTAAGAGCAATACAAAGTAGCTTGGACAGCCTTATAGCTCAGTTGTTTGGACAGCCTTATAGCTCAGTTGGTAGCATGTCTGCCTTCAGAGCTGTAGGGCGTGGGTTCGATCCCCACCCAGGACAAATTATTATGCAACGAACATAGATGTTTGTTCTCTGTCTGGTTTCCATAATACAAGCTTTGCTTAATATGGGGCTAGATGGCGCCGTGTGTAAAATTCCCCCCCCCCCTACCCCCCATATTTCACACAATATACTCACACATAATCACAAGCAAAATTTTATCTTCAGAATATTGCTGAGTAAGGACATTTAGTTTTCTTGAAACATTTCTTATTAAGTAATTCATTAATAAATAACCAATATTATAAATGCGAAAGTTTGTCGGTATGTGGGTTTTTTTTATACTGTCAAGTGACGAGATGAGCAAGACTTTCACCTGATGGTAAGCCTAATAGATGTTTGTTCTGTGTCTGGGTGTAGTATGTATTATAAGTATGTCGTCGTCGTCGTCAGCCATAAGACGTCCACTTCTGGACGAAGGCCTCCCAATAGAGGGGTGTTGCCATAATCCCCACGCTTGGCAGGCGGCTTGGGGATCGCAGAATGCTCACCACCGTTAACCAAAAGGACGCCGCTGCCCATCCTCCGGTGGGTCTGGTTGCAGTTTAAGGACATACCCAGGTCCAAGTATGTATAAGTATGTATTTACGAAAAAATAAAAAGTATTTTATCAGCTATCTGGTTTCCATAATACAAGCTTTGCTTAGTATAGGGCTAGATGGCGCTGTGTGTAAAATGTCCCCCAAAATTTAATTATTTATTTATTGTTGTATTTTATTTCTGGTGTGCACAATGAAGAGTTTCTATCTATGTATACAAATCTCTTTAGAGGTTTGGTTCCACCCGCATCTGGATGTTGCCCTGATTGTGTTGCCGTACTTCTAATGCAGTATCTAGTTACCATAGTTAGTAACAAGAACCGTTTTCAAATTCCAGTGCTATGTGGTTACTGAAACTTTTAAACTTTCGCGATTTGAACACATAATTATGTTTATCACCGGGACTTAATCGCGCACAAATAAATTTATTTTTATTTACCTCGACGTTTCGACCATGTTCCAATGGCCGTGGTCTATGTGGTTACGTTGTAATTAACATTGTGTACACATATTATGTACTTAGATAAAACAATCTAGTCTGTTAATCTGTTAGTAAGCTACGATGTGGTCGAATATGAAGAACGTATATTTAAAAGATAGATACGTTCGGTCTGACGTTGAGAAGATCTACAGTATATCTCTCAAGAAACAGGGATAGATGTGACCTCCTGCAAGTCTGCAACGTCATAATCCTTCCAGTGAGGAAGAGGAAGAATAAAAATGTTTGGATACTGTTATTATTGTAACCAAAACCGTCTGAACCCTTTATCTGCTTAGGTCAAAATATTAATCATAGGACAAGGGAAGTCTTTGCAAATAATTTAGCGTAAATATTACCTTTTGCCAAACCGCAGTTGACGATGGATGGGTTAAGATCCTTGTTGCGTAAATCGCTTTAGTTTATTTTCCTTTCAAATAAAATGTAGAGTAGGTTTAAATTATGTTTATACATTTTTGCCCGCCCTATTAAGGGGGAGGCCTTCGTGCAGCAGTGGACGTCTCTGGTTGATGAGATGAGATGATACATTATTGTCTTACTAGCAGCGCTACGCGGTTTTACTTGCGTGGTGATGATAGTTGTGACCTCGTGGTTTGACCGCGTGGTTCGATTGTGAACTTTTTTTTGCATTAACACCACCCGGACAATTAAACCTCATGACTATCTAGTTCGATCTCATAGTACGAAGCACTATGACGCTTAACCTGGTTTATATTCATCGATACATGAGGATTTGACCAGTTCACTTCGTTCGAATTTATTAGTTCGATCTCGTCATGATGATGATAAAAGGTAGCCTATTATGTTATTCCGGGAAATAAGCTATCTCCATTCCGAGTCTCATCCAAATCCGTTCAGTCATTTTGGCGTGAAAAGGTAACAAACATATACCGACAAACTTTCGCATATAGAATTTTAGTATTAGTGTGATTATTGTGTTAAGTTTTAAGTTTGACAAAATATTAGTGTAAGTAGGTATTTTACATGTACTTTAAAATCTTTAAATAATTAATACTTTAACCAGATAACCTGGTGTTTCGTTTTACAGTTCCTGAACGAAAATCTGTTTGTCGCTCTTCAAAAGAGCAAACCTTTTAGGATTCCAAAAATAAACCATTGCCTCATTACCATAAGCTCTCGAAAACGACGACGTAAAACTCGGAGACTTTCAAATCTACATTATAGTTGTAATTTTAGCACAATGGTTCCTCGTAGTAACTTCGCGTTCAGAGGTAATAAATTAAAGGTCTAATGCCTCTGTCGAGTCGACATCCCAATGAATCAGTTGGTAGTTTGTCAGAAGTGTACTTAGAGGAAGTTATGCCGGAATTTGAGAACGGTGCGAGTTTCGGGAATAATTAACGTTAAACGAACAGGTGATGATGCCGGTAGGATTTTTTGTTAAGTAAGAAATATAAATGATTGTTTAGGGTTCTATACTAGAAAAAACGCGTGCGACATTTTATTACTGAGCCAGCTGCTTATCTATAGATATCTATGGTTAGCTTTTTAATAGTCCTGTTCTGAACGTAGGTATATAGGAGTACTCCTACCCTCGAAGGGTGACTGGGTCATACCCACCACGCTGGCCCGGTTGCAGATTGCTATATTCACGCACATAAGCCATTGAATGTCTTCTCCGGACGTAGGATGCAGATTCTTTGACGATGTTTGCCTTCACCAAAAATTATGTAACTAGTGGGTATGGAAGTCCGTAAGTACCTAAATAAATTCGAAAATAACTTATTGGTACGGGCTCGGGATTCAAAACTCGATTACGAGTCGAGCGGTAACTGATAACCGATGGGGAAGAAAGGTTCTTGAGTGGCAACCACGAACTGGAAGACGCAGCGTAGGAAGGCCTCCCACTAATTAGAGCTAGACCGACGACATTGCGAAAGTCGCTGGTAACCGGTGGATGCAAATACAGTTCTGTGTGGCAGTCTAAGGGGAAGATCTTCGTTCATCAGTGGACGTCTTTTGGGTGATGATGATGATAATGGTATACAACTAGACTACCGCGGCTTTGACTAGCCTTTATCGGCTTTACTAATGCTTTTTTCTTCTTTTGTTTGTGTATCTATTTTTTTGTCCCGAATAAAATAAATATTCTTTTCTTTTTTTTTATGTAATCGTCCTAGCTTGCTGGTCTTAGCCCCTTAGTAAAAGTTGTTTATTTTGATGTAGGTACAGAGTATGCCCTTATAAGGATGCTAACTGATTAGATTAGTCCTATATCCCTGTATACGTTGCAATGGTCTAGTGTTATCTCTAACCACCAGCAAAGTCATAACTATTTTGTTTGTATCATTACTTGCAACGTAAAAGAAAAAAAGAGCACGCCAATACAACAATATTAAACACAAGATTTGGTTCACCAAAATATTTTTACAAAACAGTTCTTAAACGCGAGATTACCATACCTAAATTAAACCACATACAATTGCAGATGAGATACCAAGATAACCATTAATTGTTCGTAGTAATCTCACGTGATAGTTATGCAAGTTCTTGTTCCAAACTTTCGATGGATAAAATACGTCACTTCGAAGTGGCTGTACAGTTCACCGCATAGAACGGAGCTACTTTGAACTTTATTGTTTTTAGTAGTGAGGAGGATAATACTAAGCATGAGGTATTGTTCTCTTGACTGTACGCATTGGTTCAGTTTAAGAAAGTGTTTAAGCAAAGTTCACATTTATTTCATTGACTATTATTACGTTATATCCGACGAATAATGTTTTCGCATTAAGATATAATTTCCTATAACATACATTGTATTATAACTAAACTACATATAATAATAAATAATTTTGAATAAATAAATTATTACTTATTAATGTATTTGCATGGAAGTACCATCAGCGTCAATGAGCTCTTGCTGCTATTATGGTTTTTAATTAAGGGTTATAATGAATACTTGTTCCATAGAAAATATTCGTGTGACCTCGGCACAATTTATAGTTTTTTTTCTGACGGATTATAAAAGTTATAGAGCTAAATTTACTTCTAATGGTGTATAGAAATTTATCTTATGAGGTTATGTTAGCTAGCTCTGTGCTAAAAATAAATGCTATTAAAATGACCATGGAACAGAAAAAAAAAGAAAAAGAAACAAAATGAAGGAGGAAGGTTGTAGAAAGTAAAGGAAATTAAGTTCGACAAATTTGTGTAAACCTAGCCTTAGCACAGCCAATTTGAATTAATGGCTGAGATCTTAAGCACTCGTAGTTAAAGATTATACGGATTTAAAGCGTACCAGGAGAATCGGTCTTAATTAATGATTACCTACATACGTACATTGCCTATGTGTTTCTATGTATAAGGTTCATGTTTACCTAATGACGGGAATATCAAAATTTCAAACAGGCAATCGATGACTATTCTTTACATTTTTGTTTTATTTATACGGGAATACTCACGTTTAATTAAATCGGATACTCCGACAATCGGTTTGCAGGTTGAAGTGGCAATGGGCAGGCCACATCGCTCGAAGAACTGACAACCGATGGTGAAGAAAGGTTCTTGAGTGGCGCCCGCGAACCGGTCGTCGCAGTGTAAGAAGGCCTCCCACTAGGTGGACCGACGACATTGTAAAAGTCGCGGGCAACCGGTGGATGCAAATGGCAGGTTGTCGTACAGTGTGGCGGTCTAAGGGGGAGGCCTTCGTTCAGCAGTGGACGTCTCCGGGCTGATGATGATAATGACTCCGACTATAGTTTCGATCACATCCGGTGACCTTTTTCCTTTTTTTTTTTTCTTTTTCCATTCTTTACATTATCACGTACCTATTTATCAGTTATGCATTACAATTAATTACTTTCTTCGATAAACACTTTTTTGCATTGAAGCGTAATAAACAACTTTAGTTTAATGAATTTTAAAATTCGTAAATAATGAACTGTTTCATTAAAAATCATCTACGTTCAGTAAAATGTGTGGGCACAGTATTTTTTTTTCTCGTTATGAAAAGTTATGATACAAAACTTGTTTCATATTCCATACACGCTGAAACTAAATGGCAAACCTAATACTAACAAATCCGACTTGAATTGAAAAACACTTTTTTTTTGTAAACATTCGGTTGGTACTATTTAAGGAACCTTGCCGCGGGGCTCAGGTCTGACCCGCATTTAAACGGCTTTTATTTTTATGAAACACCGTTCCTTTTTACATTATAAACCCATTATTTTAAATTTCAACCTTTCGTTTCAACCAAAGATTAACCCTTACAAGGAACAAAACGTAAAAATTACAAAGTAGTACAAATGCGGATGTTTGTTTTAATGATTTTCATGTATGTTTTGCGGTTCTGTGCCAGTTTCCACGTTTATTAGTAGCATTATAATAAAAATACACCTCAGGGACGGAGCTCGTTTATCGTACTGAATATTCGAGTTGAATTTAATCTGGGCGATTATACGAATACGCGCCACCCCTAACAGAGAGGTCACCGTTTGGTCCCTTCACCGTAATTTATTCAGGGTTGTGCTAACAATATTTTCGTTGTAATGGGAAATGTTGGACGTATTGTTAATTTTGTTGAAGTGTTCGCGGTCGGGGATTCAACAATAGCTAATGTAGTACAAAGGAGATTTTTAGGCAATTAGAGTTTTCTGCTCTGACTGAAAATGAATAATAGTCGTCACACGCGATGTTGATGCTATAATATTTCATGTTATCTTAGAACATATTTCGATATCGCTAAAGTAAGTAAGTAAGTTCGTATAGGCTGAGTGGCCAGCCCTAGTGTCAGAGTTAATGTGCCGCCCGAAGGCCTCTGACATGACTGACAATTGTTGTTATAGAAACTAGAACAAACAACCGGGACCAACAATTTAACGTGTCATCCGACCCACGGTAGCGCTCAGAAATAAATGCCACTCACGATCACCCATCCGAAGACTGACCGGACCGTCCGTTGCTTAACTGATACTAACTTACTGATACAAAACAAATGGCGAACTAGTGACGAAGATAATATTATATTTCAGAACAGTATTGGGAGCGATACTATAGCCGGTCACTTTTCCATAGAAAAGGGGAAGTGATAATACTCCACTATGTAATGTTTTAGGTCGACGATTAAGTATTATATCGATTTGTCTCTTCATTATCTAGGATTGCAATTTGATTAGAAAGTAAAAATGTACTAGATGTAAAAGTTATGAGCCATTTTAGCTCAACTTTAACGCTGCTTTGGACGTAAATGAGTAACAAAAGGAGTATGGAAACTCTAAAATTATTTATCAAACGGCATAGTTTAGCCCATCAACAATTCAAATAACTTTAGTTGGAATAAATTCATTCAGTAGTTTTATTATCCAACCCTGCAGCATATGGTCGACATAAAACAATTGTGTGCTCATTTCTCTTTCTTTCTCCCTGCCCACACTTTGTTTGATGAAGAGAGCATGCTTTTTAGCCACGCCCACCGATGATTTCGAGCTGTCGGGCAGTTCATCCTTAACATATTATAGCATCTTCGTCGTCTATGATGGCCTTTAGAGTCACCCTTGATCGAGAGATTTTTGGCAACGTTAAGAAATTATGTAGATACGTTATATTATTCCCAATTAAAAAAAAACGATTCATTTGCGACTTTAAGACGCCCAAATTGTAACTATCGGTAATTGCCCACTCGAGCAGTGCATTCCACTGTTTAGCAGTTCGTACAATGAAAGTACAATCAAATCGTTTTGTTCCGGATTCGTTTGTTTGACTTGTCATCAATGTGAAATTTGTTTATTCGAAAGAAGGATGGCAGACTCTTATACAGTTTCAGCCTAGTATAAATAAGTCGCGTGCATGAATGAAACTTGTACGAACTGGTAGAGCAAATTAAATGTATTGAAATTGTAAATTGGATCATTTTACTAGAAGTATAGAGAAAAAACTTCTGTTAGGTTAGGCTAACGCTACAAATTTGAATGGGGTTTTATCGCGCTCACAGCGCCAACAGCGATTTTGACGCATTTCGGAACGCTGCGATATAACGATGACATTGACAGAGACTAGACAGAACTAGGATGCAGGAGTTTTGGCGGGAGCACGGAAAAATCATGTCGTTGCATTCTATTATTTTCTTAAACTTGTGTTTTTTCGCGAATTAATGATTAAAAATAGTGGTGTTTTATCATTGAGTGTTGAATTACATGCACGAGTGTGGGCAAGTGATATAATGTGGTGAAACATGTCTTTTCGTGTTGTTTTCAAAACTTCATAGAAGCTCATAGTAAAGTCACCACAACTTTACTAGGGTATGACTTGGACTCGACTATGACTAATTTCGTGTGACTTACTGTGATTTCATGACTTATTTGACTTGATGATAACAAATAAACGTGAAAATTCATAAACTTAAAACCAGCTTTATAAATTATGCTTAATATTTTAAGAAAACCATAATAATATAACATGAATTTCCACATATATGGGTAACATGAATGACGTGTAATATTTTTTTCTGGACCAAGCGAATTCTGCCATCCTTCTTTAACGACTGTTATAAATACTTACGGTCCTACGCATGAGTTACTATCATAAGTGAAAGCTAATTCATAAATTTTGTTACTTCTTTAATTTTAGTCATAAATTAATAATATTGGCTCATCATTTTTGATGGATTATTTGTGTTTGTACTAAAATATAATTCAAGCGTATAAATCGTTCCCTAAGGTCATTTAAAAGTCGAATATTCTTCGCCCTTGTCTGATAGCAACTTAATTGATGGTTATAGCCTAAAAGGCCATTATATGAATATAGAAATGATCATTAGGCTTATTGAAAACAAGAATTATTGGCTCATGAAAATTGAAAATATATTGTATTTTTGTGGACAAGATTACGTTT
This sequence comes from Erannis defoliaria, assembly GCA_905404285.2. Classification (NCBI taxonomy): domain Eukaryota; kingdom Metazoa; phylum Arthropoda; class Insecta; order Lepidoptera; family Geometridae; genus Erannis; species Erannis defoliaria. Next base: position 5,253,764 of record FR990076.1, read on the forward strand.
ATCAAACATAAATTATGTTATAATTATTACTTGGATGAGTATAGGTTTATTTTATATGGACAGCAAATTGAATTTATTTCATTTGAAATTATTATCCACTTATTTATACGAGGGGGCGTTTTTAAGATCGTGGAATGAGGGGTTAGGAGTGAAAATGAGCGCGGCAGCACGTGGGTACACAGTGTACTCTGCGGCACGGGAACCGGTTGTTGCTACCCACGTCCCGACTGCAGATGCACTCAGCTAGCACTTTATCTATGTCGGTAAATATATTTAATAAGCTACCAAATGAAATTAAAACTGAAATAAAAGACACAAAATTTGTAAATGGTTTAAAACGACTTCTCACTAGTAGGGCTTATTATTAAATTGACGAATTTTTAAAAGATTATAATACGAACTTTTTTTTTTGTTTTTACAATTTTAATTTCAATTTGTTTTATTATTTACGAAGCGTTATTAAATTATTATTACTAGTATTATTGACACAATTTATTATTAATTTATGACGAACCTCCTAAAATACCTCTATTTAATAGGCATCTTATTGTTAAATGAAGTCGTCTTCCTCTCTTCTACTATTGCTGCGCCCGACAGGGTCCATATGCAACTTCTTTTTGACAATATCTGTGTACACTATGGAAGAAATAAATATCTGAATCTGAATCTGAAAATAAAAAAAACATTATATATTTTGCTTTTCAATATGTTGACGAACTCCTGCATGACGAATACATTTTACAGATCTTTCAATTAGTTTGAGCCTCATAAAAACAATGTTTTGTCTTTCTCTGAAAAATACGCTGAAACTGCGGTCTTTACGGGTAAATGTCTACACACGTTTTTTTTTTATTTTTTATAACTAGTAATAATCACGCGGAGCCAGGTCTAGACTATACAATAAAACAACGAAACCCATCCAACCCTGTCATTCCGCGAACTTAAAAATCGTATCATACCTGGTCTACTGGAGGTTATACCTACTCGGCTGTTAGCTAAACAATTTCTTTAATTCTTATAATCTTCTCGTTATAATCGTAGCTTAGCTTTATTATTATGATATTAATAGATTTCGAATGAAGGAAGCAATTGTGGAAAAAATAAATATGTTAAAAGTTCCTTACATCGGTTTCCCCGAAGAGCTGCTCGGGACAATATTGGGTTCTAAGGTTGGCAACGTATTTATGGTGCCTCTTGGTAATTCAAATATCTAGAGGCGACGGAGATTGGTTAGCATCAGGCGTCTGTTTGTTTGCCTATTGCATTATAAAAGCACTGTGGTCATAGACATACATAGTAGGGACGGGTTGGACGCCATTTTGAAATGTCGCTCTTTCGTCGGTGTCAAAGAAACGCATTAACACCAATGCCGGCACAGTCTGCGACGCACGTCCGACGTGGTTACTTGAGAGCAAAATGCCAAAATATTTGGTGAAGGGCTGTACGAATTATATTTCAAAGTGCAGTAAACAAAAGGTGGCATTTCTTATGACCAGTAAGTCAACATTTAAAGTTGAACTAAACTTACTTTTACACAAAAACTTTTATTTTCAGGTAATAGGTAAGTCGTTTCTAGTTTCGTACAGTTTGCGCTTCTTCTACCGCGCGTTACTGTTGCTGCACGTAGTGAACACGAAATCCGTGAGATGGCATTGTCCTTTTGTCAAAGAAAAATTAGACTTACGATTTCTAAACTCAGGCGTATCTAGACATGAGAACATTGACTGTGGTAGACTTTTTCAAAACGTTACGTTATCTAGCTATATATATACAATGTGTAACAAAAAGCTTCAACAATACTGAAGACTATGTGTATCTATGTGTACTCATCATTATGAACATGTTTTAAGGGGTCAACCCTGAAATCGCGAAAGAAAAATCAACTGTTGCATACATAAGCGTTTGTACGTTTCTTCCCCGTGGTCCACCGTAGTACACCTGGTGTTTTACGGGTACAAAAAGGTACCCATGGAACACCTAGGTGAACCGCGTAGGCTTCGAACGACGATTTTGTACAAGGTCAATGAACTTTTTGTATGGCACAGCAGTTTTTTTGTCGTGGTTTTAAGGTAGGCCCCATAGTAAAAGTTGTTCATAATGATAAGTACATACATACCCTTCAGTATTGTTGTACATTTTTGTTACACATTGTATAATGTTAATTAACCAGCTACTACCAAAACCGTGTTTTGTGCAAGCCTCAGTGGAAAGCAAAACCCAGCCAGGCATGTCCTTTTGTGACAATCGTTTTACAAAAAAACGTGATAGAAAATTATAAACACACAAAAAAAATACTTAGGCCATTGCACTTCCCGTACCTGAGAGATGATCCAGACTTGATAACAAATCTTCTTGTGAGACTCGCTAAACACACTTCTAATCAATAGGACTCAATTGGACTGAAGAGCCCGCCTTGGGATGTACGACACCTTTGTCAGTTATTCAACCGCCAAGCAGTAGTGTGCTAGCATTCCTGTGTTTAGGTTTGAAGGGTAATGTTACCAGAGAAATTACTGGGCATGAATATATTTGACATCTATTAACTCTGGGTAACGAGCGCAGTGCAGGATTTTGTTCGCAAGTTCACGATTCTGGCACTGCTATTGTCGTGGGCAGGCGTGACGCTTACCACCAGGCGAACGTCCAGTGTCATCTCCTCACTCAATAAAAAAAAGCTCATTACGTGGACTGATAGTACTCGTACCTAACGCACAGAATAAATAATAGTACTGCGTACAGAAAGTTAACTCCGCAAAGGAATTGAAATAAATAAGGACTCTATCTACTAGGCAATAAAGTAGCAATTCAACTCGCACAGCGCTGGATACCGCTCGCTATATTCACCTAGATATACCGCTCTCTTTCTATCACGTATGCTTAGTCACGTGCGACGAGGCTAGCGTGCGGGCGGCGACTGACTTCTGTCTTGTATTGTCCACCCGGACGGAGCGCCGGTCGAACATACCTAAACTGCGGAGTGACACCCGCCTAACGTAACCCAAAAAAATAAATGAGAATTTAAACGAGTTATCTCTCATAGATTTATATGTTTTACTTCTCAGTTTACTAAAAACGTACGCTTTTAACCTGTATGACCATTATGGTAATGTGCCTCCGGGAATATTTTCCTGTTCTCATTCTGTGTGCTGCATTCACAATTCCAGGTACACGAGTTCACTTAAATATACGAACACAATTTAAACACAGGTTTTTAACTCGTGTTAATATACCTTTATCTAAAGGTCACCGGATGTGATCGAAACTATAGTCGGAGTATCCGATTTAATTAAACGTGAGTATTCCCGTATAAATAAAACAAAAATGTAGCTTTATCTATTTCATTGATTCCCCTGATATTAAAACATTTATTTTATTAAGTTGTACCTTTACACATTTCAATTGAAGAATTATCAAAAAGATGCATTTCAGCTAAACAGTCTGTGGTATTTACAAGATAAATCCAAAAAGTAAGATTATTTAACGTTTTTTTTTTAAAATATAAATTGGAAAAGATACTCAGTGAAACAATTACTGTAGCTCGTCACTCTATAAGATGTCAAATCTTTTCATGCCCAGTAATTTTTCTGGTATTTATTCTTTCTGCCTGCTGCTTTCGGTTTTGTCATTATCTCATTGTTAGAGGTATATACGATTATAGTTAAATAACTGTGCCCCGCGGTGTTACCCGCGATTTTGGGATCAAAAGTAGCATCATGTTTTATTCCAAGGCTCGGGATGATTCAAAGTGGTGAATCTTGGGAGCGGGCCGAATTTCTTCCGTACGCGGACGAAGTCGCGGGCGACCTCTAGTTATTATATAAATGCGAAGGTTTGTCGCCATGTGTCGCATGATCACAATTCAAGGTCTACTACAAATTAAATTGAAATATACGTTAAAAATATTTACATTTCATTGGCATAACTAAATTGCAGACGCTTCCCTGAGTAAATATCTCAACAGGATCTTTTTATTGTTTTAGTAAGTTCTTACACGACGGCATAGCTGAAATGAATGTTATCAAAGAATCTTCATTTTTAACTGGCTTCAAAAAAGAGGAGGTTTCTCAATTCGTATTTTTTATTTGTTACCTTAAACTCCGTCATTTATAAACTGATTTTGATAATTTTTGATTCTTTTTTTATTTGAAATCATTCATAGGTACTTTCAGATTGGTCTTATATACCTACATTACATCAACATCGGTTCAGTAGTTTGGTTTTTAAACCAAAGTAACCGGAAAAATAGTATTATAATATTATGTTTGTACCAAGTAAAAGTTAAACAACCAAGTTGAAGTCGGTTAAAAAGTCCTTGTTCTCAACTAATTAATCTATAATAGTTACAATCAATCGATAAAAGTTTTTTAATATAATTAGGTAATCAATAAAAAATTAAGCAAGGTAAAATGATAGAAGATAGATTCGAGTACCATTCTTACTATTCAAAAATAGTACATTATGATACAAGTGTGCTGTGTTGGTCATTACACTAGAGGCGGTATTATGCGCGCGAGCCGTAGGCGAGCGCGATAAGAAAGCCGAGACCCAAGTAGCAAAATGATGACTATGACGGATATATGACGTCTTTTTAAGGTCATTTTAAGGTCGGTACGATTTTCGTCGTTACGTACGTCATTATGACGTCATAATCAAATCATTTTTAGGACGTCTAAAACTCGTCGTATAATGTACGTCATTATGACGTCATAATTAAGTCATTTTTACGACGTCCTTACTCGTCGTATGAAGTACGTTATTATGACGTCATATTTAGTCATTTTTAGGACGTCTAAAACTCTTCATATAATGTACGTCACTATGACGTCATAATTAAATCATTTTTAGGACGTCTTAAACTCGTCGTATAATGTACGTCATTATGTCGTCATAAATAAGTCATTTTTAAGACGTCCTTACTCGTCGTATGGTGTACGTCATTATGACGTCATATTTAGTCATTTTTAGGACGTCTAAATCTCGTCATATAATGTACGACATTATGACGTCATAATTAATTCATTTTTAGGACGTCTTAAACTCGTCGTATAATGTACGTAAATATGACGTCATAATTAGGTCATTTTTACGACGTCCATACTCGTCGTATGATGTACGTTATCATGACGTCATATTTAGTCATTTTTAGGACGTCTAAAACTCGTCGTATGGTGTACGTCATTATGACTTCATATTTAGTCATTTTTAGGACGTCTAAAACTCGTCGTATGGTGAACGTCATTATGACGTCATAATTAAATCATTAAAAATTATGTTCTTTACTCGTTGTGTGATCTACGTTATTGTGACGTCATATTTAGTAATTTTTAGTACGTCTTAGACTCGTCATACAATGTACGTTATTATGACGTCATAATTAATTCATTTTTACGACGTCTTATACTCGTCCTAGGACGTACGTCATTATGACGTCATAATTAAATAATTTTTAAGACGTCCTAAACTCGTCGTGTGATCTACGTTATTATGACGTCATATTTAGTAATTTTTAGGACGTATTACACTCGTCACACGATGTACTTTATTATGACGTCATTATAAATTCATTTTTATGACGTCTTATACTCGTCCTAAGATGTACGTTATAATGACATCATATCATAGTCTTACATTCGTCGTGTTATGTAGGTACTTTAGGTACGACTTACCACCAATGGATTCTGGGGGGTGGGAGGCAGTATGGGGAGGGGTAGACATAGAAGGGGAACTTGCGGAATCCCCCCCTCTCCGGGATATGTAACCTAACTTTCCCAGAAGCTTAAATTTGATCGTCAAACAAATTGGAGGGGGGAAGGGTGGAAACTTAACACTATATTTGATTTAACTCAAGTCAGGATGCTCTGAGTCGGATCTGTCTGATCATTTTGAATCTAACCAACTCAAATTTGACTACGGGTGGGCTCCCGCCAGAAGCTCTTGCGGTCGCCCCTGAGCTTCTGGCTCCCAGCACTTTTTATATACGCTCTAAGAGGGAAGGGACCACAAGCCTAGGTGGATTCGGGGTGCTCTAATTCGGATCTGTCACTCATTTCGAACCTAACCAACTGAAGTTGGGGTGCTCTGATTTGGATCTGTCACCCATTTCGACCCTAACCAACTCATGTCGGGGCGCTCTGATTCAGATTTGTCACCCATTTCTACAAATCAAACAAAAAACAAACGATTTAAAAAAAGTAATCAATAATAGTTTCACAAAACTTGAGAATTTATTGCAGAAAGCTGCAGTGGCCGAAGGGTATGTTTTGTGCCCAAGAACAAAAAAGAGTTTTGGCGGGAACACGGAAAAATCATGTCGTTGCATTCTATTATTTTCTTAAACTTGTGTTTTTTCGCGAATTAATGATTTAGAATGGTGGTGTTTTATTCATTGAGTGTTGAATTACATGCACGAGTGTGGGCAAGTGATATAATGTGGTGAAACATGTCTTTTCGTGTTGTTTTCAAAACTCCGTAGAAGCTCATAGTAAAGTCGCCACAACTTTACTAGGGCATGACTTGGACTCGACTATGACTGATTTCGTGTGTCTGACTGTGATTTAATGACATATTTGACTTGATTATAATAAAAGAAACTTGCAAATTCATACACATGACACTGGCAGAATGCACAACGTGCGATGCCAATAAATAAGGGGGAAAAAAAAGAACAAAAAAAAAGACGACAGCTGACGTTATCCCAAAATGGCGTCAAGTTTCATTTCACAAGTTTACACATATCAGAAATACTTTGTCCGCTTAAGATTGTAAATTGTGTCTGTATAAATAAAATAAACTTAAAGAAAACCTTTTTTTATGTAAATAATGGAGTTTTAGTGTATAAACAACAAACATTTACCAAAACAGTAGCTTATTTTAACTTTTTACGATTTACGACATTTGCTCAGTTTGGTAGAGAGTAAAACGAAACGTTATAGTGGTACAAAACTGTCAAAACCTATGGTGATTTTCCCAATTTTCAAATTCAAATAATTATTTTACAATAAGTATTTGTTTGCGCAACTTGAAACTTTGCAAAAGGCCTTCATATTCATATAATAAGACTATTCTGTAAAAAAATATGATCCCCCAACTCGATTGGCGGTGAATCGAAGTTGATCGATGTGAAGTGAACAGACAAGGAAGCGTCACCTGACGACAAATGGAAAGCAAAGAGATGTTAAAATGATGGAAACATAATGGGATCGAAATAATTTTGTGTGAAACTGGTTAGTATTTCTTTCATTTTTGTTTATGAGCCCAATACGATTGGGCTTGCAATTTTGACACCCACTGTATCGAGACTGCTAAGAACCGATAAGTAACTTTGTCCCACTAGGATTTTTCCTGCATTGGGCATGCTGTGGAACAATCACAACACAGCGACAAACTTCACGATTGCCTAGTTAATTATACGAACCGTAGTGTAAACAGAGGCAGTAACTACTTGGCCAAGACATCAAATTATTAATCTGCAGTGCTAGCTTCCATATTAAAATTTCTATCTTATCATAGGTGCATGTTTAACATTGCGTTGCTGGTCCAATATTTCACTTCAATTGCATTAGGTATTATAGACTGTTGAATGAACTTATGCTTTAACTGTGAAGGAAACCATTGTAAAGGAAATGTGGATGTTGGAGTCCTTCAAAGACATTTAAAGTCCCTGACTATGCCAGCTTGGAGGATTGTGGCCTAAGCCTGAGGCTCCATACCAATGCCCAGCAATGGGATATGCGAGTGTGGTTGAAGCGAATGGAGTTATGTATTGTGTTTACATTTTTGATACCTATGTAATAAGGGTCTTACAATTTGAACTATGCTATGCCAACAATGTGCAGTAGAACACAAGTACAGTAGAATTTGGATATAAAGACTTAACGTTTTTTTACTGCTTTTAGCAATCACGATGTAGACTCTTGTTTGGTTTCATAGTGAGTTTACTAGGGAAGCATATCTGTTTAGTACGACTCCAATTTGAGCGACCAACTGCTTATAGTGACCTATTTTTGATAATTTGTCCGGTTAGAACAACATGCAGTGTTTTGTTAACAAAACCTACGCTCCGCTACGTCGCCGCTCCGCAAACCGGCTTCTACCCTCATGCTTATACCTAACCTTTTAAAAAATATTTTGTCTAATTTTAGAGTCTGTGAAGAGCTCAGGCGTAGGAGCAACCGACAAGGAAACTGAAGACAGCATAAAAAATTGGTTTAAACATGCATCAGAAATACTTAATAAGTAAGCTTAGATAAGTACATCATTTTTCTTTTGAGTTTTTCGGCACGATTCACTATGTCAAAAAAATTCAATACATATGTAAAGTATTCATCTGGTTCGTGCCTATGATTGTTATTAAATCCAAAAAAGGCCCAAATCGTACCCAGGGTCTGGCACAAAAGATTTTAATGCAGGTTGTAGTTTAGTTTAGTACGGTCGTACTTTTGCTGTGCTTTGTTGTATGTGTGTTTAATGTGATTTTGTGGTTTTTGTTATGCGTGCTATAGAACATAGAGGTATACTTGATCTACTTATTTAATTTTTTTATAAGCTTGACCGCCTTCATCTGTATGACATTTTGCGCCGTTCCTGGGTTTTTTTCTACGGGATTTGGGTCATGTCCTTTGTATGTTAAAATCGTGATAAAGTGGCAAATAACTAAACATATTTTTTTTGAGGTTGTAAAACATAAAATCGTACAAATGTTTGTATAGACTGATATAGGTAAGATAAAAATTTACTGAATAGTTTTATATAGTTACAACGATCTTTGTGTAGTTACCGGCTTATGAATAACCCAAATTGACTAAGTAGATAAAAATACTATCGCATTGAAACGTTAACCTGAAACGTCATTCAAAAACATTAAAACAAACGGTTTCCTGCCTTTTGACCACAACTTGTATGAGGATAAGCAATGATGCAGCCTAAAATAAAAGCATGTTTGTCTATTGTATGTATAAATGATATTTTACTATAACTGAACTATGTATTATGTGATCATTTTGCAATGTTATTTTTATCGGCTGATTTAGTCTGCAGTAAAAAAAGGTATAATGATATATTATAAAACTTAAAACAACACATTTTTTTTAAATACATTTTTAAGTATTGGTATCTAACAAATTTTGTAAATGATAATTGAAATTTATTGCAACTTGATTAAGTACTCTAAAATAAATGGACATTATCTAATTGTATATAAATGTTTTTTTTTATTCCATAATAGCAAGCCTACCTTTACAGAGTGTTCGGATAAGCGACGGACCTCTTTAGAGGGTCATTGTACTCATCATTATGAATAACTTTTATTATGGACCAACTATGAATTTACGAAAAAAACAGCTGTTTACATTGTACATTCATAATGATGAGTAGACTATGACCTCTCAAAGTAAGTATGTCCATCCGAATACCCTGTATTGTTAGATCTCAAGACGACTACGTCTATGGAACCACTTTTAGGAACGTCATAGAGACGACATACAACGACGTCCTATTGACGATTAGGGATGACGTATATAAAACGTCTTAAAGGCGATGAAAGCAGACGTCATCAATCCGTCTTCTAGAGACGTCGTCAACACGTCATGTAAAGACGTCCTGTTGACGATCAGGGATGACGTATATAGAACGTATTTTGGAAACGTCTTAAAGACTATGCAGGCTGACGTCGTCAGTCCGTCTTCTAAAGACGTCCTTAAGACGATCAGGTATGACGTACATAGAACGTATTTTAAAAACGTCTTAAAGACTAAGCAAAGAGACGTCGTCAGTCCGTCTTCTAAAGACGTTGTCAGTCAGTCATCTGAAGACGTCCTGTTGACGATCAGAGATGACGTCTTGAGGCTGTGACAAATGTACGTCATTTTCCGGTATTAAAAGACGTCGTAATATGACGTCAACACGTCGCGAAATGACTAAATTTAGACGTCATTGTGACGTCGATTTGCTACCTGGGGAGTGTATTGAAACATAGCACAAGAGTTTCATACGACTGTTTTCGTCACACTTGCGAGGAAAAAACAATATTTTTTTGATAATAATCAACCACACCGTGAAAACGTCAACAAACATTTGCGGAAAATGGCGCCCAAATCAGTAATGCGCGCGCAGGTTGACATTTACTTCAGCGGCATAAGAACTCTTTGTTGGTATTACAAAAAAACTGTAAGTATTACCCGGCTATATTAAGAGTGCTTCGTATACGTACGTCTAATTGCAGTCACGTACAAACTTGATTTTACCGGGTTATACCTATTATAGCACTATGTGCCATAATGTAAAGTATAAAGCACGCGTGCGTAATAGCTTGGATTATGAGCCTAAAACCGATGCAATAAGATCCACTTTACGAGCAAGTGTGATGAGAGATTAATTCATCATAATGCCACATTATATATAGTACACTAGGTATAGTATATTAAGACCACATTAAAAGCAATGAAATAAACACACTGACATCGTTATGAGACATCTTTATAACCGACTTAACTTATAAAATTAAACGCTTTTTTTTAAAATGCCTAATGCCCCACTAAAATCAAACTTGGGTGAGGTCTGTCTTTGCTATCCTTTACAGAGTCCACTGATATAACATTTATTCACCGATATTTCCACTGATGTCCACCAATATTTATTTATTGTCCAAGAGATTTGACAGATAATTTGATTGACCTAGTCAACTCTGTTTACATAACTGCACAGCAGTAAATTGATCGGAGGAAGCCGGGGCCGGAGAAAGGAAGGGGGAGACCAAAGAAGTTTGCCCCCCGCCGTTATAGAGTAGGTCAAAAAAATCAAAAATCAAAATCAAAATTATTTATTGGCTGTAAGCTTACATACAATTAAGAGTTAGCATAGGGCCCCAAACTCGGCACAGCCTGTATCTTGGGGTCCTAAAATGGAATTAAATACCTAGATTTATCGCGCGCACTTATAAACAAGCCTAATATAAACTAAAGTGAGATTACTGAGTAAATCAAAAGAAGCATTAATCAATAAATTAAATGAAAATAGGTAGCAGTAGCAAAATATAATACTAATAATATTATAATCTAAAAATAAATAAATAAAAGAAAAAGTTAATTTAAGGGTTCTGACACATGTGTATACAACTTCCGCGGTTCCTTTTTTTTTAATGTAGGTATGTGCACCGATTTCTCTTTCAATTGTAAAATGATTTGTTTTTTTTTGTTTGAATGTGTACCTATACTCTCGAGGTGGTGGTTCCTTATTAGTTTGAAGTCCTGTTCGGAAAAAAAAGTTACTTGTTAATTTAATACTACCTGTAAACCGGGTTTCATTTATTTAATACCTATAATGTAAATCTTTTGTACTTTAATGAAATACTCGTAGGTATATAACAATTTCAGACATTTAGTCACGGTTTGTGATTAGTTGGAAATAAATTCATGCCGAAGTTTTATACGAATTTTAAAAAGGTAAATAAGTATCACTTGAATAAATAGCATTACTACACGTACGTTGATCCCCAAGCCGCCTGCCAAGCGTGGGGATTATATGGCAACATCCCTCTATTAAGGGGGAAGCCTTCGTCCAGCAGTAGACGTTTTAGGGCTGATGACGTGACACGTACATGCTGGTTTGTTTGTATTAGGTACGCCTTGTGATTTCATCCGTAGCCTGTCAATCCTACAATCTTCGTGTTTTACGTAGCACATCACGCCTTGAAGCTCGGTGGAGTGACGATATACGTAAGGCAGTGTCAGTGGGTTTGAATCGAAGTGACGAAGATTAGGCCAAGTAGCGGGGAGAGGCCTAATTTCAGCAGTAAACTAAGGAGGAATGGTCATTATGAAAACGAAGAAGAAGGGAGTCCTGTGATTATTCAAAGAAACAAATTTAATCGAAATTCAAAGTCTGTTCTTATAGATATAGTTGGAAAAAAACACACACAAAATAACATACCAGTGTTATACATTAATTTAATTATTGGTGTAAATTTATCTTCCGTGTAAAGTACAATGACCCCACATGACTACACCTTTTTAAAAGATCCAGAAGTAATATGATTAAATAATAAAATAGTAATAAGACAAACACACAACATTACACATTACAACAACTACCTACAACATTAATATTGCCAAGAACTCAATGTACTGAACATTAATTCATGTAAATTACCTAGAAGTCCATTTTCAGTGAAGATAACAAAACGATTATCGCATTGAGACTAAAACATAAGAATGAATTTGGAAAAATAATATAGCCCATTCTCGAGGCTTCACTTCACAAATCTAAATTTGCTAAAACATAGCTGTCTTTTTCATTGCCGTCTATTAGATAAGGACTACAATTTTGAGTTATTTTATCAGTGTATATTTGTTATGTTGACAAAACTGGCTGTAAACAATTAATGTTTATTTTAATATTTATAATCAAGTTTTACTAAATCGGCACCTCGTTCTCCTATCATAGTAGTTGGGCCGTTTGTATTCCCACTAGTTATAATCGGCATAATACTGGCATCAATGACTCTAAGGCTTGTAACACCGTGCACTCTTAGATGGCTGTCTACTACAGACGTCTTTGGATCAGGGCCCATCTTACACGTGCCTACAGGGTGGTACACAGTTAGTACCATATTTATACAAATACATCTCCAATAATCATCACTATCTAGTTCTAGTATATCACATTCTGGCCATTTTATTCTTCCTAAAAATGCGTTGATAGATTTAAAATATTTCGTATGAATAATTTTTGTGATCATCTTTATTCCAATAACAGCAGCATCGAGATCTTTTGAATTAAAAAAATAATTAGGATATATCAATGGATGGTCTTTCGGATCGTTAGTTCTAAGAGATATGTTTCCTCGAGATTCTGGGTGTAAAAGATTGAACATAAATTCGTAGAGAGTATGGTTTTTATTAAGTTCCGCAATTGAGCTCGGAACGGGTTCTTTGAATCTAAATCTTTCTGAAAATGCGTTATATGTTGCCGTACTATTTTTCCAAAATAATATTAAATGATTTTGATATTCCGGATATGTCAAATTTTTTGACGAAGAATAAAATGCCAATATATCAGTGAAACTGTTTTGCGCTAAATAGCCAGTTCGATTGTAGAGATATTGAATAGCTTCAAAATTTTGAGCTGCTATATCTGGAGAGTCAGGGCCGTTACCGTATATTGTGACTGGAATAGCAACATGGTCCTGTAAGTTTTGTCCCACCAGTGGTGAATCTACTTTGCAAGTTATATTGTTAGATTCCAAATGTACTTTTGGTCCTACGCCTGATAGCATAAGCAACTGAGGTGAGTTAATTGATCCTGCACTTAATATTACTTCCATTCTTGCACAAATTCTAAACCTCTTTCCTTTACGTTCCACGACAACGCCATATGCTCTGTTAAAGTTATTAATTAACACTTTTCTTACGAGTGTGTTCTTTAAGATTTTAAGATTAGGTCTTTTCTGGACAGGGTAAATGTAAGCTATCTCTGAACTCTGCCTAACTCCATTAGCCGCTGTAGCTGCTGTTATTCCTGACCTAAACTCACCGGGAATATTTAAATCCACGACCCTTCGTATGCCAAGCTCGTTCCAGGAATCCAGAACTTTTTCTGTTAAATCTCTAATTGTTGAATTAAACGTATTTAGAAACAAGGGACCATTTTGACCATATTCCATATCGACTTCCTCGTTTTTCAATAAATCTTGATCCTGGTAATTCTCTGCTTTCTTGAAATATGCCTCTATTACATCAGGATGCCAGTCATCATTACCATCTTTGTACCATTGTTCATATTCATATCGTCGTCCTTTGACGTATAACATTGCATTAATGTTACTGCTTCCACCGAGCATTTTACCTCGAGGCCATGTAATGGATCCATTTTTGTTTGCTTTATTAATGCGCCCATCATTAGTCGTTAAATACTTCCAGTCGTATTTAGTACCAAATACCCCTTTGTCTAAACCTGGAATCTAAAAAAATAAATATAGATCATCTTCATACAAAAGTATAATAAAATCACTTCGGTTTCATCTCTTAGCATATTAGTATGAAAATGTACTTGACTGTAATTATGTTCTTTGTACATGTTTGGTTGCTTCTTTTTGAACTTGTGTACTTACGTCAAATCAAAAGGTTTTGTTGATTACTAAATGTAAAGTAATGCTATTCAGCTCTATGTCTGAAAATGCTAAAGACTACGTTTTAAGGAAATAATTATATTTATTGCAAATAATCTATTTGTATATATGTTTGCTATGTAGTTCTCACATTTAAATATTTTGAATAAATTGAAATTCAAATTATTTTTAATTATGAATAAGCTCACTGACATAAAATAAGAAAACTACCATAACTCATTCTTAGCAACAACAAAAAAAACTGAAGATGGCAGTGTTAAAGATATTAAAAGTAAATAGTAAAAAAAAAACCTACTTCAAATGACTTATTCATTTGAAGGTGGTCCCGAGGTGGTCCCTTATGGACCACCTCGGGAGTATACCCGAAATAAAAAATAAAAATTATAAAATCGGTTCACAATTGACGAAGAAATCGGTGAACCTATTACATTTTTAAAAAACATACATACCGTCGAACATAGAACTTCCTCCTATTTATAACTCGGTTAAAAATAACATTTAAAGAAGAGTAGTAAGAAAAGTTAGTTGTCTTTAAACTGATTTTTATGTGTTCAACTTATTTGGGTTAATACTAAAATATTATTGACATTGTTTAATTTCTGAAATACGTGTTAATAATTTAAATCCAACAGCGATTATATTGATACTATCTATTACAATGCTAATATGAACGAGGGAGATAACGAACGATCGAATGTAGATTCTTGCGCTGCGGTTACTATAATATACTTTTGAAGTATATTTATTACCACTAATGGGCAAGTTACTACTTGTCAAGAATATTTATTACTGAACATGTTGTTCAGTAATAAATCCATGAACAGTAAAATTAAAATTAAAATGTTCAGTATAAACGTACTTCACAAGTATAGTAACTGCAGAACGCCACATCCGTTCGTTTTCTAAATCAATAATATTCATTATTAAAATGTTTTTTACCCGGCTCTCTTCTGGGGCGTCACCACCCGCTTCGATAAGTAAAACTTTAAAATTATCATTTTCACTTAATCTGCTTGCAACAACGCAGCCTGCAGTACCAGCCCCCACTACAATGAAATCAAAGTATTCGCAACCTGAAACAAAAAATGTTTTATACACAATTTTAGATAAAAAGTAAGTTCGAATAGGCAGAGTGGCCAGAGTCTGTGTTAACGTGCCGCTTAAAAGCCTCTGACGTGGCTTGACGATTGTTGTTATAGAAATATAGAAAAAAACAACCCATCCGAAGACTGATGACGCAACGGACGATCTGTTGCTTAACATTGGTGATCTCTTAGACTTCGACCACTAGTCAAGCTACGCTACGAGCGCTACAACTATTTTAAGTTAGTTGCGCCTCGCGGTTGTACCCGCGATTCTTGGGATTAAAAGTAGCTTAATGTATTATTTCGAGGTATAAGCTACCTCTTTACCAAATTTCATCCAAATCCCACAACCGTTGCAGCGTGAAGGAGTAACAAACACACACGTGCGCACACACATACACCGACAAACTTCCACATAAGTATATAATATTAGTAGGATGAGTGTGATTAACGCGCCTGAATTACCCAGTCTGTCGAACGCCTGACAGGCACAACATAATTTTCGTACGATATAATATGTTGCATTCAAACCTCTTAACCAGTTAAAAGCAATTTTAACTGAAAAAAAAACAGGCAAAAGTAATTTTGACTGAACAGGTTGGTCAAAAGTAGTCTGACTGAAAAAATAGTCAAAAATAGTGCATAGAGATTGCACACTACTATTTCAAGCCGAACTACTACATAGAACTCGGTAGGTTTGTTATAGGTTGACAGTAACCATCCAATTAAATAACCGCAAGTTTGTAGCCAAAAGCACTATTAACCAATGATTTTCAGACAAAACTACTTTTGACCAACCTGTTCACGGTTCATTCAAAATTACTTTTGCCTGCTTTTTCTGTTAAAAGTACCTACTTTTGACTGGTTAAGAGTTTTGACTGCATCATAATTATATGAATTAGGAGCTTCCTCTTAAGAGCGGGGGGTTATTTGGAGAGGATTTTCGATATCTGATTTATATTAAAAGCAAAACAGAAATTTTACTTACGAAATGGATCATAATACAGTTCCACTTCTGGAAGTGGATCGGGATTGATGAAACATTGTGCTGCGACGAAAAACTGCAACGCCGATGAAAATGTCTGTGGCGCTGTACCAGTGGTTGGGTACGAACAGCTAGCATTAGCGTAGCTGGAATATTACATAAAAATAAATTATACTTATTTTTTTTACTTCATATTTTTTATCACATATATTTGTTAAAAAAAATACATTGATGAATACCGCTTTAGCATTATAAGAATACCTGTATTATTGAATTATGTTTCATATTAAGGAGTACCAATTTATTAATTATATATTTTTTAATTAATTATATATGTTTTCAATAACTGACAGTGATTATGATTATAATTATTAACAATCACATAAATGGCACTCTTACATGCGTGCTCTATGCACGCATATTTACTGCCAAAATTGGCTACATTAGCCATATTCAAGGACACCAGCAAATCTCCTTACCTGATTAAGTCGCAGAAGTGGTCACCGTAGCCGAAGCCGGCATGGATGATATTATTATTATTATTAATAATTATTAACCTATTTAAAAATGTTGTACTGTTAAAGCGACATATCAGCGCGCCGTAATAATACCAGTAGGTATACTTACCAAGACATTGTCAAAGTAGTTCAATTTAATAACCATAGAATGTAGGATCAAACATGTGCATAAATTCTTTACTTTCTTTCCTAACTTTTTTGTATGTAATCTGATAAATGTAAACGATAAATTAAGAATAAACTGCTCTCAAACCAACAATTTTCATATTAACTCTATAAGTCAAAAACACCTCAACGCTAACCCACTTCCACAGCAACTATCAATGACAATAGATCATGAAGCCATGAAACGTCGGTAAAATAATTACCATAAAGTCTTAGTTAAATATTGAGGCTTTTATTATCTCAGTAGTAAAATAAAACATAAAAGGAGTTCGAGGACAAATTTAAATAAAATATTGTGATAATATGATGAACATTTAAATAGAACATAAAGATAGAAGAAACATTTCGAGCACATGTCTTGATAGTGTTAGAGTATACTCTATCTAAAATCCCGCTCGAAATATTACATTATAGTAATTGAGCTAATAACAATAGTACAAACGTGCAAAAAAATGTCCGCTCCAAAACTCGGCGCGCACGCCATACAGTGCGCCGACTTTTTGAACGCCTTGAACTACGATATGATACAAGCGCTCAAGCATTGAACACTATACAAGCGACATAAAGTCTAAATTCGATCATTTGTGCACTATATAATGCTCGTATAGGTACGTACAACGGCACTCGGACGTTTATTGATGTTTTCACTTAGATATTGTGACTCTTTAGATATTAGCTCAATGACTATAGTGTAGAACGTTTTTGATGGCGTGCATGCTATTATGCTCCAAAGTCTGGCCTTCAGAAATAATTACCGAAAATTTGCTTAAAAATTCAAACGTATTCGAATCTATATTTACAGCATTAAGTATGCCTGGAAGAGATCGCTTTTAGCGATAAGGCCGCCTTTTGTGCACTAGTATTTAATTAATTTCATCCTTTGTATGTATGTTTCTTTGGTGTTAGCTATAAAGAGTTAATCTATCTATCTATTTGTATATAAAAACATGATATTTTATTATTAGTAAATATTTATGATAATAAATATTATTCTATTTTATTATATTCCATCTATAATGTTTCAAACACATGTGTTTTTTTCCTATAACTGACAATCAACGAACCGGTTTTACACTACTAAGTCTAAGGGGGAGGCCATTGTTGAGTAATGGACGATCCGGGCTGATGATAATGGTGATTTATATACAAGGGTATTTTTTGTTTTATATTGTACTGCTGCGCCCCGCGGTTTTACCCACGTGACGATGAAAGACGGTGATGATGATGATGATAAAAAGTAGCCTGGTAATTCCGGCAAATATGCTATCTCCATGCGGAATTTCATCCAAACTGGTTCCGCCGTTCTGGAGTGAAAAGGTAAGTATAATATTAGTGTGATGTGATGTGATATTGTAAATAGGCTTGTAATGTACTTACACATAGGTATACACAGGGTTAGTTCTAATCAGTTAGCATCCTTTTAATGGCATATTCTGTACATAAAAATAAACAACTTTTACTATGGGGCCAAAATCGCGAAAAATACAAAATACAAACACCATACAAAAAGTTATCGACCTTGGGCAAAATGTATGGAACACTGTTTTTTTGCGATTTTATGTTGGCCACATAATAATAGTTGTTTGTTTTGATGTATAGAATATGCCATTAACAGGATGCTAACTGATTAGACTTACCCTGTATATACATAGATTAAGGTTTTTTTTACACCTTAAAATATTTTTTGTGTATTTATAGTTAGGTGTCTTATCTCAGATATGATACGTAACTGTTATTAGATAATTAATTGTAAATCATTGTAAATGAGCAGCAAACAGAGAGCAGTTACCACAGAAAATGTAGTACATAAAGTTGCCTACTAGTACCTAACTAACAATAGGCTAGATGACTGATGTTTAAATCGTTGAAACCAATAGCTTTGATGAAGAATTTAAGTGAATATAGTATGGTAATCGAAAACATTATTTAAATCGGTTAATAATGTTCTGATATATGAGCGTTTAAAGTTTTTGTTAGAGACAACTCTGTCCCTTTCCCACAAAACAAAAAATGACGTCAAGCCTTACTTGTCAGAATAGAATTTATATGGCGTCACGAGAAGTGACGTCACTATTTGCTGTTTCGCCTCTCTGTCTAGCATGATATTAAAATGCTTATAAGTTGCTTATTTTTGATCAGATTTTAATTTTATTTTCATTAATCAGCTATATTTATAGGCCACATTTGAATAGGACAATTAAAAAAAACCAGTCATCTAGCCTATTATAGGCAAGGTAATACACAAAAAAAAAAACACGTAGGTAACGTAAACAGGTTAAATAACAACAAACAATTTTTGCTAACCCTAACTCGTGAATGTGAAAAATGTATTCATATTCATATTTATTGGTAAAGTATAATTTTACAGGGTTTATGTTAATTTTAAGGTTTAGATAAGTAATAGTCTTAACTTAACAGTTAGGTATCGTATGAAAACAATGCAAATTAATAACAGTGGGTCGATATGGCTTTATTTATTTATTCAATAGTTGCACTACAAACATTTTTTTAGCTTTCTAGTAAGTATAGAGATTTTTGATTTATTTATACGGGAATACTCACGTTTATTTAAATCGGATACTCCGACTATAGTTTCGATCACATCCGGTACACTCACACACACACTCGCGCACACTCTACCCGCCCCCACCCCCTCGCCCGCAGAGCAACCAATGTCATCACGCGCGCGACGCGCAGCGGCCCGCAGAGCTAAGCAGGACGCAGCTGCACGCGCGTCGGGCTCTGTTTTCACTCTTTGAAAAAGGTCACCGGATGTGATCGAAACTATAGTCGGAGTATCCGATTTAATTAAACGTGAGTATTCCCGTATAAATAAAACAAAAATGTGTCAAACCACGTCAGTTTTCATAATAAAAGTATAGCGATTTTAACAAGAGTTAAAGTTTTTACATTTTGAGGGTTTTATTCATGTAGGTTAGGTACGTAAGTATTTATCATGTATTTTTTTTAATTACCTTATATTTTAATTCTTGTTATAATCTTTTAAAAACTCAGTAGATAACCTATTTCGAATTATTCATGTTTTGATTATTTATATTAATTTATTTATTAACTAGCATTAACGCTCGGAGAGCCATTCGAACAATAAAGATCTGTATTTAGAAGGGAATAATATATTCCTGTACTAAGTTTAAGTATACTGCGTTATAAGCTTGCGATGTAATAAGCCGAAAAGTGTCCCCCAACCTCCCACTGAACCCTGAAATCTAACACCAAATCTGAAATCGAAAAAAAACCATTTCAGGGTTGGTCACCAGCCATAAAACTTCCACTGCTGGACGAAGACCTTGATAGATGGGTGTTGCTTTAATCCCCAAATTAGTAATCCCTATTGGGTTTTTATTTTAGGGTTGATCATCGCAAAATATATTAACGATGGTGAGTAATATGACCCCTTTCGGCTTAGCCCCAAGATTATAACCCTGTATAGCTTTAAGTTAAACAGATTATGACGAGATTAGTTAAATATGATGATGACTGAAACGATAGTAAGTACATAGTGATACAAGTGCAAAAATAAACTAGCCATATGCATCACTGAACAAATACACGCATTGATAATCACAATGTGAAAATCAGTACCAAGACAATTTCAAAATGGCGCTAGCTCGCTTTGTGCGTGCGTGGTTTTCGCGCTCTTTTAAAGCGAATGAGCGCCTAAATTAATGGACCAAAGAGTATATATAGCAAGGAGTCCATATTCAAAAACAACCTTTATGATTTTATGTAAATAAACAATAGAATAAATAAATATCCTTTGGTTTGGGACGCTACATGTGTCGATACACTAGCGCCGTCTCATCTTCCCAAGACAAATGTTCACTCTGGCGCTGCCGCATCTAATGGTAAAAACCTCAAACGGCACAAATACGGTTACTTTGACAGAATGTACATGTTTGTGCCGTTTGGGGTCGAGACTTTAGGACCCTGGGGGCCGGTCGCACACAGCCTATATAGGGATCTGGCCAAACGTTTGGTCGATGTGTCAGGAGCCCGGAATGCTAGCGTATATTTTGGCCAAAAACTCAGCATAACCATCCAACGGGGCAATGCCGCCAGCATTCTGGCCAATTTTCAATCGACCACAGGGCTTTTATTTTAGGTTTTGTATATATTGTTTTTTAGGGTTTGTTTTGTACCTAGGTATATAGTGCTTGATTTTATCTTTAGTTGTTTATATATATTTTTTACCCCATTCATAAGATTTGCTTCTACATTTAGTACGTAAATTAAAATATAAGTTTAATTAAGTAGTAGGTCAGTAATAGAAGAAAGTAAATAAATAAGATTTGCAATTATTTTAATAACTAATGACATAATATAATATTGTGTCATTAGACGGAAGCATCGTTGTACCGGACTCCTTGCGCGTACCTCTTTTTCGTAAGTCTAAGATAGTTAAACATGAATAAAAAATACAAAGTAAAACACCCTTCATCCACATACGTAATTCATAACTAGCTACGGAAAAAAATATTCTTCGCAGTTTCAAAACTTATTAAACAGGATAATATTTTTCCATTATTATAATTTTTCATAACCAGCTACGAAAAATGCGTTTCATTTTGAATAACCCACGGCTTCAAATAGCGTGGGCGATAGCTTAGTTTAACAGTACGTACAATACACAAACCTACTAAGGACACTTTTAGAACAAAAAGTATTGAAAAAATTATAACAAACCTTTTATGATAAAATCCAAAACATACATGATTTTAGTTTTGACATGGAAGTTAAGACGCGTGCAGTGTGTTAATATTAATACAATGAAAATAAATTGTAACAAGGTGTTAAATTATTTAATAATTCATATGTAATGATCTTGTTTAACTAAGTCGACGCCTCGCTCTCCTATCATATAAGTAGGGCCATTAGTGTTACCACTGGTCAAGATCGGCATCATACTCGCATCAATGACTCTAAGATTTGTGACGCCATGCACCCTCAGGCGGCTGTCTACTACAGACGTCTCTGGATCGGGTCCCATCTTACACGTTCCTACAGGGTGAGAGATAGTAACTACCATATTGATACAAATACATTTCCAGTAATCAACACTATCAAGTTCGAAATCGTCACACTCGGGCCATTTCATTCTTCCCAGGAATCCGTTGACGGACCTAAAGTATTTTGTGTCAACAATTTTTGTGAGTATTTTTATTCCAACAACAGCTGAATCAAGGTCGTTTTCGTTTAGAAAGTAATTGGGATATATCAATGGATGGTCATGTGGATCATTTGTTCTCAAAGATATGTTTCCCGCAGATTCTGGATGCAAAATAAGAAATAAAAAATTGTAAAGAGTATGATTTTTGTTCAATTCGGCAATGAAGCTCGGAACAGGTTCATTATATCGATATCTAAACGAAAACAACTCGTAAACTGCTGAACTGGTATTCTTCCAGAATAAAGCTAAGTGATTTTGATATTCAGGATATGGAAATGTTTTTGATGAAGAATAAAATGCACTAACATCACTGAAACCGCTTTGAGCTAAATTTCCAGTACGATCGTAAAGATACTGAATGGCATTAAAATGTTGTGCGGCTGTATCTGGGCCGTCAATACCATTACCGTATATTGTGACTGGAATTAATAAATGATCCTGTAGATTTTGTCCCACTTGTGGAGAATCTACTTTACATTGAATATTTTTAGATTCTAAATGTTCTTTTGGTCCTACGCCAGACAACATCAGTAACTGAGGTGAGTTGATCGAACCTGCACTTAATATTACTTCTCTGCGCGCGCATGCTTTAATTTTTCTTTTCTTTTGTTCTATTTCAACTCCGTATGCTTTATTAGAACGATCGATTAATATTTTTGTTACAAGACTGTTTTTTAAGATTTTAAGATTCGGTCTGTTTTGTATGGGATAAATGTAAGCTATATCGGAACTTTGTCTTGCTCCGTTAGCTGCAGTACTTGCCAAGGTGCCTGCTCTGAACAACTCTCCAGGAATATTTAAATCTATAACTTTGGTAATGCCAAGTTCATCCCAAGATTTTAAAACTTGATCTGATATAGACGTATAAGTTGAATTAAACCTATTTACAACCAAAGGACCATTATGTCCATATTCCATATTGATAGCTTCGTTACGTAAAAGTTTTTGGTATTGATAACTTTCTGCCTTCTTAAAATATGCTTGAACTACGTCTGGATGCCAGTCTTTATTGCCATCGTTGTACCATTCTTCATATTCATAGCGTCTTCCTTTAACGTAAGCCATTGCATTAATGCTACTGCTTCCACCGAGCATTTTTCCTCGTGTCCATCTAATGGAACCATTTATATTTGCTTTGTTAGTTCTTCCATCATTGGTAGTGAGGTACTGCCAATCGTATTCAGTGCCGTATAAACTATCAACCAAACCTGGGATCTGCAAAAACCATAATATTTTATGTTAATGTCTAGTATGTAAATAACTACAAATTAGTAATGTGTAATATTATAAATCGTTTAAACCATCTAATTATGATGATGATACTATCCATGCCGATTTTGGCATGGCGACCATTTATTGTTTTGGGTTACTGATGTTTTTTTAAGCCATCTAATAGGCCTTTGTTATATTATATGCAAACAAATGGGAAAGTAACTTAAGAAGTTCTAAAATATTTAAATATACTTATAAAATCCATAACAATGTTTTTTTTTGTAAATTTTTACGATTAGTGGCAATAAACAATTTATTTCTGTACTCAAAAATAATTTAATTTTAAATATCTTGAAATCTATAAATTTTTGGCATTCAAATGGGGGATTAAATTTGATGCATGTTAGTCCGCCCCGCCGGGAATACGTCGAGTTACCAGTAACCCTGTATGTCGGCACGCGAGGTACGAACCGCATCAGAAAAGGTACTTTGGTGGCGTGAGTTTGGTGGGCGAGAAGGGTAATAATGTCACATTAGTTATTGACATTAAGACAGACTTCATATAATTATGATCTTGACTATTATTAATATAATAAGAAGCTAAGTGAGAATTATTAGTACTTGGGGACAAGGTGTTCCACTATGTAACGACTGGGACCGCTCTCAATGACTACCCACAATAATCTGAACTGAGCCCTTCGTAGCGTGTTCGCACCACAGATAAGCGAAGGCCCTACCTCTTAGGTAGGACTCTCTTCAGTAGTCCGCGCAGCCCCACCAGCGCCTCTGCCGGACGGTATGCAAAACTTAAGATAAGATAAGATACATTTATTTTATAAAAAAACTTAAGCACTAAATAGAAACACCTTAGCAGTAACAGAAATATATGCAAAAACAATAGATGATCTGTCGGTGTGCACTGGATCCCACACTAGGGTGACCTGTGTCGTGGACTCCAGGCTCTTCCTTTTTGAAGTTAGAAGGAAATTAGGCAAGTAAGTAATATAATGACAAAAAAACACAAGTAATTTTAACTATAACAAAACTATACTTGCCGGTTGGTTGCCATCAACCGGCCAACGTCCAATCAGCGAGAGCACATTACCAGCGTTACACCATATATCCTCTCTGTCCACCAAAACTGAACTGGGTGGCGTTTTAATAAATAGTGTGATATAATACATACATACATACACTGAGACTTTTTTTACCAAAAATAGAAAAAAATATAGGGTGTGTTGTATGTGTGAAGCCGAAGCGATACACGAAAGTAGGTACTTGTCACAAGTACTTGTCTCTCGCCGCTGCAGTGATTATATTTTTAGATTTTCATATTTTTATATAACTTGCTGGAGTTCTTATAAAAACGTTTCTATATGAAATACCTATGCATTAGTGAATTAAATGTGCCTGCAAAGTGCGGGAATAAATATCTTAAAACTTTAAATAAAATAAATGTAATAACAATCAAACTATGCCATTAGCTTCTACTTCACGTTCTTAAACATCCTATTTTTCCCCACGGCAAAAAAGTCACATCATGATAATATAAA
This sequence comes from Erannis defoliaria, assembly GCA_905404285.2. Lineage (NCBI taxonomy): Eukaryota > Metazoa > Arthropoda > Insecta > Lepidoptera > Geometridae > Erannis > Erannis defoliaria. The sequence continues at coordinate 5,278,592 of FR990076.1, forward strand.
TATCTAGTTGAAACAATCTCCACTTTAATTATAAATTCATTTATTTTATTATCTTTAGTTTAGTTGGATGTTTCATTTTATGTAACTCCCTCCTTGTATTATTAGGTAAATATACTATTGGTACTATAAAACTTACACGACTCTCTAAAGGTGCGTCACCTCCAGCTTCAATAAGTAAAACATTTATAAGTTTATTTTCAGTAAGCCTATTTGCAACAACACAACCTGCAGTGCCGGCGCCGACTATGATAAAATCAAATTTGTCGCAATCTGAAAACAAATACATAGCTGTTAAACCACCACATGGCGAATCGCCGTTTTACCAACCATCCTACAAGAAACTTAACTATTAACTAGAGATCGCCCGCGACTTCGCCCGCGTACGGAAGAAATTCGAAACGAAAGCCTCAATAGGAAAGCCTTAATAAGGAGGGGTTGCCATAATTCTCACGCTAGGCAGGCGGCTTGGAGATCGGAGATCGGAAATATTGCCCTTGCCCCTGGGGTTAATCTTATTTTTTTCCTCCCTGTTTTCACCCGTTTAAATAGACCCTAGGCCAAATACCAATTTTTGACAATATAGCAGCGTTATCGCCCACGACACACACGACCACGTACACTAATCGCCTCGCACGAATCGCTATAATAGTGTCCCTAGCCCCTTGGAATCTCCTATACGTGAGTGCGAAGAGCGTTGGTGCGAAGAGCGTTGGTGCGAAGCACGCTCTTTTTGTTGTTGTTTTTAGTTATTCCTGGCCATGGATACTAGCCCTTCAGCCGAATACATATTTCTTCATCGATCCTTCTTTCGCCAGCTAAATGAGTCACAGTCCAAGTCACACACACTAAGTCACGATCAAGTCCAATCATACTCTAGTAAGGTCGTGGCAACTTTACTATAAGCTTCTTCGGAGTTTTGGAACAACACAAAAATATATTTTCACCACATTATATCACTTGCCCACATTCATGGACGTCATTCGGCACTTAATTAATAAAACGGCATATTTTTATACATTAGCATCCGATAAAACACAAGTTTGAAAAATAATATTTTATAAATAATAATAATAATAAACTTTTATTTGAGCAATTTATAATGCAGCGACATGATTTTTTTCTCACCAAAACTTTCAAAGCAAGCACGCTCTTGCGGTAAATTGTTGCCTGACTTGCACTACCTACTTACCTAGCGTCCTTAGTGTTTTGATTAAGAGTTATATTTTTATTGATTATTGAAATACTTACTGCTTACTTGAGCTTGTGGAAGGGTATCAGGGTTTATTAAGCATTGAGCTGTGGTGAAAAATTTCAACGCTGTTGAAAAAACCTGAGGCGCTATTCCAGTGGTCGGATACCAGCAGCTAGCATTAGGGTAACTGGAATAAAAACAATTTAAGGTTACATTTTCAATAAATTCAAAATTTTAAAGAGTATTTGTTATTTAATATTGGTTCAAATTTTATATTTAAAAATAAATTCCCATTCTAAAAATAAAACGCACTAGTGTGTTTTAATCTGTTTTTTATTATTCATGTTCAACTATCTCAGTCTGACTAAAAAGAGGTACGCGCAAGGAGTTCAATATGACGATATTTCCATGGCTAGATCTTCCAAATTCCATGGTGACGATTTTGTATGTGTCAAAAATTAACAGATATATGGTAGTAAGTATTTTATGTTGTGGCATTAAACCAGTTATTAAAATAATTGCAAATCTTATATATTTAGATTATTCTATTATATTTTATTTACATAAACTCATGAAGGTCGATCGTTTTATAGACTCCTTATAAAGATAAGGAACCCTTTGGTTTATTAATTTAGGCGCGCGTGCGCTATATATGAGCACAAAAACCACGCACGCACTAAGCAAGTTGGCGCCATTTCGAAATTTTCTTGGTACTGATTTTTACATTCCAAAACTTCTAAGCACGATTCGTGATTATCATTGTGTATTCAGTGATGCATAATATAGCTTTTCATATTTTTTTTTTTTTTTTTTTTTTGTTTAACCTGTGTTGTCCCACTGCTGGGCAAAGGTCTTTTCATATAGTTATATAATTTATTTCCTTGTATTTAATTTTAAATTTTCTCACAAACGTATTTAAGAACGTCGTGTGACACACGTGCGTGAAGGTTATTGTAAACTCGGGTCTATATTGTCCTCTCGTTTACAATAACCTTCTTTCCACACTTCTATTATTGTCTTTATTGAATTTTTGTCATCATTATCAATATGTTCATCATCAGCTTCTCGCAGTCCAATGATGGACGTAGACCTCTCCCGAGACATCTATCTGCCAGATCTCAGCTTTTAGCTACTGCCAGCTGTCTTAGATACTTTATCGAGTCTCAAGGCGTCTTGCGGTTCGTTTGCTGATTCATGGCTTCCACTCCAGAACACATTTACCCCAATGGTTATCGGTTGTTCAACGGATAATGATCACTGTCCCTTCAGCTTGGTAAATAATACGCTGAGCTGTGTCGATGACTTAAGCTCTCTGGTGAATTACATCGTTCTTGATCCTACAAACTCCAAGCATAGCTTTCTCTGTAGCTTGCTAAAGGACTTTAAACTTATTGGCGTTCCGACTGTTAGACAACATCACGACAAAGGAGAATATAATTACAGGTTTAACAGATACAACGTTGCGATACTAGAAATACTTGACGAAATTCGTGGGATAACTACTTAATTTCGAATATTTTCTTGATCACTATGATTATTCCCTTAAATACGAGTCCTTACCATGACATTGTGAGTTATACCAAATTAAGGACATAAAAGAGAATAAAATTCTGTATCAATTTCATATATTTATAAAAAGAAAATTTATCTTAATGTTATAAAATGTAACCGGTTTTACTTCGGTATCTAAATCGTTAATTGCCTTTCAAGTGAAAAAAACAATTTTAATTGGGTGTAATTTTTTAGGATCTACTGCTTAGCTAGAAGCATTTGATACTTATAGTTAATTTTGTTGCTTTGATTATATACCCAGCCGAGAGCTAGATCCTCCAAGCTTTATTGGAATATTTATATACCTTATCACCGAGTTTCCAAGAATCACGTTAGTAGTTGAAAAATACATGTATGAATATAACCAGAATTTCTTCATTGGAGTGCGATAAGCTGATGAAGATATTGATGATGATAACACAAATTCAATTAAAACTATAATAGCCTGCGTAGGTAGTAATTATAGTGGTCAATTTTGAAGGCTTTCGTTGACAGATCTAAACTAAATAAAATATCGTTGTCCCTTTGATAACAGCCATGTTAGCTAAGGACGGCAATACTTTAGTTAGTTTAGTTCTGTCAACTAAAACCTTCAAAATCGACCACATTAGCAAATTTTGATATGGTAGGGTTGTTCCAATTAAACCCCATGTAATGAGTTATATGTATATCAAATGGTCCCAGATTAAAGTACCTAGTACATTGTGATACAAGTGCGGAAAGAAGGTTATTGTAAGCAAGATGACAATGTGGTCAATTCTGAAGGTTTAAGTTGACAGAACTAAACTAACTAAAGTATTGCTGTCCTTAGCTAACATTCCTAATAAAAAAATGACAGCAATATTTTAATTAGTTTAGAACTGTAAACTAAAGCCCTCAGAATCGACCACAATGTAAACCATAGTCCCGAGTTTACAATAACCTTCACACACGTGTGTCACAGGACGTTTTTAAATACGATTAAAAAAAACTGAGGTACATTAAACAGATAAAGTATATTCTTCAAAAAGTGTTAACTGGTGTTCTATTCTGGATTTAATAGCAATTTTAGATAAAGCAGGTAAGATACAAATTGGTCTATAATTATTAAGATCTAAAGATTATTTCTTCTTGAATAGTGGTATTACCCTACCCGTCTTAAGTACGTCCAGACATAGACTCCATCGTCTAAACACGAATTTATTATAATTATCATTAATTTAAATATATTGTCATTATGCAAAAATATTTGATACTTATATTACTTATTGTTCTAGTCTCATGTCATAAATGTCTAATGTTGATTTTTGCTTTATATTTGTTACAATGTCTTTTAATTTCTTATAATTTAATGGCTTGAAATTAATAGATGTGTCTGGTTTATTTGAATCGTCTAAATATTTAATGAAATTTCTATCAGCTGCATCCAAAATGACTTGTTAATTTATGGGCGGAAAAATTCAACAATGGCAGTTCACAGCAATACGAAATCAGTCCAGCAATGAGCATGTATTTGGTAATTAGACTATTATTGACTTTTTGTAATAGCTGTGATAAGAGCTGTGCGGCCATTAACTCTAACCTTGGTTAAGGAAGCCAACCTAGCTTTTGCCGCTACTAGAGTTATAGTGTTTTTTTTTTAATTTGATGACCTTGCTATGTATTTATTACACAGGCATAGCTTTTAGCTGATGTGTCATAAAACCCGTGCAATTGGATGGTGCAATTTCATTTCGTCCATTTCCTAGCCATCAGTTGATATCAATGGTATTAATTATTTTGAACTCCTGTCGGAATCTGGTCCACTCATCATTTATTTCATCTGGTAATTTTTCATCGCAATCCAGCTTCGTCGTCCAAACTTTCTGGAACAGTATTTTCATGGTAGTGTCAGTCAGGTCAACCATTCTAATGGGTCGAAGACTTTTGAAATGTTTTGTATTTGTATTTGTATCTATTTTTGACTCGAATATAAATTCAAATTCAAATCCTATTATTTCGAAAAAAAAAAACAAGTCTTATTAAATTAAAACACATATAAATTACAATAAATATTATTATTATATTATTATTACTACCTAATTCAACTTAACAATATTCAAAAATCTATAATTAATCAAAGTCGGCAGTAGGCATGAATCATGTAGGTACTGGCTACTGACTTGAATTATATTTCAACGAATGCTTTAAAGACTTATCAAGCATTCTTAGAAAAAAAGCTTGAACAAGTACTTAGATCTAAAAAATTCTGGATTTGTGTAGTTTGATTTTACACAGTTTACACGGCTTGGGGAAAATACTGCTTTGAGTTTTCTCCATGTTTTGGATATGTATTTCCATGCGAAGCGTGCTGTGAAACTTGAAGCGAGGTAATTTATTATCTTGTTAACGCTCCAATACAAAATAGCTGGGAAGATACTGTCTGCCCCGCAGCCTTGTCTTGTTGTTGCCTTGGTTTGAAGATACCGATTGCCCTTATAGTAAAGCTTCTTCCGTGACTATAGTGGACGCAGTCCCGGTTTTCCTTACAGGGTTTGTGATAAGTCAACGTTCCTATCCTCCCTCGTTTTAGAGACGGCATTCCGGAAAATGGGTTTGTAGTAGTAAGTTGAACTGTAAGTTCTGTTCTAACCTGGTTTATGCACCGTCAGTTTTCTTTAATGTACCTAGTTTAGTTTAAATACTATTCAATAGTATTTTTCGTAGTCTAGCTGTATCGTTTATTTAATTTATGAATTTTGAAAGTATCTATCAAAAGATGGTATAAAGTATAAACCCATTATGGATAACTATCTTTTTAAATCTATTAAAGTCAAAGTATTTAAGATGCAGATATTCACGGTACCTATCATTGATCTCTTACGTCGTTTACCCTATAAATTATTTCGGCAATATTACTTTAAAGAAATTGTGACAAACTTATTAAATTATCAGGGGCCTTATTTTTGAATCGTTGCGCATGCGAGCAGAGCCGACTTTTAAACAATATTGAACCTTATTCCAAACAAAATTGTTCGAAGGTCGGCTCCTTTCGAATGTGCAACTCTTGCGTACGATTCAAAAATAAGGCCCCAGATCGCCTCTTAAGTCTTTGTGCTAGTCATGTGAAAATGTGCCCTTGAAGTAATTCTGGTTCACCAGCATAGCAGTATAGTATAAAGTTTGTACAAGAGGTCGCCCGCAGAGGAGAAAAAAAAAGTTGAAACATGGTTCGATACAAATTTATGTGAACATAGAACTAGTTTTTAACTACTAGTCAGTGATGCTCCCTAGGGCTGAAATGTATTACTTTCAACCCGCTCCTTAGGCAACTTCAGACCTAGTGTCGAAGTATGAGTAATGAAAACGAGTTTAATTTATTTACTACCTATAAATAATGTTAACCTTTTGTATTTTAATAAACTACACGTAGGTATATAGCAACATCTGACATTAAGTCACGGTTTGCAGTTAGCTGGAATAAAATTCATGCAGAAGTTTTATACGAAATTTAATTTAAAAAGGTACTAAATTAGGCATAGAGTAATGAAACATATAACATCATTGAAATTAGGTAACACTTGAATAAATATATCATTACTAAGCGTTCATGCTGGTTTGTTTGTATTAGGTACGCCTTGTGATTTCATCCGTACCCTGCCAATCCTATACAATTTTCGTGTTTTTTTTTTTTTTTTTAATTATTTATTAGCTCCACGGACTGTGGGTCCGTGCCTTTTGTCAACTTTAACATTTTTTTATAAACTAAATTTTACACTTAATAACTTAAAAGCGGAAGGCTTTACAAAAAGAATATACCAAAGGAACCTAACTAAGTATTACTAATTATTGCTAGAATTGCGTGTATACTCCGAGCAGTCCAGCTCCCGCAAGCAGCACCCGTTCACGAGTTGACGCATGTGCCAGCCATCGCTCTCCTCAACCATATTGGAGGGAAGAGGGCGACCCGACACACGACGCCGCCGCAAGAAGAAGCTTTTTAGTGAGCGTGAGTGCTCCGGGTATACACGCAATGCCTACAACAGTACGATTACTTACTTTATTAATTATACTATACTGTTTTACTCTAGTATATATTTTTTTCCTCTTGTCAATTAAAGCAATCACCAGTAGATCCAGTCTTTGCTTGACTCTATCAGTGGTCACTTTAATATCGTCTGATTCGTCGCCTCCTCCCGGCCCAGAGCCTCCATCACCGCCACGTTCCGATCTTTTATGGCCATTTGGAGGTTGTACTCCTTGATGGTCTTTGGTGACGTAGCCGACGCTCGCCGCACGAATCGACTGATGACAATTTTCGTGTTTTAGAGTGGAAACTACCAACCGGCAAACAGCATATCACGCTCTGAGGCTCGGTGAAGTGACGATATACGTAAGTCAGTGTCAGTGGGCAGTGGGTTTGAATCGAAATGATGAAGATTGGGCCAAGTGGCTTTATTTCAGCAGTGGACTAAGGTGGAATGGTCCTGATGCAATCGAACAAAAAGGAAGTTCTGTGTTTATTCAAAGAAACTAATTTAATCGAAATTCAAAGACTGTTCTTATAAATAGTAATAAGACAAATAGAAAATAAATACGACAAAGAACTACAACATTGATATTGCCAAGATCTCAATGTACTGAACAATTACCATTGATTCATGTGAACAATTACCTAGAAGTCTATTTTCAGTGAAGATAACAAAATGATTATCGCGTTGAGACTAAAACTAAACAAAGAATTTGGATAAATAATATAGCTCATTCTCGAGGCATTACTTCACAGATCTAAACTTGCTAAAACGTAGCTGTCTTTTTCATAACCGTCTTTTAGATAAAGACAGCATTTTTTGAGTTAGTTTATCAGTTTACATCTATTGTGTTGACAAAATTGGCTGTAATAATTATATATATTTTTATAATTTATAATCAACTTTTACTAAATCGGCACCTCGTTCTCCTATCATAGTAGTTGGGCCGTTTGTATTCCCACTAGTTATAATCGGCATAATACTGGCATCGATGACTCTAAGGCTTGTAACACCGTGCACTCTTAGATGGCTGTCTACTACAGACGTCTTTGGATCAGGGCCCATCTTACACGTGCCTACAGGGTGGTACACAGTTAGTACCATATTTATACAAATACATCTCCAATAATCATCACTATTTAGTTCTAGTATATCACATTCTGGCCATTTTATTCTTCCTAAAAATGCGTTGATAGATTTAAAATATTTTGTATGAATAATTTTTGTGATTATCTTTATTCCAATAACAGTGGCATCGAGATCTTTTGAATTAAAAAAATAATTAGGATATATCAATGGATGGTCATTCGGATCGTTAGTTCTAAGAGATATGTTTCCTCGAGATTCTGGGTGTAAAAGATTGACCGCGAATTCAAAGAGAGTATGGTTTTTATTAAGTTCAGCAATTGAGCTCGGAACGGGTTCTTTGAATCTAAATGTTTCTGAAAATGTGTTATATATTGCCGTACTATTTCTCCAAAATATCATCAAATGATTTTGATATTCGGGATACGACACATTTTTTGATGAAGAATAAAATGCCAATATATCAGCGATACTGTTTTGAGCCAAATAGCCAGTTCGATTGTAGAGATATTGAATAGCTTCAAAATTTTGAACTGCCATGTCCGGTGCGTCAGGGCCATTACCGTATATTGTAACTGGAATAGCAATATGGTCCTGTAAGTTCTGTCCCACCTGTGGCGAATCTACTTTGCAAAATATATTGTTAGATTCCAAATGTATTTTTGATCCTACACCTGATAGCATAAGCAACTGAGGTGAGTTAATCGATCCTGCACTTAATATTACTTCCATTCTTGCACAAATTTTAAACCTCTTTCCTTTACGTTCCACTTCAACGCCATATGCTCTGTTAGAGTTATTAATTAACACTTTTCTTACGAGCGTCTTCTTTAAGATTTTAAGATTAGGTCTTTTTTGGACAGGGTAAATGTAAGCTATCTCTGAACTCTGTCTAACTCCATTAGCCGCAGTAGCTGCTGTTATTCCTGACCGAAACTCGCCGGGAATATTTAAATCCACGACCCTTCGCATGCCAAGCTCGTTCCAGGAATCCAAAACTTTTTCTGTTAAATCTCTAATTGTTGAATTAAACGTATTTAGAAACAAGGGACCATTTTGACCATATTCCATATCTACTTCCTTGTTTTTCAATAAATCTTGATCCTGGTAATTCTCTGCTTTCTTAAAATATGCTTCTATTACATCAGGATGCCAGTCTTCATTACCATCTTTGTACCACTGTTCATATTCGTATCGTCGACCTTTGACGTATATCATTGCATTAATGTTACTGCTTCCACCGAGCATTTTACCTCGAGGCCATGTAATGGATCCATTTTTGTTCGCTTTATTAATGCGCCCATCATTAGTCGTTAAATACTTCCAGTCGTATTTAGAACCATATACCCCTTTATCAAAACCTGGAATCTGTAAAAAATATTATTTAGATCATCTTCATGCAATAGTAAAACAAAATTACTTCAGTTTCATCTCTTAGCACTAGTATAAAAATTTACGTTTGGGTCTGCTTTTGAATTTGTGCACCTACCTACTTCTTATCTAAAGGTTTTACTGAATACAAAATGTAAGGTGATGATATTTATCTCTATGTCTGAAAATGCTAAAGACTACGTATTAATGCAATAATATATTTCTCGCAATTAATCCATTTGTAGTATGTGTTTGCTACTTAGTCCACACTTATGAATATTTTTAATAATAAATATTTATATGTATGAACAACCTTACCGACATAATAAGAAAACTACCATTTCTAATTTTTAGCAAAACATGTTTAATGCAATTCAGTGTTCAAGATATTAAAATAACATTAAATAAATGTAGATTTTTTGTTGTTGTTTTTTAACTGATTTTTTAGTGTTATATTTATTTGGGTTAATCATCATCATCATTATCAGCCTGGAGACGTTCACTGATCGAAGGCTTCCTCCTTAGATCGCCACACCGTACGACAACCTGCCATATGCATCCACCGGTTGCCCGCGACTTTAACAATGTCGTCGGACTCGTCGGTCCACCTAGTGGGAGGCCTTCTTACGCTGCGACTTTCGATTCGCGGTCGCCACTAAAGAACCTTTCTTCCGCATTGGTTGTTAGTTCTTCGAGCGATGTGGCCTGCTCATTGCCACTGGAACTTGCAAACCCTGCGAGGTATGTCGGTGACTTTGGTTCTTTGGCGAATATCCTCGTTCCGGATTATAAGGCGCAAAGTAACTCCGAGCATAGCTCTCTCCATTGCCCATTGTGGCATAAATTTGGGTTATAATACTAAAATGTTATTGAACTTCTTTAATTTCCGAGAGACGTTTTTATATTTTAAAGCCAACAACGATTATACTATACTATCTATTATAATCCTTAAATGAACGATGGAGATAACTAACGATCAAATATAAGTATATTACAGTAACACCACACTGTTACTGTAATATACTTATATTTTTAAAGCTTATACAGGAAGAAAAATTATGACCTCCGGCAGGACTCGAACCTGCATACGAGCAGTTTCTATGGGTTTCCGTCCCAACTGCTTAGCCAATTAAGCTACAGAGTAATATACTTGTCAAGAATCTAATATTGAGCAAGCGAGAAAGCAAACGAACGAATGGTGGAGTTCTGCAGTTACTATAATATACTTGTCAAGTACATTTATTACCACTAATGGGGAACTTACTACTGGTTAAGAATATTTATTACTGAACATGTTGTTCAGTAATAAATCCATGTTCAGTAAGATAAAAACAAAAATGTTTCTTATAAATGTACTTCACAAGTATAGTAACTACAGTACACCAAATTTGTTCGTTTTCTCAATCAATAATATTAATTCTTAAAATGTTTTTACTCGGCTCTCTTCAGGGGCGTCACCTCCCGCTTCGATAAGTAAAACTTTAAAATTCTCATTTTCACTTAATCTACTTGCAACAACGCAGCCTGCAGTACCAGCCCCCACTATAATGAAATCAAAGTATTCGCAACCTGAAACAAAAAATGTTTTATACACAGTTAAGTAAGTTCGTATAGGCAGAGTGGCCAGAGTCAGTATTAACGTGCTGCTCAAAGGCCTCTGACATGCCTTGATGATTGTTGTTATAGAATTATAGAAAAAATAACCGGGTCCAATTATGTAATGTGTAACCCGACCCTCGGTAGCGCTCAGATGTAAATGCCGCTCACGGTCACCCATCCGAAGACTAACCGGATCGTCCGTTGCTTAACATCGGTTATCTCTTAGAACCACCTAGTCAAGCAGTGAGCGCTACAACTATTTTAGATTAGTTACGCCTCACGGTTTCACCCGCGAATCTTCGGATAATAAGTAGCATAGATGTTATTTATTTCGAGGTTTAAGCTACCTCTGTACTAAATTTCATCCAAATTCATTCAACCGTTGCAGTGTAAAGGAGTAACAAACACACACAACGACAAACTTCCGCATTTATAATATTAGTAGGATGAGTGTGAATAAACGCTCCATCCCCAGATCTGTCAGAAGATCGGTTAGATTCTCTCCAAATAATCAACCAGATCAACCTGCTGGGGCCCCAGGGCACTCCCCTTGTGGGGTGCCAGGGCAAGTCTGACCCCACTCCCGGCGACGGCCAAGCCGAGGTTCGTACCGTCTGAGGTGCCCTTGAGTTAGTCGCCTGTAACCTAAACTAGACCTAGCGCCATTTGCACTTGCCTAAAGTCCAATGACGCTGTAGAGGCCATTTGAGGCCAATATCAGCAAATAATAAAAAAAAAAGTGATTACGTGTCTGCACTACCCTGTCTGTGGAGAGCCTGATAGGCACAACTTACAATTCGTATAATATGTTGCATTCAAACCCTTGGCCAATAGTTGGGCTTGAAATCATCATCATTATCGTCATCAGCCCGGAGACGTCCACTGCTGAACGAAGGCCTCCCCCTTAGACCGCCACACTGTACGACAACCTATTATTTGCTTCTACCGGTTGCCCGCGACTTTTACAATGTCGTCGGTCCACCTAGTGGGAGGCCTTCTTACGCTGCGACTTTCGATTCGCGGTCGCCACTCAAGAACCTTTCTTCCCCATCGGTTGTCGGTTCTTCGAGCGATGTGGCCTGCCCATTGCCACTTCAACTTGCAAACCTTGCGAGCTATGTCGGTAACTTTGGTTCTTTGGCGAATATCCTCGTTCCGGATTCTATCGCGCAAAGCTTGAAATGGCTTGAAATAGTAGTGTGTAATCTCTATGCACTACTTTGATTGTTATTTCAGTCAAAATTAGATTATATTCAATATAATTATGGGTTTCGAATTAGGATTTTCGATCATCATCAGCCAGAAGACGTACTCTGCTGGACGAAGCTCTTACCCTTGGTTGGGGAGGATTTATGATATTATTTTGATTTATATTAAAAGCAAAACAGAAATTTTACTTACTAAATGGTTTATAAGACAGTTCCACTTCTGGAAGTGGATCGGGATTGATGAAACATTGTGCTGCGGCGAAAAACTGCAACGCTGATGAAAATGTCTGTGGCGCTGTACCAGTGGTTGGGTACGAACAGCTAGCATTAGCGTAGCTGGAATATTACAATATAAAAAATACAGTAAATTATACTTTTTCTTTCTAAAATGTTTTTTTTTTAATGATTATGTATCACATATTATTATTATTTCTTCTATTATTATTACTCGCTTATTTATACATTGTTAAATCCCGCTATAGCCATGTAAGAAAAACTGTATTTTTGAATTAAGTTTGTTTCATAATAAGGAGTACCTACCAATTTATTATGTTAAAATACAGTAAGTTTTACTATACTATATCTTACTTACTTATATATTTGCTATATCGTTCGTACATTTAACTTTTTACAACACATTTGCTCAAAAAGTGCATTTACGAAGCCTGTATACATCGTTCGAAAGTTAAATATTACGCACCATACAACGGAGCGTGCGGAAAAGCCTTTGCCACACTCCCTTGTACAGCGCCGTGCGTAAACTTTACGGTATTTTTTTAATTTCCTTAATAATAATTTAAGAACTCCACCAAAGAGTTTCACATTACGAGAATAAATGAGCTGAATGATCGAACCTCCTTGGAAGCGCTTTTTTTTTATACGTTTGTCTTACTTTAATACTAAACAGAAAGTGTGACGAAAGAAATTCTCAGCACTAATTACTTATTTTTTCTAATTTTCACCACGCGAACGTAGCGCCATTTGTTAATTCGCGCCATTTCATCTTTCCTCTTAGGAGGATTATGGCGGAGCAATTTGTGCATTTACCAGTGTCAAGTATTTATTTGTATCAAGTTTTTGATAATTTGCAAGTCGAATGAGTCTAACTCACAGTCAAAGTGATGTCACACTTAGTAAGTCACAGTCAAGTCCAGTCATGCCCTAGGTAAGTCATGGCAACTTTACTATAAGCTTCTTCGGAGTTTTGGAAACAACACGAATAGACACTCACATTAGAAACGTTTTAACGAAGACGAACTTTAGAACGAAGTTTTTTTTTCTTCTTTCCTCCTAGGAAGATTATGGCATCGCACTTTGAGCATTTGCAAATAATAATAATAATAATATAATAATAATAATAAACTTTATTTGAGCAATAAAAAATATATGCATACATTAGAAGTTAGTAGTAAGTTGTAGTTAGTAGTAATTAAGATAGACCTTAAATAACTTCTAAAATTCAAATGAACCCTGAGTCCCACACTAGGGGAGTCCTGTGTCGTGAGACTCAGTGCCTTCCATTTAGATTTGATTAATTAAGCTAAGAACATTATTTTATTCTTAAACAAAATACAAAATACAGTTATATTTGATAATTATATAATATAGTTGTTATAACATTGCAAAGTGGTCATCAAATGTCAAGTAGGAAGTTGGTAGTCGTGTCGGCAGAGTCGTTAGAGTCGGCAGAGTCGGTAGAGTCGGTAGAGTTGGTAGAGTTTGCTCGGAATGATTTAAAGTGGAGAATTGTGGGAGCGGTCCGTATTTCTTCCGCACGCGGACGAAGTCGCGAGGGACCTCTAGTAATTATATAAAAGGGAAAATCACTCACTTATGAAACACTGACTAAACACGAAATCTCGAATCTCGATCCCTGAAGCTGAAGTTTGGCATGTAGCTAGTTTTTTTTCTCTTTGTTATTGGCATTGCACGTTGTGCATTCTGCCAGTGTCAAGTTTATGAATTTTTAAGTTTTTTTATTAAAATCAAGCCAATTATGTCAGGAAATCACAGTCAGTCACACGAAATTAGTCATTGTCGAGTCCAAGTCATGCCCTAGTAAAGTTGTGGCGACTTTACTATGAGCTTCTACGGAGTTTTGAAAACAACACGAAAAGACATGTTTCACCACATTATATCACTTGCCCACACTCGTGCATGTAAATCAACACTCAATGAATAAAACACGATTTTTTAAATCATTAACGGCCTTACTTAAAAAAACTTCTCAACCCTTATTCACTGCTAAAGATGCTCTACCATCTTCTCTCTGACGTGCTAGAAAAAGACAGAGAAGTTTAAGCAATCAATCGAGAGACAATCGAGATTTTTTTAGGTAAGACTGTTATTCTCGAAAACACACAAGCTTAAGAAAATTATAGAATGCAACGACATGATTTTTCCGTGTTCTTGCCAAAACTCCGGTAGGTAGTTAATAGGTAAGAGACGTCAGCTAAGAACGGATTTTGCGACAGGGCTGAATTAAGGGGGTGAAATGGGGGATGACACTTCCCATGGAAGTTCTTTGTTTTTGAAGTTATAGTGTTATAAATTAGCTTGCCTTTAGGGGAATTGCTTATTGCGGCCATTGTAGACCCCCAGTACTTACCAAGACATTATCAAAGTATTTCAATCTGATAAACATTGAATGCGATCAAATATTAGTTATTCAAAAAATATTTATTATCTTTCTTCCCTAACTTTTTTTGTGTAATCTCTGTAAATGTTAACGATAAAATAAGAATAAACTATTATCAACCCAACAACTTTCACATTATGAAACTCTATATTATTAGATATACCTAAGTCACCTCAACACTAAACCACCTCCACAGCAACTTTAAATAACAATAGACCACGAAGCCATGAAACGTTCGTAAAATAATTACCATAAAGCCTTGAGTTATATATCGAGGTTTTTATTATCTCTCCTTGTGAAAGGAGTTAGAGGACAAATTTAATTAAAATATTGTGATAAGTAATAAAATAAATGATAAAAAATAAAAAGGTAGTAGAAACAATTTTGAGCTGGCGTCTTGATAAAATAGTGTACATTTAAATAGAGTTTTGTGATGCCGTGCTTCATAGCATGCGCCATAGTCTGGCCTTAATTACCGAAAAATAGTTAAAAAACCAAATTTATCTAAATAGATAACAGTAAAAATTTACAGCATTAGGTATGTATGTACTTAGTGTTTTTTCCCTATCTGACAATCAACATAAGTTTCGACAACAGTTTATTTGAAATAGAGCCGCACCTTTTAGTCTAATCATTATACCTGCCTTATACCAGTAATAAAAATAATTGCAAAACGTATTTATTTAGATAAATAATAAATGATTATTCATAAAAATGTGTTACAAATACAGACAATTTTATTATGAAAACTGGCGTGGTTTTGACACATTTTCGACCATACTTTACTATACTCCGACTATAGTTTCGATCATATCCAACGCGAGAGTGGACGCGCATCTGAAAGCGATGTGGTGAGCTCCGCATGCTGGAATATTCCCGACACCGCACGGGGCGTTTCCAGTGATGAAGAGCTCCAGAGAGCGCCGGCGCAGCACTACACTCTACCCGCCCCCACCCCCGCGCCCGCAGAGAAACCGCTGTCATCACGCGCGCGACGCGCAGCGGCCCGCAGTGCTAAGCAGGACGCAGCTGCACGTGCGTCGGGCTCTATTTTCACTCTTTGAAAAAGGTAACCGGATGTAATCGAAACTATAGTTGGAGTATCCGACTTAATTAAACGTGGGTATTCCCAAATAAATTTACACCGGAGGTTACGGTGGTTCTCGCTCTCAGTTAACGGTGCTAACCATTCTGCGATCCCCAAGCCGCCTGCCAAGCGTGGGGATTATGGCAACACCTCCCTTTAAGGATGCACCGCCCGACGGCTCGAACTCATCGGAAGGCGTGGCTAAAAAGCATGCTCTCTTCATCAAACAAAGTGTGGGAAAGGGAGAAAGAAAGAGAAATGAGCGCGCAATTTTTTTATGTCGACCTTTGGTTGCATGATTGTGATGAATAAACTACTGAATTAATTTATTCCAACTAAAGTTATTTGAAATTTTGATGGACTAAACTATGCCGCTTGATACATTATTTTACAGTTTTCGTACTCCAAATGTTATTTATATATGTCCAAAGTGGCGTTAAAATTGAGCTAAAATACAAGATGTTTCCTGGCTCATAACTTTCATGCTTATTCACATTTTACTTTCTTATCAATTAACAATCCTAGATAATGAAAAGACAAATCGATATAATACTTAGTCTTGGACCTAAAACATTACATAGTGGAGTAATATTACTTCCCGGTTTCTATGGAGAAGTGATCGGCTTGTTTACTCTTAAGGGAGAGATCTTCGTCCAGCAGTGGACGTCTTCCGGCTGTTGATGTATTCCCATATAAATAAAACAAAATAAGATATATCTCTAATTTATTTACAAGAATAGGTCCAAAAACAACTCTAGACATTTTTTTCTTTTCTCTAAATGATCTACTACAAGCGAGGTTGGGTAGTAAAAGAGTCTTCCGTGGACCTTACCTTTTCGAAATTCAAATTGCATAGGAGATAAAATATTAAATGAATTTAAATAATTAAGTAATCGTGAAATCAGCAGTTTTTCTAAAGTTTTAGATTTAACTGGCAATACAGATTATTATAGTTATTTATATCAATTCCATCCCCACCCTTAATTTACATTATTCTATTATTTATTTACTTAAAAACATGAAGGCCGATTTTTGATAGAGACTCCTGAACTGAAATGATATAATGACATAATAAATAAAATTGTGTCATTATACCATGTCGTCACCATGGAAGCATGGTCGTACTGAACTCCAAGCGCGTACCTACCTCGTTTTAGTGACATTGAGATAGTTCGTCATCATCCATAAGACGTCCACTGCTGGACGAAGGCATTCCTCTTAATAGAGGAGTGTTGCCATAATCCCCACGCTGGGCTACTGAGATAGTTAAACATGAATAAAAAATACAAAGTAAAACACACTAGTACGCTTAGTTTTGTAATAACCACTGTCAAAGAGAATTTAAAACTACGTTATACGACGGTTTCAATAATAGCAGCGTGGGCGATAGCTTAGTTTTACAATAAATGTATACACTAAGGACACTTTCCAAACAACTTAAGTATTGAAAAAATAACAATAAGCGTTTAATTATGAAATCCATAACACAAAGTTATGAAACAAACATGATTTTAGTTTTGACATAGAAGTAAAGAAATAACTGTATGATTTGTAGGTAACACGTGCAATGTACCTATTATATAATATATGAAAATAAAACGTAACAAGGTTTTATAATTATTATATGTTATGATCTTGTTTAACTAAGTCGACGCCTCGCTCTCCTATCATATAAGTAGGGCCATTAGTGTTACCACTGGTCAAGATCGGCATCATACTCGCATCAATGACTCTAAGATTTGTGACGCCATGCACCCTCAGGTGGCTGTCTACTACAGACGTCTCTGAATCGGGCCCCATCTTACACGTTCCTACAGGGTGAGAGATAGTTACTACCATATTGATACAAATACATTTCCAGTAATCAACACTATCAAGTTCTAAATCATCACACTCGGGCCATTTCATTCTTCCCAGAAATCCGTTGACGGACCTAAAGTATTCTGTGTCAACAATTTTTGTAAGTATTTTTATTCCAACAGCAGCAGAATCGAGATCGTTTTCGTTTAGAAAATAATTGGGATATATCAAGGGATGGTCATGTGGATCGCTTGTTCTCAAAGATATGTTTCCCGTAGATTCTGGATGTAAAATAAGAAACAAAAAATAGTAAAGAGTATGATTTTTGTTCAATTCGACAACCGAGCTCGGAACAGGTTCATTATATCGATATATATCAGAAAACATATTGTAAACTGCTGAACTAGTATTCTTCCAGAATAAAGCTAAGTGATTTTGATATTCAGGGTACGATAATGTTTTTGATGAAGAATAAAATGCACTAACATCACTGAAACTGCTTTCAGCTAAATTTCCTGTGCGATTGTAAAGATACTGAATGGCATCAAAATGTTGAGCGGCTGTATCTGGGCCGTCAATGCCATTACCGTATATTGTGACAGGAATTGTTAAATGATCCTGTAGATTTTGTCCCACCTGTGGAGAATCTACTTTACACAGAATATTTTTAGATTCTAAATGTTCTTTTGGTCCTACGCCAGACAACATCAGTAACTGAGGTGAGTTGATCGACCCTGCACTTAATATTACTTCTCTGCGCGCGCATGCTTTAATTTTTCTTTTTTTTTGTTCTATTTCAACTCCGTATGCTTTATTAGAACGATCAATTAATATTTTTGTTACTAGACTGTTTTTTAATATTTTAAGATTTGGTCTGTTTTGTATGGGATAAATGTAATCTATATCGGAACTTTGCCTTGCTCCATTAGCTGCATTGCTTGCCAAGGTACCTGCTCTAAACAACTCTCCAGGAATGTTTAAATCTATCACTTTGGTAATGCCAAGCTCATCCCAAGATTTTACAACTTTATCTGTTATAGGTTTGGTAGTTGAATTAAACCTATTTACAACCAAAGGACCATTATGTCCATATTCTTTATTGATAGCTTCGTTAAGTAAAAGTTTTTGGTATTGATAACTTTCTGCCTTCTTAAAATATGCTTGAACTACGTCTGGATGCCAGTCCTCATTGCCAGCGTTATACCATTCTTCATATTCATAGCGTCTTCCTTTAACGTAAGCCATCGAATTGATGCTACTGCTTCCACCGAGCATTTTTCCTCGTGCCCATCTAATGGAACCATTTCTATTTGCTTTGTTGGTTCTTCCATCATTGGTAGTGAGGTACTGCCAATCGTATTCAGTACCAAATAAATTAAGAGCAAAACCTGTGACCTGCAAAAATCATTATATTTTATTTTAATGCCTGCTATGTAAATAATTAGATTGTGTAATATTAGAAATCGTTTAAACCATCTAATAGGCCTTTGTTATATATATGTACGGGGTCACTGGTAACTCGACACATGCCCGGCAAGATCACATAAGGGGGTTAGCACAAAAAATATATGGGAAACAACCTTATAAAGTCATAAAATATTCAAAAACACTTGTGATGAAACAGTTTGTGATAACCATGACTAAAAATGTTTTTTATTTATTTGTAAATGTTTATGATTAGTGGCAAAATACTTCTTTTGTCTGTGTTTTTGAATATCTTAAAAACTACAAACTTTCGGCCATACATTAGGGGGCTTTTTATGTATGTTAGCCCGCCGGGAATACGGCGAGTATGCTGTAAGTAATGCTGTATGTCGACACGTAAGGTATGAACCGTAATATGGTATTTTGGCGGAGTGAGTTTGGCGGGCGAGGGGAGTAACATAATATCACACTTAGTTTTCGACATTAAGACACATTTCATTTAATTATGATCTTGACTATTACTAAGATACCAACAGTCTTACCAAAAATAATCTCGATTCTCTTAGTCACTGCTTAAACTTCTCTGTCTTGTTTTTGCATGTTACACTTTACGTCAGAGAGAAGATGGCAGAACATCTTAAGCAGTGATTAACGGTTGAGAAGTTTTTTTAAGTAAGACTGTAATAAGCTAAGTGAGAATTATTAATACTTGGGACAAGGCGTTTCACTATGTAACGAATGCAATCGCTCTCAAAAACAACCCACAATAATCCAGTCACTCTGCCGGACGGTATGCGAAACTTGCTAAACGCTGATTGATTGCCATCAACCGGCCAACGACCAATCAGCGAGCGCACATTACCAGCGTTACACCATACCTGGCGCCACTTCCAACTCTATAGTCCACCAAAACTGACGTAGGTGGAGTGATACTTTTATAATAGGGTGATATAATTATCAAGGAGGTATTTAAAGCACGCGCCGACATAAAAATACAATTAATTATATACGCCTATTAGATAGTTTTTTAAACTATATAGGTCTATTAGATTATAATGATATTGTATACACATCGTGACTTTTTTTAAACCAAAAATAGAAAAAAATATGGTGTGGTGTGTGTGTGAAGCCGAAGCGATACCTACACGAAAGTAATTGTGTCTTGCTGTTAAGTATGCGCAAGCGCTCGACACAAGTATTTACGCATGTCTATCGCCGCTGCAGTGATAATATTTTTTGATTTTCATATTTTTATGTAACTTTCTGGAGTTCTGATAAAAACGTTTCTGTATGAAACATGCATTAGTGAATCAATTGTGCCTGCGGAGTGCGGGTATAAAAATATTAACATATAAAATAAAATAACAAAACCATGCCATTTAGCTTCTACTTCACGTACTTAAAACATCCTGTTTTATCTCATGGAAAAATAGTCACAAGATATATATCTAGTTGAAACAATCTCCATTTTAAATTAAAATTCGTTAATTTAATTCGCTTTAGTTTAGTTGGATGTTATAATGGATGATTCGTTTTATTTAACTCTCTCCTTGTATTATTAGGGTAAAGTTACTTTTGGTACTATAAAACTTACACGACTCTCTAAAGGTGCGTCACCTCCAGCTTCAATAAGTAAAACATTTATAAGTTTATTTTCAGTAAGCCTATTTGCAACAACACAACCTGCAGTGCCGGCGCCGACTATGATAAAATCAAATTTGTCGCAATCTGAAAACAAATAGGTACATGGCTATAAATCCATTCTCCACCACATGGCGACTCACCGTATTACCAACCATCCTACAAGAACCTTAACTATTCAAGGTCGCCCGCGACTTTGTCCGCGTAGGGAAAAAACCCGTCCTGCATCTTCCATCATCGTGAGTCAGAAGGCGTCCACAGCTAAAAATAACCTAAATAGGAAAGCCTTAATAAGGAGGGGTTGCCATAATTCTCACGCTAGGCAGGCGGCTTGGAGATCGGCGATTGGAAATATCGCCCATACAGCTGGGTTACTCATATATTTTTTCCTCCCATTTTTCTCCCCTTTAAATCGACTCTGGCCAAATACCAATTTTTGACACTATAGCAGCGTCATCACCGCGCGCTCGCAACGAGCACCCTGCGACCACGTTCACTAATCGCCTCGCACGAATCGCTATAATAGTGTCCCATAGCCCCTTGGAATCCTACGAAAGTGAGAAGAGCGTTGGTGCGAAGCATGTTCTTTTTGTTGTTGATTTTAGTTATTTTTGGCCATGGATACTAGTCCTTCAGCCGAATTTATTTTTTCATCGATCCTTCTTTCTCCAGTTAAATGAGTCGTAGTCACAGTCCAAGTCACACACAGTAAGTCAAGGCCAAGTCTAATCATACCCTAGAAAGGTCGTGGCAACTTTACTACAAGCTTATTCGGAGTTTTGGAAACAACACAAAAATATATTTTTCACCACATTATATCATTTGCCTACACTCGTACACATCAGTCGGCACTTAATGAATATAACGCCACTATTTTTATGCATTACCTACACTACTTACACTACACTATTTATTACCTACACTATTTTATGCACCCGATAAAAAACAAGTTTCGAAAAATAATACAATGCAGCGACATGTTTTTTTTCCGTTCCCGCTAAAACTCTAGAAGCAAGCACGCTCTTGCGATAAAATGTTGCCTGACTTGCAATACCTACTTACATAGCGTCCTTAGTGTTTTGATTTAGTTTGATTTAGAGTTATATTGTTATTGATTATTGAAATACTTACTGCTTACTTGAGCTTGTGGAAGGGTACCAGGGTTTATTAAGCATTGAGCTGTGGCGAAAAATTTCAACGCTGAAGAAAAAACCTGAGGCGCTATTCCTGTCGTCGGATACCAGCAGCTAGCATTAGGGTAACTGGAATAAAAACAATTTTAGGTTACACTTTCATTGAATTCTAAATTATAAGAGTATAAAAATGTGTTATTACTCATAGTTCATATTTTATACTTAATAATAAATTCTCCATAAACCAAAGATATTATTAAGATATTATAATTAAAGGATGTAGAATAGAATGGAAATTTAAGACCTAAAACTAGATACTTCTAATCACACATCACACACACACACACACACACACACACACACACATTTATTATTGCAAATTAAATATATTGAATGGCCCTTTCTTTGATATCAAATCAAAAGAAAGGGCTTTCTCTTTATTTTTGACAAATTTTTTTTGCTGTAAGCTTGGTTTAGTTTACTAAACCAAGTTTGCAGAAAAATATATATTATTATAGCGTTACATTTTTTTTTATGATTTATCATCATTATTTATTGTTTTTTTTGTGACGTCATTTTCGCTATTATACCTAGAGTAGGTACTAAAATCATAATCATAATATTTATTTTGTCAGAACATGGTAGGTACACAACATACAGAGAAGCATACAGGGTGGCATTAATTTGAGAAGCAAGGGTATACACATGTCCTCGCCTGGTGTGGCGTACAAATAGTAACAAAAAAATTGATAATGATGTCAAATGAAAAATAAAATTGTAATGTCAAAGAAAATTAAAGAAAATTGCTCTAGGGCAAAGCTTCAATTCTCCCTGTGTGCGGGTTCGAATGCCACAAACAGTCCATTCACCGAATACATGTGGATTGGATTTAACAAAAGTAGCTCTCTCTAGTATATACAAGCACGGTAATGTTAGGATCTTGTATTTAAGGAAATAAGGTCAGTCAGCCAGGCTATCAGTTTTATAAAGATGGAATATTGCTCTGATGCATCTTTTTTGGGCTTTGAAGGCAACCTCTTTATCCGCCGAGTTCCCCCAGATAATAATGCCATACCACAGTACTGATTCAGCCATTCTATAGTATGCCGTTATTAAAGCGTCTTCATTAATAACAGAGGATAATTTAAATAGAGCGTATGCTGTAGAATTAATTCTCTTACTGCTTCTATGTGTGCCTTCCAATTCAATTTGCTATCAATGGTTAGCCCAAGAAATTTGGTTGTCTCTACTTGTTGTATGGTGCGTCCACCATATTGCACTGAAATACTCTCAGGTATTGTACGTTTGGCGAAAGTGGATTATGTTTGTTTTGTCTAAATTTATATTTAGATTGTTCTGATCTAGCCATTGGATTATTGACTTTAATGTACTATTTATTTCTGTTTCATATGTCTGTTTGTTTTTACTACTTATTACTAAAGATATATATATATTAAGTAATAAGTAATAAATATATATATATATAGATACGATATTACTACTGTACTATCATCTGCAAAGAGAATCGTCGGATGGTTTATTGCTTTAGGTAAGTCATTAATGTACGATATGAATAAAAGAGGGCCTACTATACTCCCTTGTGGTACTCCAAAACCAGGAGAGCATTTTTTGGACCTACTTTCTTTTTTTTCAGTTGTTTTTTCGTGATTTCCGTATACCTAGTGCTTTCTATTGGTCACGTATGATTCTATATGAGCTAAAAATATTTCCTCTGACACCATATGCTTCCAATTTCTTTAACAGAATACTGTGCTGGACGTAATCGAAAGCTTGGGACATATCGCAAAATATTGCGCAAACTAGCGTGGTCTTATCTACGTTTTACATCACATTATCAAGGAAGTCATATATTGCCATATTAATTGATTTATTTTGCCTAAAGCCTTTTTGTTCCTTACAGAGTATACCTTTTTTTCCATATAGCTATAAAGTTGCGAATAAATCAATTTATCAAATACTTTTGAAATAATAGGGATGAGCGAAATTGGTCTATAGTTATCTATGTTTTATTTGTCTTTCTTTTTGAATACCCGTTTAATAGCAGATACTTTGAGCGCCTCTAGATAGGTACCTGCACTAACACATAAATTCATAATGTGACTTAGGTGTCCACATATATATTTTACTACTTCTTTAATATTTTTTGTAGAGACTCCATAGCCAACACTGTTTGTGTTTTTTAAATACTTTACAATTTTAAAAATGTCATACGCAGTACTAGGTGGGAAAACATTGAGTCAACTCTGCTTAAAATTAATGATTTATGAGTCTGCAGATTATTAGTTATGGGCTTAATTTTGTCAATAAAGTGGTCATTAAAGGCATTACATATTTCAACGGGATCGGTAATTATATCACCTTGGAATCTTATTTGGGGTACAGACTCATTCGGTATATTGCCTTTCGAATTATTTATTATATTCCATATGCATTTTGACTTATTTGTTGCAGTTTTTATAGCGTAGTCATTTTGAGCTCGTTGAGTAAGCTTAGTAATTTTTTTAAACAGTTTTGAATAGCGTATGAATTTGTTTTTATTAGCAATACGCTTATTTCGTCTGTATTGCCATAAAAGCTTTCGTTTATTTTTACTCCATAGTTTGATTCCACGTGATAACCATCTGGGTTTTTTGTCGCTTTTACTATTTTTTGTACATACGGAAAGCACTAGTCATAAAATAATTTAAATATGTCAATAAAGTAATTATATGCGTTATTAGGGTCATCAATACTATATAGGTCAGAAAAAGAATGGTTTTTATACAATGTTAAAAATAAATCGATCTATTTGATAGGCTTGTCTCCACCCCCTGCTGAGTATGAGCCTTTTCTCGTTCACGAGATCCTTTCCAGTCATGTACCTACCAGCTTTCTTGCGTCTCCCGACATGGTGGACCCCACCGAAAAGCGAAGGCCCAACTCTTCTCTCTTCAGTGGTGGCCCCAACGTCGGTTGTAGCCCGATTCGCTGATACAATAAACCAATGAAACTCGTAGTAATAAGAATATTATAATTATAAATTCACTTCAATACTTATTGCTCGAAAAGTGTCCTTAGTAGTAGTTAGTATTAGTCTGTGTACCTGTACATACTGGAAATGTAAGCTACCGCCTACGCTACAAGAAACCGTGCGAAATTACAAAATAAAACGCACTAGTGTGTTTTACTTTGTATTTTTTTTATTCATGTTCAACTAAAAAGTTTAGTCTCACTAAAAAGAGGTATGCGCAAGGAGTTCAATACGACGATATTTCCATGGTGACGACTTATTATGTATTAAAATTACGGATAAATGGTAGTTTATATTATGTCATTACAAAATAAGAGCAAATGTTATTTATTTATATTATTCTATTATTTATTTTCATAAACTCATGTAGGTTGTTTTTGAATAGACTCCTTGCCTTTGGTTCATTAATTTAGGCGCCCATGCGCTATATATGAGCACATTTTGAAATTTTCTTGGTACTGATTTTCACATTCCAAAACTTCTAAGCGTGATTCGTGATCATCATTGTGTATGCAGTGATGCATAATGGCTTTTGATGTAGTTTTGTAATTTATTTTATGTATTACATTTTTATTTTTCTCACAAACGTATTGAAAAACGTCGTGTGACACACGTGCATGAAGGTTAACTCGGGACTATGGTTTACATATTCCTCTCGTATACAATAACTTTCTTTCCGCACTTGTATCACAATGTATTGTTTTAATCTAGGACCATTTGATATATCACTCACTACATGGGATTTGAATGGAACAACCCTACCATACCGAAATATGCTAATAATAACCAACGCAGGCTATTATTGTTGTTATTTAATGTGTGTCATCATCGTCAATATCTGCATCGTCCCATGATGGATATAGGCCTCTCTCAAGACAGCTCCATCTGCCTGATCTCAGATTTTAACTACTTCCAGCTGCCTTAGATACTATTTCGAGTCTCAGGGTACCCTGCGCCTCGTTCGCTGATTCATGGCTTCCACTCCAAAACACATCTACCCCAACGGTTATCGGCTCTGTAACGTATATAGATCAGTCATTCCCCCGTCATTGTCCCTTCAGCTTGGTAATAATACGCTAGATACGCTAGAGATGTGTCAATAACTTAAGTTCTCGGGCGAATTACTTCGTTCTGGATCTCACAAACTCCAAGCTTAGCTCTCTCTGTAGCTATAGCTGAAGGACTTTAAACTTATTGGCGTTCCGACTGTGTGCTGACATCACGATAAAGTAGGATATTATAATTACAGGTAGAACAGAAACAATTTTCCGAGACTAGAAATTCTTGACGAAATTCTTGGGATAACTACTTAATTTCGAATATTTTCTTGATCACTGTGATTATTCCCTTAAATACGAGTCCTTACCATGACATTGTGAGTTACACCAAATTAAGGACTTTAATGAGAATAAAATTCTGTATCAATTTCATATATTTATAAAAAACACATTTATCTTAATGTTATAAAATAAAACCGGTTTTACTTCGGTACCTAAATCGTTAATTGCCTTTCAAGTGAAAAACAATTTTAATTGCGTATTTTTTTTTAGGATGTACTAGTTATAAGCATTTGATAGTTATTGTTAATTTTAATTGGATTATTTAAATACCTTATTACCGAGTTTCCATATTATGAATCTCATATTATAATGTAGGTTTAAAAAATACATGTTTATAAATGACCAGAACTTCTCTGAAAGTTTGATTTGATATCAATGTATTTCGCGGATCAATAACGTAGAATAATCGAGTGTGAAATAGGAATTTCCTAAGTTTCTCCGTCATCTATGAAAATGTTCAAAGTGAATATACCTTCATCATATCATAGTTCATATACCTATCATGTTTTTAATGATGTTGTTTCTAGGGCAAAAAGAGACATTTTAAGCATAAAGATTATAATATAATAAATGTTATGCAATAAATTAAATATATAAATTTTATAATAAATTTAAAAAAATTAGGGTCATCGCGGTACATTCCACGTTGAACACGGAACTGCTTCTGTCTTCACACACACATTACTCGAACTTACTTTCATGGTGAAGACAGAGTTGTTATGAGAAACTTGCTGTCGTAGTAAGTTCTAATAATGAAATTTGTTATATGAAAAAAAAACCTTATTTGGCTGAGGCGTTTTTTTTTAAATTATAGCTTGTTTTTTCTTTTTGTAGTTCAGACAATATGGTAAAACTTCTTTTTTTTTTTTTATAATGACTGATGCTGTTGGCCTCAGATGGCCTCTACAGCGTCACCGGACTTTAGGCAAGCGAAAACGGCGCTCGGCCTAGGTTTAGGTTAAAGGCGACTAGCTCAAGGGCACCTCAGACGGTACGAACCTCGGCTTGGCCGTCGCCGGGAGTGGGGTCAGACTTGCCCTGGCACCCCAGAAGGGGTATGCCCTGGGGCCCTAGTAGGTTGATCTGGTTGACTATTTGGAGAGAATCTAACCGATCTTCTGACAGATCTGGGGAGTCCTCGACCTCGCCGGCGAGGTCGGTGCGTGTTTGTGTGCCTCTGGTAACCGGCGCCTATACCAAAAACGGAATACTTCCTGTTGCTAGGAGTGGTCGGATCGGGTAAGTAAAACTTCTTCCACTTACTCCATGTTTATAATAATTATTTTTGTTATTATCCCACATACTTCTACTAGGAGGATCTAGCTCCCTCTCTCTCATATAATCAAAGTACTGCTACCAACCGTAACGATATGTAATTTTTTGAATTTGTGTGATGAGATGAAAACTTGGTTCGCGAGAGTGACTTAGTAGTAGTAGACCTACCCAATTTCACTGCAAATAAAAATAGATCACGAAATCCATATTTATTGTGTAAGTAAAACAGGCGGGGCTTATCTCTGATGTTATAATTATCTCGGTATGGTACCTTTAAGGTTGCCACCTTTAAGCGTTGATTGGGCTATATTCCAACAAGACCATTCAGGGAGTTTTCAGATCATTTATTCAGATTCATTGAATTTCTCGGCCAAAGAGAGAAGAAGAAAAAGGAAGCTAATTGCTATTTCGTAATAAAAATATTTGTTTATAATAGTGATGATAATATTGTATCATCTCTGTGAACTGTGGTTGTTGACGTTTAAATTTTTATGTTAGCGTTCACTATTACTAACTTTTCTCCTTTCAGGCTTGGGGCATCCTAATAAAACGGCACAGGTATGATGGATATGATGTAAGTAAAACGACGCTGATTTGCCTTAGAATAAAATCCAACACCATTTTAGATCAACCAAAGTGTGTTATTTTTCACTTAAGACCAACACCATCCACTTTTATCTCTCATTATTCTACACAAGTGTCCGCAGTTAACTTTAAAACGACATTTAAAAAAGCGGCCTAAGTTCATAAACGAACGGATTAAACCAACGAGGATTAAATGGAGCGCATAATTTCGACGGCCAGCCCCTTTCGCAAAGTGTACTGAACCTTTTTTATTAGCAATGTCAACATTTTTAAACAGGCGCTGGTTTAAATAAGTACCTACCTGCAGAGCAATTCTGGCCGTAACACCCTTTTGTGAAATATTTATGGCTCTATTCCGCCTGAATTCTATGCTAGAGAGGCTTACTTAGTTGTTTTATACTTATGTAGAATATAAGTAGGATCCGATGAACAACGACCTTCACCCATATGTTTAGTCGATGAAAATTATTTGTTATCAAATTAAGTATGTTAACAAATACACCGGGAGTGGGTCGGCAAAAAAACCTGGCAAGGCTATGATTAATTAAAAAAATAAAAAATGATTTTTATTTTATATTTGCACACATGAGTTTAACGGATACATTTAATAAAAATAGAAAATATAAAGCCCATAGAATATGCAAACGTTGGGTTGTCTGATTTTTTCCTGGCGTAACTACTGGGTTGGCTGGTTGGTTTGTTTATGAAATAAATCAGTATGAATAGTATCAACATACCTGTTTATACCTACAAACCCAGTAGTTGCGCTAGGAAAGAAAAGAAACTCTACATTCTTCAAACTTCATTATAAAATTAAGGAAATAAACTCACCTAGCCTGAAACTGGCATTCAAGTGAGGCTACATCGCTACCCCAGCGACACTAGGCGTCAAAATATTCAACTTGGGGGAAGCCAACCAAGTAAAGCGTGACTTATTATCAGCAAAGGAACATTATCTGCTATTTTGAAGGACATCAAGAAAGGTAGGTTGTAAGTACTATAATTATTATTAAATTTACTGTAGGCATAGCATCATTCTATACAATCATCCATTTCCCCTTATTACGTAAAAAAAAAACGTGTTCGTAACACGTTCAAAGAATTCAAATGACGTAAACCGTAAAGAGTTGTAAGGAAAAGTTAGGTAAGGAAGCAAAGCTTTTTTTAACTTAAAGCGAGAGAAGAATAAAGAAGCCAGCGGAGTATACTCGTATTCGTACATAATCATTACGCATTTCCTGAACATGTTACAATATTCGTGTAATTTCAAGCAATTCAAAGAAAAGTCAAAGATTTTTTCTTCTCTTTACTAAATTTCTCGCGAACTTTTTTTCGGTTGTATTTTGTATAATATTATATTTATATACACCTAGACCTGGGTATTCCCTTAAACTGCAACCAGAACCACCGGAGGACGGGTAGCAGAGTCCTCTCCGTTAACGGTGGTGAACATTCTACGATCCACAAGCCGCCTGCTAAGCGTGGGGATTATGGCAACACCTCCCTATTAAGGGGGAGGCCTTCGTCCAGCAGTGGATGTCTATGTATATATACTTATTAAGTTTATTACTATATTACAATTATCACCCTTTATTTTTATAGATGCGAAAGATTATCGGTATGTGTGTATGTTTGTTACCTCCTCACGTCAAAGCTGAACGGGTTTGGATGAAACTTGGTATGGAGATAGCTTATTTCCCGGCATAATGTATAGGGTACTTTTGATCATAATTATATCTCTGTGTTTAATCATCACGCGTGTGAAACCGCAGGGCCTAGCTAGTAATTTTTTTAAATCTCAAACATCTTTATTTCAAACAAGCGATCGATATCAATAAAAACATATAAGTGCTTAACTTTTTAGTCTACAAGTGACCAAAACGCTCGTCGGAGAAAACTAGCCTCGTAATTAAGTGTGGCAATGCGGCAAGCATTTTGGGAAAATATTCTGAAATTAGAGATCGTAAAATTTTCTATACTTAGGCCTTTGTTACGTAGGTACCTATAGATATTTCAATAAACGATTTAATTGAGCTATAAGATTGGTTTCAATTAAAAAACAAAAATGTGTCAAAACCACATATAGCTGTACCAGAAAGAGTAGAAAAAAATATGGGGGCGCTACTTTCCATGCAAACTCTTCAAAATGACTTATAACTTGGCAACACTGAAGAAAATTTTGTATTGAAAATAAATATTTCCATTTTATTTTATTTCAACTCTCTCTGGTACAGCTGTAAGTTTTCATAAAGCATCGAAAGCATTTTTGCTAATGCTATCCTTTTTGTTAATGTTACCCAAGATTAGGGATGCAGGGCCAAGCCAAAATTTATCACACAAATGACACGGGTATTGTTGTTTATACGAGAAAAAACGGACAATAAATCACGAGGTATCTGTGAGAATCTGAATATCGGATGACATACGGTCTGGGAAAAAAATGAGCTGGATGCTCAGAAGAATTCATGCCACTTAGATATCTGAAGGTACTTTGGCGGCTCAAATACTTTTTATCGTCACTCGTTATCGTTTACTCATTAATTTTACATAAAAACAAGGAAAAAAGCAATTTGGTTTCATTTCATGATCACAGATAACATGCTTCACAAACACACACAAACACAGATAACTAGTACCTACAAATATTTTGTCTGCATTTGTAAAATGTTGTTTTAGTCAGCGACGGTGATAATGGAATGGACGGGCCCAGAGCTTGCAAATCGATCAAAATTAACAAGCCAACACAATCAAGCATACCTAGCTAAAAGTATGCATATTACATTTGCCGGAAAATAGAGATAGCGAATCTAATTACTGCATGACAAAAAGACAACACACAACACATGTACATGTATTAGAAGTTTGTATTGTCGTATCGTATGGCTCGCATGTCGCAAAGGTAGAGTATGACTGAAGCGAGTGGAGAGCCGGCGCTCAACATATAGTCTTCAAAATCCGTGCGCTTATTTCCCGTCTATTCATCTTATCATTGTCGCTAGTATATACAATACTTTTATTATCTATGCTTCATTTGACTGTGAGCAATAAATACGATTAAATGCATCTTTATTAAAATCGTTGCATTTGGTCCACTAAACAACATTGCCGTAGATACCATTATTTCTAAACGCAAACGAAAAAAGTTCTGACAGACGTGCAAGTTCTGTGGAGACGTTAACAAATAGCAGAGATTTTTCACACGCATCTGATTTAAGTTTACGAAGATTCGGTGCGATAGTCTCGGAAAGGCGGTACAAATAGAGGCATCGCTTATGGCTTTGTTCTGGCAAATGCGTCAAGTTTAGATAGATTGGCTTGATAATTTGAATTGCTATAATAAACAAGATATACGCAGAAAAAACCCGACATAGCCCGCAAGGTTTGCAAGTTGAAGTGGCAATGGGGCCGGCCACATCGCTCGAAGAACTGACAACCGATGGGGAAGAAAGGTTCTTGAGTGGTGACCGCGAACCGGAAGACGCAGCGTGGAAAGGCCTCCCACTAGGTGGACCGACGACATTGTAAAAGTCGCGGGCAACCGGTGGATGCAAATGGCAGGTTGTCGTACAGTGTGGTGGTCTAAGGGGGAGGCCTTCGTTCAGCAGTGGATGTCTCCGGGCTGATGATGACGCAGAAAAAAACATTATTCAATCGTGTCCATGTTCTTTTTGGTTTTTACTACCTTATCAAAGAACTTTGATTCTGGGACCTGTTATATTTAAAAAAAATACTGCTGCACCATTAATGCAATTCGCAAATTTATAAGTTATAAAAGAAATTTATTGTCGTTCTATATACTATATTTATTTATTGTTGTTGTGATCTTGAGAGGTTCTTAGTTGGTTACCAAAGACATTGTTTGTATAACAATGACGTATGTATTAAGGTTACTTTTACGTCACCTACCTCTCTTCAAAACATAGAACGGACAAAATCTTTTTGTGTCAAAAACGATGCTGTGGCGTCTACGGGAAAGGCATTTAGCATTTTATAAAAAGTTACCCTAATGGGTCATTTATACGTAACTTCCCTAAATAGGCTCAAACATTTCAACTACTTACTTAATGCAATAGAGAGTTCGTATAGTCCCTCATCTCATTCATGACTTCAATTTCCCATACCTTTAATTAAGGTATTTTAATCTCCTACTCATTTAATTAATTCCCATATCCTTTGATGTTTTCATTCGTTTAATTCTTAGCGTTCATGCGCAGAATTTCTCTCTCCAAGTATACAATAACATTAAACACAAAAAATACTTATACTCGTAATACAGAACAATTTTTCCACCTACGCGACCAGAATAAAGCTATACCTATATATACTTAATAACTTAGTATAAATAAGATCTAATATCAGGTCAAGTCTTATAACCCCGATAAAAGTGCAGCCGTGTACTTTCATCCGTTCAAAAGACCTCCTTCTAAGCATATCACGCTCAACGGCCAGCCCATCCCATGGGCTACCGAGACCAAGTATCTCGGTGTGACCCTTGATCGTCGACTCACGTTCTCTAAGCATATCCAGTTAGTTCGCAACCGAGCAGCCTTCTTCTTAGGCCGGCTCACTCCCCTTCTCAACGAGCGTAGTAAATTGTCCCTTAGAAATAAGGTTACAATTTACAAAACTTGTATTCGCCCCGTCATGACGTACGCCTCCGTGGCGTTCGCTCATGCCTCCAGCATAGATCTAGAGAAACTCCAAGTCATACAAAATAGATTCATCCGCAGAGCAGTCGGTGCTAGCTGGTTCATGCGAAACTCCGACCTGCACTGCGATCTCGAACTCCCCTCCATCCGTCAGTACATTAAGTACGCTTCGCGCCGCTATTTCGATGCGGCCCCCCACCATCCCAATCCACTCATAGTCCAAGCCTCGAACTATACGACAGACACGACAGACCCACCCCCCTTCCGTAGACGCCCCAGACACGTCTTGGGCGACCCGGACGACCCCATAGCCGTCATCACCTCGGTGGCGCTGGGCTCGCCTGATCCGACCACTCCTAGCAACAAGAAGTATTCCGTCTTTGGTATAGGCGCCGGTTACCAAAGGCACACAAACACGCACCGACCTCGCCGGCGAGGTCGAGGACTCCCCAGATCTGTCAGAAGATCTGTTAGATTCTCTCCAAGTAGTCAACCAGATCAATCTACTAGGGCCCCAGGGCATACCCCTTCTGGGGTGCCAGGGCAAGTCTGACCCCACTCCCGGCGACGGCCAAGCCGAGGTTCGTACCGTCTGAGGTGCCCTTGAGCTAGTCGCCTTTAACCTAAACCTAGGCCGAGCGCCGTTTGCGCTTGCCTAAAGTCCGGTGACGCTGTAGAGGCCACCTGAGGCCAACAGCATAGTCATTCATAAAAAAAAAAAAAAAAAAAAAAAAAAGGTCAAGTCTTGTAACGTAATTGTAGAATATGTTATGGATTTAGACAAAAATACAAATATTTATAGTAAGTACGAGTACCTCATAATTCATAATAATAAAGGAGCACAGATAGGTAAAGGACGCATTATAGAGTGATACAAAACAAATGAGCCCAAACTCCAGGGGTCTAATATATAGGTACCAGGCAGATTTCTAATACAATCCACCTTTTAACTCCAACAGATCCTCGTCACCGATTTAAATGAATTAACCCTAACTCGAAGGGTTAACTATTAGTAGTCGAAGAGTTCCATTATTCGCCTCCTGGTTTTATCATCAAATCTGTTAGAAAATACCAGCTTTTGTAATACATGAGTATGTTTTTTTTTGCATATAATTTACTTTGAAAACAGTCACGCTGAAATGTGAACCAGTCACACTGAAATTGGAACCAGTCACACTGAAATTTGAACCAGTCAACTGGACGTTACGCGCAGTAGACTTTACTAGCTAATTAAAAATCAGTTTTACCATTCGACTGCACAGGCACGAAAGGGTTGTCATAATTATATTTGTTCATGTTGGAGGTCAGGAAACATATAAGAAATGTAGACAAAAAATGGCAAAACAAAACTTATTCATAGAGGCCATATTTTGGAAGAAACAAAAACTGTTTCTTGAGATTTGTTTTTTTTCTCTCAAGGTCTTTGTTTTGGCCTTGGTTAAAGCAGTACGCAGTTTGTTTATGGACTGCTAAACAAGCTTTTAGAACCCATTCACCTATAACCTACTAATGAAACTTTGTTTAGAATATTCGTAATGAATAGGCAAAATTAATGTTTTTTCTAAAAAAAATTATACTTTCAAGTGACGAGAGAGCAAGACGTTCGCCTAGTGGTAAGCTTCTTGCCTGCCACTAACAGTAGCAGTGCCAGAATTGTGAACTTGCGAATACAATCCAGCGCCGCACTGCACTGCGCTCGTCACCCTGAGATATTAGATGTTAAATCTCATCGTACCCAGTAATTTCTCTGGTAACTTGCCCTTCATACTGAAACACAGTAATGCTTGCACACTACTGCTTGGCGATTGAATAACTGGCAAAGTTACTTCCCCAGGCAGACTCTGGAATTAAGTTATACCTACCACTACAGAAGTAGTAAGAGTAGCATACACCAAGGATAACCTAGTAGACCATGCACTTGTTATTCGTAAGTATCCTACTTAGTTAGTTTTATACATAATTTAATTAATGTTACTTGATTATAAATTGTAATCCAACTTGGAAACCTGAGTAAGTGCATGTGCGCAAAGTAACACCCTTAAGTCCTTCTTTCTATTGTAATAAGATTGTAATATTTAATTATAAATTGTCCTTTACCGTCTTTTGTTTGCTAATATTATACTACATTCGCACGTCCATTGTATAAATTATGAAAACGAGATGTTATGTGTTCTTTACTTAGCTCTAATGTAAATTTATTTACACTGAGGTTGTTTTACACTGTGTGGGACATATTAATTTGAGTTCTGTAATTAATATTAAATTCCACAAATGTATCTCATTTTTAGTAGAGACAAACATATTTCTTATAATTGAGTGATTTATTTTTATTTACCAAGCTAGTTCATTAGCGAATATTCTGTGTGTTTTTAGCTATAAAAAGGTCCCTTACACATTCTTATCCCTCCGATAGTTCTATAACTCCGATCCTAACAGGGAATTCAAAAATGAAGCTGTATTCAAAGGAATTCTTTGCAAAGTTTAAAACCGTTGTTACGACTATAGTCGGTATGCGAAATGCACTGCATTCCTGCTGCGTGCTGCACAATAAAGGCGTGTTTACATCACTCACTGTATGTCAAGGGAAATCTCGTTTGGAACATTGATACGGCTGATACAGGTTCCAGATAACCTCAGCACTACAGATAACTCTGTGTTCAGTACCCACCAAATTTAAAGAACGGAGTTGTGTATTCCAGTTTCAATTTTGAAAAGAATGCGGTTGCACTCTGTTTTTTTAATTTTAGATTTAGATTATAGTTAATCACTGTCTAGACTTAACAATATTATGTTGAAGATAAGACAACAAAATTTAAACTCGTTCGAAACGTTCCTGAATAACAATAAAATTTTGTTGTAAACTAGGGTGCTTTGCTGGCTTACTTTCTAAAGTATCTCAATCCGACTGCAAGCTGGGATAAATGGTTTATATAAATGCAGAATAACAAAATTGTTCAAACTTACAAGCGCAAGTGACAGTGTACATTAAACCTAACCACAGTTAAATGCGTCTTGCTCAAAATAAGGTTCGTTGCACATTCACTAGCTTAGGTTTGGAGACATTGCTTCATTTAGTTACAAGTTCAGTTATTATGTTTTCTGTGGGTAGTATAACTTAGCAAAACGTGCGAGCAAAGTCTCTGCATCAACAAGCAAAATTTGCATTTATCTGTCCGGATGTTTTATATGGATGTTGGTACTCGCGTACGTACGTTAGTATTTTTCAACTAATCTTCACGAAACTTGGTGTATAGGTTCTACAATTTCAAAGATTTTTTGTCGGCGGCAATTTTTGATTGGAGCGGTATTTCTCCAAAATTGGGGGAAGTTTACTGCGGGGCTATTTAGCAGCTTTGGCTTATATATTTTGATAATATTTGGCAGAGCATAATAAAATTCGGCAAATTAAAAAAAATTAAGTGATTCGTGAATTCTTTTGTTCGCAGAACTTCTAGCCTAGTAATAAGACTGCACATACATTTCTAAACTATTCGAGAACGCAAGGGGAACAGCTGCTCCACGCGCGAGAAGCTGCAAAACTAAAATAGTTCCCTAGACATAAAACATACTTAGATGTGTAATGCCAGCAGAATGGACACGAATGCGCATAAAATCATAATTATGAAAGATGGTAGAAGTCTGAAAGACTGCGGAATAATTTTTTTCCGTAGTCTGGTTGACCGGACAACTGAACCGTACCACGGGCAAAACGCGTTCGGAAACATCGTTAGGTGCATGGCGGCAGATTTTCGAACGTGGTAGAGCAGAGTACTTAAATGTTTTTATCCTCAGGATGTTTTCCTTCAGGCACATCAAACTCATTGTTTTAGAGCGCCGGTGAAGGAAAACATCATTACGACAACATCGCGAGGAAAACTATAACCATAGCATGGTGGTAAGGCACTTGTTGGACATTGACGGGACTTGAACCCACGTCCTGTGGCATGGCAGCGGCGTGCAAGTTACATTTGCCGGAAAATAGAGATAGCGAATCTAATTACTTACTGCATGACAAAAAGAGAACACATGTACATGTATTAGAAGTTTGTATTGTCGTATCGTACGGCTCGCATGTCGCAAAGGCAGAGTATGACTGAAGCGAGTGGAGAGCCGACGCTCAACATATAGTCTTCAAAATCCGTGCGCTTATTTCCCGTCCATTCATTTTATCATTGTCGCTGCTTACGAAAGTATATATCGGTTTACTAGTAAGTATAGTATTACCATAATCTGTGATATCGGTTTACGTGGGTGGTCTAAATTAAACAGAAAATAATAATAGAAACCTTCAAATTACGAGCAGTTTGCTATAAATCTACATTTTCGTAAGACTTTAATTTTCGTCAGTCGAAACAAAAATGAATTATTTCTCTAACTTTGCGAAGTTCCGCCACAAGGGGAATCGAATCGAATAAATACTTATTCAGAACTTTATATCACTTCTTTCGGAATTATGAGGGATTCGGTTTATTTATTAATTAACAATGATTTTCCCGCAAGATTTACAATTTGAACAACCGGGATGAAAAATTAAATGCTAACTGAAAGAGTTTGGGAAAGTATTTTAAAATAAAAAGGAATAGGAAAAAGTTTTGCAACGTCTTTAATTTTTTATTAGTGAAAGGTACCTATCAAATGAGATGCAAAATTGCCTTTAACTATAGATGGACCTCAAATACCTTATATTAAGTAATAGGTCTTAATTTCTATCTATGCTTAGTGTTGAATGACACACACGTTTTATGGTTATATAAAGGTGGTAAAGCATTTGTATTTTCGTGTTGTTTTCAAAACTCCGTGAAACATTATATAAGACCATTTGGAAAGTGTCAATGCTGCTAAACTTTTAGGTTTCGAGTTAGATTCAGCGCTGACGTGGAAAGAACATATAAATGCTACGTGTAAAAAGATGTCAAAAGGAATACACGCTCTTAAGCAGCTGAGATATATAACGTCTGAACCGCAACTCAGAGAGGTCTATTTTTCATACGTCCATTCAATTATGTCTTACGGTATACTTCTCTGGGGCTGTTCCACGGATTATGAAAGGGTGCTAAAAATGCAGAAAAGGGCCATCAGAGTACTTACGAGAAGCAAACCTAGGGAAACGTGCAGAGACCATTTCAAGAATCTGTCGATAATGACAGCAGTTTCAGTTTATATTTTTGAAGTACTGAAATATGTCCGGTTAATACTGCATGAGTATGAAAAGCAGCTAAAACCAAAAACTAGAAGCTGTAAAAATAATAATAACTTCCTGTTACCAATACAGCATAGACTTAATATGGTCGGAAAATTGCCAAAACAGATGGGACAGAAGCTGTATAATAAACTCCCTGAATGCATCCAGCTAATGGAGACTGAAGGAAAGTTCCAAGCTAATGTCAAAAAATTACTACTGTCCAAATCCATTTACAAGATATCCGAATTTTTAAACAATGACTACAGAAACTATCAACTAATAGAGACTGATCTGTGAGACTGACAAACATTTAACATGTAATTTATTATAATACGATTTTTTAGAATTTTTATTTTATACTTTAGGACAATTTTGCATAATTTTTAAAATAATTTTATAGCTATTGCTTTTTTTAATTTTATTTTACAGCTGACTTACTATGTACAAGATCTTATTTGTAATTATTAACTACCCAAATACTTCCTCTACTAGATTTTTATTGTGTTGTATTCTCGAGGACAATTATATTTTGTAATATATACCTATATATATATATATACTATTTAATTATGTTATTACAGCAATTGTGTTTAGACGAAGCTTCTATACAGCTGACGCACTATATTACTATGTACTAGATTTAATTCGTATTAATGACTACCTTCACACTGTTGTCATTTTCTGAAGGAGTTAAAATATTATAATACCCACAAAATAGCTTGTTAATAAATGGTTATTCCTTTTTATGTTTTGGTGACGAGTCCATTATAGAAACATTCATGATATTATATTATTAGTAAAATATTTATGAATGTAACTTTATGATAATAAATATTATTCTATTCTATTCTATACTATATAGTAAAGTTACCACCACTTTACTAGGGCATGACTGACTGTGACTTATTTAGTGTAACTGACTGTTTTTATGACTCTTGACTTGATACTAGGTATAAAAACTTGTAAAATTCGAATACTTGACACTGACAGAATGCACAAAGTGAGATGCCAAAAAAGAAAAAGAAAAAAAAAAGTATTTTTTTATTAAGGGCTCGGTATGTTCCGGGGTTCAAGTTCTTCTATATTTTTCATAAATTGCGTCATAACTTCTATATCTCTGGACTTATTTTGATAAAACATAGCCTATGTGAAGCGCCGGAGTTCATAGATCATATTTCAAGAAACTGCATTTAAATTCGTGCAGTAGTTTCTGAGTTTATCATGGACAGACAGACGAACAAAAAAATTTAAAAACTGTATTTTTGGGTTCTGTTGCTCTTATATACTCCTAAAAAATAATTTTAAAATATATCTTCAAAGTACTACAGTAATTACCTCGTTACAGTTTTATTAGGTATAAGTATAGAAGATATAGATTTTACTTTCACTTTCACAAATGGCGAAGAAGTGATGAAGATAATATAAAAACTGACGTGGTAATGACACATTTTTGTTTTGTTTTTTTGTCAGTGCTAAGCAGGACGCAGCTGCACGCGCGTCGGGCTCTGTTTTCACTCTTTGAAAAAGGTCACCGGATGTTGACGAAACTATAGTCGGAGTATCCGATTTCATTAAACGTGAGTATTCCCGTATAAATAAAACAAAAAAGAAGATAATATATATTTCAAAATTGTGTGGCGAGCTATACATGAAATATTAAAGCCTCTTCGTCGTCTGTGACGGCTTTTAGAGACCTTCGTAGCGCTTGAAAATAGCCCTACGTCAATTAAATGTAATAAACTGTTTTTAACTATCATGGGTGTTCAATTGTTCATTAATTGTCTGCCCGTGAACATGGTGCATCAACTGCGTCGAAATATCGGGAACGTTTCACATCAAATCATGATAAGAGAGCTAGATCCTCCAAGATAAATGTCCGTAAATAATCATGAACTGTCAAATATTTTTTTCTTACTTATTGGCATCGCACGTTGTGCATTCTGCCAGTGTCAGGTTTATGAATTTTCTAGTTTTAATAGTATAGTCAAGACAAACATGTCATGAAAATCACAGTTAGTCACACGAAATTAGTCATAGTCGTGTCCAAACGAAATTAGTCATAGTCGAGTCCAAGTCATGCCCTAGTAAAGTTGTGGCTTAGGTACTATGAGCTTCTACAGAGTTTTGAAAACAACACGAGACGGCATGTTTCACCATATTATATCACTTGCCCTCGTGCGTGTAATTCAACACTCAATGAATAAAGCACCACCACCATTTTTAATCATTAATTCGAGAAAAAACACTAGTTTAAGAAAATAATAGAACAACTACATGATTTTTCCGTGTTCCCGCCAAAATTCTTCAATGATTATTATTGTGCTTCTGTAGGCGGCGCTTGTGGATCGTGTTCAGCAAGAAGTTCGTTTTTGTGCGTAGCCGTAGCAATGCAAATCAAACCCAATTTGTTGCATTTGTGTCCGAGCGTAGGTCGGATTCGCATCCTTAAGGCATGAGGATCAGTTTAAACTGGTTATGGTTTATCTTGAGAGTTCGGAGAATGATAGATTGGCATGCAATTTTATATAAATGTTCTGTGGTGTTCTAAGCTACATATTAAACTTTCTTTCATTAAAATAATTTAACGAAATCTGAAGTTAGTATTATAGTTAGATTAGATTGTTGTAGTGGTAGGACTCTACTGCAGAGTCCGCCTGGAGAAGTACCACACCTTTGCCAGTTATTCTACCACCAAGCAGTAGTGTGCAAGCATTACTGTGTTCCAGTTTGAAGGGAAATGTTACCAGCGAAATTACTGGGTATGATGATATTTAACATCTAATATCTCAGGGTGACGAGCGCAAGTTCACAATTCTTGTACTGCTACTGTTATGGGCAGGTGTGATGCTTACCACCAGGCGAATGTTTTGTGCTTGTGCTTGTCACTTAATTATGACTAAAGTATCATTATGACACGGTAAGGTCCATACTTAACTAAAAAAACGAGGGGCGAATGTAGAGCTGAAAAGTGGGACAAAATGAGAATTATTTAATTCAAATAAATTTTGGGCCGAACACGGCATACAATCCGGGACGAAAGCAGTTTTTTTTACGTGGACGAAGTTTCTCGGGACGAATATGGCACAAATCTAATACCATTTTTCAGATTACTTACAATGGCGTAATGGCGTAATGGCTGTAGGGCGTGGGTTCGATTCCCACCCAGGGCAAACATTTATACGACGAACATAGATGTTTGTTCTATGTCTTGGTATTGTATGTAATTCCATAAAAGGTATACAAGCATTCTATCAGTTATCTGGATCCCATAGTACAGGTTTTGCTTAGTTTGGGCCTAGATGATGTGGGAAATATAACATCTCATCATCATCATCTATTTATTTATTCATCATTCATAGACAGCCATAAAACGTCCACTGCTGCCGAACGAAGGCCATCCCCT
Organism: Erannis defoliaria; assembly: GCA_905404285.2. Lineage (NCBI taxonomy): Eukaryota > Metazoa > Arthropoda > Insecta > Lepidoptera > Geometridae > Erannis > Erannis defoliaria. The sequence continues at coordinate 5,319,777 of FR990076.1, forward strand.
TAAATAGAGATGTGGGTGGATTATGGGTGTTGCCATAATCCCCACGCTTGGCAGGCGGCTTGGATATCGCAGAATGGTCACCACCGTTAACCAAGAGGACGCTGCTGCCCGTCCTCCGATGGGTCTGGTTGCAGTTTAAGGACATATCTACCCAGCAGCGCGAGTACCGTTCTATGTCGTTAAATTTGACGTGTCGGTATAGCAGATTTACTAAGACGAATTTGAGAATATACCGAATTTAATCGAATTATACCGAATTAAATGTCACATAAACGATTTAAATGTCAAATAGAAAGATCGTCAAGAACGGTACTCGCGCTGCAGGTCCCATATTTTTTCCCATTTATTTATTATCTGAAAGTTATGTTGTTACCAAAAATGTTAATACGTTTCCAAGCAAAATATTAAAACGGTCTATTTACGCTGAAAAATGTTCGTTAGCCTCCCGAGACCAAGTTACAATTAATATTTTTTCAGTGCCCATCTGCCGGCCAACTGGCCTTGTTACTGAACGTAGTGTTCCTGGGGGGATGAGCCAAAATGTTGTGTATTAATTTGGGATAATTCAAACTGCCTTTTTTCTGTTCCTTTTTTCGCTTTAGTTAGGCTTTTTGTGTAGGGTTTTTCTTTTTAATTAGGAAGTTAGGTGTATTTTGTTTTGTATTGGTAATGAAAATAAAAATTATTTGACAGTTTTAGGGCACTGTTACTCGTAGAGCAAATTAGCTCTTGATGTAAGTCTCGTTAAGACCGCACTTTCTGTCGTTTGCTTCTGACCTGCTTTACCGTGGAGTTTTAAAATAAGAGATTATTATCGTATTATACTTGCTAAAGAAGGTATAACCCTTGATCCCAAAGATTACTATTAAAATATATAAAAAAACAATGACTGCTCTAGATGCATTATCCAGGAAGAAAATAGGAGAATACGTTTGTATGGAAAATCGCTCACCGGATTCCCTCTTAATAACCTACTGTTTGTATAGGTATATCCTCGACGAGCGAGGTTTCATATCATGCAGGTTTCCTCACGACGTTCTTCACCATAAAGGCAGTCGTATGATTTTTTTTAAACTAATGTGCATCTAACTAGTTGTTGCATGTTTCAACGAAAGCATTGTTAATGGCCCGGGATGGTACCCACGATCATACCATTACAAAGTGCGCCTTCGCCTAATGGGCTACTATGACAGTATCATTTAGCCGTAACAAAACTGTTGCGGTTAAACCTGGTTAAACAAACTAAGTACCAACGCCAGTAGCATCTTCCTTATTTCCCCCTCTTCTTGCTACATTTAACTTGTATCTTGCAATTGTACACAACGGACTCGTAAGGCAACCTTGTCTAATCTCAATCTTCAACTTACTAACATAGTATTTTTTGCGCTACTTACCGAGGCTCGAGCGTTAGAGGGAAAAGAAAATTGTGAAATAAAATCTAACGTTTTTGGTCTCTCGTGTCATTAAGTGGAACTGTTGTGTTGTATCATTATTTTATTACATTTGGTTATCATTATTTTATTTATTTATATCAGTTTGTTATAGTTCTGATTTTGTGATAGCGTCCTCTCGGTGAAAGGTGGTGAGTATTCTGCGATATTTTATTTTTTTTGCCTGTCAAGCGAGGGGATAATGACAACCCCGTCTACTAAGGTCCAGCAGTGGTCGGCTTCTGGCTGATGATGGTACTATGTATGCCATCGTTGACCACACCTCTAACACCCTTAGCGTGTCAACCACACGGATTTTGCCTACTTGCTTTAGAAAATACTTTTAATAATACTGTAGAAAAATGAAACGATTTCTATTTCAATACATCTGTTATTTAATTTATAACCAAACTATATGTAAAAATCTATATAAAGAAATAAATATCGATAGACATTAATTTCACACAGCGCCATCTAGCCCCAAACTAAGTAAAGCTTGTAATATGGAAACTGGATAGCTGATAGAATACTTACATACTTTTTTTTGTAAATACATACTACACCCAGACACAGAATAATCTATGTTCGCCTCATAAATGTTTGCTTTGGGTGGGGATCGAACCCATGCCCTACAGCTCTAAAGGCAGAGATGCTACCGACTGAGCTATAAGGCAGTCACATGTGGTATCACCTCTGAAGTATGACGTACCAAACGACTGAAAAGGATCATCCAAATCAATTCATAATTCGCGAAGTAATCGCCTAACAAACATATCTCAATTAAATACAACATACTGGAATTTGATAGCCACAAAATCTATAAAAAAGTACCTAGATATCACTTACTTACTTACTTACTCCGCTAGCGCAACGACTTAAAGTGGGTCTTGGCCTCCAATACAAGAGAGACCACTGGTTTCGTTCTTGAACTGCATCTTGTCAGCATTCCAGCTTGTAGCTGCAGAGTTTGCGCAGTACTTCCTCCAGTATCTAGGCCGGCCGACCGACGAGCCACCGACTCTTGGAAACTCCAAGACACCTTACAGCTTCTTGACATTACGACCCTCTTCAAGTCCATCCATTCGTACATAGCTCAAATGCACACGTTCCATACGACGGTTTTCATCATACTTGCGATGAAAAAAACAAACTTGTATTACTAAATAATCAACCACACAGCGAAAACGTCAACAAATACTTGCGGAAAATGCAAGCCAGCGATTTTTTATTCAGCCCCATAAAAAGTAATGGTTGGTATTTAAAAAAATACTGTAAGTATTACCCGGCTATATTAAGAATGCTTCGTATACATACATATACATTGCATGAGGTACAAACGTAACTTCACCGAGTTATATTAACCTATTATAACGCTAGTGCTGTAAAATGTAAAGTAAAAAGCACCCGTGTGTATTATCTTGGATTATGAGCCTTAAACCGATGTAATAAGATCCAGTTTACGATTACGCATCCACTTTAACGTGGTTGAGCCGCAAAGTGCATTGCTGACTCTACTGAAGTAGAAGTGAAATACTAAGTTTCCTTGGATTAGGCTCCTAAATTTCGGATTCCATCTCTTGGTTTTCTTAGTGCAAAAGGATTGGAGGTTAGCGCTGAAACTGTGAATTAAGACCTAGGCGGTCGATAGCTCTCCTACATTTTACCGAATTCGAATTTCAAAGGTTACCTTACATTTTGTTGGTGTAGGATTTTATATTCAAAAGTTTATAAACTAGATTTACTTTTGGATTAGTTAGGCTTTAAGTTTTGTTATATTTTAGTTAACTTTGACATTAAACTGTTTGAAACTTTACTTATTCTAATTCGCAACACTAACATTTACACAAAAAATTTAAACAATTCAGAATTCATAACGTGAAGAGAAAAAAAAATACTTGTTTGTTGTAGTTAATAAATGACTGAATAAAGTAAGTGCTTGAGACGAGACGACTGATTTGTAACATTTGCCTGTAATGTATCATTTGACATCAGTTTGGTGGCAGGAAAGCAGCGGTTGAGACTGGCACGGGACCGGAAAAGATGGTGCGCTGATGAGACCTATGTTCAGCAGTCGGTGAATTGAATAGTCGTTGAAAGGGTGACAAGCGTAATGCAGTGCGGCACAGGATTTAATTTGCACGTTCACAATTCTGACACTGCTAGTGGCAGACGTGATGCTTACCACCAGGCGAATATCTCGCTCGTCTCGTCATCAGTCCATGGCATTATAAAAACATTGAATAAATACTTAATTTAATTAATTAATTATTTCAACTGTTTCATTAGTAAATCAATAACCCTTAAGCCGCCGCGCCGTAAGTAAACCCAACTTTTTCCTATTCTCTCTACGCTACAGGGATAACTCACAAAGCTCCAACAAACTACCAATAAAAGAGTATAATCCGCCAAACTTTTTCTCCTACATACATAAATCGCGGAGAAGTAATAAAGCAATAAGTTGGGAACATCAATTGGGCACAGGTGATTAGGTGAGACCGCGCACAACCCTGATTCTGGCACGCTCGAGACTATCGCAGCCACTGTTATACATAATAAGAAATGCAGTGAGAGTAACAATAACCAAGTACATGTCGATTGCGCGAAAATAAGGCCCCTGTACTTTCCAACAATTTCGACCAAAGTCACGTTTACGAAAAAAGTTATGGCTCGTGAACCATTGACACGGAGTTTTCACTCGAATAGGCTTATTACGTAAAATTGTGCGACTACGACCGGTCGTGCGGTCGCAAATGTTAATTTATATTGCTTCTATTGTCTTGTCTTGTGTACAAAACGTGTTTTTTTCTACAAATAAAATATTGTCTATTGTCAGTGACTGTCTTCAATTCAGTGTCGCAAATAGCTGAAATATCGCATAATATAACGTCATATTTGTCATTGTAATTAGCTGATATGTCTACATAGCCATAATTATTATGGCAACAACTTTACATTATATTTTTCCACGTATTAAAGTCACATAACTCAATATTGAAATTGGTATATGAAGCAATATAAAAGTCATGCAGTGTATGTTGACCTCAGTAAGCGGTTGATCAAATGTCAAGCTCATAGTAAAGTCGCCACAACTTTACTAGGGCATGACTTGGACCCGACTATGACTAATTTTGTGTGAATAACTATGTTTTCATAACATATTTGACTTGATAATACTATAAATACTTAAAAATGTATATACTTGACACTGGCAGAATGCACAACTTGCGATGCTAATAATTAAGAAAAAATACGCTAGATGTAACAAATCATTTTCGAACGAAATGTCTATTGTGATCGTCGTATTCAGTTTCCTAATAAGCCTGCCTTTACAAGAATTCTTCGGTGCCTTGCCAAATTTTAATGACAATGCCTCGGAGGCGGAAATTATTTCCAAATAAACGTCGCCCTTGATTCTTTTGCCAAAATAAACATAAGACTCCGGAACTCCTAAAACAAATAGCCGTAAGCCCAGCATTTGAAAACACGGTAGATGTGTTTGGAAAAATACTTATAATACATACAGATTTGACTTACACTACAGGTTTTACTAAAATATATTTAGTATTATATTTTTCTTTAAAAAAAAAGCATAGAACTTGTATGAAATAGAGCTACTATCAAGGAGCTACTATTGTTTTTCTTTCGTAAACCAATTTTTATTACTTACATTAAAATTTAACTAAAGTGTTGAAACTAATTTTTCCGGGTTGAGATCCGGAGTTAAACTACCAACCAAGTTGCCGGCAGCTCGAACCCTCTTTGCGAAAAGTTAAAACTTTTCCGTTCCAAAATTTATAGGTTAAAAGTTGCTCAAAATATTGATGGAAATGCTATCCGATGAAATTGGATTTGGGTTTTCTGCTTACAGATAAATTAAAAAGTTAAGAATGTATGGCTACTGCCCTACGTTACCATATTATTATGATTGAAAATAACATAGTACAGAATACTCTATGCTATAGTACATATATCAGTATGTAGTAGTAGAACTCTATTGCAGAGTCCGCCTGGGGAATAACCGCAGCTTCGCCTGTTATTCAACCGCCAAGCAGTAGTGTGCAAGTATTACTGTGTTTCGGTTTGAAGGACAATGTTGTACATCTAATATCTCAGGGTGACGAGCAGCAGCAGTGCGGCGCAGGATTTTGTTCGCAAGTCCACCAATCTAGCACTACTACACTGTTATAAGCAAGCGTGATGCTTACCATCAGACGAATGTCTCGCTTGTCTCATCATTACATTCAATAAAAAAAGTGATGAAGTAAATATAATTAAAAATGTTCTTTTGAGAAATACATTTCTTACATCGTAAAATGTAAGAAATTCTGTTAACACAATTTACTTTTTACACGTTTATAACGATAGGATGAAGGCGTGACGTTCATAAAAACCTACATCAGGATAATTTTCCAAAAAAGGTTTCCTGGTAGACCTATTTACGCCTTTGGGCTTAAATATACAATACGTTACCTAAATAGGCCTGTAATCTAATGTTGGGTTCACACTGAGACGAGGCATCACAATTATTTATGGGAAAAAATCTGAGATGTAGAAAATAGGAAGACAAGTAAGTACACACATACAAGTTGTAAACATTAAGCAATAAGCATACTTATTTACTAACTGACCGCATTTTCAATTAGCATAAGCTGCGTTGAGGCCAAATATTTATACGTTTTTAAAGCTTATACCGTAAGAAAAATAATGACCTCTGGCAGGAATCGAAACTGCATAAGCAATCTCTGGGTTTCCTTCCCAACTGCTTTGCCATTTAGAGTGGTCGCACATTGATTCGGCACAGCACCCGACAGGCGCCGGACGGACCGAAACACACTGCGCAGAATTAACTGGTGCGAGCGAGACGGGCGTCTCGAGAAATTTCTTACGGTGTGCGGGACCTACAAAATGTATGCACGGAGCGCCTTCGGGCGAAACCGGGCGGTTTTTCTTACGGTTTTTCTGGTCGTATGCGCCCGGCCTTAAGCTACAGAGGTCTCTGCCTTACCCGTCAAAATTCTCAAACACAAAAATAGAAGTGGGTAAATATTTGAATTACAAAAAATTACAGATGGCGCCACCGACGCTTTAGTTGATAGCTTAAAAACATTGAGAAATTTGACGGGGTTTTTGGCAAAACAGTTGGGACGGAAACCCAGAGATCGCTCGTATGCAGGTTCGAGTCCTACCAGAGGTCACAATGTTTGTTACTGTTTAAGGTTTAAACACGTAGAAAAACCCAAAGTGTGGAAACACTTCATAATTATAACAATATTCAAATATTTATAGTCTATAATTATTATGTTATCTCTCAATGGGTCGAACTCGGGTATGATATTATGCAAAGTTAGGCTGTTCGTACTCACCTCTCCGGCATCTTTTGCCTTAAATACCTTTTTCCTTTTATAAGATGCCGGGGGAGGGGTATTGGAGCCACTGTTACTGCTGTTAGAGCTACTATTGCTAGATGAGGAACGAGAGCGTTTTTTCCTGTGCTTACGCTTACTTTTGTATCTATTACCCATCGTTAAAATATACTTCACCGTTTATTTAAGACACTTTTGGGGCGCAAGATAATTATCCCACTTCTGATGTTAACTAAAAGTCCTGTTTAAAACCGTTTACACTTTTATTATATTGTTTTTCTAGGTTAGAACAAAAAAACAACGAAAAGGGTTTTTTGGAGGGAACACGGAAAAATCATGTCGTTGCATTCTATTATTTTCTTAAACTTGTGTTTTTTCGCGAATTAATGATTAAAAATGGTGGTGTTTTATTCATTGAGTGTTGAATTACATGCACGAGTGTGGACAAGTGATATAAATGTGGTGAAACATGTCTTTTTGTGTTGTTTTCAAAACTCCGTAGAAGCTCATAGTAAAGTCGCCACAATTTTACTAGGGCATGATTTGGACTCGACTACGACTGATTTCGTGTGACTGACTGTGATATCATGACATATTTGACTTGATTTTAATATAAATACTTGAAAATTCATAAACTTGACACTGGCAGAATGCACAACGTGCGATGCCAAGAACTAAGAAAGGAAAAAAAAACAACGAAAACACAATTTTACGCGCTTCTACCCTTATTTTTTTTTTTTATCATCTCTCAGTCGCGCTATCGCCCTTCGGGCAGGCTAAAGCCTTAAAGCCATAGTCCTTATGTACATAAACTGTAGATTTTCGTAGTGTTGCTAACATATAACAGAATAAACAACCGAATCAATGTGTACTTTACCAGTTTGACATATGTTATCGCCCTCGCAACTGGCAAGACTTTTACAATAGATTTGGATGTGAAGTGTCTACGCAGCAACTTCGTTCCAGTCGGTACTGGACAACTTCACACCGGACTCAACAACAAGCGACGACTAGACGGAGCTCTCACTTTGATTCCTGCCGTCGAAGGGACAACACTTCCCAGTATACGCTCCGTGTTGCTATTCCTAAGTATCTGACTGAAATAATGTAGGTACAACATTATTTCACAATGTGAATAATAAGTGCAGTGATTTAAAAACTATGTATTGTAGTAATCAAACCTAAACTGTGATCTCGTCATTATTAAAATAAATCAAGTAAAATCCAACAAATTGTTATATATATGTGTATAGAAATAAAGATGTGTTATATGTTTACAGTGAGCTGTGTTTTCTTATATCAGAAGTGCTAACCGTGCTACGTCCACAACATGCCTCGAAAGCACAAACGAAGATCGAAAAGGAAGCCATCGACAAGCTCGAGCTCGTCGGACACCAGCTCCAGCTCCAGTAGCACCTGTGGACACGACCGGCGGCGCAAGAGAAAGCGAGGTCGTAAAGGATCGCCAACCGTGAGTCAAAACATTGTATTATCGTCAGTGATTCCCGAATTCGACCCACTTGTGGACAATGTAGATATGTGGATTAACGTAATAGATGCTAATGCGCGCGCATTTAAATGGTCCGATAGTATGATTATTTATCAGGCACTGCAAAAATTACGCAATACCGCAAAGACATGGCTTGATTCTGTACAAAAAAATGAAACCAGGTGGACCACGTGGAGGTGGAAAGAATGGCGCGATAACCTCTCGGATACATTTCAAGTGAAACGCGATATGTTTAAGTTGCTAAAAGAATTAATAGATGCGAAGCCAGTAGCTAACCAGTCCTTATACGAATTCTTCTTTCAACAAAAAGCAAAAATAGATCGTTTGCATTTAGGATTTCGCGAGCGAGAGATAATATCGGTTATAGTAGGATCTATCGGGGACACGAATATAAGTGTTGCTGCTGAAGCAGGAAACTTCCAATGTTGTAACGATTTGGCATCATTTTTGCACGGTAAAGTCTACTTGCCTACTGGAAAAGAAGTCTCTCAAAGGAATCAATTGCCACCTAGACATGCTTCTCGACCGTTTCTGTCCGGATATCAGAATACAAGCAATAAAACTGAAATCAATGCCGAAAACTTCGCGAGTGCGAGTGTTTTTCCAAACCCCAATTGCTACCGTTGTGGCCAGGTGGGACATAGAAGAAACAATTGCCCTATCAAAGATAGCGTCAGGTGTTCTTCTTGCAACAAATTGGGTCATTTGGAAGCCGCTTGTAAGTCCAAACAGAAACTGAAAGGCGAGAAGGATGTTGAGGTTAAAATAGTTACTGATCATAAAAGTAAAAATAAATTTTTTAAGCCTGTTTGTCTAAATGATGTCCAAACAACGGCATTTATTGATATGGGTAGTGATTGTTCATTAATCACAACTGCGTTAGTAAAACAACACAATTTAAAACCGTTTATGCTAAACAAACCGGTTAACTTGGTAGGCTTCACGCATGATATATCAGCTCAGATCAGAGAGGCTATAGCAGTCACGCTTAAAGTCGATTCAGTAGAGTCAGTTGTGACGCTATATGTTATTGATGTACTTTCCGGCTGTGACATTCTAATCGGCAGAAATTTCACAGAAGACAAGGGCATAATGTATGTTCGCGTAGGAGATACTCTTACATTTCAGCCAGTTCATGCATTAAATATTTGCAATGTTAACGTTGTCAATAACGTATCGAGCAATCATGAAACTGTTCTGAAAAATATTTTGTCAAAGTACCCTCAATCGTTTTCTCAAGATTTATCTTGCTTGGGTAAAACTTCATGCGTCGAATTAGAAATACAATTGACATCCGACAAGCCCATATGTCAACGGCCGTATAGAATGTCAGAGTCGGAAAAATCGACAACACGCGAAATAACTGATGAACTTTTAAAAAATGGAATTATTCAACATAGTAGCTCTGCCTATTCAAGCCCAGCTCTCTTAGTTGACAAATCATCAGGTGCCAAAAGGTTATGTGTCGATTACAGACAGCTAAATAAAATAACTGTAAAAGAAAAATACCCGATGCCTATGATCGAGGACCTCATTGACAGGTTGCAGGGTTGTAAATTTTATACTTCTTTAGACCTTAAATGCGGGTACCATCAAATTTGCATAAAATTAGGAGATGTGCACAAAACAGCGTTCATTACAAGCGATGGCCATTTTGAATATTTAAGGATGCCATTCGGGCTATGTAACGGGCCAGCAGTTTTTCAAAAATTAATGAACACTGTATTGGGTAATCTTCGCTTTGGAAGGGTTGTATGTTATATGGATGACCTGCTTATAGCTACCCAGACCATAGAGGAAAACATAGCTTGCTTAGAAATGGTGTTAGATATTTTTGTGAAAAACGGACTAACAATTAATTTAGAAAAATGTTCGTTTTTCAAAGACCGAATCACGTTCTTGGGCTACGATATTTGCGAACAAGGAATCCGCCCAAGTGCACGTAAACTTGATGCCATTGCGAAATATCCTACACCAAAAACGGTCCATCAGCTAAGACAATTTTTGGGGTTGATCAATTATTTTAGAAAATTTATACAGAACTGTGCCCTCCTCTGCAATCCCCTCACTAAATTACTAAAAAAAGAAGCAACCTGGCAATGGGGATCTGACCAAGATCAAGCTGTAACTTCTGTGAAAAACGCATTAATTAATAATGCCGTACTCAAAGTATTTGATCCAAACTTGCCCATAAATTTATATACCGACGCTAGTCGTGATGGTCTCGGCTGCATTCTAGCTCAGACTACTAGTTCTGGCGAAAAACCCGTATATTTTTACAGCCGCCAAACTAGTAATGACGAAAAGAAATATCATTCTTTTGAACTGGAGTTGTTGGCAATCGTAACAGGGTTACAAAAATTTCGACATTACTTAGTAGGTACGCAATTCAAAATAACGACTGACTGCAATGCTGTTCGACACGCATTAAGTAAAAAAGAAATTATACCGCGAATAAGTAGATGGGTATTGTTTACGCAAGATTTCACCTTCGACGTAGTTCACAGGGCAGGATCACAGATGCAACATGTTGACGCGTTAAGTCGAAACCCTGTCACCGACGTTGATAATGCATCTGTGGTAATTGAAAGTGTAAACACGATCACTGAGAGCGATTGGTTACTTTCAATTCAATTACAAGACCCAAGTATATGTAGTATTCGAGATATTTTACAGTCAGGTGAGGCCGAGTCGAATAAACAGATATTTAACGATTATGAACTATTAGGCAATAAAGTCTATCGAAGAACCGAATTTGGAAGACGCTGGTTAGTTCCAAAGCGATGTATATGGTATGTCATTCGATCCAATCATGACGAAGTAGGGCATTTTGCAGAAAATAAAACTGTTGAAAGAATTCGTTCAAAGTATTGGTTTCCTCGTCTCAAGAAAACTGTAGCGAAATACATTAAAAATTGTTTAAATTGCATCTATTTTAAAAATATCCATGGCAAAAAACCGGGCAAATTATATCCGATCCCTAAGTACGCCAGGCCGTTCCACACACTCCACGTCGATCACCTTGGTCCATTTGTTAGAACTACACAGCAAAATAGCTATCTTCTGGTGCTTGTAGATTCGTTTACAAAATTTGTGTTCATTTCTGCAGTCAAAAATACAAAAAGCCAAGTCGTAATTAATGAATTAAACAAAATATTCAAAGTATTTGGTAATCCCAAACGCCTGATATGTGACGCTGGGAGCGCCTTTACTTCTAAGTTGTTCACCAGCTATTGCAATGATCGCAACATCAGGGGTCACATTATCGCTACGGCCGTACCGCGTTCAAACGGCCAAGTTGAACGTTATAATCAAACCATCTTAGAAGCATTGCGTACTATGGGTGCTGACACTGAAAATAATAAGTGGGACCAACACATTACGAATGTACAGCAAGGTATTAATAGTACCATTAATAAAACCACATCTGCAGTCCCGAGTGAGGTCTTCTTCGGATACAGAATTCGAATGAATAATGATATGATCACTGACGACGATAACACTGAACGTTCTGTAGATGTCACTGCATTGAGAAACACAGTTGACGCTAATATTAAGAAAGATGCTGAACAGCAGAAGTCATCCTTCGATGCCAAAAGAAAAGACGCTCCGAACTACAACGTCGGCGATTTAGTGGTGCTGAAAATTCCAAGCCACTCTAATGATGGTCAAAGCACGAAGTTGATGCCGCTCTACAAAGGGCCATTTCAAGTGACGAAAATACTAGGTCATGATAGATACCAAGTTGCGGATATGAGAGGAGCTGAAAGATCTTCAAAGCGTTATGATGGCATAGCATGCGTGGAAAATATGAAACCATGGATTCGCATTGCCAAGTAGACCGAATGTTATCAAAAACGTAAGCAAGAAAACAAACGTAAGTACTAAACTTTTTGCTATTTCAAGAAATAAATAAGAAAATGTACTATTTTCCATATACATAGACAGATGCATAGTTCATGCAAAGAGGCGACTGACATTACCCTACTTTATCAACAGGGTCTAATGTAGTTGCTTGAAACATTGTGCAAGGTAGAGCGTTTGATATTTACACAACAGGAATCCTATGTGAACGCTGTTGTAACGCTGAGGTGGTGATACACGACTAGTTGATCCGGAATGAACATCATCTAGTTTAAACCACGAGTGACAGATATCAAACACTCTATCGCAATGGATATAGGGGTACCTACTGTAAAATTATGAAACCTTTTCTAATGTTTAAATGTTTCCAGATCTACATCAGACCAAGACGCAGTTCGAGGACGAACGCGTATGCAGGACGGCCGAATGTTATCGCCCTCGCAACTGGCAAGACTTTTACAATAGATTTGGATGTGAAGTGTCTACGCAGCAACTTCGTTCCAGTCGGTACTGGACAACTTCACACCGGACTCAACAACAAGCGACGACTAGACGGAGCTCTCACTTTGATTCCTGCCGTCGAAGGGACAACACTTCCCAGTATACGCTCCGTGTTGCTATTCCTAAGTATCTGACTGAAATAATGTAGGTACAACATTATTTCACAATGTGAATAATAAGTGCAGTGATTTAAAAACTATGTATTGTAGTAATCAAACCTAAACTGTGATCTCGTCATTATTAAAATAAATCAAGTAAAATCCAACAAATTGTTATATATATGTGTATAGAAATAAAGATGTGTTATATGTTTACAGTGAGCTGTGTTTTCTTATACATATAATCTTCAGACAGCCTGATAGCTCAGTTGGTAGCATGTCTGCCTTTAGAGCTGTAGGGCGTGGGTTCGATCCCCACCCAGGACAAAAATGTTTGTGACGTACATCGATGTTTGTTCTGTGTCTGGGTGTAGTATGTATTTACGAAAAAAAATTGTATAAGTATAAGTATTCTATCAGCTATCTGGTTTCCATAATACAAGCTTTGCTTAGTATGGGGCTAGATGGCGCTGTGTGTAATAAATGTTAGGCCCCCCCCCATATTTATTCATCTTTTCATAAATCAGTAATTTATGAAAAGATTATACGAATTTAATAAACTCAAGCTTAGCCACCAGCAAAAATTAAAAAGCTATTTCATAAAGGAAACAAAAGAAACTCAACAAAATTTAATGTATTTAACGAAATATCTCGATATAACAACAGTCTAATCCTCAGGGCGCTTAGAGTAATCGAGTTAATGGATTTTTTTACCTCTCGGGGTCCAACATAAAATTAGAAAAACCGTTTTTGGGGCAAAGGGTTCTCTGTTCAGATTTGATTATCTTCATGCTTAGTACATTTGGGATAAGCAGGCGCTGTGACTAAAGTCTTTTTGACTAATAAGTTTTTCGAGAATAAAGCCAGCAGGTGTGTGCTTCGTAATAATTGTGTTCATTATACATAGAATTCTTACACAATACAAGCAAGCAAGAAATTAAAAAGAAGTAATTAAGAAACTCAGGATCTTCTATAAAAATTTGAAGGAATATTATTAGTCTAATATATCGCACTGATAGGCAAAGGCCTCCTTTCCCTCTTTCCAAGCTGCTCAGTTTAGGTTTTGGTTTTGTTTTTAGGTTTAGGTGGGCATTAAAATACCTGCAAGGATTCGATTAGTATGAACATATAGATTAAATTATAAAATGAATAAAATAGTCAATGTTAGTAATTGTTAATAATAATAATACGTACGCTTTTGTAAAAAAAAAACAACCGATTTCAATTTCGACTTCCTGAATGACATCTTTTTATTTTCCTGTTATTTGTTTTTTTCCATTAATTTTGATTTTAAAACCAAACTACTGAACCGATTTCGATAAAATGTATATGGGGCTATCTCTGTGGTATCACATACCAAACAAAAAAAAAAAAAAGTAAAATAATTGGCGGAGTAATCGCGTAACATACATACATACAAAAACATACTGTCGAATTGAGATCCTCCTTTTTTGAAGTCGGTTGAGAAGACGGTTGAAAATAACTACGTTTTAAGTAAAATTGTACGTTTATTAACGTAGATATTATAGACAATTCGTTAGATTAAACAATTTGTTATAGTTATTCAAGAAACGCAATTTTAACTTAAATCGCGTAGAGAAAATTAAGATTCAACCTTAGACTCGAAAACACAATCTTCATCTCACGTGATACGTAAAAATGTCAATTTGAGAAAACTTTGAAGCTAAAATACGCGTGGAATTAAGAAAGGCATAACTTGATTAAAAAACTTGCTTACAAATGGTGATATGTTACTAATACAATCAAGTCTTAAATTGAAGAAAACAATCTACATTAATTCACCGTTGAAATACAATGAACAACTTGTCCAGGCAGTTGAGTAAACGCTGGCACTAAACTTTCTCATTGGAGATTTTCAACTTTAATTACACAATACTATGGTGGCTCCCCCATTCTACTTTTAAGAAAAGTTCATCGCACTTTACTTGTTTTTTTGTCTGTTTATACTATATTCTGTTCTCCAAAAATGTTATAATACAATACAATACATTACAATAGTTTATTGATAAAGTAAGTAAGTAAGTTCGTATAGGCTGAGTGGTCAGCCCTAGTGTCAGAGTTAATGTGCCGCCCGAAGGCCTCAGACATGGCTGACGGTTGTTGTTACAGAAACTAGAGCAAACAACCGGGACCAAGAATTTAACGTGCCATCCGACCCATGGTAGCGCTCAGAAATAAATGCCACTCACACCCATCCGAAGACTGGACCGGACCGGACCGTCAGTTGCTTAACATCGGTGATCGTTTAGATTACCTAGCAAGCTACGCCACGAGCGCTACTTGATTGAGCTACGCTAGTTTATTGATAACACCAAAGTTACAAGTCAAGGGCAAGGCAAGGGGTGCCTTGAAAATGTGAAGAAAAGCTTCCAGTAACTTAAAATGACTTTAAAATGAAGAATTAATAACACAGACTTATGTAAATATATACAATCATCAGCCCGGAGACGTCCACTGCTGAACGAAGGCCTCTATCTTAAACCGTCACACTGTACGACAACCTGCATTTGCATCCACCGGTTGCCCGCGAATTTTACAATGTCGTCGGTCCACCTAGTGGAGGTGTCCCACTACGTACGCTGCGTCTTCCAGTTCGCGGTCGCCACTTAAGAACCTTTCGTCCCCATCGGTTGTCAGTTCTTCGAGCGATGTGGCCTGCCCATTGCCACTTCAACTTGCAAACCCTGCGAGCTATGTTCTTGGTTCTTTGACGAATATCCTCGTTCCGGATTTTATCGCGCAAAGTAATTCGGAGCATAGCTCTCTCCATTGCCCGTTGCGTGACCCTGAGTTTCTCCAGTAGGTTAGCAGTTAAAGACCACGTTTCAGTTCCATTGTGTGTTGCCAGTCTTTATTTAAAAAATCACTACTAGTTAGAGGATTAAGTGTAACTCAATGGAATGAACAAATTTCCTTGTCTGAACTATAAGCTGATCTAAGCTGTCTACAGACAGAAAAGTTATCAAGTGGATAGCAAAGTAAAGGAAACGTTTTATATTTCGCGAGGGTATTTACTTCATTAAACGGAGGCAGGCTGGGCTTTTACTACAGATTATTACAGATGGATACCTAAGAAAGGAATGATGAAGTAATAAATTCTCAAGTGCAAGTAATGTCTTCTAACTCATAAAATTAAAATACACCAGTTGGAAATACTTACTCATAGAGTAATAACAATAAGTACGTGTATTTTTTGTTTTCGTGCTCTATCGTAAAAACGCGGTAATACGTTTATTATAAAGTGAGAATGAGGTAGAAACTCTTTGAAACCGAAAAAAGTAAATACTGGCTGGTAAAGCTGGAATATAGATAAGATTAAAAAAGGAAATAATTTGAATATTTTTTGTTTTAAAAAAAATTGAAGTCTTTTGTTTGCAATCTGCAAATGTTATCGAATGCAAGTGTTGTCGAAAATGGAAAAAAAAAACTGCGTGCAAAATTACAACCTATGATTTGGAAAAGACCATCATCTCCAACTCCTAAGAAATTTAAGGCGAGTCATTCCGCCGCGATTCCGCTGGGATAGTAAAGGGGTGGTCATGATAGAATATCTCGACCATAGAGCTACTGTAACGGGTTCTTTGTATGCACATCATCAGCCGGAAGACTTCCATTGCTGGACGAAGGCCTCCCCCTTAAAGGGAGGTGTTGCCATAATCCCCACGCTTGGCAGGCGGCTTGGGGATCGCAGAATGGTTACCACCGTTAACTGAGAGGACGCTGCTACCCGTCCTCCGGTGGTTCTGGATGCAGTTTTAGGACATACCCAGGTCGTATGCAGAACAAGTAAAAAAACAAACCGTAACGATATTAAAAAAAACCGGAACCCGATTTGTCCGAAATAAAGAATTTTTATTTTATTAATTTTTTTTATACGCGAGAAATGGCGAGGCAAACTAGCAAAAATTGTTTTGTTCAATCAAGATAATGCCCGGCTCACAAGTACGCTGTTGCTATGGCTACAATTGTCCGGCATAGGACGTCTAATAGTTGATGATCATATTTTATTGTTCAAGATCTTTTTGAATATCTATGATGCTGGCTTCGAAATACTTGAGTATCCTCCAAATTCACCCGACCTTGCCCCTAGTGATTTCTATCTATTTCCGTGGTTGAAGGAGTCTCTGAGAGGACAGAGGTTCGAAAATGATGAAGCAGTAGTCGCTGCAGTACAGGAGTTTTTTGGTGCTCTGGATGAAAAGTTTAATAAGATAGGAATATTAAGCTTAGAAAAAATTTATTTCAAGTTTATTAAGCAAAAAGGCGACTATATCAACAGTATCCTAAACGTATTTGCGAATAGATTTGACTGTCAGTACATAAACCACTGTTACAGGGTTCATGTACTGACTAATAAGCAAACAAATAGATTTAATTAGTAATTATATTTGAACTAGTTTTTGCCCGCGGCTTTGCCCGCGTAGTAATGTTGAATACTGGAATTCGGTTAAATTGGGGCCCAACTCAATTGAATCACTAAAATACGTATATTATTGCATTTTTTCCAAGCTGCTTGCAAGTCTTTAAGTTTTCTTGAGGATGACCAAATTTGGCATGTCGCGTTTGCAATACTTACTTCAAAACAAAGCCGTCTTGTTGAATTTTAAACAGACAGGCAGATGGACATGACAAACTTATAAGAATTCCTCGTAGTACTACGGAACCCTAAAAATGTCTGCTAATGACGCTATAGTTGCCGGGGCCTTTGACCCGAAAGATTACAATATTTCTTTGTAGACAACGTTTTTGTTTTTTTTGTTGGAAGGTGCTAAAATAGCCAGGCTTTCAGGAGAGCTAACTCGCGGGCAAGCCACATAGAACTGACCATGCGAAAAACAGTCCTGCCTTAAATCTATACCAGCGTATTTTAAAGTTTGACCCTGAGCCTTATTGATGGTCATGGCAAAACAAACTTTTAGACGAAATTGAAGCCTTTTGGAGTCATAAGGTAAGTCACTGGGAATCATGGGAATACGCGGCACAAACACTGTTTCGCCATGGGCACACCCAGTCAAAATGATGGCCTCCACCAGATTACAATGCAGCATTTTTACTTGTAACCTGGTTCCATTACACAATTTGGGTGGTCTTAAATTCCGAAGGAGCATGACGGGTGTACCTTTCTTCAGGATAAGCCTATGATATGGTAGCCCCGCTGGTCTTAATGAATTTAAAAACTCAACTGGATAGTTTACAGCATCATCATTATTGCATACCGTATCAACAGAGTCAATGAAATGAAATAAGCTTAAGCAGAAAAAGTATGATAACAAAGAACGTAAAAAGATTACCAAAATATCGCAAGAATTACGAAACTTCGATAAAATACAGTGCTGCACTGATCGCTTAGGTAGACTCGGTGTGGGTTGGAGTGGGGCGCGCTCGAGGTACAGCGCGTCATACTCGGGTTTTAACGTATCTGAGCCGACGCGGGATGGACGTTTCGAAAGCGCTGTGCTTGGTGCGTGCACCGGATCAAGTACATGTGTTTAAAATATTTATCTTCTTACGCATAAACACTCGATTAGCTAATCTATAAATATAACATTTTTTTTCAAATGAAAAACTGACCCGTGGCCTTCCAGTTTTGAAATTGTTTGAAAATTCTGAAACATGTTTATGTTTATTTTATCTTATCTCTTAAGTCAAAAAACTTAACAGCCTTAAATGAATGGTTTCGGCAAAATGGTATTTTAATGATACATTGAACCCCTTGCGAATTTTTCAAAATCGTTGCTGAGTGTGCGTTTCTCTGCATCAGCCCTTAACACTAATGGTATATCGGCCTACCCTGATTGGGCCATTTTCACTACGCTGGCCCAGTGCAGGTTGGCGGATTCACATACACTATCGTATTTCTTCTCCTGAAATATGAAGGTTTCCTCATGATGTTTTCCTTCACCGAAAAGCCAGTGGTATTATCCATGCGTAAGTTTCAAAGAACTAATTGGAACGGGCTCGCCCGGGTTCGAACCCGCGACCCCAAGAATGTGAGTCGAGCTTGATCTCACTGAAGCTACCACAGCTTGAGCTGAGTGTAAGTTTACACCACTCAAAATTTAGTTTAGGCATTTAAAAGTAAGTTAATTTAATATTAAAAAATAATTTAGCAGCTTAGGCTGTACAGTATCTATAATAATTATGTCCGTCAAACAGTCGTCTGCGTGGACCTACAAAAAAATAGCCTATGTCCGTTTCCGAACCTTATGCTATAACTACCTATCCAAAAATGCAGCTCCATCTGTTCAGCCGACCAATAAATACGCCCATCCCCGTCCCCATTCCCAGCCTCATCCCTATAAGCGCCCCCTTCCCCATCCCCATCCCGATACCAAATGTCATTTTAATATGAACACGCCCATCCCCGTCCACATCCCCGTTCCCTCTCTCATCCCCATCCCGAACCCCATCCCATCCCCACCCCAGCCCGATTTCATATTTCATCTTAGTATGGACACGGTCATCCCCGTTCCCAGCCTCATCCACATCCGCATCCCATCCCCACCTGTCCCCACAAAATCCCCACCCATCCCCACCCCATCCCCATCCCCACCCCATCCCCATCCCCATCCCGATACCAATTGTAATCTTAATATTAACATGCCGATCTTCGTCCCGTCTCCGTTCCCAGTATCATCCCCACCCCCACCCCCATCCCCACATCTATCCCCATCCCTATACCAAATTTCATTTTAATATGTACAGCCGTTACAAAGTTAAGGAGAAACAAACGTACTATCACTAAAACTTAGTTTTTTTTTTATACTAACGGGAGCTGATTTTGAAATACTGTGACACCCGTATCTTCTTATTTTTATAGTAGAATATGTATACCAAGTTTTGTATCAATCGAACCAGAGAATAAAAAGTTTCATACAAACTTTAACACCCCATTTAACCCCCTTCGGGGTTGATTTTCGAAAAATCCTTTCTTAGTGGGCGTTTACACCTCTCCAAAAACATACCCTCAAAATTTCAAGTCTCTACGTTTAGCGGTTTGGGCTGTACGTTGTCTATATGTCAGTCAGTCAGTCAGTCAGTCAGTCAGTCAGTCAGGACAAAGCCTTTTATAGTTATAGATTTTATTGTTATGGTAAATAGTTTTTTTTTTTTTTTTTTATGATTATTATTTGTGTCTATGTGATATGACCTCTATTGACCTCTATGTCGAAATAAATGTTTTTTTTTTTTATTTTTTTTATGTCGAATAAGAAAATAACATTTAATAAAAGTTACCGGCAACATACTCATTCTCAATTATTATTGAACGCCACTCGTAAATAAAAACGTCTAACCATCTTATGCATAACACGCATAAAACACTACAAAGTATTTCAAACCTATTTTAGTTAAAAAGTGTTTTGTCTTCTTTTTTTAAACTCATAACGTAATTCGATAGAAAGACAAAACACTTTTTAACAAAAATAGGTTTGAAATACATTTTAGCGTTTTATGCATATGACGGAGTTTTGCAGGAACGTGACGTAATAATGACTCATCGCTATGTATTATTTTCTAAAACTTATGATTTCGTATTAACTATTATTTATTGTTAAGAACAAATAATAGTGAATACAAAGGGACCAGGGGCCCTACCATGAACGCTTATTGCGGGACCGAATACGCTCAGCTTCCGACGCTGCGCGATTGTGAATTTTATCGCCTCGCAATAGGGTTCGCGGTCGTGCAGTGTCGGCAGCTGAACCTATTCGGTCCCGCTAAAAGTGGTTCACGGTACGGCCCCTGGGTATGTTTAAAAACTGCATCCAGATCCACCGGAGACCGGGCAGCAGCGTCCTCTCGGTTAATCGTGGTGAGCATTCTGTGATTCCCAAGCCGCCTACCAAGTGTGGGGATTATGGCAAACCCATTCCTATTAAGGGGTTTCCATTGTCCGGCATAGGACGTCTTATGGTTGATGATCATAATTTTATTGTTCAAGATCTTTTTGAATATCTATGATACTTGAGACAAGTAAAACATGAAAATTATTAAAACTTGCCACTGACAAAATGCTAAAAGAGAGATGCCAAAACATACGAAAAAAAGCAGGCCAAGTGCAATGACTTGCATTCTGATTCTGACTGATTTTTGAGTCCCTTAGTTTGTCCAGTTTTTATGATGTGTATAATAATAATAATAAGTTTTTTTTTCTAGATAATTAATATTATCCATAGTGAGAAATAGGTAGGTACACTAAACTGGTTCAACTTGTTGTGTATATGATTTGTGATTTTTTTTTCAAACTTACGATAGTTGACGCTGACTAATGTGCCATGACGTAGCATCATGAGAATCTCTTACGATGTTGGTTTTCTTTTGTTTAATTTATTACCTTTTCGATAGGTTTCTGTCTTTTCTAAGTCTGTAAGGGCGGACTAGAGACTATCTCTTTTCGTTTTTATAGCGGCATCCCATCGTAAAACCCCGATGGGACTGCCCTGTCGGTGCATACCCCAAAATGGATTTAATTCGAGAACGGTTAAATATCGAGATCGCTTTCCGGTAGTGAATTTACATTTGTATTTGTGACGATGGCCGATGACGCGCAAAATGGTTGCCCAATGAGTGTTCGAGAAAAGCGGCGGAACTTTTACCCAATATTACGAAGATATTTTGTCCCGAAAGCGAAAACTGTGTTGTAATTTATGTTTTGTGCGAAACTGCGGACGTTTTCTCTAAGCCCAACAAATGCTAAATGTAATGTATAGGTGATTTTAATTTCAGGACAATGCAAAACAAGTTTAAGGGAGGGTAATAGGGTAGATGACTGATGTTTATATCGTTGAAACCAATAGCTTTGATGAAGAATTTAACTAAATATAGTATGTTTATCGAAAAAGTAATTTAAATCGGTTAATAATATTCTGTTAAATGAGCATTTAAAGTTTTTGTTAGATACAACTCTGTCCCTTTCCCACAAAACAAAAAATGACGTCAGCCTTACTTGTCAGAATAGAATTTATATGGCGTACAGAGAAGTGACGTCACGATTTGCTGTTTCTTCTCTCTGTCTAGCATGATATTAAAATGCTTATAAGTTGCTTATTTTTGATCAGATTTTCATTTTGTTTTCATTAATCAGCTATATTTATAGGCCACATTTTAATAGGACAATAAAAAAAACCAGTCATCTAGCCTATTGCAGAGGAGCAATATGTGGAGGACTTAGACTAGGGATCAGTTGACTCGTATTATTGTTTCTTCGAATAACTCGTTTGACGTTGGTTTGGGTTTGCAAAATGCCTTAAAAATAATGTATATTGATAATAATAAGTGTAGTGATTATCTGTTATTATTACAAAAAAACCGACTTCAAAAAAGGAGGACGTTCTATGTTCGACGGTCGTCGTCAGCCATAAAACGTCCACTGCTGGACGAAGGCCCTTTATAGAGGGGTGTTGCCATAATCCCCACGCTTGGCATGCGGCTTGGGGATCGCAGAATGGTCACCAACGTTAACCAAGAGGACGCTGCTGCCCGTTCTCCAGTGGGTCTGGTTGCAGTTTAAGGACATACCCAGGTCCACGGTCCAGGTCCAGGTAAGGTTCGACGGTATGTATGTTTTGTTTATGTATGTACGTACGTACGGAGAAATCGGTGAGATTGACGGAGACGTCAATAGGCTAGATGACTGATGTTTAAATCGTTGAAACCAATAGCTTTGATGAAGAATTTAAGTGAATATAGTATGGTAATCGAAAACATTATTTAAATCGGTTAATAATGTTCTGATATATGAGCGTTTAAAGTTTTTGTTAGAGACAACTCTGTCCCTTTCCCACAAAACAAAAAATGACGTCACGCCTTACTTGTCAGAATATAGTTTATATGGCGTCCTGACAAGTGACGTCACGATTTGCTGTTTTGCCTCTCTGTCTAGCATGATATTAAAATACTTATAAGTTGCTTATTTTTGATCTGATTTTAATTTTCTTTTCATTATTCAGCTATATTTATGGGCCACATTTGAATAGGACAATTTAAAAAAACTAGTCATCTAGCCTATTGTGGACAGATTCAAAAAAAATAAAAAAATTGAAAGGGTATACACCCGAGGTTTGAAGTCGGTTATTTTTTTTTTTAGAAAATGTTACTTGTATTATTATTATGACAATAGACCAGAAAATAATAATCTAATTGAGTTTACCTATCTATATTGGGCTAATTTTAATAATTGCCTCAGCTTCCATTTTTATGAATATAATTCTTAAGTTTTGTACTATGGAATGGAATAAAAGTCGACACCACGAGCGTCGTTGGAAATGCTTTGTCAGAAGATCAAATGCAATTTTTGTACTTTTTATAATGATTGTTAAGTTTTGTGCCTCTACTAAGATACTCGAATGCACGACCCACGAGCTCTACATCTCATAATATTTTCCATTTGTGCGTCTTTTTAAAACACAGGAACGTATTGTTTCTGCTTATTTAGATAGATCTACGATAATTTAACCTAACGTTATACACAAGCGCTTGATTGTGACTAAGGTCAATAGGCTAGATGACTGGTTTTTATTTATTGTCCTTTTAAAATGTGGCCCAAAAATATAGCTGACTAATGAAAAAAAAAAAAAAGAAATATGAAAATCTGATCAAAAATAAGCAATTTATAAGCATTTTAACATCATGCTAGACAGAGAGGCGAAACAGCAAATCGTGACGTCACTTCTCAGTACGCCATATAAATTATATTCTGATAAGTAAGGCGTGACGTCATCTTTTGTTTTGTAGGAAAGGGACAGAAAAAAAAACTTTAAACGCTTATATATCAGAACATTAATAACAGATTTATATTATTTTTTCAATAAACATACTATATTAACTTAAATTCTTCATCAAAGCTTGGTTTCAACGATATAAACATCAGTCATCTACCCTATTAGGTCCATGAACCTAATTTGTGCGGTCCACGTCAAAGCGCACGTCCCTCTTCTCCCGTTTTTTAACTAGATCTATGATTTAGTAAAATTATTATCGTTCTGAACTTCCAGCAATTGCATTAGGAGTGTTTTCTCCTATATCGCTCACAATCAAGAGCGTGTAGCGCGTGAAATGAGTAATTTCATTTCCTCGCACAAGGAAGCCGATCCGCGTCCCAAATTCTATTTATGCTTTCCCGAGAACAAATTCAACGGACACGTTTACTTCGTAAGTAAACCTAATAAAGTTATTTCTGGTCTTTTTGCTGACATTAGAATGTTTATGTGGGTGGGATAAAACGTTCGTGGTTTTTTTAGTGTGCTATCTGCTAGTCTAAGCTACTTGGTATTCGATAGAGCTCGTTTATACCTTATTTGCAATAAAGTCTTGTACGAACTTCAGAAAGAATTTAGAATACATCGTTTACGAAGAAACTGCGTTGTAAATATAGCTTTATGATACTTTTCTGTTAGATTTTAAAATAGTCAGAATCGACTGAATATTTTTTATCACATGTATTCAAAAAGACCTAGGTACTTTATTCCTCGCAAACAGGGCAGAAATGAGCTTTTTTCCGCCCGGAGGGAGAAAAAGTGGGTATTGTTAGTAAAAGTTCCAATCATTAAATAACCACGGACATTGTATCTTTGATTATATAGAGAGAGAGAGCTAGATCCTCCAAGCATTGTATGAACAAGTAACAGGCTGTTTGAAAAAGGAAGGCTCACGCGAAAAAATAAAAAAATAAAGTTTGTGAATAAACAAAAACGCGCGAAATGCATTCCGCCTTCGTTCGTAATGGTTTACTCACATTCGGATTTTAATAAAAAAAAATAACTCAGTGTATCTTTCTCAATAAAAGTGAGAAGTGAGTGTGAGTAGTGAGAATGAAATAAACGTAGGTACCTACTATTCTTATTCATAAGTTGCACTTACCTACTTATTTTCTCATAGAGGGTGATAAAAGTGTCCACCTCAGGATCCACAACATTTTTAAGCTCGAGTACTTTGAATCCCTCGCTGCGCTCAGAATCCTTCGCTACGCTCTAGATTCAAAGAAAGAATCTCGCCTTAAAAATAGTTGTTTCCTCCCTTGGTAAACAATCTACTATTAATTTGATTTTAATACATAGTAATAACTTCTGAATGATTTGTACAATCATTCATTGCTCATAGCGTAGCTGTACTAGGTGGTTATAAAAGAGCATCATTGGAAGATAAGCAACGGACGATCTGTCAGTCTTCAGATGGGTGACCATAAGTGTCATTTACATCTGAGCGCTGTGTTGGTCGGATGACACGTTAATTGTTGGTCTCGGTTATTTGTTTTTTATTTGTGTATAACAAAAACCGCCTCGTTTGAGGCCTAAAGGCGGCACATTTACTTTACACTAGGGCCGATCACTTAGCCTTATATCGAACTTATTAACACCGACTTCAAAAAAGGAGGTTCTTTTTTGTTTATGTTTATTTTTAGTATCGTAATAAACTAGTGAAAATCAATATTTAACAATTACTTTAAAATTAACATTTTGTAGTGGCGAACCGATTTACCTTATCTGTGCGAATACACTGAACCGGTCGTCCGAGTTATCCGGTTGTCCCAGTTACATCGACGTGGGACATCACTACGAGGCTAATGCGCGGACGCCGCAAGATGGTGGACTCTCTTAAGTTACTCGGCTATAAAGAATACTGAAAATAATTGTTATTAGATAGAATCTTGACAAGACGAGTTTGTAATTATAATAATCGATAATAACTTTATACCTATATTACACCTATATAATAAACAGTTTGGAGGAGGCAACTTCTCTCCTAATTACTAGCTAGAGTATCCTGTTACAGCACAAACTGGTTTATTTTTTTTACTAGGTACATTTGTTCCGAGAAAATAAATATTAAATATTCATATATTTAATTAAAATCTATCGATATGTTTTAACAGACTTAATACATAGGTATTAAAGCTAAATTAAAATTAGCTCATATAAAAAATCTAGCATTTCTGTTCCTGGTATTTATACTTAATGCTAACAATTCGTGATCTTTTTGACCGAGCGAGCGGAGCGTGCGAAGTTATTAATAATGTACAACAACTACCAAGATTTGCATTCATCTGTCCGGAACCTTATTTATGTGTGTATGGATGTTGGTACTCGCCTATAGATCGTATTATCTAACTAACCAACGTAAATTGGTGGTGGTTCTGCAAATTCATAGATTTTTGTCTTCTGCTATTTTTGAATAGACGTATTTTCCCCAAAAATAGAGAAATTAACTGCAGCGCTATTTTTACAGGGTTTTATAATAATTGCTTGAAACATTCGGTAGGTACTCATTTCGAAACAATAATTTAGAATATGAGCAACTGCCGGTGAAAAAAAAATCAAGGTCTTGAGGCCTTAGTTCTACTGTTCGCAGAAGTAGTTTTATTTTCGAAATTAAATAAAATGTTTTAAACGCCAGCAAATATTATAATGTGGTTTTTATTTATGTACTTATATTATAAATAAATCACTTCTATAGCGCTTAGGGTCTTAATTCGCGACGTTTACTGTTCGCAGAACTAGTTTTATTTTCGAAAATAAATAAAATGTCTTAAACGGAAGCAAACCAAAAAAAAATTAACTTGTATTATAAATAAAAATCACATTATCTATGGCGCTAGATCACGAGTTGAATCTAAAAGAATTATACAAACTGCACGGAGCTCCAGCTCGAATGACACATTCACAGCCATGCTATTTGCAAGCAGACCAAAAAATTTACGTTAAACCAAATAAAACAATACCCAGCCACAGTTGCGTGCCTACATAATGCTTCCAGAAATGTTTTACGTCCAAAGTTTATCTTTTAAAGCGTGATAAATTGCATTGCGGACGTGGAGAATAAAAGATCGCATCCATTTCAGTTTGACAGACTGACTGCTTTTTATAGAAAACATCGCAACACTATCGATTACACAATCGATTTGAAGCATTTTTATGCAATTTTCATGTTTCCTTTTTTTTACATATGTTGGGCAATCCCTTACACTTATTAGTATAACTAGCGGCCCGTCCCGGCTTCGCACGGGTGGACATTTATTTTTTAAATGTAGAGTAAATGTATCATTATGCAGGACATAAGAAGTTTTTTTTTTTATAGTAACGGGAAGTTTTTGGTAGATATTGATGTTTTCTTTAATACTGTAGATTATTTTTTTATTCAATCTTCTAAAGTTTCCGCAACGCATGCGATGAATGATTTTTTTATGGCGAAAAAATGACACCTTGGGTTACATTATTGAAGTTTTAGTAGGGATCCCTAATTTTTTCTAGAAACAAATATAACTAGCCTATGTTACTCAAGGATATTATAGCATTCTAATGATGAAAGAATTTTTGAAATCGGTCCAGTAGTTTTTGAGTTTATTCGTTACAAACATACAAAAATACTAATCTTTCCTATTTATAACTTTGGTGTAAACGGTGTAGATAAAAAAGAGTAGATAGCTATATTTCAGCCTGAACATCGTAGTAGTTATTTTTCGTAAACTACTTGCCCAATATTTATTAAATGTGTGTAATATTACAGCGAAGCCTGGACTCTGTTTGTCATTCAAAGTTTTACAGACCACTGCAATGGTAATTGGCAGGCGTTATAGCTTACTAGGTATAACGCAAACGAGAGCGTCTATCATAATGTCTCATTACTCGATACTTTAAAAACGACCATTAACAAAAAAAAAATACACAAAAGAATAAAATACTAACAAAAAAGATACCAAAAAAAACCAGCTTTAAATCGAAATGATGATGATGATGACTAACAAAAGAACAGTTTTGAAAATGTATGAATGTTAAATGAGAGATGACTCGGTTGAGCATTTGCCACGTTGATTTATTTCCTGGCTATAAATAATTTATGCACTGATGATTATGATAAATCACGGATCATTGACCATTTCACAAAGCGCTGCAATAACTTTTCACACCAGAAAGCATCGGAAAATAAACAAATTAATCACACCAATTTGAAATACACTACACGTTTCTACCATAAATTACGGTTATATGTTGCTTTGACCGATCGTAAAAGGTAAAATTCTCAACAAAACAAAGGTAGCCAACTCGATGCTACGGACTGGGGTGCTACATCTAAAATAGTGCTAAATTGCTATGATTTTTCATAAAAAGTTATAAATAAAAAAATATATACAAAAACGCCTTTGTTTTAATGCCAATAAATATGCGGTTTGTTAAATACCTATGAATAGGCTAGATACCTGGTTTTTCTTTATTGTTCTATTAAAATGTGGCCCATAAATATACCTGATTAATAAAAAGAAAATGAAAATCTGATCTAATATAGATAGATAGATTAATTCTTTATTGCTCACACCAAAGAAACATACATACAAAGGATTAAACAAATTAAATACTAGTGCACAAATGGCGGCCTTATCGCTAAAAGCGATCTCTTCCAGGCAACCTTAGGATGGAGAAAAATTATGAACACGAAAAGACGGGGTGTGCTGTAAAGAAGAAATTCTTACAAATCATGAACATTACTTACAATCGAATACTATTACATAATAATATAATATTTTATAAACTACCATATAAAATAACATAATAAATATAATATTATAACTAATATGATAATTTAAATAAATACAAACTAAATTAGGGAAAATTAAAAAACAACAAACAACATCAACAAGATGGCACCTGTGTCAAATAAAATTAATATAAGCAACTTATAAGCATTTTAAAATCGTGCTAGACAGAGAGATGAAACAGCAAATCGTGACGTCACTTCTCTGTACGCCATATAAATTCTAGTCTGATAAGTAAGGCGTGACGTAATTTTTTGTTTTGTGGGAAAGGGACAGAGTTGTCTCTAACAAAAGCTTTAAACGCTACCAGAACATTACTAACCGATTTAAAATATTTTTTCAATAAACATACTATAGTTATTTTGAATATTTTTGTATGAAGTGATTCCACGCTTATGGTATATCTATGTTTTTTAAAGCTTAAACAGGAAGAAAAATTATGACCTCCGGCAGGACTCGAACCTGCATACGAGCAGTCGCTATGGGTTTCCGTCCCAACTGCTTTGCCAATTAAGCTACAGAAGTCTCTGCCTGAGATGCCAAATTTCCGAACCTGTTATAAGCTACCAACTAAAGCGTTGGTGGCGCCATCTGTAAATTTTTGTAACACAAATATTTACCCAAGCCGAAACCGTTGCAGGTTCCAAGGCCTGACGAGAGAAGTCGCACTGGCTATACTATTTTGAATATTTTTGTATGAAGTGATTCCACACTTATGGTATTTCTATGTTTTTTAAAGCTTAAACAGGAAGAAAAATTATGACCTCCGGCAGGACTCGAACCTGCATACGAGCAGTCGCTATGGGTTTCCGTCCCAACTGCTTTGCCAATTAAGCTACAGAAGTCTCTGCCTGAGATGCCAAATTTCCGAACCTGTTATAAGCTACCAACTAAAATATTCAAAATAGTATAGCCAGTGCGACTTCTCTCGTCAGGCCTTGGAACCTGCAACGGTTTCGGCTTGGGTAAATATTTGTGTTACAAAAATTTACAGATGGCGCCACCAACGCTTTAGTTGGTAGCTTATAACAGGTTCGGAAATTTGGCATCTCAGGCAGAGACTTCTGTAGCTTAATTGGCAAAGCAGTTGGGACGGAAACCCATAGCGACTGCTCGTATGCAGGTTCGAGTCCTGCCGGAGGTCATAATTTTTCTTCCTGTTTAAGCTTTAAAAAACATACTATAGTTACTTAAATTTTTCATCAAAGTTATTGGTGTCAACGATATAAACATCAGTCATCTACCCTATTGTATGGAGGTTGTTGCTAATTGAATGAAGCGAAACGATGGTCTTTATGTCTAAGAGGGCAAGATGGTGTTTGTATGTATTTATGTGTTATGTTTTTGTTTGATGATAAGTTGGCAACCATTAATCTGACCTTAAAGTTTTTTATTGTTTGTGCAATTAAAAATTATTATCAAGTTGAGAAATTGGTCAAGGGGCTTGCAAGATATGGAGGTCGCGAGGTGTTTCGAATGTTATGTAGTGCTAGATTGGATGCCAGGTACTGTGCATTCAAATTCAGTGCTAACATACAAATATAGTGCTAGATCTAGCGGAAGTACTTAGTTGGCAACACTGAACTAAATGTATTCATGGTGGGTTTTTGGCGGGAACGCGAGAAAATCATGTCGCTGCATTGTATTATTTTCCAAAAATTGTGTTTTTTCGAGTGTTAATGCATAAAAATGGTGGCGTTTTATTCATTAAGTGCTGATTTACGAGCAAGAGTGTGGGCAAGTGATATAATGTAGTGAAACGTGTCTTTTCGTGTTGTTTCCAAAACTCCGAATGAAGCTTGTAGTAAAGTTGCCACGAGTTTATTAGGATATGATTGGACATGACTGTGACTTACTGTGTGTGACTTGGACTGTGACTACGACTCATTTAACTGGAGAAAGAAGGATCGATGAAGAAAAATGTATTCGGCTGAAGGACTAGTATCCATGGCCAGGAACTATTAAAAACAACATGTATTCATGGTACATGCAAATGTTATTTTTCACGTCAAGAGCGAGACTAAAGAGGGTTTCATGGAGGTTTCATGATGAAAGTAATGAGTGAACTCGAGCTAATAAAATTCCCTACGTGTTGTTGTTCGAAATAGTTAGAATTTCTGAGCTGGCGGGTCTTTTAAATATCAAAACTCACTGAGCGCTGCAAACTGCGAGGATATAAAAAAATATATATAATGGTACATGAGATAGCCAAGCATAGTATAGTTTTATATTATTTTTGGCCAAGCATAGGTCGTGTCATTGGAAAAAAGTCTTGCCCCAGGGGCCGTACAATGAACGCTTATTCCTGGACCGAATACGCTCAGCTGCCGACGCTGCGTGACTGTGAATTTTAACGCCTCGCAATAAGGTTCGCGGTCGCGCAGTGTCGGCAGCTGAACCTATTCAGTCCCGCTATAAGCGGTTCATGGTACGGCCCGTGGTAGCCCTTCGGGAAAAGACGAGCCTCGGTATAATGAGGTCGTGAGTACGATCCCGGGCCCGTACTACTAATTAAATCTTTGGAATTAACGTACGGATTTAAAAAGTATTCCACGGAAATAGTGTAGCTTTTTATTGGTGTATTGTAATTATAGCCGTAATAACCTTAGTTACGCTGGACTAGAAATCGTAAGGTCCGTAAGTTCAAATCTCGTTCCCGTACAAGCCAATCAAGTAAATCACATTATAGTAAAGCAAGGAAGTAAATCACACTATAATGATAACTAAATACTTGATACTAATATTGGACATAATTATGTGCAAGTTAAGAATGTGCAGGTAGATCATAATAGGCTTTTTTTTTTTTTTTTAAACCGACTTCAACTTCGAATACCTGGTATATTTTCTAGTAATTTTGATATTTTAATTATAATTATAATAATAATTAATTATATTTTGATTAAAAAACCAATCTACTGAACCGATTTCGATAAAATGTATATGGAATCACCGTTACCTACCAAACAAAAAAAGAATCATCGAAATCAGTTCATAATTGGCGCAGTAATCGCGTAACATACATACAAAACATAAAAAATATATACAGTCGAATTGAGAACCTCCTTTTTTGAAAATGAGCATAAACAGTAGCATAAATTAAACTGTTTAAAAGGCGAGAGTGTTTCTTTAAAGTAGAGTTTCGGTAAACTAGACCACACGAAGAGTGACGAGTGACGTACTCACGTCACTCGTCACTCTTCGTGTCACTCGAGCTGCTCACGAGGTGGACAATCTACTTTTTATCTCCTTCTAAGTTTGAGAAATTAGGTAAGTGCAACTTATAAATAAGAATAGGACCTTTCTACCTAAGTTTATTTCATACACTACTTGCGGAAGACACTAAATTTTTATAAAACTAAGGAAAATACGAATTGTAGTAAACAATTACGAACGAAAGCGGAATGAATTTCACGCGTTTTTTATTTTTTCACAATTTTTTTTTGTGCACGTTCTTTTCTTTCTCGTACAGCTTGTTACCTGTTCATACAATGTTCGTGATTGATCTTTTTGGTATTGGGCTAACAATATTCACATTCCAAATTCAAATCACTTTTAGTCCCTAGGGATTAAAGAGCTATTTTGGTCCCCCTTTTTAAATAAATTTTATAAAACCATTTAAATGACTTAATGATATTCCTGAAAATAAGCCGTAGGTACTTATCGAAGATTAAAAAAAGTAGATCGGTATAGCGTTTACAACATTGTGTTGGTGGGTTTTGACCCTTATGATTAATTTGCATAAAGCATACACTCACTGTTTCTTTGGAAGTGTAACCACATGCCATACTTTTATTACTTTTAATCTTAAATGTCTGTCACTATAATTTATTTATAACAGATCTGTCATGCGTTGTTTGTGGTTATTGTTTGTCTAACAAAGTATTAGCCCATAGTATTTCTTAAGTTTTCGTTATTCCACGCAAATTAGTAAGTGCGCCTTGCCAAATAATTAGTTAATTACTATCAAATAACAATAGCTATCAACAAATAATAATAACAATAACGTAACGTAACAATAACAATTTATCAGAATTTCAACAAAATGATACGAGTAAACTTGGAAAGGCACTTCACCAATGAACGCGAACTGTGCAGTGAAGCAGTGAAGGTGAGTTAACTGCTTTTTAAGAAGAAAATGCGAAAAATAGTGGACCATATCTCGCCAGCGCAGCCTATCCTTTGGCTGTAGAACTACGTACTGACAGCTGTCAAAAAACTTCCCATTACATGTAGTGTCTTCAACTGACTACAATTGAACTAAGTTTTATGAGTACCCCCTAGATGCGATTGAATATTGATCATTCTGAAACTCGTTAATTTTCACATTGAAATTATCGTGAAGTTATGATGAGTTTTAGTTATTTCCAATAACGCTTTTGCGATCGACATCACTATTTCAGTTTCGGCTAATCCTGTGATAGACTAACAAATTGGTTTTATAATTGTTCACAAAAGATGTTGTGAAATCAAACTTGAATATCTAATTTTTTTTTTTTTTTTAATCATTTTATTTTATATTTTATTGGGACTTTGGCCAACAATAGCATGTCAGTCCCATTATAACTAAGTTTAATCTACATTACACTAATACCTAATTATCTATTTTAATAACATTTTATAAAGTAGCCTTGCCTTGTCCGATAGGGGGGGGGACAGGCCAGAATACTGTTGCATTCACCCACCCTCCAAGGATTAATCCGTATAGCTCTGCGACAGGGCTCATTCCGTACACACTCCATCAAGATGTGGTAAGTATCCTCTACGACTCCACAGTCTTCACAGTTAGGCGATGGGGCCTTGCCCATCAAAAACGCGAACCTCCTTGACGGGGTGTGCCCGGAGCGCAGCCTGAGAGCGGCAACCATCTCGCATCTACTCAACTCTTCATTATCTATCCAGGGCTTCCTTGGAGGGTGCGGAACAATCGTTTTATACCAAATTCCCTTCATCTTGGATCGGTGATCGAAGTACTCGTTCCACTCATCATAACATCGCTCTTTAACTAAATATAAACAGTCTAAATATAATGGAGGGATATCGAACAATACGCCTTCAACACATGCTTGTTTAGCCAAGATATCTACTTTGTCGTTATCTCCAACGTTGCAATGGGAAGGTATCCACTAAAGTACCACAGACTTAGAGTCAGATTTTAACTCCAAGATAAGTTTAAGTATCAATTTCCCAGTGTTAATCATTAGCTTCTATTCTACCTACTTCATTGTAGAAAAAATACCGCTGGTGTTCTTTTTTTTTCATTCTACTGTTAGCACAGAAAAGCGAAGGCCCTACTCTTAGGTACTGTTAGTGCCAGGGCGTACTATAATTATTTTCGAATATCGAATGATATTAAGGGTCAACCCACACGTACCACAACCACACCATAACCACAACCACATCACAACCACAACACGTGGTCGGGCAGATATTTTGTATTGATAATGAATAGTAGAATTTACACGTACCACATTTTGTCGTCGTTATTGACCGCGTGGTTGATACCGACCACATCGCAACCACATCGCAACCACAACTTAATCACCAGCTATACAGTGAAATAGCCGCCGGCCACATCGCAGATACAACGTTGCGTCGACGTAACGACGGTGCGCGCTCTATGAAAGCCAGAGTCGAACTGTGTCTGCACACGACGCAACCTCATCGCAACTGCTAACGACAACGCAACCACATCGACATTTTGTCAGTACCACAACGCAACTGCAAAAAGCTGCAGCGACACTATTCACACGTAGCCACTACGTCACCACTCACCCATATTTTGTCGTTGCGATGTGGTGTGGTTGTGGTACGTGTGGGTTGACCCTAAGAATCACTGTCCCGACTGACTGATTGACTGACAGACAACGCACAGACTAAACCGCTAGTTGTAGAGTCCTAAAATTTGGAGAGTGTATTTGTCTTTATGCGCAGACATGTACCTAGTAATTAAGGATTTTCCGAATTTCAACCCTTAAGGGGGTAAAAATTGCTAAAAACCTTTGCATGAAAGTCTTTTGTTTTTGAACTTTTTTATGTGAATATTTATATATATAATATATATTAGTATTTGGATAGCTAATTTAAAAACAGGGGGTGAAATGGAGGATGACAATTTGTTTGCAAAATGCTTTGCTTTTGAAGTTATAGTGCTAAAAATTGGTATTACATCGTCGTCAGCCATAAAACGTCCACTGCTGGACAATGGCCTCCCCCTTAATAGAGGCGTGTTGCCATAATCCTCACGGTTGGTAGGCGGCTTGGGAATCGCAGAATGGTCACCACCGTTACCCAAGAGGACGCTGCTGCCCGTCCTCCGGTGGGTCTGGTTGCAGTTTAAGGACATACCCAGGTCCACATAGTTCATTAAAATTAAATAATGTACCTACTTTTAATATTTTTTGATAGGGAATATTCACACAGCTAACTTATACTTAAAGCTATTCACAATGATAAATGTAGCTCCTTTCGTGCTAGTATTACCGTACTATGTAACCGTGTTTATAATAGTAAGTAAAGTAATTAACTTTTTAGGTGTCCCATGAAGTTGTGAGAAGTAATCGTGTGTAGTCGTGGTAATCTCCGAGCGGTCTCCCCGCTCGACTTGAAATAGTGAGGTTCAAACCCAGGTCTGTAACAATGAGCTCTTTGGAGCTTATGAACGGATTTTTACACCACTGGCTTTACGGTGAAGTAAAACATCGTGAAGAACCTGCATTCGTCCAGAGAAGAAATTCAATGGCGTACGTGGATCCACCAACCAGCAGCTGGACAAGCGTGGTGGACACGGCCGAATCTCCCTTCGTGGGTAGGTCTAAGATCAGCAGTGGATTAGGCTGATTATGTTTAGTCAAAAAACCAACTTTCGACGTTACCCGTATAAGTTTCTCATACAAAAATAAGCAACTCATTTTATTTAATCGTCTATCCTAATTTATATTTTATGGAACTTGTACTTGTACATTTCCTGGAACAAGCGGGAACATAATCTCGTTCCCTCACCAAGACTTTGACTGTTATATGACATGCAAAGCGCGAAGAGACATCGCAGGACGCAGCTGCGTCACATGAGAAACGAGATATAGATTGATAAATAAACCATAAATATGTATGAGTGGGTCGACATAAGGAAAACGTACGGATTGTGAGACCTTTGTTGTTATTAGGATGATTAGATCTATGTATAGGTTTGTTTATTGGAGTTCAGGAATAAAGGAAAACATAAGAAGGACTCTGGCCTTATCTGGCTGATTGCGAGCGTCTTCAAAGCGGAGCGGGCACGCAGCGAATACGTCGGGAACACTCCGCGGCTGCACAGCGAAGACGTCGCGGAGATGTGGCGATTACGCAACGTTTTCGTCGCCTGTTCGCGGCGAGTTTACAACGTACAATACACTCAGTAACAGGATGGATTCCAACGAGGAAACACTTCTGTTCGCTTTGTTACTTCGAAGACGCAGAAAACGAAAGCATTTAAGCACGAAAGGGTTCTTTCTGTACGAGAATTTACAAAATGCCGTTCGCGGCGAGCTCGTTGCGCGACTCTGACGTGTTTGTTGCGCGTCCGCCACGTATTCGCGGCGTGCCCGCTCCGCTTTGAAAACGCTTGCAAACCGCTAGTGTGATAGCAGTCTAGAGCGATGAAAATTGATTCGACAGTTTTTATTTATTTTTTGAAATTAGAATTATGCAGTACGTTAACGATAGAGTATGTAACTGGAACGGCGGCGCATGGAAACTACTTTCTTTTTTATTTTATCTGTCGTTACGTACTTCGTAATACTTGTGAAGAAATGGAGAAAGAAATGTCTATGCTATAGAGCCTCTACGACAACATTATTAGTAGGGGTTTCTTTCGGTTAGATAGATAGATAAACTAAAACACCATCGTTAAACGAGAGAACGCTGCCGCCCATCCTCTGATGGTTCTGGTTGCAGTTTTAGGACATACCTAGTTACAATAAACCAAGTGATTGAGTGCAATTTTGTAAAAACGACAACAATATTAGATTCATGAGTTTTATAATCCGCAAATTTAAAAGAAACTTCATCAGATATAATATTATTTCTCAAAATTCCACACACACAATAATATGATTATGTAAGTAGTACTGGTTGAATTAATCTTCAGAATTTTATTGGCTATTTCAGTTTTCATATCAAGTATAATAACATCACCAATAGGAATGTACCGAGGTTACACATCATCCAAAAACAGAGGCGTAAGATTTCAACGTAGGCACTGTTCAAAGCCAATCTTAATAGTTCGAATCTGCTCAAAGTACACAAGGAGCTGTCTTTGAGGTGTTCTGTTCAAGTTTCACTGACGAGTCTAACAGCCTCCGGAATTTAACACCCGAACCAAATCAATACATCCTTCATTATGACGTCATGCCATTCAATAATCCGATTTGCATGGAACATCTATGGCGCCCAGCCAAATGTGTCCAATCACCCCAGCCATGCTTCGTGCAAACAGTTATGACTGGCATCATTCTTGGCTGTATTATACATTTGGCACAAAATAGTTTAGTTAAAATACAACGCATTGTAATAGAAGTACCCCTACTCCTATCACTTCCCAGTGATCGTATAAAATTACTACTGGATACTGTTTACTGGATACTGGTTGCTAGCTATAAAACAGAGCTTCCTGCAACAATTTATTTTTAATTATGTTGTCTATTGAGTCTTCGGTTAGCTGGACCCGCTCGCCAGTGGACCCGCGGGTCCAGTCAACCTAGTCACATTTTGAATAGGTCGACTGGACCCAGTATCCAATTTTATTATTAGTACAGTCACGAAGTAAAGCAGAGTCTTTTAGTTTTATTTTAGGACAGTACCTTTTGATTAACTTCAACAAATACTTCATACACCTCTTCGATTACATTGTCACTTTCTATCAGGTGAGGGAGTGGTCAAACGCAAGCTAGTTTGTTTTAAAAAAACCTGTGTTATTGTTGTTGTGCAGGATTTAGTTATGAAGTAATATAGAGCAATAATAACTATTCCTATATTGTTGCCGTACGTACTTTAAATTAAAATGTAGATGTATTTATAGATATTCATAACTAGTAATACCTACCTATAACAAAGAAGTAAAACAAGCCTTAAAAAGCTTTCTCAAAAGTTTTTTACCCCTACATCAGCGAAATCAAAGTATGAGTCGACAAACGTAATAAAATTCTGCCTCATCATTGATTTAAACGTCAATCCAACCTTCAAGTCAAAGGGCTGACATCGCTACCCCAAACTGCCCCAAGAGCATTGTGTTTGTAATGTAAAACGACGCGGTTAGTACGTGCGCCTTCGTAAGGATACCCAATTTCCTAAGGTACTTTACGACTCTAACGTGATTCCTGTAAGGCCTACAAAGGCTAGCACCTTTGCAAATCTTTGAAATTTATACAGGCCACGTCTTGTCAGATAAACAGAACGATTCAAGTTGGATGAATAAACATTTGTTCGTGGTTCCAAGAAAATACAGTTTACTGAGATTTGGGTTGTAATCCTGCTTAATCTCGGTCAGAATCAATTGGAGATCGTTTAAATAAGTCCCACGCGAGGTGGATTAGATGAGTTAAAATAACATTTGAGCGCACACTTGGCCGCACTTGAATTGCTGTAGAGAGCTCTCTAGCGAGTTTTACAAACATAGCATTCCATTATTTATCTTGATTTATATTTATATTACGTACCTGCAGCGCGAGTACCGTTCTTGACGATCGTTATATTTGATATTTAAATTGGTTTATTTCGATAAAATTTGGAATATTCTCAAATTTTTCTAAGTAAATCTGCTATACCGACACGTCCAATTTAACGACATAGAACGGTACTCGCGCTGCCGTAACTTATTATAATTCATCACAATAAAAAGTTAACTTTTTTGAATTGGACGAGCATTGCCTTTGGAATTGACACCTATAATTTACATTTGACAGCTGTAGATACACAAACAAAAAATGTTTAATTATTAATGTATGGTTAGTTTGCATTGTATACTTACTAACTTTTTTAATATCCATACGCCTATAATGGCAAGTTCTAGCAGTAAGAGCTCCTTGTACCAACCTACCAACTTGTAAACCTAGTACTTATGAATGAATAAATAAATAAATAAATTGTTCATACTTTTACGCTCTAACGACTGACCTTTGAAACTAAAAACTTTTGAAAAAAAAAAACATTCCGGCCCCGGCGAGTAAGGGCGTGAATTGTGTGTAATTTTGTATTTACGATTCGTTGAAAATTACTCTGTTATTATCAAAGTTACAATTACACAGAAGTCTCCAAAAAAATAAATTTAAAAAAAGTCCAAATAAAAAAATACGTCTTAGTTTTCACACCCTTTATATTTCCTAACAGCAACTCACAAGCATGTGAATTTGGCCTAGTTCATAAAAGGAGGTAATGGGAAATTTGTATGTACCACTAGGTCACCTGCGTTTGAGAAATATCCTACCTAATCCTTTGAGTAAATGTGTGTAATAGAAATGAAACATTTTATTTGTCGTGTTTTCGTATCTAACAATGTTAGAATGTTCTATGTAAGTATAGGCGAATGGAAGAATAATGGGAAGGAAATAATTGTTTTCAATGTTGCAAAGAAAATTCCCCAAACCACAAATCTTATTATATTTTCCTTTATTTCTGTTGCTATTACTGTCCAAATTCGAACTACTTATTTTTCTGTGTCGTAACTAGAATAATATACGTAATAATAAACATTCTAGGAAGGTATCAAAGTAAAATGTTAGTAAAACAAAAAGTACTTGTAGTAAGAGTTCCAACCAGGCCAGGCACTCTGCCAAGCGCCCTAGTACAGGCTCGCAGTATCTGTTGCAGGAGCTTCCGTACTAATGTTATCTAGACAAGATTGGATTAACAGAATGTGAAGGCGCAGATTCCAGACCAAAAAAAATTGATAAAATTTCGCGTTGTTAAGCTTTTCAAACCATCATAATTTAATTTTAATAAGGTTTTAAGGTAAAAACGCCTCTCAGCAAGTACAGGTACATGATCAACAGTACAGGTACATGGTCTTGTAGTTGTTTTAGTATTGCACAGAAAATTCAATTCGATTAAGCAAAAATTCGATTTTTTCTCACGATGACATTTGGTACTTTCTTTACTCCTTTCTGTTTAATTACCCAAGTTATGGCGAAACCGTCTATTTATATGCAACATTTTTCGAACGCTTGTGTGCGTGTCAAAGAAAGTAATTAAAAAACATTCACGCACACATTTATTGTTTTTAGGCTTCAGTGTACGGAATTTTGAATTAAACTATTACTCTAAGGGTATAGTTTAGAGTTCACTAATGTTTCACCAAACCAGTTTTGATAAAATATTACTTAGCAACCAACGTTTCGAATATTATTCATTTCACAAACATCTTGTTCCACAAACGTTTTGTTTACAAACAATGTTTGGCAAACACTTCACTTCACTTGACACATTTTTATTCTCATAAAATGTGTTAAGTGTTATTGTAGTTTTTTCATAACACTTGCTCGCAAAGTGGATCTTATAACATCGGTTTTAGGCTCATAATCCAAGCTATTACGCACGCGTGCTTTTTAATTTACATTACGGCACTTGTGCTATAATAGGTATAACCCGGTAAAGTCAAGTTTGTACGTGACTGCAATTAGACGTATGTATACGAAGCACTCTTAATATAGCCGGGTAATACTTACAGTTTTTTTGTAATACCAACAAAGAGTTCTTATGCCGCTGAAGTAAATGTCAACCTGCGCGCGCATTGCTGGTTTGGGCGCCATTTTCCGCAAATGTTTGTTGACGTTTTCGCTGTGTGGTTGGTTATTATCAAAAAAAGTTTATTTTTTCCTCGCAAGTGCGATGAAAACAGTCGTATGAAACTCTTGTGCAATGTTATTCATTACACTCTCGGCTTTCTTATCGTGCTCGCCTGCGGCTCGCGCGCATAATACCGCCTCTAGTGTAATGACCAACATAGCACACTTGTATCATAATGTACTATTGTGCATTTTTCATTTCATATTTTGATTGTTTTGCAAATTCACGTTTTACAAAATAGCATCTTGTAACAAGTATTTTAAAGGAAGCATTTATGAGTTGATTAAAAAAAACTTAACAAGAAGGCTAAGCAAGGCTAAGGGTTAGGCGCGAAGCGGAGTCTTCAAATTGGAATTAAAGAAAACAGTTTCTTTTTCAATCGTCTTTAAAGAAAATTTGGTACCTACTTACTTATCGATGACTTATTTTCGTACGATCAGTGTATTATTTAACCATTTACTTTACGTTATTGCCCCTAGTGTTGCCAAATCGTATCATGATTTGTATACCTATTAATAAAATAAAATACAAAACTCCATAAAAGCTTTAACCAATTTATTGAAGCAAAATCATTTCTGTTACTGAGTGTAATGATCATAATATAAAATTAAACCGCCCAAACATATTGGTAAGAACCAGACCTGTAAATAATCATACCCTAGAGACATTCACAGTCTATTTTTGCCTGTAATAACATTTAAGCCTAAAATATTCATATACACAAAAAGAACGGATATTTAAATTCAAACTGACATAAATATACAACAGACGTAACCACTTTATTCGTACGGAACGACTCGCGTCCTAAGCCATAAACATTTAAATTGTGCTAGACCCTTACAGCCAAATCCTACCGTTGAGGTCGCCACAATGACGTCTCATGAATATCTACCATTGACTCTCAAGACACGTTTTAAGAAGGGTTCACAGAGAATTAAAAAAAGTTACAGGTTCTACTAGCTATGAAATGTTGTTTTGTAGAATATGTTGAGTTTGACGGTTAAAAAGTTCTTAATTTAGAGCATAATAATTATACCTGCTATGATTAATTGGTAGACATGTATTGCGCGATAATAACCATCGAATTAATTTAATGACTGGTTAAAACTATCGCTAACTAGAGGTGGCCGGCGACTTCGTCCGCGTACGGAAGAAATTCTTGGCCCGCTCCCTAAGTTCACCACATTTTTACCCCAAACTCCCAACTCTCCCTTCGACCTTAGGGGTCAAATTTCGAAAAATCCTTTCTTAGTACACCCCTACGCATCGAGACAAATACGCCTCCAAAATTCAAGTCTTTACGACCAGCAGTTTGGGCTGTGCGTTGTCAGTCAGTCAGGCAGTCAGTCAATCAGTCAGGACAGAGCCTTTTATATATATAGATAGATAATGCAACACAAACCTAATTCTAGTTCACTATGAACTTTCTTGAGGCTTTCAAGCTTTGAGCATATTGGTACCATTGGAGATACCAATGGCGATAATCTGCTTATTTTTTTTCTGCCTATTTATCGGGGTATATGGTGAACTTCCCTTTTCAGTTCAAGTAACCTTTCACACTAAGAATAGTTATTTGTTAAGCAAAGCTGCAAATAATTTTTTTGGCGCGTGTATTTGTATCGAAACCTGAGCTAACAAAGAAGTCTAGAATTGAACCACGAGCCAAATGAGTGGTTCACTTATAGAATCTTGAGCGTAGCACGATGTGTAACGAGGGTTTCAAAGTTACGCATTGCAACGTTTCACAAGTTTTCAGCTCACTACACCGAGGTAAATGCGAGGTGCAAGGGGGGCGCTTGAATCATTTACTAAATTAGTGTTTATTTGTTTTAAAAAATAAAAGTAAAATAACTAAAATAAATTGGTAATGTTGATAGTTAAATATGATGCTATTATTCTAAAAATGAGGTTGGCGCACTGACATAAAATACCTAATTATTAATGTATTTTCAGCGGACTGGCGTTAAAGAACATTTTAAACGCATTTCTTGT
Source organism: Erannis defoliaria (assembly GCA_905404285.2). Taxonomy (NCBI): domain Eukaryota; kingdom Metazoa; phylum Arthropoda; class Insecta; order Lepidoptera; family Geometridae; genus Erannis; species Erannis defoliaria. Next base: position 5,361,902 of record FR990076.1, read on the forward strand.
ATGGGAGTTAGCCTATTTTTACACACAGCAGCCAAAAGACGTCCCCTGCTGGACGAAGGCCTCTTTCTTAATATTGGTTGTCATAATCCCCACGCTCGACATCGGCTTGGTGATCGCACAATGCTCCCCATCGATAGCCGAGAGGACGCTGCCCATCCTCCGCTGGTTCTGGATGGAAAAACATTTTGTGTTGTATATTATTCGTACTGGTCATCGGTCTCAAAATATCTATTCGTGTTTTTTTTTTATCGGATATCTATTTTGGTTCTGGTCTTCAAATATTGATAATAATTATATAATTTATTATATTATAATCGGAAAACATAATAGTGTTATTTTAGCTATAATTTACAGTAAGTAAGTATTATCACTAAACACCATTTACGTGTTTTCGCATCTGGAATCTAAATTGACTAGTTTGCTACAAAAAAATAAACATAAAAAAGGTTAATGCTAGTAACAAAATTAGTGAAGAAAATATTTACTAAATTAAATAAAAATAACACTTTTAAACATTAAACTAACTACTAAACATTACAATTTGAAGATAATACAGGAATATTTAGTCATTAATCATACACAATATATAGTTCATTTAAAACATAGTCAAAAATATATATATTTTTTTTAAATCAAAAAAACAAAATATCAAATAACAAAATATCTTACACATTGAATCATATAAACTTAAAAACAGTTAAGAAGTACCGTATATAAAATACATTGACGCTATTTGACATTCTTTTACATAACCCTAAAAAGTCTACACTCTTAATTTTATCCGTAAATTTCTTGTGACCTATCCCAGCAAAGTGAATTTACCTGACGATTTTCACAAATATTAAAACCAACGGCGATAAACTCTCTAGCTTTTAGGCCCGCATTATGTATACAAAGACTGCTATTTCCATCAAAAAAGATGCTCATAACGAGAGAAAAATGTGCCGCCCACTGTGTGATACCAACATTATGGATGCGGGCCCTCCGGTATATTGCGCCACCTGGCCTGGTCAAGCGAAGGGATCAAAGTATCAGTACCAGGTATCGAATACTCGTTTATTAAATTTGGTGCTGCGTACTTGTTGACTGAAGTCTTTTGATTATTTGAAAGTACTAGGTATCTACTACTTAAAATAATACAAGCTTAAGAAGACAAGACCGAATTATGTTTGAAAAAAAAAACAAAAGCAAAAACACACACACACACACACTCACACACTCGCACCCACACACACTCTATTTAGACATTATTTTAAATTATTTTTTCTCTCTATGTATGGACTTGTTCTGAAATAAATTGATTATTATTACTATTATTAAAAACAGAAAAAAATGCAAAGAAAAAAAAACGTAATTATGCTAGACAAGACTTTTTATTTATTCATTTATATTATAAATATGTCCTTAAATGATATTACAGAGTCAAATAGAAATAAAGCTGAACTCCGCAGAGTTCATTGTCAATCATTAATCAACAATTAATTAATCAATAATTTAATTTTGCTTGAAAAGCGTGTTTTTTTTTCGTTGCAGGGTGTTTAAGATCCTGAAATAAATGCGAATAAAAGAAAAAATCCTTGTAGGTTTTTTTTTTAAATGTATTTTGGTTTTATTTATTTATTCTAATAATTTATTAAATAAAATTAATTTCTTTATTAAATTAATTTAATAAATTAAATTTATTAAATGAATTTAATTTAATAAATGAATTTAATTTATTTTATTTTTTATTTTTAGTAGCGTGTCAAGTTTAAGTTATACCCAGTCACCCACAGAGAATAATATGCAGTCACCATTAATTTATGAGTGCATATTTCATTAATAGAAATATAAACTGAACAGTACCTACTTCTAAAGCATTTATCAAGTATGCCATACTCACGCTGGCATGAGAAATACCGGTCAACCCACGCGGCCCGCAATTTAATGATTTTTATTGGCAAGCCCTTCCTGTAAGATGGGACAGGAAAATTCACCTGAGCATAGGAACCGCGTAGAATCTCGATAGTGGACGATTATTGGGTCGCATTCAAAATTACGGCGTATGGGAGGATTTAATTTTGTTTGCTTGACCGTGTATTGTAGCCGTTAGGTTAAGGGTCATTTCATTTTACCTTTCCATTGTGGGTTTTAGTTGGGTAGTTGCGGTGAAGGTTGATTTTTGTAGACAAGTACTTAACATACATGAGTAACTGCACAATAATAATACCATATCAAAAAGATTATTGTACGTATATTAGTATAAATATTTAGACCAAGTGCTAAGTGGTAAATGAGCTATGCTCGGAGTTACTTTGCGCGATCAAATCAGGAATGAGGATATTCGCCAAAGAACCAAAGTCGCCGACATAGCTCGCAGGGTTTGCAAGTTGAAGTGGCAATGGGCAGGCCACATCGCTCAAAGAACTGATAAGCGATGGGGAAGAAAGGTTCTTGAGTGGCGAACGCGAACCGGAAGAAGCAGCGTAGGAAGGCCTCCCACTAGGTGGACCGACGACATTGTACAAGTCGCGGGCAACCGGTGGATGCAAATGGCAGGTTGTCGTACAGGGTGGCGGTCTAAGGGGGAGCCCCCCCCCCCCATCCCCAAGGACTCCGTCTCCAAGCTGATGATGATGATGCTAAATGCGCCTACTGCCTTGGTTTAAAGTTTCATAGTTTCTAGTTATTACAATTTTACTGTTAGATCTATTATTTTATTACTCATCAGCCAGAAGACGTCCACTGCTGGACGAAGGCCTCCTCCTTAATAGGGAGGGGTTGCCATAATCCCCACGATTGGCTTGGTTTATTTTATTAAGATCCAAGTGTTTATTTTTAATAATCACTTTAAGATATACACCTACAGACCTCAAAGGGACAGGAAACGGTCGGTGATTAGAGTTGATACAGAGTGAAAGACCTGCCAATACGTTCCGAGTGAAGGATAATAATTATTGTATAATATGCCTTTTATTATCTATATGATACCAAATTTTGCGGTCAAGCATCGGATATCTAGTGCCGTCTAATTTAATTACACTTATATCCAAAATAATAAAAATAGACAAATAGACAAAATAAACCCTCATTCTATTGTTTAAATTATTTACACAGCTAATTAATAAGCCTTTTATTATCTATATGATACCAAATTTTGCGGTCAAGCATCGGATATCTAGTGCCGTCTAATTTAATTACACTTATATCCAAAATAATAAAAATAGACAAATAGACAAAATAAACCCTCATTCTATTGTTTAAATTGTTTATACAGCTAATTAATATAATGTACCTAATTTAATGGTTAGTTTTAAAAAACATTTCATTCCGAGATTCCTCTGAAACATATTCAGTATTAGGTTGGTTTAGAGTTGCAGTACGCAAGCTACTACCCATACGTACTCTAGGATTTGCAAGAGCTCTTTCCATAAATTTGAATCTCATGTCCTTGTGTTTACATTCTGTATAGTCAGATGGTTATGGTTGTGATATTTTGCTAGCATTTTGTAAATCATTCTTACCAGCAGCGTGAGTACCGTTCTTAACGATCGTTTTATTTGACATTTAAATCGGTATATTTTTCGATAAAATTCGGTATATTCTCAAATTCATCTAAGTAAATCTGCTATACCGACACGTCAAATTTAGCGACATAGAACGGTACTCGCGCTGCAGTAGCGGTAAACTAGATTAGTTCTTGTTGTAGAAGCACAACAAGATTGCAATACAGCGTGGCGCTACTGTGCCGACATCAAATTAACACACGTGTATGGTTAATGATCAGTAACCATAACAATAATGGAAAAAAAAACAGATGTAGAACAAAAAGTTCATCGACGTTGGAGAAATTGTGTGGAACATCAGATCATTTTCTTATGGTTACTGATCATTAACCCTACATGTGTGTTAATTTAATGCCGGCACAGTAGCGCCACGCTGTATACCCATTTTGCTTCCATAAGAATCTTATTGACACACATAGACTCAGTTTCAGATTCTTTGTTAATAATATAAATTTTACATGGCATAGTTTGGTCACGAGTAAATCGGTAGCTTCTAAGCAAGCGTGGTCCATCGTAGCCAGCATCTTCGTCTTTGCTGTGATGTTGGTCAAAAGTAAACCAACATACTTACTCAAAAAAAAACGGCGGACTAGTCACACTGGTTCTTCACAAACTTTATCGGTGGTTAGTTTTTAAATCTCATCACACTTATGTTATTAATACGAAAGCTTGTCGGTGTGTGTGAGTATATTTATTACTCCTCATCAACAGCCGGAAAACGTCCACTACTGGACGAAAGCCTCCCCCTTAAAAGGGAGGGGTTGCCATAATCCCCACGCTTGGCAGGCGGCTTGGGGATCCACTCTGCGATCCCAGTTACCACCGTTAACCGAGAGGACGCTGCAGCCCGTCCTCCGGTGGTTCTGGGTACAGTTTTAGGACATACCCAGGTCCATTTATTACTCCGTCACGTCGGAACGGCTGAACGAATTTTGATGAAATTCGGTTTATATGAAGCTTGGAATATAACATTGGCTACTTTTTATTCCAGTAATCGCAGATGAAACCGAGGGGCGCGGCTAGTTAGCAATAAAATAAATAACTATTGCCTAATTAATAATCTTTGTAGGAATAGTTTTTTTTTTGTTTCTTATGTTATGGTATTTAATTACATCTCCCCTGATGTTAGGACATGCTGTATAGTCATGAACACTTCTAGCCTGGAATGGGAACTAGTTCTCTAGTTAGGCTACCGGAACACATTAATTGAATATGTTGTCAGAAGCTACTTTTTTGATGCTCTTCTGCAAGTAATACAAGCATTAGAAAAGTACATAATTTGTTTTGCGATACTGGAAAAGACGACCAGAAATCTTCACACGACGACCTGTGAAGATTACAATATAAAAAAGCTCGTAAAACCGCGACTCCACTTTTCCCATTTTAACATGAAGTCATTTAATGAAAGCATTCTTATTCTCACATCTCCATAAATTTAATTTTCCTTGTTTTTGCATTATTCAAAACATCGCGAGCGCGGGGTGTCGGCTTAATGAAATATAAACATTACACGTTAAATAAAAATTGCTTACGCCCATCTGTTTTTTATTATTATATATGCTTTTGTTTTTCAATTATTTTTTCTTCATTATAATACTGGCTGTTAACAAACAAAACACAATCATTAGAACTCGGTCGTCCGAACAAAAACATTTGAACGATTGAAGTCAGATAACGAGAACTTGCGATGCGAAGTTCTCGTTATCTGACTTCACAACCATACATGGTGCTAAAAAACGTTCCATTGCTCATAATTAATTAACCGATTAGCTCTTCGTTCTCAGTTGGCAATAAGTTAGTCACTAAAAGCAGGTAGGCATATCTAACTGGCAGTTAAATTTGAGAGAGTATGCTATATTGTTTCTGTTTCCCTATGGCTCATATAAATTATTTAACTTAAATTAAATAATTTAGGTTATTATATTATAAATTTAATATTTTTGTTTAAATTAAATAATTTATACATATGTGTTTTTTATATATATATTAGTTTGATCTTATTAATAAATAACATTTTTTTTTACTATTATACTTATAAATTTTTGAACTAGAATGACAAAATAGTGTCGCTGGTTTTTACATTGCTCCGCATTACGCAGTCGGTTTGTTTTGTATTGAAAAAGTGCGTGCATAGAAATATCACACCGATGAGCTTCGATCAAAATAAATTTTTTTTGCTTACGTTATTTTTATATACGTTTATTCGTTAAAGTAAACCAAGCAAATAGAATGGGCAAATGCTAAATAAGTAAACATTTTACACAGCGCCAAAATAAAAATCCTTTCATGAAAGATCAGTCGACTTCAATTTATTCTAACTTTGCAACCTACCATACCGTCCTACAACTGTCACTGTAAGATAACCTCACGTCAAACGAAATTTTTCACTACATTGAATTTTTCCCCAGAGTTCTGGAACAATAAATCAAGATAGGGTACTTTTTCTTCTGATTTATGAGTGTAAACTGAGCTTAAAATCCTGAAATGCTTTACTTCCGTTCTCTTCTCTTGTGTCAAGAACAAAGCACTCTATGAGCTTTATTTTTGCAGTTTTGTATAAATTTGTCGCCCGTTTTAATTTTTTATTTAAACCATTTTTCATTCGAGCTTGTTTATGTGAAAGGATTTTTGTTGCAGAATTTAAACTGAGGATTGTAATTGTTTTATATGACAAAATTATTTAATTTATCTTAACATTAACCTGGGTACGTGGCTACCAACGATTTTTATATATTTTCATCAAAAAATAAAGAAATAGTAATTGCTCAGTTTTCACTTTTCATAAGTTTGGACAATCGCACGTATATCAACGTTTCAAGCCCTGGTATGGCTACCTTACATGACAAACAGTTATATATAAAGGCTTAGGACATTCCCAATCGTAGGTGGCCTAGTGATACGATTCCCATACCTCCTTGTATGAACTAGGCCAAACTGTCACATGCCTTCACAGAAAACTTTTTACAATTTATTGTTTTTGTTAATAGTTTTTTTATTAGCGATAATAGCTCAACAATTGGTGCGTTCGTATTGTACGTACCTACAGCACCTCAAATCTACTAGTTCAAATAACTTCGACGGCCTTTAAGTATTATGAGCTTTAACAGGTTTCTTCTGGAAGGCGTGAGTGTGCGTGCATTCTAGATGGCGTCGTAGCCATCAGGTGGGGTGTGGTCAAAGGCAAAACTATTTTAATAAAAAAACCTTTACCCTGATTAATAGTCAATAGCGTGAAGATTTGGTCACTAGTTGGAATAATGCAATTAAATTAGTATTAACAAAGATATACTAGATCAAATATAATATAATGATAATTAACCAGCGGGCCCGGCCGTGGTCGACTTCTTGTTTCGTTTTAAGTTTTTGACTGGTGCTTCGGTAAGTACATATTATTTATTTTAATTTTTTCCTATGTAATGAATAGGGTAGATGACTGATGTTTAAATCGTTGAAACCAATAGCTTTGATGAAGAATTTAAGTAAATATAGTATTTTTATTAAAAAAAATATTTAAATCGGTTATTAATGTTCTGATGTATAAGCGTTTAAAGTTTTTGGTAGAGCCAAGTCTGTCCCTTTCCCACAAAACAAAAAATGACGTCACGCCTTACTTGCCAGAATAGAATTTATATGGCGTACAGAGAAGTGACGTCACGATTTGCTGTTTCGCCTCTCTGTCTAGCATGAAATTAAAATGCTTATAAGTTGCTTATTTTTGTTCAGATTTTCATTTTCTTTTCATTAAGACGCTGAAAACACCCAAATTAACCTAACTTGGAAGCAATTTTCTCATGATGTATAAGATATACAGGATTGAAAAAAATTATCCTTAATTTTGATCATAAATCCTTTCCAACAGTAGCATTGAAAACACGTTTGCGGCAAATTTTCTCGATACAAAAAAATCGTGAAGTGACCTCCTAAACAACAATTTCAAATGCAATTTTAAGTGTTACTCGATATGACGACACCCCATTGAAACAAATTATAGTAATAAATTATGTTTCAACAATTCCAACAGTATCCTTATTTTTTTCATAATACTTCTCTTTATTTTATAATTCAATATATTCTATTAAAAATACGATTGAACTGAAACGCCATTTCCCGCACTACTAACTTTCTTCCTCATATCTACGATGTTAGACAGAGACCGCCCAGGCGTGTTGCTAGACGGACGTGTGTCGCTTTGATGCGCACCGCCACGCTTGCCGCAGCCGCTTTCTAATTTTTGTGTTTTAATTTTGTGCAAATCTGTGTTATACCTAACTCTTTGCTTATTTGAAAAAAAAAAACTGTGTGTTAGTGTAAGTTAAAAGTGTTAGTGTAAGTTTTGTAAATATAAAACATTAGAACAAATAGAGTTTATTAATTTTGTGTAAATATGGGGAACAAAGACAATAGAAAAAAACACTCAAAGATGTTTTTTCGTAAAAAACAAAAACAAATGATGGAACTTGTGAAGTAAGTACTAAGCAAATTATAATTTAATTTATTTTTAACTACTGTATTGGTACATAATACATGATAATACTGTGAAAGCGCAGCAAATATCTATTTTGATTTGCGGAAAGATACCAGAAATTCGACCATCATTACGTAGTAATCGTGGCCTAGTGGTCTGGCTCACAGATTTACATTCGATAATGTTAAAGCGCCGCGATTTCGAATCTCGCCGCCAATTTTCTTTTTGCTTTATTATATTACATTTGGTTTTGGCTAATTATTTTCTATAACTATAATAACACTTTTTTATTTTATAGCAAAAGAAAACGTACGCTGAGTAATTTAGAACCAGATGAATCATTGGAGGTTTGTGTCGCGTCTCGATAACGCGAGAGTCCGGCGAGGAAAGGTACCAACGCATAGACTAAATGCACTGCAGAAGTGTTACCTATCTTTTTTGTATTGATTGATTGATTGGATTCGTGGATATTTTTATTGTGTAATATTTTTTTGTATAATTAAGTATAAACAATTAAAAATATTAGGAATAGGTAGGTACTTAGTAGATTTTCTTTGTCAATATAGGTAAAATATGAAATATGAAAATAGGTACTAATAACTCAAGTACCTACATTACTGGCAAATACTAAACTTAAATCAAATAAACTTTTCCTATTTTATTTTATGTAATAAATTTATGAAAAAAAATCTTAAGTTGTCCATTAAAAAAATCGGTGTTTGTTCCCCTTAGACTCTGAGATATTAACTCGCTCAATCAATGAAATTTACAAATTGTTGCATACTTAGGCTTACCCCGCAGGTTACCTATACCTTAGTATGCCATCTGTACGGTTCTATTTTGAGTAGTCTTTGATTTAACTAGATTTAATATGTTTTATAAATACAGGGTTATCAGGAAAGGGTATGGTAAGCCGAAAATACCTAAAAGTATCCGTTATAAAGAATGTGTCCTGAAAGTTTCAACGGGAAAAGAGCATAGTTTTGTTTCCATACAAAAGTAAACAATATATTTTTCATGTTCAAAATAGGACAATCCTAATTTACTAAGAATTTCGTTAATCAATCTCATAGTAGTTGACTGCTCGCACACCGAACCATTTTTTATTTTATTTACACCGAACCATCTATCCTGCTCATACAAATACCCTAACCTCTTTGGCGGGAGAGAACAGGAACGGAACGGGACGGCGCGCGGCGCCGAAAGGCGAAACATGGCCGCGTCAGCGCCTTTGTGTTATCTTTGTGAGCGCGCGCTGCGCCGCGCCGCTTCAAGGCCAAGTTTACACTTGAGGTGAACATGTACTAGTACTGATTGAGCGCCCGTAGCATTTTTGCCTAAAAGAAAAGTATTTAAGTTTTTGTCATCAATCAAATTATAGTGCATTATACATATTTTTAATTTGTATATTTTCTTTACAGCAAAAGAAAACGATTGATGACCAGTACGGAAAAAGAAGAAGAATCGCCTGAGATTACATTTCAAGTTACATTTACATTTACATTACATTTAAGTTGCTGTACTGTATTAATTCTACGAACGTTATATTATATTCCGTTATCAATGAACAATAAACGTTTCTGCCTTCCCGTGACGTACCTACACGAAAAATAAATGATTTGATGCACACTATCACAAAAATATTATAACGTTCTCTTTCTTGCACGATCATTGGTTCAACCGAGAGAAAGTGATACACATACTTGTGGCACGGCAAGACCTTAGCCAATCAATGTTTAACCGATTTTTTTAACTGTAAAACTTAAGATTTTTTTGATAAATTTATTATCTACATAAAAAAAATATTAAAAGTTTGTTTTATTAAAGTATTTTTCAAGTAAGTATACATACAGGGTTATCAGGAAAGGGTATGGTAAGCCGAAAGGGGGTCATTGTACCCGTCAATACGTACCTACAACTTTTTCTACGGGGCCAAACCCGAAATCGCGAAAAAAAATATCAGGTGATCCATAGGTACATTTTGCCGCGCGCCAATTTAATTTTTGTATGGAACAGCTGATATTTTTTTCGCAATTTCGGGGTTGGCCCCATAGAAAATGTTGTAGGTACGTTTTGACGGGTACAATGACCCCCTTCGGCTTACCATACCCTTTCCTGATAACCCTGTATGTCAAAGTAAAGTTTTGTAAATCTTGAAAACAGCTCCATCTGTGGGAGTTGCATCTATGAGAGTTGTCACAACACGCCTATTGAGTTTGTCGCGTGAATCATTTTACATTTTAGTTCACTATTTTACCGCCCGGAGAAGTGGCACTGCGGTAGTGAAAGTAAGTTTCCTATTTTATCCGCAACTCTGAAGAAGCGCTAGTTTATCGAGTTTATATCAGGGGGCGTGGCTAAAAAAGCAAAATCTCAAATTCAATCAGCTATTGTCAGCGTCTTAATCAGCTATATTTATAGGCCACATTTTAAAAAGACAATTAAAAAAAAACAGTCATCTAGCCTATTATAATCGATGTGATGCAGGAATGTAAATTTAACATTAAAGAAATAAATATTTAAAAATAATAATTATACTAAGTTAATTTAATTTATTAATAATCTCATTTAACATTTACTTAGAATTGAACACAATCGAGTGCCTGGCTCAAATTTCAGACCTCATCTTCACGCATACACAAAACAAGAAAAAAAAAAGAAGAATAAAAATGGAAAAATAGGCGCAAATTCCAGTCGCAAAAAAGACCACGGACGTAGTCGAGAAAATGAGCCAGTAAATAATATATGCGCAGTAGCACTTTCCTTCCTTAAAACGAAAATAAAACCAAATTTCCTGTGCAAGTACTTTATTATTAAATCGATGTATGACATAAAAAATTATCTGTACACAGTTATTAACTTTACAAATAAAATATTAACAAGTATCCTGGATAGGCTTATATCAGTCGTTTCGAAAATATAAACTCACTCGTCCAGATTTAACCTAGGCTTTAACTATAGGCACTACAGTCGTAAGAAATTTCTTACACACTCACGACTTAAACAAGTTATTCATACATGATGTTATTATGCGGGCGTAGCGGTATATTTTTGTTTACTACGCTTGAAATAAATGTACCTGCCATCGGGGCTAAAGTGGCTACTTAAGCCTCGCTACGTGGAGCGAAAGGAACCACTTCTTCCCTGCAGTGACACGTAAAGTCGTATACACACCACCGGAGCAAGTAAAGAAGCCTCAGATCTCATGTTTGTCACCCTCGGCTTCGCCTCGGGAGGCAATATACCTACACGAGATCTGAGCCATTTATTACTTTTGCTCCCTAGGTGAGTAATCTACTATTATGCAAACTTGAGTTGCGTTATTTGTTTTGCCTAGATTCGTCTACGTAAACTTTTTACGTACAGTGAAACTTTTAGGATACCGATGTTTAAAACAATGTCATAATTTGTATAAATTCAAATAAAAGTTGATAACATCGGCGTTCCCTAAAAAAATTCTACAAAATAGTAGCAATCGCCTACGTCGGAATCCTAGCGTAGACGCTAAAGCTACGCCCGTAGCAAAATCGTAACTACCCACAATATAATTTTATAAAGAAACATCATTAACCGTTTTTAAGACTTTATTTTTACACCTTTATTAAACCTTTGGACACCATATTTACAATATTTTATTTTCACGTCAAATACATTTAAAACTTATATTGTAAATCATAACAGTTGGTATTAATTAAGGTATCTTAATAGAGTATTGATACATAAAATTAATTGTCATCTATAACTTGAAGTTTCAAACAATCATAAACATTTTTACAACATGGCAACTCTCTTAGACGTTATTTCCCCGACTTCTAGACACAAAAACTTACAACAGTAATATTATTCTAGCTAACATTCTCCTATTCCTTTAAATGAGTAGTTATAACTATAAAAGATAATTATTATACTGCGGTATATTTTTAATAGTTTGAAAGTAGAAAAAAAAACAAGCGATCAATTAGCCAAAGTCAAAATAAACGAAAAAAAAATCTGCAAAAAAAAGTTAAAAAAGAAATGCAAAAACTAGTTTAAATTTTTCTAAATTATATAAACATAATTTGTCACAGAACAACAGAACAGTAAATCCTTTCGACAAAGCTTCTAGCCGCGGTTATGTCAAACATTGTACACTTAATTCACTTCGAGCCATGCTATTTTACTGTTTGGCTCTACTATGACATAACTTTATTATAAAAGTGACGGCAACTTCGACACAGGCTCACAAAGTAAAACAGTAGGTTACCTACATTGTTTTATTACTGAGTCAAAATGTAACAAAGTAGCCAAGTTTTGGACAACTTCCATCATTCAATTCGCACCAACAACAGTTTCTGTGTCTACAGTTGGAAAGCCGCAGTACAATAGGAAAGTTTTCAATTAATATCACAGTTTCCGTATTAAAAAGTAGGACATTACAAACTTTGGCCGCCTATTCTTTGCACTAGCAGTATCTTAGCTTCTTACACTGTGACCTAACTCTAGAAATCATCGTTAGTTCATTGTCTATGACCCATTGTTCTGCAAGAACAATAGAAAGCGGCGACTTGCGAAGCAATGCGTTACGAATTCTGCATCATAACTGGCTCCGTATTCTAGAATATGCGATATTGTTTCTGTTCCCGTCACTCCAAAGTTATCTTGATAAGTGTGAGAGTTGACAGAAATATAATCGCAGATTCTGGAATAGCGACTAATAATAGAACTAATCTGCATGACATTAAAGACCACTTGAACATAAGTGAATACTTGTTGACATTGCATTGCGTAGCTTTGCAAGTAGTTCCCAAATTTCCCCGTCACGTTAACGATGTGTAACTGGGAGTTAAGATACTGCAAGTAATTCACGGCACTATTACGCTAACCATTTTATACTCTTCACTACTAAAACTAGAAACAGTAAGTTCTGGACACGTCCGGGCACTCAGTGTCTTGCTGTCACCCAAAGTAGTATTGCGCGTTGGAATACCGATATAAACTCCTAGTGTTTGGGTCCGTTTCGGTTTGCATTTGCATACGCGGAAGCGTTTTGACAGCCACCCCGCGTCCTAGCGTGCCATGCGGCATATTTCGTAGAGGCATCTCTATGGGGTATTCGGCCACTTGCCCGTACATGTTAGTGCTCACGTGAGGGTACGTGTTTGGCACGGGTCTGCCGACGTATCTATTGATTTTGGGGCTTAACGCCACGTTTGTAAACTGCATGTCGGGTTTGAGTCCGGAGTCGACAGAATCGACGGGCCCCGATAGGCTGGTAATGTTTATGTCGTTGTCTACCTCTGATATGCTGTCGTTGAACCCGTTGGGTATTTCTGTGGTGGCTGAGACGTCGGGGCCTTTGGGTTGGTCGGAGTGTTGCTTGTTGAGGACGCATCTGATTATTGTAACGATGATGCATAGCAGTAAAGCTACGGAGACACCGGCAATGATGTACACGTACATTATATCGAATGATTCTGTGGACAAAATGTATATGTTAAAATATCACAAAAATAAGAAAGGTACCATGACACAACATAAGGTAAGCAGGAGGTAAGGTAAGGTATAAGTTACGAAATTTGAGAATATTTAATGCTATTCCTGACTCGGTGTTCCCTAAGAAGAACCTGGGTTTCTTTAAATCAAGAGGGAATAGCAGCGGATGGGCAAGTGCGTGCTCCATCTCAGGCAACATGGTCAGTTTTTTTATACAATTTAGTGACAAGACGAGCAAGACTTTTGTATGGTGGTAAGCGTCACTCCTGCCACTAACAGTAGCAGTGCTAGAATTGTGAACTTGCGAACACAATCCTGCGCCGCACTGCACTGCGCCCGTCGCCCTGAGATATTAGATGTTAAATCTCTTCATACCCAGTAATTTATCTGGTACCTTCTTACCATCAGGTGAGCGCACAGCTCCCAACCCTCCATTAAAAAAACGAAAATTTTAAGGCCCTATTCCAAATTGTACATTTATCTTAATAAACTTTATACAAATATTCAATCTCACATTAAACCAATTTAAAAACAAAGTCTGACACTAGGTACATTAGGTTAGCTGACATTCTGGAATAATACATTTCAAATATCAAACAAAACCGAAGTCTAAGTCTAAACCTGAGCGTACAACGAGAGAACAATTAAAAATTATTTAGTAACGTAATTAACATTTATGCTAACTCCTCTAAAGTTGACGCCCACACTAATTTGATTATGCGAAGTCATTCTATTTTAAGGCACACTCATTAGCGCCTCACAACCTTTATGACGTAATATTATTTTAGGCACTCATGTACATCTCAGTCTAGTATCAGAGATCAAGTTAATCTAATACAACCTCTTGAATCGTAGCCCAGATATATACCTATATACTCACTCACATAAATACGTACTTACATAATGTCTTTGTGTAAACAGAGATAAGTTCATCAGAGTTAATTATCAATGCTAAGTTATTATTAGTTTGCTCTGCTGACGAAAATTACGTTTAAATTATAGTTAAGTGTGGTAGGAAGCCCAATTTGCGGCTGGAGTTACGATTTAGGTCTAGCTAATAAGGATCAAATTTTTAGGGTTTACTTGAGTTGGTTTATTTGAGTAGTTTTTTTTTTTGTTTTGATGTACTGAATATGACCTTAAAAGGATGCTAACTGTTCAGAACTAACCCTGTATACAAACTTACTTTTTATTGTTTGCCTACTATTCCTACTGATATATAATTACACTGTATATTTGAAATGGGTAATTGTATTCGCAAGAGCCATAAATTACAATACACCGGTCGGATGGTACTTACTGAGCATTAAAGTTATTGGGTGATATATGGGCACAGGTTTACCTTTAACGTAGGTGGTTACTACAACCCTGGAACGTATTACCTACTTATGAGATTACAGATGGGAATACGAACCATGTGAGGAACGTTCCTAATTAGCTAATTACATTTCAGTTAAATATATTTCAGTCACCAAGAAAAAAACATTACAACCAATTTTTATATTATGTAGCCAACCTTGAAATCGCGAATAATTAATAAATGTTTTTATACCTAGGTACATTACACATACATTTAGTACATTTAGTCGGGGGTAAATGATTTTTTTAACACGGAACAGCATTTTTTTTCACGATTTCAGAGTTGGCCATATAAAGAAAACAAAGTGTAAAAACTTAAAAGTTTAACTTATTGATGAAATGAATGCATCATTTCGGCTTGTTACCACTTTTCAGCATAACCCTGTATAGATATTTTTAGTTTTAGCATATAGAACTTTGAAAACGAAGTCGTCGTCAGCCATAAAACGTCCACTGCTGGTGGAAGGCCTCTCCCTTTATAGAGGGGTGTTGCCATAATCCCCACGCTTGGCAGGTGGCTTGGGGATCGCAGAATGCTCACCACCGTTAACCAAGAGGACGCTGTTGCCCGTCCTCCGGTGGGTCTGGTTGCAGTTTAAGGACATGCCCAGGTCCAAAAAACGAAGTAATCCCAAACTATTCTCGTATCAACACTAAGCTACAGCGCAAGTACCGTTCTTAAAGATCGATAAATTTGACATTTAAATCAGTAAAATTTGATAAAAAATCGGTATTTTCTCTTACATATATACTATAATTCGTCAAATAAATCAGCTACATATACCAACACGTCAAATTGAGCGACATACAGAATGGTACTCGCGCTGCAGCTCCGCTTCAACTGTCATACCTTCTTGAGGGTAGAAGTGCCTGGGAGGCACGGCAGATGGTTCGTCTCTATTGATATTGGTTATGTTGAGGATCGAGGACACGGAAGGTCTTTGAGGAGGAACAGCTGCGACTGCTGGTGCTGGCGGCACTGCCGACTCTCCCCACCAACGATCGTTCGTTTCATCTGAAAGGAAATTATATTGTTCAGACACTTTCGTTTCGTAATTCGAAAGCCGAAGATCAGATTGTGGACATGGATGACTTTGTAGAAGCCAAAAGTTAAGAGTACTGTACTCGACTTTTTGAACTATGCCATGATGTCTCAAAATTCTAATAAGTACCTACGCCAAACTGGCGAAATAAAGATTGGATTGATAGACCCAAAACAAAAATATAAAAGTCCGTGCCTGTACAGTAATAAATGTGTTCTACGTAAAAATGTATAATAATATAGAAAAGGAAAAGGAGCTTTTTGGTCCTTAACCGTAACTAAGTAAGGATATAAGCATGTCTATGTATCGAAATGGGATGTGGCAGTAAAATTTTATTTCAGGAACAGTCGCGACAGGATTCGGAATTGATGCCTAGACAATCCTAAAACATTTTATGCGAAAATATACGAGAGTGTATATTCCAGAAATAGGTTATAAAATCATACGGGTCTGAATATTTCTCAGATAAAACGCTTGAATTGCCCGCGAAAGATAGATTGTGACTATCACAATAGCTCTCACGAAAAAATGAGCACTAAAGTTTTTGTGGGAATCGAAAAAAGGACGCTGTAAGTAGTTTTGGACTTGTAATTTTGGCAACTTTTTTGTAAGTAGGATGAGCTATATACCTAGCCACCACGCCACGCTAGTGCTTCACATCACATCAACAGCCAGAAGACGTCCACTGTTGGACGAAAGCCTCTGCCTTAATAGGGAGGGGTTGCCATAATCCCCACGCTTGGCAGGCGGCTTGGGGATCGTAGAATGCTTACCACAGTTAAGTAAGAGGACGCTGCTGCCCGTCCTCCGGTGGTTCTGGATGAAGTTTTAAGACATACCCAGGTCACGCTGGTTCTTAACCGCCATCTATTAACTTACATCTATAAAGTAAAAAATTAAATATCTGTAATACCCGCGGGTAATAAAAATATTTTATTTGTAATACCAACAAAGAGTTTTTATGCGGCTAAAGTACATTTCACCTGTGCGATGCGTGCGCATCGATGGCTTACGCGCCATTTTCCGCAAATATTTGTTGACGTTTTCGCTGTGTGGTTAACAACAATTAAAGTTTGGTTTTCCTTGCAAGTATGATGAAAAACGTCGTATTATGTGCATTGGTAATTATACTCTCGGCTCCCGTACGTATATATAATACCGCCTCGAGTGTAATTACCAACATAGCAGACTTGTATCATAATGTACAGTAGTGTTAGGATTAATAGCGTTTTTACTGCATCAAATGTTGGTGATCTGATTTTTAACTATTTTCTATTATTATTTTCAGGCTGTACTAATATTTTCATACTAAATAAAGTAAGCGTTTATTGGTTAGCAAAACGAGGGTTGCTTCAACAGACAAAACAGGTACCTTAACATGTATTTCATTATAAATGCCTACATTTTAACAATACATTTCCTTTGAACTGAATAATCAGGAACAAATTATTGAGCCTCGGATTCCGGCTTCCACAAAAACCACGATTTGATATATCTCTACAAAAGATACAACGGCACCCGCGGTGAAAGTAAAGACGCTTTCGATATTGGAAAACAGAGGTTGAGATTGATCCGGGGTCATGAAAAACGAAGTCTTTTATCCATCTATTTTGCTAACGCAGAATATAAATTGTATATTACCAATCGGAATAATGGAGCCCTACAAATAATGTAATAAAAAGAATCACTACGTCAGAGACGTATAGGCATACTTATTGCTACGTCTCTGGTGTTAGTTATTAGACATATATATACATACATGGTGTGGCATTGTCGCCTGTATACTGTCGACTGTCATTGGTCTACAGACAATCCAATTGCTTTTGTGTGGTATTGCCATTCACATCCTGTATACACACGGAACGCAGCCAGCTTGAGATCAAGATAAGTTCGCGTTAAGAAATAATCTGATCACCAGTGCAAAGTAAAAACAATCGTAATAAGTCATCACTTCTATTGGTTCCATAGTTATGAGAAACATAGTTAAATATAAAAACACAAATGTGTATAATATAGCAACTACTAGTGTAGCGGTAGGCCTCGATTGCAGTGTCCGCTTGGGCGAAGTAAGTAGCACATCTTTCTCATTTACTCAATCGCCAAGCAATAAAGTGTGTTTCGTTTTAAAGGGCAATGCTACCAAAGAAATGACTGGGCATAACGAGATTTCACATTATCTCAAAATGACGAGTGCAGTGCAGTGTGTCGCAGGATTTTTTTCGCAAGTTCACGATTCTGACAGTGGTACTGTTATGGGCGGGCGTGATACCACCAGGCAAATGGCTTGCCCGTCTCGTTTCTCCATAGCAAAAAAATATTATACTTAATTCTATATAATTTAAAGTTTTCACAAAGTCAGTGTTAGTAGCATTATACTTATACATGTACATAATCACCAGTGATCATTCTGCGATCCCCAAGCCGCCTGCCAAGCGTGGGGATTATGGCAACACCTCCCTTTAAGGGAGAGGCCTTCGTCCAGCAGTGGACGTCTTCCGGCTGTTGATGATGTACATAATGTAGATTATTATTATAAGTATATATCTTGTTTAAATACGAGTAAAATAAAATTCTATCAAACTAAATTCCACCGAGAAACATTTGTCGCCATCTTGTCGTCTTGGAAATAAATGCACGCTTTCACATGCAAGAAAACAGCGCAGCAATCCACTTGTGAACATTGCATACATAATCACAGTAAATCCTAAAATTTACTGAACACTATTACCAAACTTTGTTTTAGAATTAAATAAGTAATATACAGGGTTATTGGTAACCCTGTATATTACCTGTGTAACCCTGTATGTTTAAAATAAAGCCGTCATGTACGACTCGGACTTGCGACTCGGACAACCAGAGTCACGAATCACCACAATCGCATTGGACATCAAAAAACGCTTGGATTCTATTTATTTTATTATTATTTATTCTTGGGACCTGAGTATGCCCTAAAACTACACCCAGAACCACCGGAGGACTAGTAACAGCGTCCTCTTGATAGTCAGTGGTGAGCACTCTGCGATCCCCAAGCCACCTGCCAGGCGTGGGGATTATTGCAAAATAGCAATTAAGGGGAACACCTTCGTCCATCAGTGGATAGTGATAGTGGAAAATTAGATCCTGCCCCGCTGTCAGCGGCGGCACTCTAGGTTAGGTTTTTATAATACATATTTTGTATTTCCATCGTAAAAAATGTAGAGCTGAGAATAAAAATAAATAGAGATACGAGTATTATAGCTAACCACAATTCATTCATGTAAAGAATTAAATTATCGTAAAAGCTCAATTTACTAACTAATTATGCCACTACACATACACAACACAGGTCTTTTAAAATGTAGGCTCGCGCGGAAATGTGAATCGTTAAGATAATTATTACAGTCCAATAATCAATTTGAAAAGTAAATGAGACCAACACTGAAATCTCGTAAAATTGATGATCCATATATATTTTACTAGAGGTTGCCCGCGACTTCGTCCGCATACGGAAGAAATTCGGCCCACTCCCAAAATTCACCACTTTTTTTTCACCCCCCTTGAATGAACTATCCAAATGTCAAATTGTCATCACTATAACTTCAAAAACAAAGACTTTTCCATACAACATTCCATCCCCCCCTTTTCCCCCTTAAAATGAACCTGTTTTTTTTAGAAAACAGCATTTTTTATTTTAAATGAATTGAATGAATCTAAATCCAAATGTTCGTGACCAAAAGTCCAAAAACAAATGACTTTCATACAAACATTTCCCCCCTTAGGAGTCGAATTTCGAAAAATCCTTTCTTAGTACACCCTTACGTATCAAGACGAATACACCATCCAAATCTCAAGTCTGTAGGACCAGTGGTTTGGGCTGTGTGTTGATATATCAGTCAGTGAGTCAGTCAGGACTTAAAATTTTATATATATAGATTTAGCGTGAATTGTATTTTTCTATAACACTTTTTTTTCACCATACATTTATAATTTACATAATAAAATTACATTCAAAACCTTATTTATGTATTGTTCACAAGAAAGTACTTATAGGTACTTATCTCATACAACTTCGAGTGTTGAAATTGTAAAGAGCTGCAATTTACTATCTTTTAATGCATGAGTTCCAGGAAAATACCCTACTTATGAAACTAAGAAGGAAATGTACGTGGAGGAGCAAAAGTTTTTCAAGATGCTAGAGTTAAATGAAAATTATTGCAGCTTGAAAGATAACAATGATTAATACTTATTCCAGAATAAAAATCTATTAATTTCAGAACGGAGATTATAAATCTTTTCGATATTTCATTTCGTCTTACTGTTAAAATACTTTATGACTACATCACAGTCATCATCAGCCAGGAGACGTCCACTGCTGGACAAACGCCTCCCTTTAATAAAGAAGGGTGCCATAATCCCCACGCTTGGCAGGCGGCTTCGGAATCGCAGATTGCTCACCACCGTTAAACGAGAGGGCACTGCTGCCCGTCCCCCGGTGGTTCTGGGTGCAGTTTTCGGACCTACCCAGGACCAGTTCCAGGACTACATCACAGTTCATAGTTACTTCTCAAAATCCTTTACAAGAGAGCTCGAGTTAATTCACTACAAAAAGTTAACATAACACAACAGATTTTTAAATAAACCGCTGTTTGAACATAACGTTAAAACTATAGTAAAATTGCTTTTCATTTCAGATTAATCCTGCACAAAAGGGTCTACATAACAACATTAATAGAGTTAGAATATGAGCCGTCACAGGCAAACCCTCTCGATGGAAACCTTTTATCCCATAATCCGTTTTTACACTGACAAAGCAAGGAGCGGGCTGACGTAGACAAACAAATCCTCCAGATTGCGAGTTCAAATTAAGATGGGATTAAGCAAATTTCTTCGGTTGTGTCTCTCTCGCTTGTAGTATGAAAATATGGTACAGTAGCGACTGGATTAATTTTAAGCTTCAGCGTTTTGGTAGCGGATGCTCTATGCTTGAAAATGGGGAAGAAGACATGGAATATTAATTTACTTCCGAGTTGTCCTGATTTGCACTGAGTGTGCGAGTCTGTGTAAGAATAAAATTACATGTAGTTATTATGAGTACTGCGTAGTTTTGCTTATAGAAAAGTTATTACTACATAATAAACTTTAAAAAAAATACAACTGACTTCAACTTCGAATACCTGGATGACATCTTCATATTTTGTAAAAAAATTGATTTCGAAACCAAACTACTGAACCGATTTCGATAAAAAAAATATGAGACCACCTCTCACCTACCAAACAAAAAAGAATCATCAAAATCAATTCATAATTGGCAGAGTAATATCGCAACATACATACTACATACATACTCCTTTTTTGAAGTCTGTTAAAAATCGCTTTTTTTTATTGGTTCACTAAGCTGGCTACTAATATATAGGAATTTATGAATGAACGGCTATGAATTTCGTAATAGAAATCCATTATACAGTTATTTAAAATAGGCATAGTTATGCACAACTTTCTTGAAGTGGACATTGCACACACGTAAGTCATTACAATAAATGCTGAAAATATCTTCTCATTTACCTAGGGCAAAAATAACATGAAATAAAATGATCTTTTGATAAACAATTGCAACTATAAAACTATGTTCTTGTAAAGTAAACTCTAATAGGTACGTCCATAATAAGTAAGTAAGCTCGTATAGGCTGAGTGGCCAGCCCTAGTGTCAGAGTTAATGTGCCGCCCGAAAGCCTCTGACATGGCTGACGGTTGTTGTTATAGAAACTAGAACAAACAACCGGGACCAACAATTTAACGTACATAATAGAAATGGAGAAAAGTCTGATAAAAAATATGACAGTTTTTGCACAATTTTTGTCCGGCACAGTTGAATAAATATATAAATAAATCGACATAGTTAAAAGTAAAAATTGGTTTAAAATGAAACCCATACAATTCTTAATTCAGATCAATTTTAAAGCGAATATTTTTGTATGAAGTGTTTCCACACTTATGGTATTTCTATGTTAAAGCTAAACAGGAAGAGAAAAATTATAACCCTGGCAGGACTCGAACCTGCATACGAGCAGTCTCTATGGGTTTCCGTCCCAACCGCTTTGCCAATTAAGGGGCCTGTTCAAAACAAATCACGTGCAGTCATAGCAGTTTTTTGACGGGTTTTTGTGAGTTTACGTTTGCCTAAAAAACACATTTGTATCTATAAGATGTGAGAAGTGATGTGACGCTTTTGTAATCTTACTAAAACTTTACTTTTCGTAACTTTTTTAATATTTTATTTCCTTACAAACCTTGTTTGGACTACAAACATTAAACCATTATCAACGTTTCACTTTCATAGATAAAGAAGATCAGTGATAGTCGTTCCGGGAAGATTGATGGATTTGAAGACCTATATATATAAGACGTTTAGACTAAGTGCATTTTACGAGAATCCAACTAACATAATTAATTATAAATGAATTATAATATTAAATTCTGGTTTAATATGACATTAGTAACAAAAAAAATATGGAAATAAACAATTTAGATGGATTGGAGCTCTAGGGTCTATGGGCTGTAGTCAAGAAAAAATGTATTTGCACACGTCAGCACATTGTAGATTTTGTGGAAACGCTCAAGAGTTGGGCTCAGATTTTGTAGAGGGTTTGGGATGTTGTTGTCGCGGTCGACAATATATCACGTCGTCTACACGCTTAGTTCGTTCGGAGGGCAGTTTTTACTCTGAAAGGTTTTTTATTTTATGGGACGATATAACTGTGTACAATTTTTGAGACAAAATTTATTTTATTTACTTCTCACCAGACTATTTCACACATAATTGTTTCTCCACAGCCTTTTTTTAAAGAGCTTTGTTAAAAATGAAGGGCTATATTTTTGTTTTTGCTTGAATACTTGTATATTTTATTAACATTACATACTAAAATAATAATAGTACTAAGTAGTCATTAAGTTCATATTTTATTACAGATGTAATAAGAGCTAATAAGAGCTGGTCGCATTTACCATTCACTGTTGCGTTAGCATATTTCACATTTTGTGGTAGAAAATTTGTCACTTCTAATGCAAGGCTCCTGCATCGCAGAGGCAAGTTTTAAACTGTGTTACATTTTACAACTTTTGTATAGGTGCTACGGAACGCTTTATAATTTTGTCCGAAATTTAAATTAGCACTTTAGGTTTAAATAAACTTTTTGTGATATAAAAGTAAACATAATTTATGTTAGCATGAAGACTTACGTATCTAATCGGTTATTTAAGTCTAGCTATTAAGTTATAGGAGATAACTAGCAGCTGCGCCCCGCTGTTTCACCCGTGTGATCACGAGAAGTTGTGACGATGATAAAAAGTTGTCTATATATGTTATTTTGGGACCTGGGTATGTCCTTAAACTGCAACCAGAACCACTCGAGTACGGGCAGCAGCGTCCTCTTGGTTAACGGAGGTGAGCATTCTGCGATCCCAAAGCCGCCTGCCAAGCGTGAGGATTATGGCAACACCCCTATTAAGGGGGACTCCAGCAGTGGGCGTTTTATGGCTGATGACAATGTTATTCCGGGAAATAAGTCATCTCCATTCCGAGTTTCATCCAAATCCGTTCAGCCGTTTTGGCGTGAAGAAGTAACAAACACACAAACGCGAGCACACCCACCCACACACAAACACACATACCGCAAAACTTTCGCATTTTTATAATATTAGTGTGATAAAATCAGCAAGTATAGCAATATAAAAAGTTTGATGAAAAATACTGAAGTAAAAAGAAAAAAGTAAGCTCTTAAAAATGTAGGTAGAAAAGACACAGTTATGGAACCTGTATCAAGAGCTAAAATAAACATTATTTTAATATGTGTAGCTAGCAGTAGTACCTACAACTGCGAAGCTTAAACAAATAGACAAGTTAAAACACAAAGGAGAGCAATGGGTTGTAACGTCAATTGTTTCGCTGGTATAGAAACAAAACCTCTGAATGGTCGGATCCCGGTTCGCACTTACAAAAGCCTGTGGAACTTTTCAAGTAAAGTTTTAAACGGAAACATACTGATGATAGTTATTATTTATTAGGCAACAGGCCATAAATGCATCTCATCATCACAGAATTGAGTTGTAAAATGTAAATTGGTATAAGTTTTTAAATCCATTTATTGCTACTATCAAAGTAAGTATAATAATTATATAACTCAGTGTTAATTGACGTAAATTATATCTTATTATTAGCTAGTAATAGTGTAAGTATTGCTTTTTGAAAGAGTGAACTCAACAATGTGTTATAATAAATTGGTAGGTACTTTATTAAATCATAAATTGAGGTTAGAAATAACCCATTAAAAATTAGTATATATACTAATTAGCTCCTTCGTATTGTTTAGTTTAACATAGGTACTATAATGTGGATGTGGGAACTTCATCCTTAAACTAAGCTGTTCCATACATAGCTGTGTTTTTTGCGATTGCAGTGTTGGCCCCATAGTAAAAGTTGTTTGTTTTGATGTACAGAATATGCCTTTAAAAGGAAGCTAACTGATTAGAACTAACCCTGTATACACATTACACATCCACAGCCGCGGCGCATTTGAGGCGGTGTCGGGGAGGGGTCGAGGTGGTAGTGCGGCGCAGGCGTCTTCGCCTTGACTTCTCTACCACATCGCCGCACCGCCGCCTCGACTCCGCCTTGACTCTGGCGGAGTGCTATGCACCTTAGCCATTTTTTCTTTTCGGTATGATGAAAACCAGTACCGATCTATTTTAATAGTTGAGAGTACATACTAGTTCATTTTTCCCATTTGTATTTTATGCATTATCTATTTTAAATTTAGTATTGGTCACGTTCACAAGTTGATTGACGTTTAATACTTAACCATAAAACGTACACGTTTAAAGTTAGGAACGTACAAATTTACACCATGCAGTGTGTTGCTGTTAGCTCAGAAACAACAGACTCGCTTCACACTTCCCAAGTTTAATTTGTGGATTTAATTTTGAGCAAAATAAAGGCTGTCAAATAAACTGTATATTATACGTTATTTAGGTGAAGCTTATTTCTCCAACGCGTGTTAATTTGAGGAGTTCTAACCAAGATTATAAGCCTTGTATTAAGCAGAAATTTTTACTTTTAAAAGAAGTATGATTATTCGTGTTTAAGAACTGATAATTACATAATTATTTATTTTGATTAAGTACTAAGGTAGTATTTGGGTATACTAAAAAGTACCCGTATACGTTTCATACGCAACAAATAGGTAGGTTTATACTTATTTTATTATATGTATATTTACATTTTATGAAATACACTCACAGCTTTCACGAGGTCAAACAACCAAAACCTTGAATTGGACAAGATAGGTACTCAATAAATATTAAATTTATCTTAAAAATACCTACATGAACGGTATTCATACTCTCTACGAGTACTGAACTTATCGCCTAAAAGACAGAAACGCGACCCTCTGAGCCATTTGGCAGCTTAAATACGATTTTAGTTATAATGATAATTTTAATCAAAGATACCGAGTAAATAATAGAAGATATAATCTCAGTTAACCTACATTCTCTTGTTTTAATCAAGGAACGAGATTAGCAACAACAATGCAACGAGGAAAACATTTGTAGCCCCACTGTCAGCTATTTGCTACCAACGAGCCAGTTTCAGCACAGTGGTGACATCGGTGGTTACATTTTAATTTGTCCCAACTTCCGATACTGTCTGATCCTTGGACAAGGTTAAAAGATAACAAAGCGTACAAGTAATCTGTAAAATGCTCTTTCTCGAGAAGTGTTCCCGAGAAGCTATCTTAGGTGTTTCAAAAAAAGATGTAAACAAACAGATTCTTCTCCCAAAGGAATGAGCTACATATTCCGGCAATGCTATACATAAGTTGTAGTTGTTTATAAGCCGCAGTGACTTCTTAAGCTGCGTATGGACAGCGCGTTCCTGTGTTACGCGTAGTTGGAATACCCTGCCAGTCCACGCGTACGTTGGATACGCTTACAGCTCCTTTTTTTTTATTTTTTTTTTCCCCAGTGAAAATCCTTAATGGATACCACCGGCTCCGGGGGGAGCCAGTGGTTATGTGGGACTCTCCGCCAGAATGGCGGCCTACCCACCAAAAACCCTGGGGTGTTCCATCTCGGCGCTCAGCGTCAAGGCCGCGGGCACGCTTGCGCATTCATCCGCGACCTCGACAGCGCTAGTCCCATCTGGACTCCGTCACGGGGAGCGTGTGCTCCACCCGGCTTGTTCACGATGTGTGGGAACACGACACCCATCGTTGATTCTCGGGGAACTCACTCGTTGGACGACGGGTTCCTCCGAACCCGCCGCCCGGAGTTCCACGTTATGGGGGTTGGAGGAGGGCAAATGTTCTCCTCCGTCGCCCGGGCCTACGGCGTCGCATTGTGAGGTCACTAGTGACCTCGCGCTCTCGCTCCGCTGTCTCCTTTTGCGTTATTACATATTCGCAAAAGGAGACGACCGCCTCCCACGACTCCTCGGAAACCAGCATTGAGTTCATCAATTCTGGAAGCGAGAGGTCTGCTCCAACCATATCGGTAAGGACACGGCGCTCACTTGTCCATGCAGAGCACTCCTCAAGTGTATGCTGCACCGTGTCGTCGTCGTGGCCACACTCATGACAAGCGGGTGTTAGTTCCCTACCAGCTATCCTAAATAGGTAGTGGCCAAAGCACCCGTGTCCCGACAGCATCTGCACGAGGCGAAAGGTGAGGGCCCCGTATTTCCTCTTGACCCATTGTAAAATAATGGGTCGAATCGCCTCCATAGTGCGGTGCCCCGCACTCGGTTCTGCCATCCTTTCCTGCCATTCCAGCATGGCTGTTTGTCGGGCTGTTTTGCGCCAACGTCTCATCACCTCAGGGAATGGGTTATCTCCCATGGCCCGGGATTCCGACAATTGGCGATAAATGCAGGCTAACATTTTCGCATCTATATCCCAAGGTGGGGTACCCGCTAAACGCTTACAGCTCCTGTACGGACCGCTGCGAACCTGAACGCGAGGTCAATCGATCCATAGAGAACCCCGCCAGTCATCCGCCACACGCGCCAACACGCGTATCTATTCATTTTGCCTTCCAAATATAGCGTACCCGGGCGTGCGCGTCCCCTTTGACGCGCGACCAAAAACCGACTGTCAGCGGATCGTGCTGCGAGCTAGCTCGCGCAGCTGCAAGTATGGACATGGCGTTCCAGGACACGCGTAACCGACTACGCGTACCTATGTACGCGCTGTCCGTACGCGGCTTTGTACTACCAAGAGCCTTGTTTACTTTTTTGCCCTTCTTGTAAGAAACAGCTAATTACACGCAATTGGTTGACTCTTCAATATGATAAATGAATACTTACTCATAATAAAAAAAGACATTTTATTTTATTTGTATCATAGGTGTAGTTTTTGGGACTACAATTTTTTATGAAAAGCTTTAAGCGTTTTTGGTCGGTAATTTTTGTATTTTTTTTTAATTTGCTATTATGCTTTAGAGTTTGCAGTAAAAAGCTAAGAATGGAGTATTCCCGTGTAATGTAGGTACCTATAATAATAGTGATATAAAACGTATGTCTTCAACCACGAGGTACGTACCTACTATTTGAAATAAATCTTGAAATAATCTATCGATAACTATGATTGCATAATTGATTTAAGCTAATACAATTTACTGTAGCAAGAAGTGTCAAACAGCCAAACAATTCCACTGAGTACCATTTTTATCTTTAAAGCCATACATACAACACCACCTCACTATGAGTAACTAGATGTCAGCCTTTTCCACAAAGTGGTGAAACGGCAACAAACTCAGCTGTAAACTAGACGATTCCGCAGACCAGAGAGAAGTTTTACGAGGTTCCTGCTCTACTTTTATAGCAAGACTTGTAAAGGGAATTAAGAAATAGTAACAAGAAATTGTATTAGCTCTAAACAAGAAATCTGACTTTAATTTAATTTTTACCACGAGTTACAAACTCATGGTCGAAGAATCTAATTTTGATATTGAAAATAAGTCGTGTTGATTTTTTTTGTCGAATTGAGTCGAAACTCCAACTAGTCTATCTAAAGTCGCTCAGAAGTAGTGCAGCTTTCGCTTAGTTAAATAGGATTACTTCATTTCAAATTACCAAATAAACTTTGTGCAAGGAGATTTTTATACAGGTTGTTATTCTCGTATGGGTTCGTTGAACTGATCATAATTAACAACTTTTACTGTGAAATCAAAGCGAATATCATTAAAAAAAACTGCGGCGCCATACATTGCGTGGTGCGTTATTATTTTTATTTTTTTGTGGGACAGCCGATTTTTTCTCGTTTTCTGTGTTAGTTTCATAGTACAAGTTGTCCATTAAATTAGTGTAATGACCCCCTAAGATATTTTAAGATTAAGAATACAATTACAGCCTGTAGATACAAATCTTTGATTTATTTTGCTGATGTCCTAACTTGACTACACATTAAGTGATTGTTGTGTAATTGTTATAGAACAGGTTCCTACCGATAACAATGTATGTAGAGTTAAAATGATAATATTTGGAAACTAATACTTTTTCTGGAAACCTATAAAAGTAAGTTAAAAAATTCAACAAAATTCAAATTCAAAATTTATTTATTTCAGTTTCAGATACCCCATATTCATACAATTAAAAAGATAGAATAAAATAAACATCGAACACTAAACAATACAAAATTGGCCAAATTAAATCATCAAAGTTATACAACATACAAGTCATAAGTCACATCCATAAAACAAAAAAACATTAATGTCAACAGTGGAACACAATTTTTGCAATCCCGCCTTTTACACATTATATGAGACTATTTAAATGTATTACGCGCGCGAGTAAATGCAGTAATAAAGCAATCGTTAGAAACTATGCTTTGTGAAAATGCGTAATATTTTACCACACGAAATTTATTTTCAGTAAATGATTACTTTTCTCATCACCGTCATTCTGATCTACGGAGTCATGAGTCGATAGGATTTTATAGTCATATTAATTAATTAATTATTAATTTAGTAAAAAAAATCGTTTTCGAATATTCGAAATCGAATCCAAGTTTTACGAGAATAATAATCGAATAGGTTCATTACCGATTATACACACTACCTCATCCGTACTGTGAGTTGTCAAAATTACCAACCTAATTTAGACAAAGCATAGAAAAGTAATATAACTTCACCATGTGGAGAGTAATGGGGTTGTTCTACAAAGTCAACAAATGACCTAACAGATTGCTCTTTCAAAACTAGGTGATTCTACAAACCGTCTAGCGGATAGTTTTGAGTGAGTTTTGCAAGTTTTATTGCGAGGTTGTAAAGTCAGGCTACTTGGCATCTCGGTCGGCAACTTTGCGATGGCACGTCGTTAAGGCTGTCGAGGTGTTACTTCAAATTTTATAGGTGTCTAGTTCGAATTGTAACTTTTCATGACTGGCACTTTGGAATTTGCAACTTTATATCGGCAAATTTTACTCAATATTGGTTTTGGACAGCAAAAAAAAAGGTTGAATCTTAATTTTGCTAATGAGGATCCACAAGCAAATGTTTTCGCAGATATGTGCGCGCTTGTATGTGTATATTATACTTAGTTGTACAACTAGTTTTGTGCCAAAAAATGGCAAGTACTGAAATTCAGTACGTTTATAAAATGAGGTACTTAGTTAATTTCAACAAAACGTGACCAAATTCATTCCAGTGGATCGAACTACAAGTGCTTATACAAGTTTGTTAGGTATAGCAAAGATGAAGGCGGTGTGGTGGCGTTAGGTGTTTTGTTAGGTGTGGCTGGATATAGGTTTTTTAAATGCCCGTGAACCCTATAGTTTGGTCAGTTTATTACACTGAAGAGACATGTGAATAGAACGGAAACAAAATAATAAGCAAACAAAATAATCAAAACCACTCACCGACGTCATCGTGTTCAAGATCCGATGCAACGTGAGCCACTTCGTCTTCTTCAGGAGCACTCTCGTACCTCTCCTTAAGGACTGTCCGCGGAACTGCAACGAAATATACACTTTAACACGACTGGAAGTAAGTCAGACGTTGCCTAACAACACCTCAAGTGGTTCGTTAAGAGCGAGTTAATTTTAGAATTTTTGGGGTGCGTTTTTAACTAGGTAGCTTCTATTTTTACATTGAAGTGCTTTCAGGAACGGTTTTGGACGTGACTTGATTGTAGCTTACGTAGTTTTTTTACGGAAACCCAAGTCTTAAGCTTGGGATTTTATTTTGAAATCTTTTATTGAGTTTTGTAGACATGGGTTGACAGGTTTGGGCGTGGAGTGTGTAACGGGCGGGGTAAGAAAGCCACATAATGAAAATACCTATGGGTAACCACCCACCCACCTTAATACTTTCCTGAAGAAAATTTCAGTGTATTTATTCGACACAATATTAGTGAAGTAACTAGTGGCATAAAAATACGGAAATTTAAAATGTTAACGGGTCTTTTACTGCAGAGAATGCTTTGGTGAAAAGGAAAAAAACACGTTTCTAATTTATTAACACCTAAGAGATTAAAAATAAAGTTGTATAACCAAATCAAATTGCATAATTCTTATTCCATGTTTTTGATACATCCTACAATGGTTCCAAAGTATTGTATTAAGAGTAGACAAGTTGGTCACTTCTCCATAGAAGCGCGGTAGTAATACTACCCCACTATGTAATTTTGTAGGTCCAAGACTAAGTATTATATCGATTAATCTCTTTATTATCTAGGATTGAAAATTATTACGAAAGTAAAAAGTTAGTAAACATGAAAGTTATGAGCCAGGAAACATCTTGTATTTTAGCTCAATTTTAACGCCACATTGGACGTAAATAAATAACATAAGGAATACGAAAACTCTAAAATAATTTATCAAGCGGCATAGTTTAGTTCATAAACATTTCAAATAACTTAAGTTAGAAGAAATTAACTCGGAGTTTATTCAACCACATTACTGCAGCCAAAGGTCCACAAAAAAAATTGCGCGCTCATTCATCTTTCTTTCTCCCTTTCCCACAGTTTGTTTGATGAAGAGAGCATGCTTTTTAGCCGCGCCCACCGATGAGTTCGAGCCGTCAACTTGTCAATCCTCAAGGGCAATCTCTGACACAAGAAACTGAGATACACAAGAGTACCTCAAGATGCCCACTGTCAAACAAGAGGTCAATAGATACTCAAATAAATACAAAGAGAGACTCACAGCAACACCGTAGCCCAGGAGATATTAAACGTGGATGGAGGCATCAAGAGGCTAAAAAGATGGCATATATTGCAACTTGAAGAGCGGACAAAAATAATCCTTATAGGATGATTCCCATTGGGGTGTCACCTAATGAAAACAAAGCCAGAAAATCTGATTATGACAGTACTAGTCGATGGCAAATAAAAGAGGAAGAAAATATATTTTGTTAAATATTATACGCAGTTGACTGATCGCAATATCAAAAAGTTGAGAAGCCTTACAAAAAAATAATTTACAGAATATTTTATATTAATTTAATTGTAGCTGAATGCTTAATAGAACGATTAACATTCACAATAGGCTATTATGTAGCTTCAAAGCAGAACAAAACTCATATGAAATGACAGAATATCCAATGCTAATTGGCAATCAAACTGTATTGTGGTGGTTCTATCAAACGACCTCTGGGAACTGACGTTCAAAGCATTTGATGTAGTAGATTTGGAGGTACTTAGAGTACTTACGCTTATGGAAGCAGGACTTACTTACGAGTAAGACGGAGTTCAAAGAATCCTCCCAGGATATTTTTATGCATACTTATCGTAAGATGAATCATTAAATTTATTTCTGATGTTATTTCATTTGAAAGGGGAGAACCCCTACTTCACGTACGTATCCGTATTACTATCAAAAAGTACTTATTTCCGTAGGTAACTTAACCTCAATATTACGAGTAATCTATCAATAAATTGACCTGTATAACTCTATAGTTACATTCAAACCATCCAGTATTAATAACAGTCCAAGAAACAGAATGGCAACATTAATACATATCGCAATATTGCATGCAAATTATTTCGGCTACAACGGCACTATATGCGGGAATTGGGGTCGTTTTGGGTCCGTTGCGTTTTGCTGTATTAGGCAGACATTGTTCGGGAGCAATTTGTTTTGTAAAAATATTTTTGGGAAGGAAGAAATTGTTGAGGCCATTTTATTCTGAAACATTTAGTCTGAAACATATTGTAGAGTAAGCATGGGATGTTTTTCAATTAATGTTTGCGCAATTCTTGAAGTTGCGTAGGTAATTACTTCGTCATAATTATTTAAAACTACATCATGTATAATCTACAGCTAATAGTATTATACGTAGATGTCAAATTGTACCTATTTTCTTTAAAATAGTGTGGACTAGTGATTATGAAAGACTTATGAATTAAAGACTTATACTGTATGAATTTCGGAACGAGGATATTCGCCAAAAAACCAAAGTTACCAACATAGCTCGCAGGGTTTGCAAGTTGAACAGGCAATGGGCAGGCCACATCGCTCGAAGAACTGATAACCGATGGGGAAGAAAGGTTCTTGAGTGGTGACCGCGAACCGGAAGACGCGGCGTAGGTATATAGGCCTCCCACTAGGTGGACCGTTGACATTGTAAAAGTCGCGGGCAACCGGTGGATGCATATGGCAGGTTGTCGTACAGTGAACTAGTAAACTAAAATAAACTAAACCACATATAGGAACAGTGATAGAAACAGTAATGTATGACTTAGGTTTTCCCAATTTATCATAGATTCATGCTCGGTCCACAGGATCATGTTCATAATATATGTCACATCTATGCTACCAGCGTGTACTCTTTAAAATTTTACCCATATACCAAAATACCGTCTATAATATGTTTACTAATACGTACTACAATGTCGAGGCGTCATGTAAGTCGTAGTCACTGAACTACGAGTATTAGAGGAATACTAAAATATAGATGGGACCATAGAATAGGGTTCTTTAGCTAAGCCTATCTATTTCGACGCCTAAATAGAGTCATATTTCTCAACTATCTTGGCCACTAGGGCAGTTGAGATAAGACCATTTCATCAGTTTACGACCCAAAATAGAAAAGGCTCATCACCTTGGAGAATGAAGTAAGCGTCGTGGAAACGGTAGGAGCTATTACAAGGAAGTCCAGTCATGATATAAAGGGCCCGCTTCTCAGAGCGGCCAGTATTCTGCAAGATAATAAAATAAAGATGGGAGCAGTTTCCACTGTCCGAGCATCGTCCCGCATTTTTATATCACCCGGATTTATTGCAGACGCCAGCCAGACTAGAAATGGCATGGGATTGTATGCAGCTAGAACGGCCGCACTGCTTAACAATGAAAAATCGTATGTACGTTTTAGTTCTCCATATTAACTTTCAACTGTATCTTGTTATATATAAACATTATGTTAATGTATGTTATCTAAATGTTTTTGAGTCATAGTAGTTCATATTTTTTACTACAGCAGAAAGTTCGATTGAAAACAATTTTATAAAATATGTACATATTATGATTATCTGAAAGCTGACTCGCCAAGATGACTCTTATCACTCT
This sequence comes from Erannis defoliaria, assembly GCA_905404285.2. Lineage (NCBI taxonomy): Eukaryota > Metazoa > Arthropoda > Insecta > Lepidoptera > Geometridae > Erannis > Erannis defoliaria. The sequence continues at coordinate 5,395,320 of FR990076.1, forward strand.
TAATCTATTAACGCCAATAAACTCGGTTGCTAATTCTCTGCATCCAGTTTTTTCATCAGGTTTTCGTTCATTGGTAAAGACCTATTTCAATAGTGAATAATAAAACGCAAATGATGACGGCGATGTTATTGGCAGTTTGAATTTTTGGGAAATAATATTTGAAAAGTTAAGCAATTCTGTTCTAATCTGATTCCACCAAAATCATAATATAAATTTTGCCAGAAGCGATATTGCACGAGACAGTCTCAGCTGGATTGACAGTAATCAACGATAGCCTCGATCTAACGAAACTCTATAAAACGAACGGTCCAAATTCCGATAGAACGAAATGACTGTCCGTCATTTCGGAAGTTATCGAACTGATGAAGATTTCCAGCTTAGAGAGGTAGGTATCCGATTTAATTACGGCACTTCATTTGTTTTGACTTTGACGAAGTTTTAAGTGTTATTTTAGATCGATTTCCTTTTTGTTGTCCGTAAATATTTAACGTGTCATCAACTCGGTTAATTGAACTGATAACACAGTTTTGTTTATGTTCTCACTCGACATTTTGAATACCTAATTAAAAATAGCAAGTTTCAGAACATTTTGAAATACATTGATTCCATTTATTCGCTGTTTCGGGAGACTCCTCACAGATATCAGAAACATTTTAAAATAAAATTCAGGTATAAAATAAAACTCTCGTATTTTTTTTACTTAAACACTTCTTGTTGAAAATGACTCTTATCCTTGTTTTAAATCCTTTCCAAGTCTCGGATATATAATGAGATACTCGGTAAACTTTGGAGCATAAACGTATAAAAGATGTATTACGCAAGACCTAGGAGCTCTTAGCATGTTTTGTAACGCAAATCTGGGAAGAGCGATCGCAGAGGTGGACTCAGCTTATTCAACTTTAGAGTACTAAGCACGAATATTCTATGAAATACTACTCATTTTATAACTTCGGTTTTTGTTGTCCAGTCAAAATATTATAAATGCTTTAGGTACGCACCTATTGGGTATGTATGCATTATTTTCCCTTATAAGTTTACTTTATAAGTTATAACGAGTATTAAAGAAATAAAAATACAAACTTCAAAACAAAATAATATATTAATATTAGAAAGAATTGGAAGAAATATTAGCCAAGTTTAAGACAAAATTAGGTTAAATGAAAGAGATATAAATAATGTAGTGTTAATCTTTCCCGCGAATATTATAAATCCCATGGCGATTTTGATGAATTTTGATGTGGTAAATTAGTAGAGATAGAAAAAATATTCGCTCTCGTCGATCAATGGTGCATTATTTATCAAATATTTTCGTCTATTTCAGGGTTGGTTCCGTAGTATAAAATAGTATGGTGGCCTCGTTTTGGGTCTGTACTACCTTACTGCGTTAAACTGTATTTTAGTTTATTTATCCACATATCCACACTGCGACATTTTCAGCTAGATAGTGCATCGTCGATGCGGCCATAGTCAACTGACAATCTCATGCATGTTTTTTTTTTTTTCTACAATTTAATGGTTTTACTATTGTTAGACTCGGATTACCAGAGAATATGCATAAGTATACTGGTTTGTGCAGAAAATCTTTGCCTTGCTGATTAAAGGTCTGTCCAACATAAAACGTAAACAACTATCTAACCTAAAAATCAATTTTCATGCCGTCAACAGCTGCATAAATTCTTATAACGAAGCCCAGTACCCAGTATCTTTTGTTGGAGTAGATTATCCACAACGCCCTCATCAAAACCAAATAGATAAAAGCAAGGATTTATAAAAAAAATAATTGCAAATTGCAATCTAGATGTGGCATTTATTTTATAATTTTTTTTTTTTTTGTCTTGACCGCCGCTGGCGCCATTTGCGAAAAGTTTTGTCCGTGGAACGCAATTGAAATCAGTTCAGGTGAGTTTATCTTTACAAACTCAACTTTATCGTGATTACAATATTTTTTTCGGGCAAATATATATAAAAAATACCGTTTGATAGATTTTGCACGCGCCTACCTTCAGTTTTCGCCCGGGTGAACTAACGCGACGAGCCAAATATTGGGAACTCACTTCAATGGTAGCGGAATATTTTATGTGTTTACGAAAATAAGTAAAAATATTTCCAAATATGGACGTTAATACCAGAAAAGGTTCTTTTAGTCCTTTACCTGTCTCTTAAATGGGTATTTAGGGCCCTCATGTGATGTCTATTGAAGGAAAGGACGGACGGAGTGGTCAGTGAAGCGTTGACAATCTTTGAAGACGTGACGTTTGAAGCTTGGATTGAAGACGTGACGTTTGAAGCTTGGATTATTAAAAAAGCTTTAGCGGATTATAGGAACTCTTTCCCGTCTTATAAAATACATAGCACATTACAAGCAAAAAAATCGATATTTGAGAGTCGTAACATCTGTTTATTTGTAAAAATAAATAAATCATCATCATAATCAGAGCTTTAATAATAGTTATGTTTTCTGTACTTCCAGTTTGTTATTGCAGGTTTTATGGAAAAAATATATTTCATCATTATATGTTCGAATTCTTTTTACTACAATAAAATTCAGGAGTCACATAGATTGAAACATCATTATATATTATCGTGTGACTTACAGTATCGTGAGACTTTATCATTAACAATAATTGATTATTACGAATCGAACAAAACGTTTTAGAAAAATAGCAAATACGTTTTTCTACGCGGTCCATTATCATTATTATTCTTGGACTAACTAAAGAGATTTAACTACTCTTTAGTTAATCCGTGATATTATTATTTAACTAACATAGATATAAACCCTCTCATGAGCTTGTTTTTTTTTTCATAATCTATCCTACTAATACTACTCATAATATTATAAACGCGAATTGTATGAATGTATGTATGTTTGTTACTCTTTCACGCAAAAATTACTGAAGGGATTTGGATGAAATTTGGTATAGGGGTAGGGGGTTGGGGGAAGGCGGGAAACGTATGTATGAAAGTCCTTTGTTTTTGGGTTTTTAGTCACTAAACTTGGATTTGGGTAGTAAATAAAAAAAAAATGCTGTTTTCAATATTTTTAAGGGGTGGAATGTTGTATGGAAAGTTCTTCGTTTTTTTTGAAGTTATATTGATGATAATTGATATTTAGTTAGTTCATTCAAGGGGTTGTGGGAGTGGGCCGAATTTCTTCCGTACGCGACCTCACGTGCAGATTCTACTTGTGTACCACAACCAAAACCCTACAATTCTACATAATTTTAGTTACAGATTCAGATTTTGATTACAAGAGGAATCAAGCTTAGCTCAGCTATAGTAACATAAACAAGCATGTAACAAGTAGTGTTTTGAATTTCGAACCACTGCATCATTCTGGAAACTTGGAAGAAAGACTTTGAAATATAAAGTCTGTTGTCCGATAAAGTTTAGCGTTTTGCCTTCCGCTGGTAGATAATGTGAACTATGAACGGTGCTTAGCTGGACTATACCAAACTTCGGAGCGACTTTAAGATGTTTGTTGTGCTAGTGCACTTATACGTCTGAACTTAGAGAGCTTATTGGATTAAATGTTTTCTTTTAGACGGATATTGAGACAATTCACTGTCTGAATCGGAACTTGTGCGCGAAGTTTGATCTCTATTATCTGCTCTATTTAGTTCTTCAATTACTCGTATTTTTCTAGATGTTTTTTCTTCTTTATAGTCTAAAATATAATCAATACTATACTATCAAATACACTAAAGTAGTTTTGACACTCTGACATTTAGTCAGTTTGTGACCGTAAAATTTTAGTTAACAGTAAATTAGATAATCCTTTGGAAAACTGGTTGGTCGCAACGCAACACATCTTTACCACAAATACAAAGAAACATGTATGTATGTGGATTTGTATAGACTTTATTCAAATTAAGTTCTGTGAACAACAAAGTAAGGGTTATATTTTATTATGAAAACTGACGTGGTTTTGACACGTTTTTGTTTTGTGTGCTAAGCAGGACGCAGCTGCACGCGCGTCGGGCTCTGTTTTCACTCTTTGAAAAAGGTCACCGGATGTGATCGAAACTATAGTCGGAGTATCCGATTTAATTAAACGTGAGTATCCCCGTATAAATAAAACAAAAATGTACCTTATATTGTTGTACCAAACAACTTATTTCTAAAAACTCTTAATCAAAAGGTACGAATATCTTACTGTTTGTAATGCAAAACGATAGTCGGGATCAAGTAGATGTTACGAATAAAAGTGTAAATGAATTCAGATCGATCGACGTATCTAATCGGATGTAAACAACATAAATCGAGATAAAACTAAATTCAAAGGCAAACTCGTCGAACGAACCTTCCATAAATAAATATTTGACAAGGAAAACTGTACTGGACTGGAATGAAACATTGAAAAAACACAGAGTAAAAATATCCAACAAGTTTCCGACTGATCGGCGGCAGAAAAACTTTTTTTAATAGAAAACGAAAATCCAACGTTTCAGGGCGCTTCCCTTAAAAAGTAGATTGTTTTATAATGAAATTCAAATCTGTTAGCTTATTTACTTACAAATCATTTAATATCTTTCAAAAGCAATCTCAATGTACGGAACGGAGATTTCAAAATGAAGTTGTCGGGGGATTTACATTAATATTAATACTTAATAGATATTTCTGTCCGCCCATATTGCGCATTTATGAGTATTATCTTTGGGATTAGATTAAGTATTTCATATAACTAAACTTACGTCTACATATTATAATTTTATTTATATGTTATAGTTATCCTAATAACAATTTCGCTATAAATTTAACATTGTTTTATTGAAAAACGTATACAAAATAAATACTAGGTAGGTTTTTATAATACAATCAAGTGATGAGACGAGCAAGACTTTCGCCTGGTGGTAAGCGTCCAGCCTGCCACTAACAGTAGCAGTGCCAGATTTGTGAACTTGCGAACGTAATCCTGCGCCGCACTGCACTGCGCTCGTCACCCTGAGATATTAGATGTTAAATCTCTTCATACCCAGTAATTTATCTGGTAACATTGACCTTCAAACTGGGACACAGTAATGCTTGCACACTACTGCTTGGCGGTTGAGTAACTGGCAAAGGTGTGGTACTTCCCCAGGCGGACTCTACAGTAGAGTCCTGCACTACAAATCCTAATTATTTCTGATTCGTCCATTCTTTGTTACTTAGTTAAGTACCTACTTAGTTAGTAAAAATCCGCGGTATTTTATCTCGCAGATATAGAGCTTAGATTTTTACCCACTTAGATACGTTTTAGAAAAAAAACTGTCTTAGTCTATGTCATAAACAAGCAAGTTTAGTTTAAAATTGGTTCTAGATCCACTGGTTTAACTGCTAAATAAACTTTAATGTTCCTCAATTGTTTAGTTAAGTATTTAGTCTATACGACTGAATAAGTGAATATGCATAAGTTACAAAAGGTAATTCATGCAAATACAGAAAGTGTATGTAATTTGTTTAGTAATTTTTTTATTTACTGTAATTCTGCTCAATTCCTGCGCCCCTGCTGTGTATGGTCCTTGCGCGCGCTCGGCAAGCGATGTTAAATTTTCACATATAGGTCGATGTTCGTCTTCACAAAATAGACATGTAAGGCTACAAATTGCATTGGACGAGGCTTGGTGAGCTGGGAGAAATAATTATCTATTGCCGGCTTAGTACGTCATCAGCCATAAAATGCCCACTGCTGGACGAAGGCCTCCCTCTTAATAGAGGGGTGTTGCCATAATCGCCTCGCTTGGCAGGCGGTTTGGGGATCGCAGAATGCTCACCACCGTTAACCAAGAGGACGCTGCTGCCCGTCCTCCGGTGGTTCTGGTTGCAGTTTAAGGACATACCCAGGTCCGGCTTAGTAGTAGTCGTCTATTTTGTACCAGGGCGGATTCACTCCCAAAGGAAACACGTCTATACGATAGATGTGTAGGTACATAACTAATTATAACAATGTCTTAATCAATGCAAGCTAATTTGTACTTTATTTGTGCTAGACAGTTGTATCGATTTACAACTGTAGCTTTTGGGTCGTTGATGTCAGATGGCTACCGTCGCGTCGGCTGCGCGCGCGCATCGGCATTACAGTGGAATATTGACTCTATGCTATACAAATAGAGTACAAATTCGCTTGCACATAATACGACAAAGTATGTAGTACAGGTCTATATTGTAGTTCAATGGTTAAGACGCATATTTTAAGTGAGTAAATCTTCTATTTAGTCATCTGTGCTTTTACAGACGAATACTGTGAAGACTTGTAAAAATAAGCAATAAGTAATAACTGGAGATTTCAAATTCTGCTATATGGCTTATTTATAGAATTGATTCAGTGTGATTTCTGTCAATCGGTGTTAAGAATTTCATTAAAGAAGCAATATCGTTTTAATAAAACTGAAAGAAAACGAAGTAAAAAAGCAATCAGTTTTGCAGCTATACTTTTGCTCCAGATTTCAAATTTTATTTTAAAATTTCGTAAGGGATTAGTTTTTGAGTTTTTAGTGTATAGTTTTATTATTTATAAATATTAAAAAAAAATGTGTTATATACATATAACTAACACTTTTGGTCCCTTAATAAAGAAACATATGGGGTGTATGGAAAAACGATCACTAGCCAACCTACACCCAGGGGTCTCATGATCCCCATGACCTCCCCATCCTTGGAACCACCCTTGAGTAAAAGCAGCTTGGTTTTATTCATCGCCGCTTTTATGACTGACGTAATAAAACGTAACGGTGTTAATATTTAGTAAATAAACTTATACGTCTACATTAAGCGCATTTGAAATAAACTTGCCGAAGCGAAAGAAACCTTAAATATAGCGAATAAAACCCAAAATATAAAGATGGAACTGAAAGTGTTGCGTGTGTGTCGTGATTAAATTAAAGATCTTTATTTCCATTCCATAAAGCTTAAAATAAAAATTCTGAGAAAATAAACAACGAAAGATGATAAAGTTCTCATGGAATATAATCACCGCAATGTAAACAACGTTGATGTCAATCTTTATACTAATTTATGAGAGTAGGCACTTATTGAAAAAGTTAATATTTTTTTGGAGAATTTCGCACTTGTAACTTGGGTAAAGAAATCCATAACAAACCATTGCAAATCTCGATTTACAATCACAATACAGATTATTTTACATCCAAAAAAATCTTATGCCAGTAGTCGATTTTCACACAACACTTAATTATACTTCTCTATTAAATAGGTCGCGAGGGCGTAATAAAGTGTTCTATATAAATCTCAGTGTCTAAGTAGTTTCCTGGGTTCTCTGAGAAAGCTGGTGGTAGCACTTAACAATTGCGCACCATTTGGCAATAAAGAATCCGAGGAAATGCTTTAACTTTATTCTAAAACATAAATATATTCGTTCCTAACATCAGAGTTAAGAACTTTTGCTCTACAACTTTTTAGAATAATGAGTTTATTGTTTTGATTATGTATGAACTAAATAAAATCGTCGTACTTTCCGTTATCACAGAAAACTTAAAAAACCTCTATTATATAATGTTAGGACTCTATAGTGACCAATAAATTAAAATTAACTCTGTATTTAATTATGTAAATTTTTGCTACATGACTACCATCTTTTATGAATGAATGAATTTAATGTAGTAATTCCGTAAAAAGAAAAGAAAAATGTGTCATAACTACGTCAGTTTTCATGTCTATAATTGCTACCAACATTAAGGTCGTTTGTCCAAAGCCGCCGTCACCGAGACGTCCGTGTGACGTCACGGCGCTCGGGTAATGGACATGCAGTGGACACGTGGCTATAGTATAGTAATCTGTGTACCTCTACTTCGGCGATGTCATCTTGTTCTCGTTGACATCTCGGTGACGGCGGCTGTGGACAAACGGCGTAAGACTTACCGCACGTGTAAACGACTTTGAGGTAGGTCCTGCTGCCTTGCCGGCATGGCTTGCCGAACATATTGCTGTCAGCTGAGAGTACGCAGCGCCTCTTCCCGTGGCATTCTCGCATCGCCTTCTCTGTCGCATACGGTTCCAAGCATGCTGGGGAAAATTAACGTCATTAAAAGTCAACGATTTACTCGGAGACGACAGACATTTGCTAAAGAGCATTATTTTAATATGCGTTGTTTTAACCAAAATTTAAAGGTGTGTTATGTGTTGAGTGTGGTGTGTTGACTATAGATGGATCTTGATGGTTATTTTAGTGTAGGTATTACATAAATACACGTCCTTGTTACAATTCTGGGTTATTCGTACCGGTATAAGTCGAAAGGCTATCATCGTTGTGGCTGGTAGGAAGAATTACGACTGCCCATAAGAAGCAGCGCCAAAATTTATTTATAATTTATTTATTATCAATTAATTGCTTGTGCACACTTACAGCTACGTCACACGCCTTGCGTGTGACAAGCCAGTAATTGTGTCAATTTGCGAAAAAACCTGCGTCGCACTGGACTGCGGTCGTCACCCTGAGATATTAAAGGTTTTTTTAAATATATATCATAGAGTGGCAAACAAGCATTCGGCTTGCCCGATGGTAAGCTCACCGCCGCCTATGGACACCTGCAACATTAGAAATGTTGTCGATGCGTTGCCAAGTTGCCAACCCAGAGAGATGTAAGTAGAAAAATGTCAAATCTATTCATGCAATATTCTGAGTGGAACTGCAAATAATACATGCTACAAACGATTTGTTATTGTCCTAATAATACCTTGAATTTATAAACCTTTATTACAAAACTTTGAGACATCTCCAATAACTTTGACATCTTCAAGCATCACGTCTCCACGGAAAAATATCCAAGCATAAAAACAATCAAAAAAGCCCTTGCAAAGTTGCCAACAAACGGCTCGTACTGAATAAATTACTCTCAAGCTCATCTGCCTACAACTTAGTTTCCGACAACCCTCGTTCCGAAGTAACCCCACTTCACTCTAAGTGAGGGCTAAGCGCCAGAAAGAAATCAATGGCTCTCGCACACTCGATACTTTTTGCGTCTAGTAGGTATTATTATTATTAGCTATACTCTATCCAATAAGTTGATCGCTTTTTGACAGATCATGCAAAGTTTAAGACATAACATTGTAAAGTCAAGTAAATAATATCCCATACAAATAATTAATGTCGCACATCCATTTGGAAAAGTATTAAATAAAATTCCCAGTTCAGCAAAAATACGTGTACCTACAATGCGAAAGGCTTTAAATATTGAGTTGGCAGCTAATTAACAAGTTGAAAACCAATAATCGTAAGTAGTATTGTCCAAACATTACTGTGTTCCGGTTTTAACGGCAATGTTACCAGAGAAATTACTGGGTATGAAGAGATTTAACATCTAATATCTCTGGGTGACGACGATCGCAGTGCAGTCAGGCGCAGGATTGCGTTCGCAAGTTCCCAATTCTAGCACTGCTACTGTTAGTGGCAGGCGTGACGCTTTCCACCAGGCAAACGTCTTGCTCGCCTAGTCACTAAATAATTTTTTTTTTTACGAAAAAAAGTTGCGTATTAAAAAAACCTGGCTAATGGGACCACCTCAAGAGTATACCATTTTAAACTAAAAACTAATTCATAAGTATATACAAATATATACTTATACAGTCGGTGTACATACTTATTAATATAAAACATACATACAGTCGAACATAGAACGTCCTCCTTTTTAGAAAGCCTTTTCGGCTAAAAGCTACCATAAATAAATAAAGTTCTAAGTGTGCGTAGGATCTAAACGCGAGAAAAAAATCTAATCGATGACGAAGCTCATTATACTGTCTTTCAGCATTGAAAATACTTTTTTGTTGGATTGGCACGACGAGATTTAGGATTAGTGATTCAGCTGAAACGACCGAGGGAATTTGCTGATTTGCGTTTTTCTGGCTTTGTAAAAATAAACACGTCTATTCGATGTGCTAAAACGTATAGTAGATGCTTTACCTTAAATAGATACGAAGCTACTAATACAATGTGTAACAAAAAGGTTCAACAATACTGAAGGGTATGTATGTACTCATCATTATGAACAACTTTTACTATAGGGCCAACCATGAAATTTAAGAAAAAAAATTAGCTGTCCCATACATTTAGCCCAAGGTCAATGAACTTGTTGTATGGAAAAGCTGGTATTTTTTTCGCGAGATCTGGGTTGGCTCTATTGTAAAAGTTGTTCTACATCTAGGTACTTTGGTACTTTTTACTTTGTTAGTTAAGCATTCGCTCTTTAGATTTATTTTATTTATTACTTAATAACATTTGTGGAAAATTAAAGTTTAATGTAACATTAATTATATTATATTAGTGCATATTCTATGTCCAAAAAAATGTTAAATAAGGTATAATTAATTACCACCTAGAGATGAAAATTATAACATTAAATTCATAAGGAACTCAAGTAGGTACTCGTTAGAAACCATAGCTTTTGTTTTTAAATGGAGCAAAAAACTATCCTACTGTAAAATAACTGTAGTAAAATGTATCCAATGGTAGATAGGACAAAACAAGCATTCAGGCGACGACACACCATCGTTCGTGGACGTACGATCCATTCCCTCAGAATGTGTCGGCGCTAGTATAGATAATCTAAGTAAGCGAACATAACATTATGCTCATATTCGTTGAGTTAGTACCTAAGTACCTATTATATTGAACATCTGAACATTTTTGACTTTAGCTTAATTATTAGTATTAATATTTTATAATAAATAATACTATAGCTAACAAAAGCTACTAATTTAGAAATCGTACAATTAAGGCTGTTTAGGGCTCTATACATGGTGCGTTTTTTTTCTTTTTTGTTCCCTAGATTTCGCACTAGGACGACCTGTGTCGCGAGATCTAGTGTCTTTCGTTCAAGAATTATACATTAAAATAGTAAGATAAGGAAATCAACTGACGTAGAAAAATACTTTCAAAATTATATACGACTAATAATTATTGTCTCCAATAACTTTACATAATATTATAGATATTTAATAAGCTACTAGTAAAAAAAAATACTTCAATCTTGACAATTAGGAGTTTTGGGGGGAACACGGAAAAATCATGTCAATGCTATCTACTATTATTTTCTTAAAGGGTTTTTCGCGAATTAATGATAAAAAAATGGTGGTGTTTTATTTATTGAGTGTTGAATTATATGCACGAGTGTGGGCAAGTGTGGTGAAATGTATCCACTCTGTGTGTGTTCTTGGTGTTTTCAAAACTCTGTAAAGTTGCCTCAACTTTACTAGGGTATGACTTGGACTCGACTGTGACTAATTAAATTTCTTGTGACTAACTGTGATTTTATGACATTATTTGACTTGATGATACTTTATAAACTTAAAAATGCACTTTACCCTGGCAGAATGCACAAAGTGTGATACCAATAATTAAATAAAGAAAAGCTTGACTTCTGTTTAGTGTAGTTTGGAGTCAGTTATAAGTTTAAATGATTTTTTATCAGGTAATACGCAACGTAATAAAAGTAAATCACTAAACTTACTCTCTTCCTTCATTCCTCTCGGCTGCGGACATTGTATAGAGTCGTACTCGGTCCTCCCGTACTGAGCCGAGTAGATGGCCACTCTCGAGTGCGGATTGCAGCTGAGGTGAAGCACGTCATTTTCGCATCCCACTTTACTTCGGAACTCGTCTGGTGAAAAATAATAACAAGAATTAAAAGAAAACTCTATAATCATTTTAACCTAATATAAAGAGTTATTGGTTTTTAAGTCCGGTACTAAATGTCTATCTTTCGTTCCCCCAGTACTACTTAATGGTGAATCTCTTAAGAGGGTTTCAGCTTTAAAATACCTCGGTCACTGAGTGAACGAAAGTCTTCAGGATGATGATGATGTGGAGAGTAGCGGAGAGCTCTAGCAGTTAGAGCCAATATGATAGCTCATAGGTTTCGTAGCTGTTCAGTGCCAGTTAAAATCACCCTCTTCTAAGCCTTCTGTACTACGCTTTATACATGTAATTTAGAGATGCTTTGAGAGTTCAGTTCAACAATGCATTCAGGGCGCTAATGTGGTTGCCGCGCAGTTGCAGTGCCTCAGGTATGTTTGCCGACGCGCGCGTGGACAGTTTCCCAGCGATTATACGCGCGCGCTGTGTCGCCTCGTGGCGTCGCCTGCGCGACACTCGCAATGGCCTTTTAGCCGTCGCGTCGTGGCAAGCTTACTTGATAGTCGGCTCGTACAACACTGGATGGATATACACTCAGTTGTACCTACTTGTTGTGTGTGTTGTATACTTGCAATTGAGTGTGTATCAATCTCTTGCTAGAAAAATATTATCTATAATTTACTTACTACTAAAATAATATCATAGGCTTAACACTACTACTTAATACTGTATTTATGGATAATTTGACCGAAATAAATTTAATTTATTTATAAAACGATTGAATTCACAGACATCACAACGTGACTGTGATAATGCAGCTGAAACAAAGGTTGCGTTCAGAGCCTGCTGTATTGAATAAAAGCCATAGCTGTAGTAAATCCATCCCAGCGTACAATGTTCTGATTTAAACCAGACATTGTTAGAGATAGATGTAAGCATTCATTTGGTACTGGTGACGCACCAACATTGCAACGCAACATTGAAAACTTTATAAAAAAATTGTAACGTTATATTATATTATGAACCTACGTACCTACTAAGAGATAACATACTACGTTAGTTCAGGTCCAGAATACTACGCGCTGCTATCTGCCTGCCTTTGACTGCCTTTTAGCTCAGTTGGTAGCATGTCTGCCTTCAGAACTGTAGGGCGTGGGTTGGACAAAAATGTATGTGACGAACATAGATGTTTGTTCTGTGTCTGGGAGTAGTACGCATTTACAAAAAAATATATAATTATAATTATTAAGTATTCTATCAGCTATCTAGTTTCCATAGTACAAGCTTTGCAACAGTAGATTGTTTACCAAGGGAGCAAACAACATTTTTTAAGGCGAGAGTGTTTCTTTGAATCCAGAGTGTAGCGAAAGATTCTAAAGTATAATCTTGAGCGCAGCGCATATTATTATTATTTTTTCGAGCTTCTTCCTTTTTCTAATAACCTGTTACTTGATCATACAATGTCCGTTGACCTCTTTGGTAAGTAATTGGAACTTTTACTAGCAATATCCACATGTTAAATTCAAATCACTTTTCGACCCTAGGGCAACAAAGACCTCTTCTTTGCCCTGTTTGCGAGGAACAAATTAGCTCTTTTGAATAGATGTGATAAAAAAGTAATAATAACTTACAGGGACGACATTTATAGGCGACCTCAACGAATCTTCTAGAACCAGGGCAAGGGTCGACGCCAAACACTTTAGGGTTTGTGTGGAACTTACACTGCCGCTTCTTCTGACAAGCTTCCACCACCGTCTGTAACAAAGAATACTACGAAAATTAGTTAGTAAGTCTGTACTGCTTTGATTAAAACTTTGATAAACGTTAACAAAGTTACGGGTAATCACTTTTGATGAAATAAATGCTCGGCAAGACGAAAAGATCTTATAGAAGCAGGCGATTTGAATTTTATAGTTGAACAGCTTAATTTAAACATAAATAAACTAATAATTAAATGTACGTTATGGAAATATCAAACATTGTATTAAATCATCACTTTGTACCTTAAACAATCTACTTATATTTTATAATTTTCATGTAATGGGTGACCCCATTTTGAAATATACAGTTGACCATTGTCTCACGAAGAAACAATATAGTAAGGTAAGTAAGTATATCTCTAAGGTAGAATCGTGTGCGTGCTAAGAATGGGTCTATAGGAAAGGCTTTTTTATTAACTTTTTTTTTTTTTACTTTGCGTCAGACGGCCTCTACAGAGTCATCATACATTGAGCAAGCACAGATGGCGCTAGACCTGGTTTAGTTTTTATAGGCGACTAGCACAAGGTCACCTCAGACGTACGGACTCTGCTTGGCCGTCGCCGGGAGTGGGGTCAGACTTCCCCTGGCACTCCAGAAAAGATGTGCCCTGGGGTCCTACTAGGTTGATCTGATTGACTACTTGGAAAGAGTCTAACCGATCTTCTAACAGATCCCGGGAGTCCTCGACCTCACCTGCGAGGTCGTGTGTCTTCCACATTCTTCCCTTAAATGAATAGCCGTCGCCGGGAGTGGGGTCAGACTTCCCCTGGCACTCCAGAAAAGATGTGCCCTGGGGTCCTACTAGGTTGATCTGATTGACTACTTGGAAAGAGTCTAACCGATCTTCTAACAGATCCCGGGAGTCCTCGACCTCACCTGCGAGGTCGTGTGTCTTCCACATTCTTCCCTTAAATGAATATTAGAAAACATTTACAAAACGAAAGGTGACAAATCTATATTATTATATCTATCAGCGGAGCATCTGGAATAAGGAAAAACTTGGGGAAGCCAATTCAATTTTTAATTAATTTGTTTCATAAAAAATTTACTAGAATAACTAGAATCGTGTACCAAAATAACTTGAAAAACAATGTTTTAATTTAAGTTCATTAGGCGAAAGAAAAGATTATTTTTAAATCTTTCCAAAATCTAATTTAGGTAAGTAATTCAAAATCACTTTTTACCCTATTTCAACCGCACCTCGACTTCAAAGACGGTGGGCATTTTCTAGTACAAAAATTCACGATTTTTTACGCTTCTTATTTACCACTGGTGTTTCGAGATTTTTTTGGCAATTTATTTCCGCTTACAGAACGTTTAATGAATCCAAACATTTGATCAAGAGATACTTGCTTGGATTACGTAAGATGGTGAATTGAGATCTGGCGAAAAAGGTTGTCTTGACTGTCGTAAATTTTGCAAAAATGAGGAAAATTTCGATGTAAGAAAAGACGTTAACGAGAATATGATAACATTTTGACTCATATTTTCTTTAATAAGTTTTTTTAAGTTTCGAAACACCATAGCTGTTGCTCAATGTCTACATTTGACTATTCAACGTCTTCATCAAACTTTCTTCTCTTCATTCTAGTTTCCTACGATACTTTCTTGACATAGCAAAAAGTAACCTTATCATAAGTTTCATCACGAAATTCATAGATGCTAAAAGAAATATCGATCATCACCGACTCACAATCTTAGCCTTGTATTTATACAACGTAGTTCGGAAACTCTTTTAAGTTTTGTGTTAATGGCTGCGAAGTTTGAGTCCTTCAGTGACAAACTTGGTAGAGTGTTCGAGCACCAAGACTTAACTTGGACGGTGAATATCAAGTAGTAACTACCTTAACTGTGTTATTTTGCTCACGAATTGCGGGCTAGTTTAATTCAAGATCGATCTTATGCAAATACCATACGAACTTGGGAAGAGTTAATATATTCCACCTCGATGTTTCTAAGATTAGCCATCTGTGAAAACGTGCCTATATTGTTTTGGTGACCTGAACCTGGTGACCTGGTTTGGTTAAGCCTCAAATTAAATTATAATGAATTCGTTTTTTATTGATTTTATTGGACCTGGGTATGTCCTAAAACTGCAACCAGAACCACCGGAGGATGGGCAGCAGCGTCTTCTTGGTTAACGGTGATAATACCTGCGATCCCCAAGCCGCCTGCCAAGCGTAGGGATTATGGCAACTCCCTATTAAGGGGGAGGCTTTCGTCCAGCAGTGGACGACTTCGGGCTGATGAGTAAGTTTTTTTATTGATTAATCATTTGGTTAAACATTAACCGTCTTATGCATAAAACACTAAACGTATTTCAAATCTATTTTTGCTTCGATCAAGTATAGAACTGTGTACAACAAGTGTGTACTTGATCGAAGTATTTTTGTTAAAATGTGTTTTGTCTTCTTTTTCAAAATCAAATCGTAATTCGAAAGAAATTTGACAAAACACTTTTAAACTAAAATAGGTTTGAAATACGTTTTAGCGTTTTATGCATATGACATTTAGTATATTAGGTAATGTTAGGCAATCATATTTTCTAGAACGAAGCACGCTTACCTATAATCCCTTGACAGCATTCATAAAGTATTTTTCTGGCAAGGCTGACTCAGACAAAGAGGCTTTCATATTTGCTGGATGAATATTTGAATTGAAGCGTATTGTGCTTACGAAAATAATAGAAAGGTCCAATAATAAAAAGGGCCATAATTAATCAAATTGTGCATTTTCACTACATGACTCTTGCACACTCTCCAGAAATTACTAGTCTATTCTGTGGAATAAAAAAAAAGTCAGAAGAATTAGATGTACAATGTGTTGATCATCTGAGTGAACAAATGTGACTTATAGTGTCTTTTGATCACCCGTGCGTGTGTACAATCCTTCTAGGCGATCTCATTTAAATGATTGTTTTGATTTCCATAGATGACCTACCCGGGGTACGAATGTTGTATTTTTATTGCAGTGATCAAAATAGTTACAATATTTGCATGGGTGTCAAATTCATTATGAGCTATGAGGTAAGAAAACTCGCAAGAATGTTTCGCGTATAATGTACCTATATGCCCATTGATCTCCACATGACGTATAAAGCCCGTCCGTAGGAGTGAATCTTGCTCACTGTTATTTGTGTGCCGCAACCATATAATGAAATACGTAGAATAAATGTGTCATATTATTTTTGTATATCTGAGTCTTTTCAGATAGCAAAAGGAAAACGTACGAACTTGGCTAGTTTCGTATAATTTGTGTTATTTTTACATTTCTCACGGTGTTTTCTAAGCAATTTTATTTAGTTTGATCAAACGTAGACGAACACCTAAGATGACAAAAAAATATTTAATCGTACAGCATAGTTTTCTTAATAATGTTCTTATTTGTTGTTTGCTTTATTCTTATTTGATGTTTTTGGTAACATCGGTTCCTATATAACTTTTGCTAAGAAATACGAGGAATCTAGCCTAGAGCCTTCGTATTTATTTAATCTAAGAACTCTTACAACTGCTGCAATAAAATTATGAATCCTAATTTAAATTTAGTTGTTTTTGGAAGAAAAACTCATAAAAAGTCATGGAACTAAAGATACGATCGTAACGGACGTTACGATCTTACAAATATCTAAAGCTACGATTTACAGAAATTGCCTTTCACACTCATCAGTAGCTACTATTCTACTAAGGTTCTCAGCAAATTCTGAATGCAAATTCACTCGAAACCTAAAACCCAGAGCAATTAGTCCATTATTCAAATTCAGCATACAAACATTCGTCCCATGTTTCTCCGTTGAGCTAATTATCGATAACCATAAAGTATCCGTATTTGTCCCAGCACTAAAAAGTACGTTTCATGTACACAATAGTATCTCGAAATTGGGCCACAAAAATGACAAGGAATATAAAAGTTGCCCATTCGCATGCTTCGAAGAGCTTTCCCAAAACAAACAATCGATTATTAATTTGGCGAGCTCAGGAACTTCATTCCGAGTTAATGAAAGGCTCTTCATTAGCCTGCAGTCGAACGAGGGGATAATATTCTTTCACAAGATGGCTGCTAAATATTATTAAGCTTTACTTAACTTTGTCCAAGCTCAATAGATTTGACACAGGTTTTGAGTTCTCTTATATATTTTTATAGAAGTAGGGTTAACCGAGATATTAGATATTGATAGAGACAAAAAGTCAACGGATGTGATTAAACTAAGTATAGTCAAAGTCAGCGACTGCGGAAGTGGGGGGCAGGGAGGGTCAACCCCAGTCAGTCTTTTCAGCTTGGAGGATCAGCTCTCTCTATCTCTTTTTCGTCAAATTTAAAGATATCAAAACAAAAGCATCTCAAATTATTCTGAAAAAGTTTGTCCAAGACAATTACATGTAGATTCAGGAAAGTGTTTCAACTAGAAAATACTTATATTAAAAAGGTACATTTGTGTTATGATAGGTTAGATTATTTTAGATAGAATAGATAGATGATAGAATAGATGAAGTGATAACGTTTAACCAAATACTATAAATCCTGTTGACTGATTGTCCGGCTTCCCCTCACACAAAAATTAGTAGTTTAAAAACCACTACAAGCCACTGTGAGTACGTCAGAATCACATTGTATTTCATATCTCAGATTGCGTCATCACAATGAATGCCAATCGCAAGAATAGAACGTCGCCCCCTGCCCGCAACGGTGAGTCGTGCTTGTAGGAGAAATTAAGTTCACGAGTCATCAGAGGCTAAAATGATCTATGGGTTTAACCAATCTCGCTAAAGAAAATAAGAAGAAAATAAACTATTATTTTAAAAAGCGAGCACCAAGTTTAGTAAATCTATAAAAAACCCAAAATGACGCTCCATTCGATATTACAACAAACTTATTTTACTTTCAAACAAATAAATCCTCATTTAAATGTCCAACAGAATCTGAAACATCTACCGATAAAGATTACCATTTAGATTTAAAAGTCCGACGGGAAAATCCACCCAAATATAAACATGCTTAAAATAGCAACAACATTCTCACTGCTTTTTTGAGGATTATACGTTTTGTAGTATCGACATCTGCTCATAAAGTTGCCATATTGTGTAAACATATTGGTAGATGAGCCATAAAGACTAACTTGGAGCGAAACGACAGTGTTGCCCATCATATGAAGGGGCTTATGGTGGAAATTACTTTATTATCGCGATAACTTTTAATAGGCATAATAACAATTCAATTGTACCAAGTAGTTAGTAACTTTAGTTTCTCAAGAAAAATAACACATTTGCTGAAACAGTTATTTTAAGCAGTTATGTTACTCTTGGGATTCATATTATTTTTATTGACTCTATTCAATTGATTGGCTCTCTTCTGCTTCTCTAGCGGGTATTACCATTTTCAACATATAAACATGTTCGATTCAATCAAAACACCGAGTTTATTTTCCTCGAGGAGTATTGTCTTCAAGCTATTTGTAAAAAATCGTACAAATATACCATGAAAATACGAATGGTTAATTTTCATTGAACTTCGTAAAATGTACTGTGGAGGTCACATAAGATTCTTGATTATCTTTGACATAGTTTCATCATCATCATCAAGTGCCAGAAGACTACGTCCACTGCTAGACGAAGGCCTCCCCCTTGGCCACAGGGAGGGGTTGCCATGATCTAAGGATAACAAAATTTTAAAATTTAAATATTACTTTTATCATTGTTTTATGTTGAAGTAGAGAAAATGTAAATCAATTATCAAATTAATCTTATCTACAGCCCGGAGACGTCCACTACTAGACGAAGGCCTCCCCCGTAATAGCGAGGGGTTGCCATGATCCCCACGCATGGCAGGCGGCTTGGGGATCGCAGAACACCACCGTTAGCCGAGACGACGCTGCTGCCCGTCCTCCGGTGGTTCCGGTTGCAGTTTAAGGACATACCCACCAGGTCAAGTGCAGACCCAGGTGCAGTTTAAGGACATACCCAGAAATAAAACAGTTCTTGACTAAAATGTACCTATAATAGATTTATTATTTATCATACTTTGTCATAGATTTTAATAATTCCTAAAGTGAACATTATACCGGGTGTTAGTTTGAACACCGTTATCCTTCCAGGATATCATTGTACTCATAATTATGAACAACTTTTACTGTGGGGCCAACCCCCAAAACACGAAAAAAAACAGCTGTTCCATACAAAAAGGTTCATCGATCTTTGACAAAATTTAAAAAAGCAAATTACATTTCAAGTTAGTATTTCGAGTAAGAAAATTACAAAAATTAAGAGAACTATAAATAAATAAAAGTAACTGTTGAAAATTAATAAATTTCATATTACCTGCAAAGTACTAGGCCAAATACATGACGTATCACCGACGACCTCCACTGCCACCGGCTGGTACTCCGTCAGGTCGGAGGCACAGGATCCATGGGAAGCCGAAGCCCCGTACTGCGCCACTTGTATGCTGATAGTAGTCCCTCGAGGACAGATGAGAGTGACCGTCTCCTCGTCGCATGCCGCTTTTTGGTGCGTCCGGAGAGTACCCAAGAGAAGTTCTGGAAATAAAGAGAACGCAATGAAATATAATGTATAAGTAGTTCAAGTTTTTTCGGGTCAATGACACTTTAAATTATCACATGATAATTTGTAGAGAATATATTTGTCATATTTAATTATTTCAAGAAGATGTTGATGTAGAATTGTTTCCTGATTATGCAGTGCAGTATGTTTAAAAACGCAGTAGAAAAACACGCAGTTTCTAGTTTGGAAAAACTGAAACAATTAATAAAAAACTGTTCTGTTCAGTAGGTTCTGGGTACAAATTGTGTCGATATAAATATTTAAACGACTGAGTATTCTCATTGACTATGTGATAATATACCATTATCATCATCGTTAGTTGTAGCTTGATACGATCTTAGCCTTATCCAAAAACTAAAAGTTCAAATACTAAAATCTTTTATTAACATTTTCAAGCTAAGATAATAATTATTGTGACATGCCTATTCAAGGAAATGGTTTCAATCATAAATGAAAAATACCTATTACTCGTACCAATGTTTATGCATTTATTTAGACGTGTTTAACTTATCTCATATAAAGTTAAAATAAAGTTGGCCAGCATTTTGGGCACATTACCCGAAATTAGAGACCGTTCAAACTATCTATAGGTTTGCTACCTATAGATGATACTTTAAACGGTCTCCTATATCGATTAATACATTTTTTATTATTATTTTAGTTTTAATTAGGTAGTTTATTTAATTAGAGATGAGTTTGTAAATAAAAATTAAATAAATTCTTTATAAACTAAAAAAAAAAACAAAGTTAAAGTTATGAAGAAGAGTACAGAGAATTAATTAGAAGAATAAAAGAAAATATGGAATATAAAATAAATTTTCTAGTTCTATACGCGTTATCACATTATTTATTTCATATTTATTCATAAGCAAAGTTAATAAGTCATATCTCATTTCAAAAACGACTCTACATTTTCTGCCTTATCAAAATAATGAAATCTAGTTTCTGCAGCCAATTACGCATGATGGATAGCAAGACGAATTGATGTTACAGCTAAACTAAGTAATACTGTATACTGTATCTTTACTACTGTAGATAAAATCTAATTAATTGGCTGACTTGATACTTTTTAGGAAATTATGAATGACAGACAATTCGTAACAGAGAACAAAACAATTGATCAAATGTATAAAATTTACAGACTAGCAAAACATTTGTTCAGTCGTATTAAATTGATTAATTGTTTTGCTCTCCTGTTGACGTATTCAACATTTACGAGCAAAACAATTGATCAATTGTATTTTTACATTTCATATAATATGTCGTAATCAATAATTGGACCTGGGTATGTCCTAAAACTGCATCCAGAACCGCCAAAGGACGGGCATTCTGCGATCCCCAAGCCAAGCATGGAGATTATGGCAACCCCTACCTATTAAAGGAGAGGCCTTCGTGCAGCAGTGGACGTCTTCCGGCTGTTGATGATGATGATGAATAAGTGTTCAATTATTGAACAATTGTTTTGCTCTCCTTTTAATTTATTTTGAAAGTCGCCTCTGTTAGAAATATTACGCTCAATTAATATCAAATAAATATTATAATATCAATTTTTTTAATATCAAATATCAAAAACAAAGAGAGAAAAATCGTCCAAAAAGTTAGCAATCTATCTTCGTATTCATTTTAGAAAAAAATTAAACTTGTAAAAGATATTTTTATTCATTAAAATTTTGCAGAATGTACATTCATTAATACAAATTGATTTATGAAATGAATCTTTACATTTTAGATCCAAAAAAGAAAAAAGGAAAGATTGATAGCCTATAAGCATGCGTAAAAACTAGAGTTCTAGCATGCTAGTAAATTTTTCTAGTATATAATTTGTATATTATGTATAGTATACCTAGGTATTTACTTATCAATTTCTAAAATGTGTGCCTTGATTAATCTTGGTTTATTTACGGTTTTTCAATCACTTGTTACAAAATTTTGGTGACAATTTTATTTTTTTCGTACTAGCGCGTGTGTATCATAAATTATGTTTATGAATGAGGGTACGCGGATGAAGTGGCCTTGGCTCATCCCAGACAAGCAAGGTTATTCGGGATAGAAAGGTTATAACAAACTTCGAGTAGACTACCTAATGAGTATGTTGAGCTAACCAAGGGCAAAATAAATTATAGTATTAACAAGAGAATATTTAAAACATTTGGTTCGGTTTTTTAACCATACATGACGTAAAGGTACATAACTTTTCATCAAACAAATACATGAGTTTTCGATAAAAAAACACATAAACGTTTCTCAAACTATTTTATTATGAAAACTGACGTGGTTTTGACACATTTTTGTGCTAAGCAGGACGCAGCTGCACGCGCGTCGGGGTCTGTTTTCACTCTTTGAAAAAGGTCACCGGATGTGATCGAAACTATAGTCAGAGTATCCGATTTAATTAAACGTGAGTATTCCCGTATAAATAAAACAAAAATGTTTCTCAAACTCATACAAAAACGCAATTGTACCATTCAAAGTAATAAGACTAGAAGTTTTTAAAATACATAGACTTCATCTTCGAATACCTAGATGACATCTTCATATTTTCTAGTAATTATGATTTAAAAACCAAACTACTGAACCGATTTCAATAAATCGGTTATATCTACCAAACAAAAAAATAAGAATCATTAAAATCAGTTCATAATTGGCGAAGTAATCACGAAACATACTTACATACAAAAAATAAAAATAAACATGCAGTCGAATTGAGAACCTCCGTTTTTGAAGTCGATTGAAAATAGCATTAACCCCTGTTAACATTTTGTAGATATGCAGAGACTCTATGTGTTATTACACGTTTTCTTCTGCACATAATAAGATTTATATTTGAACATTAGAAAGACAGTAGCTATTATTTGAAGGTACAATACCTACAATTACTAAGAGGAGATAATGTCGTAAAGTAACCAACTGTAAGTACTTGAAACTCTGTTGTACCACATGACACTTAGGGGTGCGTATAAACACTTAATTACCTTAATAACAATTAACCTGGTGTACTGGAATTGTAATTACAAAGAGATAATTTACTTGAAATCTCTAGAATGGCTCTTGCGTAGAAAACCTATAGAGTCTAATTTTGTTTTGATCATGCGTAGAAATAAAATTTTAAAAGCTATTCTAAGTAGAAATTCTAATGTTTATTTATCTAATCTAAAACTTGACTATTAATAATTTATTTATTCTGTACTAAAATATAAGCTCCGATGATTCAAAAAACTGGTTCATTTTTCATTATTTTTAGAAATGTATATATTATCGAAAAATCAAAATGATTATTTTTTAAACACTTGTCCTGTTTGAGTTTGTAACTCAATCACGCAAAAATGGCTGTACGGATTTGGACATGGACAATATTTATCAAAGAGGATTATTATACCTTGAAATACCTAACATTTAGTCTAAATTTTATTCTCGAAATCCCGGGTGAAAAGTCTAGGGGCACGGAAGTGCCCCCGGACAAGTCCTTAAAAGCTACACGGGCACGGCCGTACCATCCTTTTTCTCAAAGAAATTCGCGGTTTTTAAGCCTTTGTATCTTCGTTGTTGGTAAAACTAGAAGTCTGAAATTTCGGTTACCAAGAGTATAGGTACTCACTTTCTCACAACTTTTTACGGTGGAAGGATTGCGTTGCAAGACTTGTCCTTTTTAAATTTCATGTTTTTGACGGGATAAAATATACATGTTGAAACATTTGTATACATTAACTTGTCAAAAAGAATGCAAACAGGTAATAAAAAGAAACTCAAATTACAAAACATGGTCTACAAATGTCAATAAAACTCGGAAGCGCTACTTATTAACGTAACACTTTTTCATGAGCCCAAGGAAGATAATAAGAAATACTTTTCCAATGTTTTTCCTGTAAACCAATACGTCCTTAATGAGTTAGAACAAAGGAACTCGGGTTATCGAAACAGATAAGTCGCCTTTGAAATCCCAATGAAAGGAACGAGAAGATAAGTTGGAACCCGATATGAATTTAATGGGTAGAAATGCGAAAATTCCGCGAATTTCAATGCAAAAGAAAGTGTCACGAAATCATAGAAGTAAAATTTTAAGGAGCGTCATTTTCGATTTGAACTCGGCTCAGTTATTTTGTGCTTTTCACAGTCACCATTTAAAGACGCCGACGTTTAGGGCAAATATATTTGTTTTCGATCTTATTGTGCCATTTTCTAAGCGTAGCTATAACTAACCCTCTTGATGAATGAATGATGGTAAAAAACCCTGGCAACTTACGTTGTATTAAAAACCTCCATTTAACTCGTCTAAGTAAATCTGCGTGCTGTCTGACAGTCAGTGTTACGAATTTATTACTTAATTAATTATTGCGACCGTCCTTTTTGTGTCTGTATATCTTTTTAATAATAAATAAATAAATAAAATATCGGTACACATTTTACACAGCGCCATCTTGTCCCAAGCTAAGCAAAACTTGAATATGTAAATCAGACTGATAGATTACTTTTTTTTTTCAATACCTACCTACTTATAATACATAGCTACTATACACCCAGACACAGAACAAACATGTATGTTCGTTACATAAATGTTTGCGCTGGGTGGAGATCGAACCCACGACCTACAGCTCTGTAGGCAGGCATGCTACCAACTGAGCTATAAGGCAGTTTAAAGCACTTTCACTTTATACTTTTATCCGCAAACATGATCTAATTGCGCTTTTACTTCGGCCTAAATTCAGATTCAGATATTTTTTGTTTCAAGCCCTTTCAATCTGAACTTATGTGTAAGTGATTTACAAGAACCTTAATAAGATACAGCAAACCGATCAACCTATTATATTCCACTAATGAACATCGGCGTCTTCAAAAAAAATAAAAAAAAATACGAGTAAATTGTATTTTTATTGAGCAGAGTTAGGTACTTGATTCACATATTTCACTATAAAAATTATCTTAGCAACGAATTAATCCGTCGAGCATGACACAATTTATGAATGAACAATGAATAGGATCAGTTAACAATTAAAATATCTAAATAAACCACTATGAAGTTTGTAAATAAGGATCTCAAAGCGGAGTAACATATACGTAATAAAAAAAAAATAAGTATAGGAACTGGGTATGTCCTTAAACTGCAACTAGACCCACCGGAGGACGGGCAGCAGTGTCCTCTTGGGCATAGATTAAGTATATCTTAATCTATGTCTTGGGTAACGGTGGTGAGCATTCTGCGATCCCCAAGCCGCCTGCCAAGCGTGGGGATTACGGCAACACCCCTCTATTCAGAGGGAGGCCTTCGTTCAGCAGTGGACGTATTATGGCTGACGACGAGTATAAAAAAAATACCCAAAGTTTGTCATATTCGAATATTATCACTTACGAAGAAAAGCCATAAAAATCATATCAGCTTCCCAAATGCAGTTTACCATGAGAATTTACAGCGGCAAGCAGCAATAAAACTACTAAATTAATTGCTTTAATAGATGTAGGCCAAACTTTAAAACACGTGAACATATATTCACCATAGACCGTAATAAAATCGAAGCGGATTGTTAAATGTTTACATTATTTTATGAGCAAGATTTATAGGCGGACCACACACTACAAAACGCATGTTGGGTACTAATTTATTGGTATTTGTGAAGTTCTATACAAGCAAAAGCATAATAATAAGTGTGGGTAATATAATAATGAGCAATTTATTTGTTTATTCAATACTTAATAATAATAATAATATAATAATCTATAAAAATCAAACCTGTCATCATTAAATAGCAAATATATTTTTTGAAACGGCAGAGGTAATTTATGGACCTGGGTATGTCCTTAAGCTGCAACCAGAACCACCGGAGGACGGGCAGCAGCGTCTTCTTCTCTGAAGAGAGAAAGAGTAGGGCCTTCGCTTTGCTGTGGTCTTCTTGGTTAACGGTGGTGAGCATTCTGCGATCCCCAAGCCGCCTGCCAAGCGTAGGGATTATGGTAACACCCCTCTATCAAGGGGGCCTTCGTCCAGCAGTGGACGTTTTATGGCTGACGCCGCCGAGAGGAAATTTATAACTTGAGAATATCTTTTCAAAATTTAATGGTGGTATGGTTAGCGGTTGGATTATGGTGGTTTTATGTTATGAAAACCCCTCCCTATTAAGGGGGAGGCTTTCGTTCAGCAGTGGACGTCTTCCAGCTGTTGATGATGTTATGAAATATATAATTAAAAAAACACACCATTGCAGGTAAAATCCGTAATTAAAAAAAAAATATGTTTAAAAAATGATCACGTAATAGAGTGTGTTTGATATTTAGCTAGAAAATTCCGATGCATTGGCAATAACTCAAAAGCGGCTGGTAAGTAATGTTTATTATTTAATTTCGATGTTTATTTTCTGTCTTTTCGAGATTTTCTATTTATGATGATGCAACACTGTTAAACTACTCACAAGCCGTTTTCTTTTTATTTATACTGGTAATAATCGAGCGCAATCTCAGTTTATAATATATATATCCCCCAGCTACATCTTTAAAGTAGGTACTTAAATATTACATAATAAATCTATTTCAAATCCAGATACTTAATTATATTACTAAGAAATTAGGTATTATGGGTAGCCAAGAATTAATAATTTCGTGGAACTATGTAACATCTTTATAGATATACTTATAATATAAATAAAATTACGTTCCTTAGAGCTAAAATAATTTTTTAAGCTTGTATTATTAAGGAGTTCAATGTTTGGTTTGATCTATAAAGAGTCAATCTAGTTTATGAATACATCCGCTTCTTAAATTAGATCTAATCTAAAATATAGGATTTCAAAGCTTTACAAAATCTCGCTACTGCAACCCATCGAGAGTATAATCACTTCAGCTAACAACGGGTCATTAAGGGGTTGCCATCTATTTATAGAAGCAGAATAAGCTCGTATTTCATACTTGAAGAGAGGCGTAATAGGCCGCACCGTGTCTGGTCGGACACACAGAGTGTTCTAAAGCGTAAGGCAGAAGCTGTAGCGGAAACCTCTTATAAAGAAATGATACGTCAATTAATTTACACTTTTAATTTAGTATACTGGGCGTTGATTTAAGAAAGCATTTTCGGGCCCAATCGACAATTGACTCACTAAGTAAGTAAGTAATTGACTCACTAAAAATGGGGCATTAAATACATTAAAAAAAAAACATAAAATGTAACTACCTAAACTACTTAAATAAAATTGTCAAAAAAACGATATAAGTGACCGTTTAAATTATGTATAATATGTTGCAACACACCTACAGATAGGTCAAACGATTTCTAGTTTCAGAACGATATGGCCAAAATAATAATTATGTTTTATGGCCTTAAACTAAGTAACTAAAAACATGAGCTGTGGACATGAGTTGTTGGGGCATGGAAGCTAAGTCGCTTATCAGGGAAATAGGCCAAAAGCTCATAGATAAGACTGGTGATTCTCGCTTCGGTTCGTTCCTGGTGCAGAGTATGGCCCTTGCCATTCAAGGTGGGAGGCGAGTGTGATGGGCACCTTTGCACCGGGAACGGTCAGGGGCGGGTTATTTGATTAGTTATTTTAAATATGTTTGATTTTGACTTTTTTATATTCGTCGTCAGCCATAAAACGTCCATTGCTGGACGAAGGCCTCCCTCTAAATAGAGGGGGGTGTTGCCATAATCCCCACGCTTGGCAGTCGGCTTGGGGATCGCAGTTGCTTATTAGTACATTATGATACGAGTGTGCTATGTTGGTCATTACACTAGAGGCGGTATTATGCGATAAGGAAGCCGAGAGCGTAATGACTAATAGCACAAGAGTTCCATACGACTGTTTTCGTCACACTTGCGGGGAAAAAACAATTTTTTTTTGATAATAATCAACCACACAGCGAAAACGTCAACAAACATTTGCGGAAAATGGCGCCCAAATCAGTAATGCGCGCGCAGGTTGACATTTACTTCAGCGGCATAAGAACTCTTTGTTGGTATTACAAAAAAACTGTAAATATTACCCGGCTATATTAAGAGTGCTTCGTATACATACGTCTAATTGCAGTCACGTACAAACATGACTTTACCGGGTTATACCTATTATAGCACCAGGTGCCGTAATGTAAAGTAAAAAGCACCCGTGCGTAATAGCTTGGATTATAAGCCTAAAACTGATGCAATAAGATCCACTTTACGAGCAAATGTGATGAAAATTATTTTAAGTTATTTGATTTAGAAAGCTAAAAACTCAGAATACAAAACGAACAAAAATACAGATGTAACTTTTTATAATGTTTTTGGGACATAATTGACTGTAAAGTCAATGACGAAGATTAAACTTTACAAAATAATAAAAAGTCTTGATACTATACCTAAAATAATAAATATCTTGATACGTGTAACTACTACCACAAAATTAAATTAAATCTTTAAAAATAATCTCAAATACAAGACCAAAAATACTCATCGAAACAAGAAACATCTGTGCATGGTGCGTGCCTCGCTTCCCCTTAACCGCAATGAAACACATGCCCATCAATCATTGTCACTTAGAAGACAATGACGAGATAATACGAGCAAGGGACTAAAAGAAGGAAAAAATCAAACGCAACGAGTGCTGGCTGTTATAAAATGTGGCAAATATCAATATAAAAATACTCTATAGTCACTAAGTGTCAGTCGGGAGTTTTGGCGGGAACATGGCAAAATCATGTCGTTGCATTCTAATATTTTCTTAAACTTGTGTTTTTTCGCGAATTAATGATAAAAAATGGTGGTGTTTTATTCATTGAGTGTTGAATTACATGCACGAGTGTGGGCAAGTGATATAATGTGGTGAAACATGTCTTTTCGTGTTGTTTTCAAAACTCCGTAGAAGCTCATAGTAAAGTCGCCACAACTTTACTAGGGCATGACTTGGACTCGACTATGACTAATTTCGTGTGACTAACTGTGATTTCATGACATATTTGACTTGATTATTCTATTAAAACTTGAAAATTCATAAACCTGACACTGGCAGAATGCACAACGTGCGATGCCAATAACGAAAAAAAAAGTCTCAGTCATTATTAAACAATAGACGAGAACCTCTTCTCACCTATAGCAGGACATTTTGTGCAGGCAATGGTCTGGGGCCTCATTTTTGAATCGTTGAAATAAGGCTCAATATCGTTTGAAACTCGGCTCCGTTCGCATGCGCAACTTTGCGTACGATTCAAAAATAACGCCCAGAAAGGAACCGCCGAAGAAGTTTGACATCGTCTGCACAATTATTTAATCTAGGCCAAGACCAACAATAAAACAGCAATGGCGTTTTTGGCGCTACAAATGTAAATGAGAGAGTTGATTTTATATGCATGACATTAATGTGATGATGACAAAGACGTAGCAAGAGTTCTTCAATGTGGTGAGCGGCAACCATGTTCTATTACAATAACTACTTTCTAATAAACTAAAATTAAGTAATCAATATTTATATATGAGAACGCTTAAACTATCTAATGGTAGCAAACCTATAGATTGTTTAAACGATCTCTAATTTCGGGCAATGTGCCCAAAATGCTGGCCACGTTGCCCCGCTGGATTGCGAGGCTAATTTTCAGCCTTAGTCGAAATTAGAGATAGTTTAAACTATATATAGGCCTTTATGTGATCAATGAATACATTTAATATTTAAAAAAAAAAGTTTTTGTTACAGTTGAAAACTATAGGTTGATTAAAACTGCAAGCTAGTGCTTTTTGCTACTCATGTCTATGCTTTTACAAAACAATATAATTAACAATTCATTGACACCACAAAGAGGACATTACAAAGAGATTACATTACAAATATAATAAATGCAATGGTGGGCTTTAACGGTGGTTTAAATTGAGACTCATTTGTATGGGTGGATTAACTGTTTTTATTTTTTGGAAAAATAAACGATGTTTATTTAAAAAGACAATTATTGCAGAAAGGTTTTAGTTTTTAAACAAGATAAACAGATTTCTTACTAGCAATGCCCCGTGGCCTCACCTGCTATGTGTTATTTTCAAAGTATAAGCTACCTCTATAACAAATGACATCCAATTCACAATTAATAAATATTCATAATAGTTTATTAATTCTACTGTACGAGTACAAGACGTAGAGATCACAGCAAGAATTATTATTAGAAGAGAGAGGGACGTCTTGTATGTTTGTGTGTCAAAAGATAAAAATAAAAGAAAGCCTTGAGCTGACTCAACAGTTTATCTGCGGCATCATGCGTCGAGGACGCGTCTTTGGAACGAGCTGAACCCGAAGGAGGCGCTCAACCCTATTAATCTCTGTCACTTAGAATACATAATGACAAACTTCTCACAAAACAATGAAAAACATAAGAAAAAGAATCTTTAGCAGCGATGTATCACGCATTTACACTAATCACATTATAATTATTATCTGCAGCGCCCAGCGGCAGCTTACCCGCACTCCTATAAGAATCATTTATTTTCCCGGATAAAAGTACGAGTAGCGTACGTTTTCACCAATCAGTTCCTTCTACTTATAAAAAAATTATAACAAATTTCCTTTAAATTAGTTTACTCCAAAATTTGTGAGTGTAAATAATTACATTTCTAGGATTATACGTTTATCAATTTTCCGTAATTATAATATCAATAATGTAATGCATAAGTTACTCTATCGATTTATTTTTTATTCCAATAGGTTTGCGTTTGACTTAGGTACTGCTTGGAGGATCTAGCTTTCTTTCCTATATAATCAAAGACTTACTGCGGTCTATGGAGCCGCTTACCTAGTATAGGAGCTAATCTGTCGGTCTGTTTGTTACCTTATCATTATCACGATAAAAATACCGTTTTCAAATATTGATTAATTTATTCGTTCATATTATAAATATGTCCTTAAATGATATTACAGAGTCAAAATAGAACTAAAGCTGAACTCCGCAGAGTTCATTGTCAATAATTATAAAATAGAATGTCCAAGATCGTGCCCGGCCCCGGGTTAAATATTGATTAAAATTTGAAATAATATGGCATAGGTAGGTTTTATTATGATAATGACCTAGAGTAGGTACATACAAAACGTCCGAGAAAATAAGTTGTTTGCACTTAGAAAATCACTGAAAGCAACGGATGATATAATAATAGCTAATATTTTGTCACTAAATATCAGTGGTTAACTAAGTCTTTAAAAATACTTTCTGGTTTATTTATAACTATAGTTTTAGATACACACATTTGTAAATTTAATATTGTCTTGTAAAGTCTTTTGCTTGGTATATATTCATACATTCAATAAATTCAAGAATCTTTTTTTACAAAAACTTAGACGTAAACGCAATAACGTTGCGCTTAGATATTTCAATGTATTTACTAGACTTCAATTCTGTTTTATCAACATATCTTTAGAAATTGAAAGGCGACATTGAAATCTCAAAAACATTTGAATGTTTTGAAATGATATCCGCAAATTTCCGAAAACCCTGAGTTAAAAAAGAGCTGCAAAAGCATGAAAAGAAAATACGTTCAAACGTAGAGAAGCCGCCGTCAAAGTCCCGGCTTAAAAGAAATAGTAGTTTGGTTAATGAATACTACTCTAAATCAGTGTTACTAGAGCCTTAATTAGGTTGTTTTCGTTCTTTTGAATCAAATCAACTGGAGTTATTTGGAAAATCTTTGAATGGATTTTGATGATTGTCAATGAATAGCATTTTTCCTACTAAGATTATAATAATCCGGAGTAGGCATGGAAAAAAATGCATAATGTCAATAATATATTGAGTTAAATTTCATACGCGTACTAACTGAAACTGTGCAGTAGCACCAAATTCATTACTTCTTCATTAAAGATCAGGGGCGGATTTACACATTTGCCGTCAGTATAGGCTATTAAAATTTTGCCGTCCGTACCGACCTCTATCGAGTTCACAATTATATATTTTGTCAGT
The DNA here is from genome assembly GCA_905404285.2 of Erannis defoliaria. Lineage (NCBI taxonomy): Eukaryota > Metazoa > Arthropoda > Insecta > Lepidoptera > Geometridae > Erannis > Erannis defoliaria. The sequence goes on from FR990076.1 coordinate 5,427,078, forward strand.
GAAATTATAACTTATGATTTGTGCACTATTATCTCAATTATACTATCTTTTTCCCGTAATTCGCATGACTGTGAACTAGGGGATGGATTTGTCAGTTCCTAGATTGTTTTTACAACCCAACGATTCGATTTAGTTAAGACAGTAAAAGAAATAGTCTTTTTAATATAAATGTTGCCCCAAATTTGTCGCCCTAGGCTCCAGTCTACTCAGCCTGCTGATAAAGCCGCCACTGTTAACGATACATACTTCTTATTACTAACCTACACCACTCAAGACTCTCGAACGTTAAGCGGTTTTATTTTTACCCTCCTCACTCGAACAAAAACGCTTTGTGGTGGTATTTTTACCCAACAATGAGCGCTTGTACTTAGGCCGTTGGAAAATACTGCTACCAATTCAAAGATAGGATGTTCTTTGAAGATGGCGTGTAATTTTATCTCTTTACTAATTTGGATTTAAAATAGTTTGAAAGTTGAAGATTTTGACAAAGGAATGTTTCTGTGATTTACTTTAGAAGTTATTGAATAGCGATTATAATGTATTTTTTGTTTGTATGCTAAGCTCACCATTTATTTAAAAATAATATATGTTTTGACTACTCCAAGTAATTATTAACAGCCCTAATAAAATAATGGCTGGCTATGACGCAAAATACTATTCAAATTGCCGTTTTATACTTTTCAACGAAAGTTTTAACACAATCGTAAGTTACAATTACTGAGTAATGGTAGGACTCTACTGAAGAGCCAGCCTAGGAAAGTACCACAGCTTTGCAAGTTATTCAACCTCCAAGAAGTAGCAAGCATTACTTTGTTCCGGTTTGAAGGGCAATGTTACCAGAGAAATTACTAGGTATGAAGATATTTGAAATCTAATATCCCAGGGTGACAAGCGCAGTGCAGTGCGGCGCAGGGTTGTGTTCGCAAGTTCACAATTCTAGCACTGCTACTATTAGTGTCAAAGGTGACGCTTACCACCAGGCGAAAGTCTTGCTCGTTCGTCACTTGATAATATAAAAAAATATGTACCTTTGTTTTTAGAAAAAGTAAACTTATTCATATCGAATTGCTATTTGCATACCGTCATTTGCATAAAACGCTAAAACGTATTTCCAACCTTTTTTTTTTAGAAGTGTTTGTCAATTTTCTTTCGAATTACGGCTTGAGTTTGAAAAAAGAAGACAAAACACTTTTTAACTAAATTAGGTTTGAAATATAACAGGTTCGGAAATTTGGCGTCTTAGGCAGAGACTTCTGTAGCTTATTTGGCAAAGCAGTTGGGACGGAAACCCATAGCGACTGCTCGTATGCAGGTTCGAGTCCTGCCGGAGGTCATAATTTTTCTTCCTGTTTAAGCTTTAAAAACATTGAAATATTTTTTAACGTTTTATGCATAATATGACGGATGGTTTATAATCTGACGTAATTCTGGAAAGTTCATATCTTTCAAAGAATACCGCTCTCGAAGAGAAGTGTAACGCCTCTAACTTCAAAGACCGTTATTATGCACACTATAACATCTCTGGTTAAACAATTACACATCCTTTTGAAGTCACTATGGCAGTAAATTATATTCTAAGAAATCACTCAAAGAGGTCGTACTGTGTTAGGCGAGAAAAAATGGGAGAGATTAAAACATTGCTGTAATGGTTCCGTATATTATTGTTTCATCGATTTAATATATTATTATAGTTTTATTCACAAGTTTGAAACATGTCTATCATATTATGCGCTTGGAAATTTATTCAAGACTTCAAAAAAACCGGAGAAAGTTGATAACATGATTTAACCCGCTAAAGTGAGTACAGTTTATAATATAAGATACAATTATATTTAGACTAAGCAAAGTTTACTTGTTATGAATTGGACGAATTAATTGATTACAATAAAAATACATTTCATCTTCCCTTATCATAGCTAGTACGTGTTTTGTTTTATATTATTACTGATGAACTGGTGAACTCCCGCGGTTTCACTCGTAATAATAGTAGGAACGGGATACTTTTGCGGCATAAAAATCATCAAACTTACATGTTATTCCGGAGTATAAGCTATCTTCATTCCGAATGTCACTCAAACAATTCGAGTTATTACAGCGTAGGTAAATACCTAATTATTATTAATTTCATACTTACACTTACTTAATTTACTTTTTCACACTCATGATATTAGTATGATTAAGTACGGTAAAAATTTGGTATATTTTTTAAGCAATGAAATGACTAGACATGCCTGACATAACAGTAGCAGTGCCAGAATTGTGAACATGCAAACAAAATCCTGCATCACACTGCACTGCGCTCTTCACCCTGAGATGTCAAATTCTTATTATGTTTAACGAAGATATTTTATCTACCCACTAACATTAGTATATACTGTAAAACCTACCTACTTCACCTATTTTCAAATGTCTATGTTATTTTTGTTTTATTCATACGGGAATACTTACGTTTAATTAAATCGGATACTCCGACTATAGTCAGTGCTAAGCAGGACGCAGCTGCACGCGCGTCGGGCTCTGTTTTCACTCTTTGAAAAAGGTCACCGGATGTGATCGAAACTATAGTCGGAGTATCCGATTTAATTAAACGTGAGTATTCCCGTATGAATAAAACAAAAATGTGTCAAAACCACGTCAGTTTTCATAATAAAGTCTATGTTATTTTTTGCTCAAATAAAGTTATTATTATTATTAAATCTCTTCACCCCCAATTTCAATTGCCTTTCAAACCGAAACACAGTTATACTTGCACACTACTGCTTGATAATTGCTTGCTTGAATATACCAACTTATCGCATTAGCTTATACCTATGATTGCAACCTGTTTTATAAAACGCATCACGCGCTTCTGCATTCCACCAACCTTATAAACGTTTTAGTTGCACCATTGGCCTCCTTACGGAACGCTAAAATCTGTCAAATAAACGGATAGGAGCCATAAACGTCGGGCGAGCGCGCGGCCCATACGCGCCATGAAATGCTTTTACGACAAACATGGTCAACAGAAACGACTGATTTAAGCCCTTTCCGTTGAAAAACATAAAGAATACAGCTGCAGACATATTTAGCTGCTAATGGGGCATTAAAGACGGGTCGAACAGAGTAAATGATGTTGGTTGGTGCGGCTCTCTGAGTAGTAAGAGATGTTTTCGGTTTTTGTAACGATAAAAATTGGTTCACTAACACACATGATGCTTGATGGTGGAGACGAGTGATGAAAAATTTTAAAAATTTGGAGCACTCACAACATTACCTACTAACCTTCGATAAAATACAATACTATATCTCTTTTATGACACCAGATTTATTATTATTATTATGACAGTAATTTTTATTTTTTTTAATATACAGTCAAGTGACGAGACGAGCAAGACTTTCACCTGATGGTAAGCGTCACGCCTGCCACTAACAGTAGCAGTACCAGAATTGTGAACTTGCGAACACAATCCTGCGCCGCACTGCACTGCGCTCTTCACCCTGAGATATTATATGTTAAATCTCTTCATACCCAGTAATTTCTCTGGTAACATTGCCCTTCAAACCGGTACACAGTAATGCTTGCACACTACTGCTTGGCGTTTGAATAACTGGTAAAGGTGTGGTACTTCCCCAGGCGGACTCTGCAGTAGAGTCCTACCACTACAAAAATACTTACAACAATACATTATACATAGAGCAATATTTTCGAGACCACTTCAAAACGATATCAGATAATTGTCTTTTGAATAAACGCACACTTGTCTTGTCTCGATAAACACATCAATATTTTTTACAACAGAAACAACAAACAAACTGATTTGATACAATTTTTATGAAGGTTACAAAATAATGCGTAAGAAAATTGTTTCTTATTTGCAGATAAAAAAGAAACAATTTTCTTTTATATTAAGTAAATGCCAAATGAGCTCATTCATATCCACTAATGTTATAAAGCTGCTCACGGCCACAAGAGTTCATGGATCCAGCGGAATATCTCCCACCGGAAGTGACTTACCGTGGCCCACGTGGAAGTCACTAAACCGGCTCCGGACCCAAGTGTAAATCCAACATTGTTAAATGGGGATACTCTGACGTGGATTCTGTTCTGTGTGGCTGCGGCGGGGCACAAACAATGGCACCCCTGCTTTCCTGTCCTCAATGTCCTAGATTCAGATTCAGATTCAGATATTTATTGTTTCCATAGTGTACATAGATATTGTCAAAAAGAAGTTTCATATGGACCCTGTCGGGCGCAGCAATAGTAGAAGAGAGGAAGACGACTTCATTTAACAATAAGATGCCTATTAAATAGAGGTATTTTAGGAGGTTCGTCATAAATTAATAATAAATTGTGTCAATAATACTAGTAATAATAAATTAATAACGCTTCGTAAATAATAAAAGAAAAAAAAAACATAATCATTAGTTCGTATCTTTTAAAAATTCGTCAATTGAATAATAAGCCCTACTAGTGAGAAGACTTTTTAAACCATTTACAAATTTTATGTCGTTTATTTCACTTTTAATTTCATT